>CM077634.1:6156339-7387192 GCA_039660915.1 Euphorbia tirucalli | reverse complement strand
TCTTAAATTGAACAAACACATCATATACATCAGATTTATGTTTCAAAAAATAGACCTAAGAATACTTGCTGTAATGATCCAGAAAAAGAACATAGTAACGAAAGCCATCAACTGACACAACAGGAGCTGGCCCCCAAACATCAGCACAAATTAATTCAAGGGGACCAATTGACACAGAATGAGATAAATTAAAGGGCAACTTATGACTTAGAGAAACAGAACAAGAAGAACACAAGGAATGAGAATCATCATAAACTTTATTTGATTTGAATTTAATAATCGTTTAACAATTGGAAATGAAGCATGTCCTAAGCGATCATGCCAAGTTGAGAGACTAGCTAAATTAACAGAGAATAAATCAGAAGCTGACAAACACAATGAGTAGAGTCCATTATCACTCCGGCCTTTGAACTTGATCTTCCCTGTTTCCAAATCCTTGATAACAAAATAATTAGAGAAAAATTCAATAGAAACAGGGTTAGAATTGGTAAGTGCATAAAATGATAACAAATTATTGGAGGACTGTGGAACATAAAGAATATCACAAAAATTGTAAGAATGATTACCAAAAGACACAGTTGAATTACCGACACGAGAAATTTTGAGTTTAGAACCATTACCAATAGTGACTTCTTCAGGTCCGTAGTACTCAGAGTGGATGTTGAGGTTTCCTAAGTGCGAAGTTAAGTGATGAGATGCACTAGAGTCTACAATCCAAGGTTGAATGTTGGTGGAAGTGGAAGCAATGTTGGAGGTAGGTCCTTTGGTAAATTTTGGTGAGGGGCAGTTTCTGACAAGATGGCCTAGACCTCGACAATTTTGACAAACAACATGCTGTGAATACTCTGAAATATTAACAGGCGGTGAAAAATTGCCTTGATGAGGCGGCACAAAGCTGTTGTACTGATGCTGAAAATTCTGAAAATTATGGGGTTGCACCGAATTATTGGACTAATGCGGAAAGTGGTGGAAATTCTGGCCCCTGTACCCGTGGCCTCCACCCCTGCCGCTTCTGCCCCCGCCGCGGTAACCACAATCACCACTTCCGCCACTATGGTGCTACTGACCAACACCTTTGGATGCCATAAGGGCTGTAGGCAGAATAGATTTAGCTGCAGAATTCCATTTGAGTTGCTTTTCGGCACTCAAAAGAAAGCCAAAGACATCATCAAACTTAAGTGACTCCAATTTTGCTTCCATTACACATTTAAATGTATCATAAGCATTACCAAGACCAGAAAGAACAGCATCAATAAGATCATCTTCACTCATGACATGACCCAAGGAACTCAATTTGTCATGGATACTTTTGGCCTTCAACATATAAGTTGTTATATCATCATTACCCCGTTCAATACTCATTAATTCAGCCCGTAAATGTCAAATTTGCAAACAGGAACCACAAGAATATGCCTTAACTAACTTTTCCCAAGCACTTGCTACAGTTTCAGCAAGAACAATTTGTGGCAATAAATTATCGGATACAATGGTCAGTATCCAACTCAAGACTTGTTGATCTTTTTGTTCCCAAGATTCATAAATCGGATTTACAGAACCATCAGATAAATATTTGACAGGAACAGGTGCACTAGAATCAATATGATTGGCCAATCTAGAACCCCTTAATACACTCATAAATTTCACTTTCCAAATCACAAAATTACCCGAATCAAGTTTTGTAGTAACCATGCCAGAGAGATTGGGAGCGATAATCGGATTGGCAGGCAATTGAAGAGGAGATGGTGGACCAACAGGAGCTGCTACTGGAACAACTGACGTGGACGGCAGTGCTGGAATTAACTGATTCAAACCAAGATTTTGCAACCCTAACAACTCTTGATGATTTATTGTTTCACCGGTGCTAGTAAAGAGAGGCATGGAAAACGGTAGGGAGGCAATCGGAACTGGTGAAGGGGACGCTAGCCCCGTCGTCGGCGGTGGTGGAACATGGACGTCGGAGGTTGGTGCAGTGGTCATCGTCTTAAAGGTTAGGTTTAGGGTTTAAAAAAAATTTTTTTTATTATTCTAGCTCTGATACCATAAAGCTTGTGTGAACCCCTGTGTATTTCCATTAGAAATAATGTATATATACAAGTATATAATGGGCCGGATATACAAGTGAGCCCAAGAATGCATAAGATACATCTAACACATAGTATACTCTAACATTCACACCATTTATTAAACATAAAAGTAAAATAATAATGTATTTTTCAAAAATGCTGAAATTTTATTTTTCTCTAATTTTTTCCTTCACAAATAAACTTAAGAGAGTTCAGGAAAGTCGACTCATTATAGAGTTTAGACCATTAAACTTAAAATAAAACAAAATCAACCCATTACAGAGTTTAGATTATTAAACTTGAATAGTGAGTATTTCTAGTTGCTTAAACTAGGTTTCAAAATCATTTTTGGTATACACATAAAATTTTAGCTGGAAGGGTTACCTAAAAAATATTCAAACATCTTTAAAACCGATTAATCAGACCTAATTAAAATTTAATGTGGAATACCCCAAAATTCACTAATCTAAGGAAGAAGTACTTCATTTGAACCACTTAACAGAAATTATATGTTTGATTGCCAATTTTGGTGTTTTGTCACAAAACTAGGAAATTAAAAAAAAAAAATAAAGCACTGCCATGCATGACATAGACAATAGTAAAAGCCATCAAATTGAGAATCAATTATTAGGTATTACATATTCAAATTGAATTCATATGGAGACAACTCTATATATTTTGATTCTGTTTCAGTTCTATGCATTCCCAACTATACCTAATGTTCAATTTTGCTATTATTTTTTTCTGCAATTGTTTCCCAACCACACTATATATATCCAAACAGAATTCATACATTCTTAATTACTTAAATTACATTATAATTAACATCAATATGGAAGTATGCTAATCATTGAATGCAAATTACATATAATAAAACAATTATTTTCTTCCATCTTCTTTTTCACTATTCCTTTTTGGTTTATTCAATACTAATCCTTCTTCGACTTATCACCTTTTGATGTTAGAATTTGTCACGGTATAAAGCCTATGAGCCTATTCATAAGCAGATTTTTATTGAGTACACGGTAAAAAATAGTTGGTAGAAGAACTTTCATAATGGACCTTTTATATGTCGAATTTAGTACATAGTAATAATAATAATAACAAGTAAAAAATTGTTAAAAAAAATTAAAAATTATGTATCAAAGATCCATTGATACTAATTTATGACAAATAGCCCGAATAGAGGGAAATTAAAAGTAAAAAAATATTCAATTATTAAATTTTTTTTATCTGGCAATAATTAATTATTTAATTAACTTAACTTGTGTAATTAGCAAGTCTGATTTCGAGAATCTGGGGCTGCTCGGTATTTAATAATTTTAAACTTGGTAAATCAAATTTAACGGTTGTCTAATTTAATTGAGAACGTATAATGAATTTATGGGAGAAGACTTGAGTTTGAACTTTGACTAAGCCTCAAATACGGGGTGAACACCAGCTGGTTCGGTTATCAAATTGAACCAACCTTTCAGTTAACCAAACAAAACATTTCTACATTTTCCAAACTGAATTGAATCAAAGGTTTAATTATACCTTTGTTATACCTTATTTATACCTTAAGTTGTACTTTTTCAGTAATTATACCTTAGTTATATTTTAATTACTATGTATATCTTTTACTCTTACTTTTTTTTATGATACATTTTTTGATATATTTTTATTACATTTTTCAGTGTGGGAGACCCATTTACAAAAAAGGGGAGTATTGGGGAAGTCATCTTTCTGTTTTCTCTAATTATGATCTGCTCACATTCCTGAAGTTAAATCTACCTGATCGAGTAATTCGGATGTTTAAGGAAACCCTTTTTGGTTATTTCTTAGATTTACCTATTCTAAGGGTTACAAAGCAACTCATACATTCTTTGCTGTTGAGGGAGATTTATCAGGAGGATGAAAATGATTCAATTATTATTAAGGTAGCTGGCACTCAGCTGAGGTTTGGTGTCGAAGAGTTTTTGTTGATTTCTGGCTTGAAATCAACTACTGATGATGATTTTGTAATGTGTTCCACTGGTGTGGGTTCTAGATTATTATCCTCCTACTTTTCTGATAAGATTGAGGTGAAGAAGAAAGATATTGAAGAAGTCTTGAAGAAGGATTCTCATGTTTTTGATGATGATTGTGCTGAAGATTGCCTGATGATTGCACTGATATATTTCATCAGCTTCTACCTAATGGGGATAGATTTTTAGAAATCTATTCCAAGTTCATATTTTGATGTGGTGGAGTCAGGTGACTACATGAAGGCTGCATGGGGTTGTGAGTCTTTCGATGCAACCATATTTTCTTTAAAGAAAACTGGAATTTCTAGATCGAAGCCCAAGTCTTACCGGGTTGAGGGCTGTCCCATTTTTTTCCAGTTATGGTTCTATGAGGTTTGTCCTGCATGCAGCGGACTAATTTGCGACAGAGTTATTAACGAGAAGGCTGCAAATTTTCTCCCTAGGGTTATCAATTGGAGGACTTATGTTGAGGATTTTCGAAGGGAAAAGTTGGACAAGTTTTTATTCAACAAGTCAGCCAAAAGCGTATGTTATTCCTCATTTATTCATTAATTATACTTTTTTATACATTTTTTTATACTTTAACAGACAATATTACATTGATTACACCTTAGTTATACCTTAGTTATACCTTAGGATACACTATTACAATGATTATACCTTAGTTATACCTCAATTATACCTTAGTTATACCTTAAGATGCATTATCACAATGATTATACCTTAGTTATACCTTAATTATACCTTAATTATACATTATTACATTTGTTATACCTTAATTATACCTTCATTATGCATTAAGATACCCTATTACAGTGATTATACCTTAGTTATACCTTAAGATACAATATTACAATGATTATACCTTAGTTATAACTTAATTATACCTTAATTATACATTATTACATTGGTTATACCTTAATTATACCTTCATTATACATTAAGATACCCTATTACAGTGATTATACCTTAGTTATACCTTAATTATACCTTAGTTATACCTTAAGATACAATATTAGAATCATTATACTTTAGTTATACCTTAATTATACTATAAGATTCACTTTTTGTTCATATTTTTTTTTTATTATACCTTACTTATACAGTTATTATACCTTAGTTATACCTTAGGATACACTATTACAGTGATTATACCTTAGTTATACCTCAATTATACCTTAGTTATACCTTAGGATACACTATTACAGTGATTATACCTTAGTTATACCTCAATTATACCTTAGTTATACCTTAAGATACATTATTACAATGAGTATACCTTAGCTATACCTTAGTTATACCTTAAGATACACTATTTCAATCATGATACTTTAGTTATACCTTAATTATACTATAAGATTCACTAATTATACCTTTATTATACCTTAAGATACACTATTACTTTGATTATATCTTAATTATAGTTTGTTGTACTTTAGTTATTGTTTGTGATACACTAATTATACCTTAGTTTTACCTTTTTTCTCATTTGTTTTTTTTTTAGTTGGGATTGAAAAATATATATGCTACGGATGAGGAGATTGAGGAACTTTCTTTGGAGATTTTTTATACGAAAAGGGACTTCTCCTTACAAAATTTAGTCGAAAGAGATGATAATCAAATTGAGCCTGCTATGGAAGAAGCTGATAGTGATGATAATCAAGTTGAGCCTGCTTTAGAAGAAGCTGATGGGGTCCATGTACAGGTTAATGATGACAAGAATGATGTGGAAGTTGATGAGTTGAAAGGTTCTTCTTCTCAATCTCAAGCTTCTAGTCAAGGAGCTGTTCTATCTGAGATTGCATTGTTGAAGAAATACATGGAGCAACAATTTGGATTAGTTATGTAGAAGTTGGATGATATTAGCAGCCGTGTTGATAAGCGGGTATTTCTATGTTTACTTATGATTTATTCTTTTATATATATATATATATATATATATATATTCTATTTTTTAACTTTTGTGTTTTTATTTTTTTTCAAGGGACTTTGTGAATAAGGATTGTTTTTGTTCTTATACAGTTATTATATGTTTTATTTTATTATTTTTTTATATATGTTTTTATTATATCTTTTGTTTTTTGATTAACTTTTGTTTTTTCCAGTCTGTTTTTAATGAGGATGTAAAGCTTTCGTCTAATGGGAGTGATGAGGGCGATGATGATGAGGATGATACTATGGATCATGAGGTCAGTAAATTGATCATCACTATTTTTACTATATGTATCTTACTATACATGAGTTATGTTTTTGGGATAAATTGATTATACCTTGGTTATACATTCTGATACGTTAATTATACTTTAAGTATACTTAGTTATGTCTTAATTATACCTTAAGATATACTGTTACAGTGATTATACCTTAGTTATACCTTAATCATATTTTAAGATACACTATTATACCTTAGTTATACATTCTGATACGTTAATTATACTTTAAGTATACTTAGTTATATCTTAATTATACCTTAAGATATACTGTTACAGTGATTATACCTTAGTTATACCTTAATCATATTTTAAGATACACTATTGTACCTTAGTTATACATTGATTATACCTTAGTTATACCTTAATTAGACCTTAAGATACACTTATACCTTGGTTATACAGTCATTATACCTTAGATATACCTTAAGATACACTATTTCATGGATTATACGTTAGTTATACCTTAATTATATCTTAAGATACATTTATACCTTAGTTATACAGTGATTATACCTTAAGATACACTATTACATGGATTATATTTTAGTTATACATTAATTATACTTTAAGTATACTTAGTTATACCTTAATTATACCTTAAGATACACTATTAGAATGATTATACCTTAGTTATACCTTAATTATACGTTAAGATACACTTTTATACCTTACATTTATTTATACATTTGTTTTGCTTTGCAGTATGTTGATAGTCAACCATAGGAGGATAAGGATGAGAATATGGAGGATAAGGAGGATAAGGGTGATGGAATGGATGCTGAAGAAAAGGAGGATGTTGGTATGGAAGGGGGTTTGAAGACTGATGGATTGGATTCTGAAGAGAAGGAGGATATTGTTGAAGAAAGTTTTAGTTTTGATGATGTGGTGCCAGAGAGGGTAATAGTTGTGTATAAACCTCCTGCTGTTCCACCAATAACAATGAGGGATCCAGACTTTGATTGCACTAGGTATTTCAACTTCGATGCTATCACTGCATTTGCTGATGAGGTTGTATTGTCTTTGGGTGCTCAATTAGAGATCCCTGATGTTGATGATAAGGAGAATGCTGTTGAGAGGAGTGAGCAAGAAGGTGTTGTTTTTAATAAGGAGGGTTCTTTTGTTAATAATGAAGTAGCTGCTAGAAAAGGAAATTTGGATTCTAACACAGAGCACCAAGCTATTATTGCTCTTGAAAAGCTTAAACAGGCTGTATGTTTTTCGTATTGATGGTTTTTGTATTTTTTATACTTTGATTATATGTTGTATTATAATCTGATACATTAGTTATACACTTATTATACTTTGATTTTTGTATTTTTTATACTTTGATTATATGCTGTATTATTTTTTATACTTTGATTATATGCTGTATTATAATCTGATACATTATTTTTTATACACTGTTCTACACTGTTATACACTTCTTATACACTGTTGTACACTTTTTTTACACTTCTTATACACTGTTATACACTTCTTATACATTGTTATGCATTTATATATTGTTTATACACTGTTATACACTGTTTATACACTGTTATACACTTATTATACATTGTTATGCATTTTTATGTTGTTATGAATAGTTTATACACTGTTTATACACTGTTATACACTGTTTATACATTGTTTATACATTGCTTATTTGAATATAATGATTGTATTTCTGACTCTACTGATTACATGTGATAGGGTATTGATTATATGTGTTTCTTAGACTTTATTGATCCTGATATTTTGGATGAACTTGAAGTTGAGGGTTATGAGAGAGTATATTATATCAAAAATGTGCGTATGTTTTTTTTTTTTTTCGTTGTTGTTTTGTTTATGTCGGGTTTTTATCTTTCTTATTTTTTTCTTATTTTTTCAGGATGATGATATTGTCGTTATCGAGGATGAAGTTGTGAAGAAGGGAATTTATAAAAGGAAGAGGAAAGTTGGTGGTGGTTGAGCGGTTTCTTCACCTTACACGACTAAATTTGGTTCTGATGAGAAGGTTGTGTTGAAGCCCATTACTGGATCATTTGTGTTGGATGATCTGTGCGAGTTAGGCCAGCATCCTCGTGATGATCAACTCACTCTTGATTTCGCCAAATTTGTTAACAAGAATAAATACGCAGCTAAAAAGTAATTTTTTTTCTTTTTCTTCTGTTGTTTCTTTTAAGTTTTTTTTTGTATTTTTTGATTTATGTTGTGTCCTTTGTTTTTTTTCCCTTTTCTAGTTCAAGGAACAACTGGTATGCTCCCAAGAATAATTTGTTAAGTCCTCCTTTGCGTTATGGTGTTGCTACAATCGATTCAAAGACTTTCTTCCTTGAATTGTATACTCCTGGCGAGTATTTAAGTAGAACTGTAAGTATTTTGTCTCTTATACATTAGTTATAGTTCAGTTATACCTTACTCATACTTTAAGATATATTACTAGAGTGATTATACTTTAGTTATACATTAATTCTACCTAAAAGATATACTATTATAGTGATTATACTTTATTTATACGTTATTTATACTTTAGTTATACGTTATTCATACATTATGAGGGATTATTACATTGGTTATACATTATTTATACTTTAGGTATACAGTAAGATGCACTATTATTATTTATTATTCAAGAATTATACATTTTTTATACATTACTTATACATTTTTTGTATATTTGTTTATGATACATTGATTATACAATTATTATACATTAGTTATACACTGATTATACCTTTGTTATACCTTTTGGTACAGTGATTATATATTAGTTATATCTCTAGTTTGTTATTTTTGTCATGTACACTGATTATACACAGTTTATACACTGATTATACACAGTTTATACCTTAATCATACATTGTATAATCACTGATTATACTTATAAATGATTATACTTATAATCACTGTTTATACCTAATACATATCATTTTTTTTTTGTTAGCATATGGATGTAATCATGTATTATCTGAGGAAGAAGGGCAAATATTGTGATTGCATAACATATAACTTCACAACTACTGATATGAGGTTTGATGCAAGTGTGAAGTATATGTTTGGACATGTGGATGCTATTCTTGGGGGTGGTGGGATTTTTAATCAGTTAAGATTTGATGATACCATCACTAGATTCATGATGGGTGTTGACATTTGGACTGGGAGGCCATGGTCTGATGTAGAAGAAGTGTTGATGCCAATTCATGTTGGACAAAATCATTGGGTGTTGGGAAGGTTTTGCTTGAGGTTGAGGAAGCTCTTCATATACGATTCTTATTTGGGCAGATGTAGTGCTGATTCAACTGCTGAAGGGGCTAATGAATATGCTGTTATTCTTCCATACTATATGCATCATTGGTCAATTCTCAGTGGCAGGGTTGATCTTATGGAATCTGATGTGTATAGAGTTGGGAATCCTCTATGTCGTCTCGCAGTGTAAATTTTCAAAGGTTTACCTCAGCAGTCTGATAGGTGTGCTTTATTTATTTTTTGTTATATTTTCATTATATGTTATTTGTTCTTTGTAATACAAGGATCATACATGAGTTATACTTGCTGATAAATTGATTATACCTTAGTTATACTTTCTGATTTGTTAGTTATACATTAGTTATACCTTTGTTATACCTTAGTTATACATTGTGATACTCTTTTTATAGCTTAGTTATACCCCAATTATACCTTATTTATACCTTAAGATGCACTATTACAGTGATTATACCTTATTTGTACCACAATTATACCTTAGTTTTATCTTAAGATGCACTATTACAGTGATTATACGTTATTTATACCTTAGTTATACCTTAAGATACACTATTATAGTGATTATGGCTTAGTTGTACGTCAATTACACCTTAGTTATACCTTAAGATATACTTTTACAGTGATTATACCTTATTTATACCTCAATTACACCGTAGTTATACTTTAAGATACACTATTATAGTGCTTATACCTTAGTTGTACCTTAAGTTACAGTATTACAGTGATTATACATTATTTATACCTCAATTATACCTTAGTTGTACCTTAAGTTACACTATTACAGTGTTTATACATTATTTATACATCAATTATACCTTAGTTATACCTTAAGTTACACTATTACAGTGATTATAACTTATTTGTACCTCAATTATACCTTAAGATACACTATTACAGTGATTATACCTTAGTTATACCTTATTTATACCTTAAGATACCTTAATTATCACTTATACCTTAATAATTTTTATGGTTACTGATACCATGTTTATACCTTTTTTTTCAGTGATTCTGGAGTTTTTGTGTTGAGCTTTGCTGAATATCTCATAGAACAAAAGCCTTTCTCAGATCCATTTGATGTTAAAGCTCATCAGACAAGGTTGGCAGTTTCATTGTATAACCATGGATTATTAAGAATGAGAACGAAGAAGAAAGCGATAATGAATATGTTCGTCCAATGGATGTGTAAAGTATTTTTTATTTCAAATACAACATTTTTATTGAATCAAAAAATGCAAGTTAAAATTTTTTTTATTCAATACAATTCAATTCAATACAACAATCAGTTAAATCATTGTTTTGCTCCTCCACATGTTCTCTTGTTATGGCCTGGATTGCCATAAGTTCCACATTTTACTTTCATTTTTGTTTTTCTCTCCCAAGCTACTATGAATCTCTATTTCCTTGGTCTTCTTGCTTTTTGTTTTGCTTCTGGTGGATTGAGTTTCTGATCCCTTATATCTTGAGGTATGTCCCATATATCTTTTGAAGGCATTGGGTATATTATTGCTTCATAAGTTGCTAACATTTTTTGTTTTGTGTAGTAAGGGGAGCAGTAATTATATGTGTTGAGGTGGAATTTCCTTATGTATGCAAGGGCATGTGGACATGGAAGCTCATCCATTTGGAATCTGTTGCAGGTACATGTCTTTTCTTTCATGTCAACTATGTAATCCATCCCGTTTCTTGTGACTGTTACTAGATTACCTGTGGATGGTTTTACCTGCATTTTTTGTAATCAATATTATGTGTATGTAGTGTCTATTGAATGTATAATATAAGTGATCAGTTGTGAATTTGAACCTGCATTTTCAATGCTGGTATGTAGTTTGCTTGCAGTACTTGTTCTTGCCTTTGTGTGAGTATTGTCACCGTTGCATGTGCAATGCTTCTATTTTTGTAGAAGAGATCTTGTAGCATGCTCCGTAAGTACTCCACTAGAGTCGTTATTGGTAGGTCTTTTGCTGCTTTGTTAAGAGTTTATTGATTCTGCAATGTTTGATGTCAATATATTGTATTTATTGTTTGTTGAGTGTACTCTGCTCCATTTGTCATACCCAACGTCTTGAAGGTAGGCTGGGATTTTTTTGTTAATATTTTCCAGTTCAGTCATGTACTTATTGAACTCCTCTATCGTGTATGCTCTTGTTTCTTTGTTGAAGTACTTCTTCATGTCTTTTGTGCTGTTTTTGTATTTGAGTTTAAGGTTTTGCAGCAGATGGAATGCACAGACACAACGTGAAACATTTGGTAGCACTGTTTTTGAAGCTTTTTCTTTGCTCTTATGTCTGTCTGAAACTATAACCATTTCTTGTCTCTGTCCATACGCGTTTTTGATTTGTTTGAAAAACCATTCCCATGATTCATCATTTTCTCCATCAACTACTGCAAATGCCAGCGGGAAGATCATCTCTGCATTTGTTAGTTTGTTGCATATTAGTATAATATTTTTTGTTTATTATTTTGTACCATAATTATATTGTAGTTGAATTACACTATGATAGTGATTATACCTTAGTTATACCTCAATTATACCTTAGTTATACCTTGATTATACATTAGTTATACCTTAAGATACACTATTACAATCATTATACTTTAGTTATACCTTAATTATACTATAAGATTCACTAATTATACCTTTATTATACCTTAATTATACCTTAATTATACTATAAGATTCACTAATTATACATTCATTATACCTTAATTATACTATAAGATTAACTGTAACAGTGATTATATATTAGTTATACCTTAATTATACGTTATTTATACATTAAGATACACTATTATTACTTAGTTATACATTAATTATACATTATTTATACATTAAGATATTCTATTATAACGGATATACGTTAATTATACCATAGTTATACCTTTAGGATATACTTTTGGAATCATTATATGTTAGTTATACATTAGTTATACCTTGGGATATACTGTTACAATCATTATACCTAAGTTATACATTATTTATACCTTATTTATAGTATCAATATATATATATATATATATATATATATATATATATATATATATATATTTTTCCTGTTTTACCTGAAGCATCTTGCGTGCAGGCTGAGATGAGTGTTCCACTGTAACATGTTCTGAGGAATGTGGCATCAACCACAACAACTGGTTTGCAATGTTTCCATCCTTCTATTGAAGCTTGCATTGCTACAAATAGGTACAGAAATCTGTTTTCTTTTGTTTCCAGACTGGTTTTTGTTCATGGGTTTGTTTTTTACAGCATATAGAGGTAGCTTGGTAGTATGTTGTATGATTCAGATGGTGAACCTTTGATTATTTTGAGTGCTTCTTCTTTTGAACGCCAGGCTTTTTGGTAATTGATTTCTACCCCTATTTGTTCTTTCATGTCATATACTATATCTTTTGCTGTGTATATTTTTTTCAGTCTGATGTATTTGTGCTTGATGATGCTTGCTACAAATGCCTTTGTTGCCTGTCCTTTATCACCGTTCCTGTCATCAATGTTGCATGTGTGCTTTTCATCATACTTTCTTATTATGAATCTTTCTGTATTTTTTTTTCCTTGATGCGCTGAATCTCCATGTACACTGTTCATCAATGCAGTGCAGGAAGTACTGTTTTGGACAGGATTTTTTAACCTTGAATTGGAAATTTTTTCTTATTGCATAGAGACTAATTGCTTCTTTGAGTGTCTTTTTGTTTGTATAGATTTGTCCAGCTTGTATGGCATCTGTTATTTCATTGTCTTCTTCTCCTCCTGTAATTGTGTTTGCTTGTTTTGTGCTGTATATTTCTTCTATTGTTCTGTCTGCTACGTTTCTTATGTAAGCTACATGGTCATCTTCTTCATCTTCTGCTTCTGTGTTGTACTGGTTGTACTCTAGTTGGTACACAGATTCTTCCATGTTACTGTTGTGATCCTTTTCTTCACTTCCTATAATATACACACACACACACCTGTTACATACCAGGTTATACATAGATTATACCTTATTTATACATTTGTGATAAACAAATGTGATACCTTACTTATTCATTGTGATAAACAGATGTGATACCTTACTTATACATTGTGATATTTTTCGTATGACTTACTTATACATTACTTATAATTGAATTATACATTAGTTATACCTGAATTATACATTAGTTGTACCTTAAGATACAATGTTACAGTGATTATACCTTATTTATACTTTCTGATACATTAAGTATACCTTAGTTATACATTAAGATACACTTTTTTCACTGATTATACCTTAGTTATACCTGAATTATACCTTAGTTATACTGAGTTATACATTAGTTATACCCTAAGATACACTGTTATTGTGATTATACCTTAGTTTTACATTCTGATACACTATTTTCACTGATTGTACCTTAGTTATACCTTCATTATAACTTAGTTATACTGAGTTATACATTAGTTATACCCTAAGATACACTGTTATTGTGATTATACCTTAGTTATACATTCTGATACACTTTTTCCACTGATTGTACCTTAGTTATACCTGAATTATACCTTAGTTATACTGAGTTATACATTAGTTATACCTTAAGATACACTGTTATTGTGATTATACCTTCGTAATACATTCTGATACATTAAGTATACCTTAGTTATACATTTGATTATACACTTTTTTCACCGATTATACCTTAGTTATACATGAATTATACCTTAGTTATACTGAGTTATACATTAGTTATACCTTAAGATACACTGTTATTGTGACTATACCTTAGTTATACATTCTGATACATTAAGTATACCTTTGTTATACATTGATTATACACTATTTTCACTGATTATACCTTAGTTATACATAAATTATACCTTAGTTATACTAAGTTATATTGAATTATACCTTATTTATACTAAGATATTGTGATGATTTTACCTTGTTCATCTTCTATTTCTCTCTGAATTGTTGTTATGCATAGTGGATACTCCATTAGGATATTGGTTGCACTCTTTAGCTGTAAATAGAATCTAATGGACATGTCGTTCATTATATCCATTGGCGGATATACTTCTGTTACTTGGAATTGGATCTTTAAATCTTCTTTTTGTTGATCGATCTTGATGTTTTCTTTGATAGTTTGGTTGAAGTCATTGAATGTTGATGTCGTTGGTATTAGGACTCCACTTACTTTGTAATTGATGAATCTGTAATCTTCAGTCCAAGTTCCATTTTAATGGAGTAGAATTACGATTTCTTGCATATCTCTGTGATCGATTGAATTGCTATGTTTGTTTGCAGTGATCGATTGATTTGCAGTGATCGATTGAATTGCTGTGTGTGTTTGGAGAGATCGATCTAGTTGTGCGATCCTGATTTTTGCATCTCTGATCGATGTTGATGTGTTGCGATTCTTGGCAAAACTGATTTGTGATTCTGAGTTTTTGCGTTTGGGAGGTTTTTAAGAAGGTACGATTCACGTATGTTAGAGATTTTTGGTTTTTGGTTTTGTGATTTATTGCTACAGATTCACGTAAAACAAGAATTTCCTGTTTTAGGTATTTTTGAAATTTTGGAAAGTTTTTAAAGTATTTATGCAAACTTTCCTTTTGTAGGTAAAAAAGTTAGATAGTGCCAAAAGGTAAGTATTTATGTAAAAAGCCCTAATGTGTTTCTATTAAGATGTGTGTTTTGGGTTGTTTAGTCTCTTTGCTTAAGTTGTAGTAGCTGTGCTGGGCCGAAATTGCAATACATGGGCCAAAATTGCAATATATGGGCCAAAATTGCAATATATGGGCCAGTGTGCAAGAGATGGGCTGGATCACATGAAGAGCTGAAGACCACTGAATTCTACTTTATGCATATCCTTTTGGTAAATTTTATTTCCTTCGAGCAGTACTACTATGTATTCAATCTCGAAACCGTTATGTGTTGTTGAACTTTTCGACTCACCCACCGGATTCTCTGGTAAGTGTTTACCTACAAAACCAAGACAACTTATAGAAGTGTGGCAACTACTACTGGTAGGGGTGAGCAAAATACAGTTTGGTTCAAAAACCAAACCGAACCAAACACAGCCGAAAACCAAACATTAAAAATTATAAAAACTAAAACCAAACCAATATATATTCGGTTTGGGTTAAACCAAACTGAACTGGTTCGGTTCAGTTCTGGTTCGATTCCGTTCGAAACCAAAATTTCCAAATTTTAAAATTTAAACAAATTATCATTATTATTATCATTAAATTATTATTAATTTTATATAAATTACTGTAAAAAATGGTCTATATTACATATATATTATTCAAATCTTATAAATATAGATTTTATAATAATATAAATATATATTATATCAAATAAAATGTATTTTATTCATATATATAAATAATTTTTAAATATTTATAATTAGTTTGGTTCGGTTTTGTTTTTGTTTGGTTTTTTTATCAAAACCAAAACCAAACCGAAAACCAAACTATCAAATTTTTAAAAATAAAAACCAAACCAAACTAACTTTGGTTCGGTTTGATTCGGTTTTTTCTACTCAGTTCGGTACGATTTTTGGGGTACGGTTTGGTTTGGCTCACCCCTAACTACTGGCATGACCCGATAGATTTTCGGAAGGTGATGTTTAGCACCTACCACATACACCTACCGACTTCAGTAGGTGTTGCACGATTTCATTCCATGAATATAGGATACTCATTAGTTTTATTGAAATATATCTTATAAATATTTCATTTCCTTAACTTTAGGAATACGAGATATTCTTAATCACGCTGATAAGCTAAAGAAACCAATTCAATCAATATGTTAACAATATGTGCTTTAAGTTGTGAAAACCCCAAGTGGGTAGCAGTAGCATGCTCCAAAATGACTATTAAAGCCGTTTGGGCTCTCTCTCTACTCCAATGTATATTTGCTCTTGTTTGCTTTCATTTTGGGTGTTTGTTTATGTTTTGCGGATCAACTTTTATTTTTTCACTGCAAAAAAGCAAAAAATCCAGTGTTTGATTAAACTTTTCAAACAACAGCTTTTAGTTATTTTATAGAAAAAAACTGCTTTTCACAAAATAACTTTTTTTTTTAGCCCAGATACATTTAATCAGGAAAAATACGGCTTACAAAGCAACGCAACTGGTATAGAGAATGTCCAGATGTATTATTAGGCATACAATAACAGAAGAGGAAGTTGTAATTGGTATGAAAACAATATTTGCAACAGGATTAGTATGATGTTCCCTAATATTATTTTCTCTACGGACATTGTTGACAATCCAAAAAACAATCATGTGGTTTTCTGGCAAGAATTCATAATGGTATTAGTCTTTGCAATTATATACATTGATTTCATTGAAGTGGCAAGTTAACCCTGCTAATATGATGTGTTGAACCATTAATTTTTACTAACGTGACATATTGACTTGATGATATATTATATATTGTTAGTCAAATTTTATCTCTCTGACAACGAAAATTACTATATTTTTTCTCTTTGGAATTTTGGAGTTGGAATTAACTAGTGAAACCAAGAGAACACATGTTTTCATTTTGTACTTTCCCTTTTCTATTTTAGTTTCTCTTTCAACAATTTTAAAGAAATTTTTATTTTCATTCTATAATATGAAGGAATATTTATTTTCTTTACTTTTCTTTTCCAGATGTTGTTGTAAAACCTAGTCAACTATGTTCTTCAGTTGACTCAGTCAAATTGTGGACTCAGTCAAATTGTGGGATAAAAAAAAAAAAACTTGACCTATCTAATATATGCCTCATTGGTCCTTAACCTATTAATTTGATATGGTTTTTCCCTCACTTATTACAATTGATTTATTGTAATTTAGCGCATTTGGCTTGATTTTGTTTTTTTAGTTGGAAAAATAAATTTGGTCCAATTTAAACATACGCTTATAACAACGTTTCGATTACAAATTGTTCTGATTCACTCAATTTATTTGTAATTTAGATGACATTATACTCACATGTCGAAATCGAACCAATTGTGCTCACAATGCTATATGTTTAATGTTCTAAATCAATAGGTTAGGAACCCAAAGATACACATTTTGCATTGTTTGGAGCCAAAATGATCATTTTTCCTCAAATTGTTGCATATAATTAAGTGAAAAAGTACACTAATACGTATTATCGTGGCAACTTACAATAGGGGTTGACGACAAAGACTTAATTATATGACTTATAAGTTTGTCCATTTATGTGGAACGTGAAGTGTCAACATCCAAATTTAATGCATTTAAACAATAATTTGTTTAACTCGGTCAAATTATTACCTAATTTGTCATTTTCTTTCTCAAACTAGAACGACAAATTCTATCTCACATGAAATTAACGACACATATAGAGCAAGTTTTATTAGCAGGATGGTCATTCTTTGATTTGGGCAATGCTTTGTTGATTTTTGATGTAGAGGAGCAAGCATTGGCCTATTTGGCTAAATTTTACCATAAATAGTAATTTAGGAAAAATGGTCTGATTTCAGTGATTCTTGAGCCTAACTTTATTGGAAATGGGCCAACGATTCAAACTCACAACCTTTGGCTATGTTGTCCGTCGCTTTTCGGCCAAAAAACATCGTTTAGGGCTTCAAAATCGCAATTTACTGTTTTTTTCCTATTTCGGTAATTTTTACGATTTTTCTTGTTTTTTCCCTTTTTGTTTGGGTTTTCTAGATTGACTGGAATTCTGTTTAGGCAGGGGATATCCTGTTTTGGGGTGATTTAATTGTAGCCTATAAATAGGCCTTTCTTTTTGAGTTGTAAGCAGTTTTTTTCAATTGAATAAGAATTTCGGAATTAATTCCTTTTACCCTGCTTTTGTGAATTTTTCGAAATTCAATTAGTAGAAGACTATTATCCGGCATCGTGCGTAATCAACGAATTCTAGTATCCTTTGTTCGAGTTTCCGCTGCATCAGTTGGTACCAGAGCCGAATTCCTAGTCCCTAGCCGTCATCATGCCGCCAAGGAGAGAGCGAAGGGTTGACGAGGTGGCGGGTTAGGACGATCTGAGTCGGTTGGAGCAGAGGGTCGAGCAACGCCTTACGAACATGATGGACCAGAGGATGGAAACCATGATGGATCGATTGGCGGAACGAATGGAGGGGCTGTTTGCGGCTCAATTGGGAGAAAATAGACGACACAGACGAAACCCTAATCTTCAGAATTCGTTCGGTGTACTGGAGGAAGAAGAAGATGATTCGGATGAGGGAGTTTACCAACAGCTTAGACGTCAGCCAATGGTTGAGGATAGGCGTTGGGAATCTGGATTGAGAACCGAGATTCTAGAGTTTCGAGGTACTCTGTAGCAGGAGGAATTTCTTGATTGGTTGGCAGCCATGGAGGAGGTCTTGGATTTCAAGGGAGTTCCAGAAAATAAAAGAGTCTCGCTAGTTGCGACTAGATTTCGGGATCGAGCGATGGCCTAGTGGATGCAGGTTAAACAGACCCGGTTACAGATGGGTAAGCCAAAAATCATTACTTGGGAAAAGATGAAGAAACAGATGAGAGCTACTTTTCTGCCCTTAAATTTTCAGCGATTAATGTATAAGAGATTGCAGAATTTAAGACAAGGTAGTCGCTCAGTTGATGAATATAAAATAGAATTTTATCAATTGATAGCAAGGAGTGATATCATGGAGTCCGATGACCAGTTGGTATGCAGGTATATCGGAGGGTTGAGAGAGCATATTAGAGATGTAGTTAACGATTTTGACCCTTTAAATGTCTCGGAGGCACATCAGCAAGCCTTAAGGCTAGAGAAAAGGCTGCTATACCCTAGTTATGGCTTTTCTAGTAGTAGAGGTGGCAAGAAGACTGTAGAGGCGGTTCCGATTAAACCCCCTGAAGCTGCCCCTAGGAGGACTGGCCAGAGTAGTACCATAAAGTGTTTTGCTTGTGGAGAGTTGGGGCATAGGCAATCTGAGTGCAAGAAGGCTGGGAAGAGGGCTATGCTGGTAGAGGCGGATGAAGGTGTAGAGGCAGATTCTGGAGAGTTCAAAAATACAGCCTCGGATGAGGAAGAGGAGATTGAAGAGGAGGTCGTGGCTGGTGATACAGACACTGCTTTAGTGGTGCGTCGTTCGTGTTTAACACCTCGGGCAGCTGTTGATGATGAGTGGCTCAGAAGTAACATATTTCAGTCCACTTGCACCATTAAAGGAAAGGTGTGCAAGCTAGTGATTGACGGAGGATGCTGTGAGAATATTGTGGCAACTAAAGCTATGCAAAAATTGGGGTTGGTGACCGAAAAGCATCCCAAACCATTCAAGCTAGCGTGGCTGAAACAAGGAGGAGACGTGTCGGTCACCAAAAAGGCAGTAGTTCCATTTTCTATAGGGTCTCGGTATAAAGATGAAGTAACATGTGATGTTGTAGAGATGGATGCATGCCATCTGTTGTTGGGACGACCCTAGCAGTTCGATAGAGATATGACCCATCAAGGAAAGGCAAACAGTCACACCTTTGTGTTTGAAGGGGTGAAAATTACTCTTATTCCAAAGAAGGACGGAATCAGGAATAATACTGGAGCTAGCAATGTTGTATTGCTATCTTTGTCACAGTTTGAGGAGGAAGTAAAAGGGAATGAGGTGGTGCATGCACTGGTGGGAAAGACGGCTGAGAAAGAAGTTGAGGTTCCCGAGCAGATCAAACCCGTTCTGAGTGAGTTTCAAGATCTGTTCCCGGAAGATCTTCCTGCAGGCTTACCACCCCTTCATGACATTCATCATCAGATTGACTTGGTACCTGGTGCAATCCTTCCCCATTGTCCCCATTACAGAATGAGCCCAGCAGAACACGAGGAGTTGAGGAGGCAGGTTGAAGAGCTATTGCAAAAGGGCTACATCCAAGAGAGTCTGAGTCCCTGTGCAGTTCCAGCCCTCTTAATTCCAAAGAAAGATGGCAGTTGGTGGATGTGTGTGGATAGCAGAGCCATTAACAAAATAACCATCAGGTATCGGTTTCCTATCCCTCGTTTGGATGATTTGTTAGACCAACTCAGTGGGGCTTTTGTTTTTACTAAACTAGATTTAAAGAGTGGTTATTATCATATCCGTATAAGACCCGGGGATGAATGGAAAACCACGTTTAAAACTAGGGAAGGGCTGTATGAGTGGATGGTTATGCCGTTTGGGCTATCTAACACACCTCGCACTTTTATGCGAGTCATGAACCAGTTGTTGAGACCCTTCATTGGGAAATTTGTTGTGGTTTACTTTGATGACATTATGATTTATAGTGCTAGTGAGAAGGAGCATGTCCAGCATTTGAGAGAAGTATTGGTAGTGTTAAGAAGGGAAAAGATGTATGCAGCCTTGAAAAAGTGTGTTTTTATGTCCCCTGGTGTTTTATTTTTGGGATATATTATTTCTGCAGAAGGCTTGAAAGTATATGAGGCCAAGGTGGAGGCGATTAAAAAGTGGCCTAGACCCAGTTCTATTACTGATGTGAGAAGCTTCCATGGGCTAGCCTCGTTTTATAGGCGATTTATTGCGCATTTCAGTAGCATAATGGCCCCGATTACGGAATGTATGAAGCAAAGTGGAAAGTTTGAGTGGACTGAACAAGCTGAGGCAGCATTCCAGCAGATTAAGGAAAGATTGGTTACAGCCATCGTTCTCATCTTACCAGATTTCCAACAATCGTTTGAGTTGCATTCGGATGCCTCAAAGTTAGGCATTGGAGCTGTGCTGAGTCAGAACCACAAACCAGTTGCTTATTTCAGTGAAAAACTATCTGGTGCAAAGCTTTGTTACAGCACGTATGACGTGGAGTTTTATGCAGTGGTTCAGGTAGTCAAACATTGGCGCCATTATTTGTTCCAAAGGGAGTTTGTACTGTTTATAGATCATGAGGCCTTAAGGCATTTACACAGCCAAGATAAGGTTTCTGCCAGGCATGCTCGATGGGTGGCTTATCTTTAACAATTTACTTTTATGGTGAAGCACAAATCTGGTGTGTCCAATAAGGTGGCTGATGCATTAAGTAGGAGAAAAGGGCTGCTTGTTCGCCTCTTCGTTGAAGCACCAGGTTTTGCATCTTTTGCTGAATTGTATGATTCTAACCCTTACTTTGCAGCCATTGTTTAGAAAATTCAAGAAGGGGAGCCATCAGAGTTTCATCAATGTAAGGAGTTTCTCTTTAAGGTTTTGTGGTAGAAAAGTCGGACTTTTCTTTCTTTGATTTTTTGATCTTTCTTTTGGTGATATAAGAGAAAAAAATCTGCCATATTATCATATACTTGGTGGTCCAACATATCCCTCACACTCTCTCTTATTGATTTTCCGAACTGCTAGCACAGGTTTCAGTCCGAGAGCCATTCGTGTACGGGATGAAGGAGGAAATCTAATTTGGTTTCTGCAGTCTTCATCTGTCTCTTGGAGAGATTTTAAGGTGATATTTTAAAACCTTTTGCCTTATGCTTTGTGTTTTTGATTTCCACTACTTAAGCTCCTGGGACCGAGAACCAACTATGCATTCCTGATTGCAGTTTGAGGTTAAAAATTGTCCAAGAAGTTCATGGCGAAGGGCATATGGGAAGAGATAGAACTTTGCAGTTGATTCAAACCAATTACTTTTGGCTATCCATGCACAAAGAAGTGGATAAATACGTGAAGCATTGTCGGATTTGTCAAGTTTCTAAAGGGGCAGCCACTAATGCAGGTTTGTACTTGCCTTTGCCTATTCCCTCTCAACTATGGGAAGAAATCAGCATGGACTTTGTATTGGGGTTGCCACGGACTCAGCGGGGCAGTGATTCTATTTTTGTTGTGGTGGATCGGTTCTCCAAAATGGTGCATTTTATTCCATGTAAAAAAACAACCGATTTCAGTGATTCTTGAGCCTAACTTTATTGGAAACGGGCCAACGATTCAAACTCACAACCTCTGGCTATGTTGTCCGTCGCTTTTCGGCCAAAAAACATCGTTTAGGGCTTCAAAATCGCAATTTACTGTTTTTTTCCTATTTCGGTAATTTTTACGATTTTTCTTGTTTTTTCCCTTTTTGTTTGGGTTTTCTAGATTGACTGGAATTCTGTTTAGGCAGGGGATATCCTGTTTTGGGGTGATTTAATTGTAGCCTATAAATAGGCCTTTCTTTTTGAGTTGTGAGCAGCTTTTTTCAATTGAATAAGAATTTCAGAATTAATTCCTTTTACCCTGCTTTTGTGAATTTTACGAAATTCAATTAGTAGAAGACTATTATCTGGCATCGTGCGCGATCAACGGATTCTAGTATCCTTTGTTCCAGTTTCCGCTACATCAATTTCTTGTTAGAATTAATTTAACAATTACTCCTTTTTTTTTTATAAGAACAATTACTCCTTAATGGGCATTAAATAATTATACTAATCGAGTGAGCTTTACAATATTTTGTATAAAGTGAAATAAATTTGTAATGCTTGAATGGACTTTTCTACTCGATTGAATGAGTGGGACAACGTATCTATTAATTTAAGTTGAAGTCGTCAAAAATTTAAATTAGAGCAGCAGAAATGAAACTTGGAACATGTGAGGTTGTCTTCTTGATTGTAAGTCTGTGTTTGCTTTACATTCAATATCCCTAAGAAACTGCTTCAAATATTTAATATGCGCTTGAAATGAGGCCCTCCACCCTCGTAGGGTTATACTAACTTTATGAGAAAAACTATGAGTGAATTAGTTGACTATAATTAGTTGACTTAGTTACTTTTACATAATTGCAAAGTGCAACAATAAAAAGAGCATTCGGGAAGTTTAAGAAAAAGAGCAACCACAAAATAAAGCTTCAATTTTCCCAACTAAAATGCTCTTCGTTGTGCAGCTTTTGATTAAGCTTTTAGTAGTTGCAGCAACAACAGTATCAGCGGTGGATTCTATTGCTAAACCAGGCTGCCAAGATAGCTGCGGAAGCGTGAGCATACCATACCCATTTGGCACGGTCAAAGGTTGCTACCGTGATTATGCTTTCTTGATCACCTGTAATACCACAACAAATACATCATATCTGGGAAGTGGAAATTTACAAGTCCTTAACATATCACTTGACGGCCAAATTCGAATCTCTTCCGAGGCAGCTGTTGAATGCTATGACCGACGAGGGAACTGGACTTATAGGAGTTTTCCATGGACCACTCTGGGCAAACGTTACTCACTCTCTTACTCTCTTAACAAATTTGTTGCTTATGGATGTGACACTATTGCGAGAATTGAAGGTTTCACAGGTCCATCAGGGGATCGTTACTTCACTGGTTGTATGTCTTACTGTTATTCAAATGATTCTATAGTAAATGGATCTTGCTCTGGTGTTGGCTGTTGTCAAGGATCCATTCCTAATGGTGCCATGGGTTACAATATTAGTCTAACTAGCTATTACGGGCACTATTATTCAGTCCATGTAGCTACGCCTTTGTTGTTGAAGACGGTTTCTATATTTTCAGTTCTTTAGATCTTGCTTATAATCCATTGGAAACTAGAAATCCGTTTAAAAACATAAGGAGTTTTCCTGTTGTTCTTGATTGGTCAATTGGAAACATCACATGTGCAGAAGCTAAAAGGAACCAAACAACTTATGCTTGTAAGGATGAGAATAGTGAGTGCTTTGACTCAGATAAACGACTTGGCTATCTCTGTAATTGCTCTGTTGGTTTCCATGGCAATCCCTATCTTGCAAATGGCTGTCAAGGTTGGTTATAACTTATATATATACTAACTACTTCATCATTGGTAATTAATGAATTCTTCACTTTTAACTAACCTAGTTAAGTTTTATTGTGCTTTGACAGATGATGATGAATGTGCTAATCCCAGCCTCAATGATTGCGAAAGTACAAGTACTTGTCAAAACACGAGAGGAAACTATACCTGCATTTGTCCCAAGGGTTTCCGAGGAGATGGAAGAAAGAATGGGCAACGCTGTGTCGCTAAGTTTAGACAATCATTACAGTTGGAGATTATTGTTGGTATGCTCAAATCAATTGTTCTTTTTCAGCTACCTTGCCTATTAATAATGAATTATAGTTCAAATTCTAGATTGCAGCCTATATATATATATATATATATATATATATATATATATATATGTTGATTTGCCATAATTATGGATACTTTTTTGGTTGTCATAGGAGTAAGTGTTGGCATTTCTGCCATTCTAGTGGTGCTTCTTTTACTGATATTTGGAATTAGAAAAAAGGAAATGAGGAAGCTAAAAGAAAAACACTTTAAAGAAAACGGCGGTTTGATGTTGCAACAGCTACTCTCTAAGGTCGAGCGATCCGAAGAAAAAGCTAAAATATTTACAGAGAATGAGCTCAACAAGGCAACAAAGAACTTCAATGAAAGTGAAATCATTGGCCAAGGAGGATACGGTACAGTGTACAAAGGAATTTTAGAAAACAAAACAGTGGCTATCAAGAAGTCGAAAGTGATGGATCATGATCAAATTGAGCAATTTGTCAATGAAGTCATTGTTCTTTCCCAAATCAAACATCCTAATGTTGTCAAACTATTAGGCTGTTGTTTGGAAACATCTGTTCCTTTATTAGTATATGAGTTTATAACCAATAAAACACTCCACCATCACCTGCATAATGAAAAGAAACGATCCTCAATAGGATGGGAAACTCGTCTAAATATTGCCATCCAAACAGCAGATGCACTTGGCCATATGCACTCTGATGCTCCATTCACATCATTCATAGAGATGTTAAATCTGCAAACATACTACTAGATGATAATTTCCAAGCAAAAGTATCCGATTTTGGAGTTTCAAGATTGGTTCCTTTAGATCAGACCCAACTATCTACATTGGTAAAAGGAACATTAGGGTACATTGATCCAGAATACTTCCATTCAGGCTTATTAACCGATAAGAGTGATGTTTATAGCTTCGGAATCGTCCTTGTAGAGCTGTTGACAGGAAAAATGGTGGTTTGTCCTGAGAGGACTGAGAAGGAAAAAAACCTGGCTGCTTTGTTCAGTTCTTCAATTAAAGAGAACAACTTGAGCGAAATTCTCGACGTAAGAGTGAAGAACGAGGGGCATCCGGAGCAACTTGAAGGTTTTGCAAACTTGGCAAGACGTTGCATAAGGTTCAAGGGAAAGAAAAGACCTACAATGAAGGAAGTGAAGAGGGAGCTAGAGGTACTAAGGATTTACAAGGGTTCTAAAGTCGAAGTTACTGCTCATATTGAAGAGGCAGAGCATCTCCTTGGTCCGCCAACAGAATTATGCAGCAGTGGCTCAACAGCTGGGTTTGACAGCACCAAGTATCAAGCAGCTATGGAGTTGGAAGCTGGCCGTTGATCATCCCTCTGATGCAATATGTTTTGCTTGTGTTTATACTTTGTTTTATGGCTAACGGCAATCTCGATGTTGACAGCTTTTTGTTTGTATTAATGTAATCTATCTAGAACTTCCTAATTTTCTATTATTATTAATCTTTCTGCTTCATGCAAATATATATCCAAATTTGTTAGTTGTGTTTCTTAAAATAATAATAATGTTGTTCAATTAATATTTATTTTATTGTCTAATATTTGAGAACTAATCAGTTAAACTATTAATCATGACTAATGAATGGCCTAGTCATGCGTAGTGTGGTTTGCAACCAGATTATATTAATTTAGAATTGGGAATAGTTGACGCAAGAGACTTTTATATACGTATGAGGTAGGTGATGTGGATGAGGTGTGTTGTACATTTAAGTAACTCGTACTGAGTCTTGACCCCCAAGCCTCAAGATTCAAGCTATAATGGGCAAAAACGTCAACCTATGCAGGGGGTGTATGTGCTACTCCTCCTTAACGGGAGCGCGACATGTCAGCTCATATGTTGAGTTGTCATGTTGACATTGGCCAAGAAGTTTTATTACCAAATAAAGAGGATATTGCATTTATGGTATTTTATTTTCATAACCGAAAGCATTCACATAGTTGACTGATAACTCCAGAAAGTGCTTCCATGCCGTCACTAGGAGGTCAAAAGGTTGCCTGGCAAAACAAATACGCCGGATGGCTGTAAAGAAGAAAAGAGTAAGCGCCGGGTGACCTCTGGGTCCACTCCGATGCTTAAGTTGGAAACTTAAAGGAAAGAAGGAAAGAGGGAGAGAAAACATAGAGATAGAATGAGAATTAGATCCCTGTAGGGTTTCTTATTGTTCTTTTTATACCCATTTAGGACGCGTGGCCTTGTCAAGCCGTTATGTACGTCCTCCTCTTGTTGGCTGGGCATGGATTCCTCTTGGTCCCCCTTTTGCGTGCTTAAGAGACAGGCCTACTCTGTGTCTGCCTCTGTCCTATTTATTTCAGGTTCAAGATCCCGTCCTTACACATGTACGATGGATACCGGCTCATCTCAATCTTCTGCTTTCCCTTGACATATAGTCTGATTGGGTTACAAGATGCCCACATGACTCCACCTGGTTTGTCCACCCTGTATATTTCCTAGGTCCACCTGGTCTATTTCCTAGGTGCCTCCTTGGTAACCTTCTCTGATGACCGGATGGATACTGGAGGCTACATTGGTGAGGTATTAGGCTCCTTTTGAGGATCATTCATATGGACGCGGTAGACGACCGTGTGGTTCACGTGGTCAATTTAGGACTCGGTGCTATCAAGAGTCCCCCCTGGTGAGTAATTCAAACTCTTTTAGGGTTTCTTTTGGCGGTAGGTTCGTGTGGCCCGAGACTCTTCTTGAGCTTTGTGCACCCAACGCTTGGGTGACAGGTGTCCCCATATTTCAAGCGGTGTCAGGAGGTGTCTTTTCAACTGCCCTATTCATTATTTCCTTTAAAAGGAAAAAATGGCTCCTGCTCTTCACTTGTTTTGAGAATTCCAAGGCTTTCTTTCTATGATTTCTGGACTCTCCATTCCATCTCCACAATTCGTTTCTTTGATTCCTTCATTTCTCATTAAGTTCTCCTTCCTTATACTTTGATTCAGTGGACTTGCAATTTAGATTTCTGCAATTTTCTTTCTGCTTGGATTTGCTTTCCGTTTGGATTTGCTTTCTCGCCTGTTCATCTTCCTTGCTCTCCTGGGTTTTGGTCTTCCTCGCCCTGCTTGTTTATGATTCCATCCTTCTGCTTGAACTTATGAGTTCTTCTATAACTATTAGCAATCTGGATTCTTCAAATAGTGGGGGATCTGGGGAACTCGTGAATTCTAGGAATCGCCCTAGATCTGCTGGTCGCGCGAGGGGATTTGAGTTCAGGGCAAAAGCCCTCTCACCGACTCCTTGATCCAACTGATACTGACAACTACAGGGAAATTACTACTCCCAATTTACCGAGTCCACCCTTTTCTTCAGGGGACGAATATCGCTTGACCACCTCTTCGGAATCCGATTCTCCTACTTCAGTGCCCCCTATTGGTGCTGAGGAGGCAGGTACTTCGACTTCGCCCGGGGTAAATACCAACTCGCTGCCTGAGGCTGTAATCCAGGTGGATTCCTCATCTCCATCCGGCTTTCGTTCACCTGGTTCTGTAGAGGTCAAGCTTAAGAGAATGACTCCTCGCATAAAGGAGATGGTCTCTGAGATTCACAGAGGTCATATTCAGCTATACTGGGAGATCTATCACTGGTGGCGAGGATGCAAGGTTATGCTCCCTTCCTTATATCAGCGCGTCTATAGCCCTCCACCCGGCTATTTCTCCATCTACCTGGATCAGATTCGATATGGCTTTTCTTATCCCCTTCCAACTGATATTTGTGACATTCTTCACGAATGGGGCTTATGTCCTGCTTAGATCCATCCTAACTCTTGGGGGGATATCTGTGCCATATACTGGTTGTGTGAAAACCTAGGTTTTCCATTGAATGCCGCCTTCTTCTGGAAGTTGGCCACTCCAAAACTGAACTCTAGGGAGGATCACTATCAGCTCTCTAAGAGGGCAGATTTCTACATTTTTCAGGGCAGGATCACCTCCCTAAAGCGCTTCAAACACTTTTTCCTCTAAATTGAAATCTAAAAGGATCTTAAAGACTTCCCAACTAGGTGGTCTTTTGATGAGGCTGGGAAGGCCCACCAGCGTCTCCTCCCGGATAAGGATATCCATCTCCAGGAGTTTAGGTCACTAGCTCCTCATAAATGGACTTGGTAAGTTGTGGTTGACGCCATCATCGAAAAGATTAGGCTTGTAGAGCGTGAGGTCTTAGGGATCGACTTTATCTATTACCCGGGTCCAGTCCCTAGATGAGGTTTTTTTTTTTGTCCTTGCTTAGTCATTTACTTGTTTTCCTAGGCATGAATACGGCTGATGCTATTAGTCGCGTTTTAGCTCAACAAAAGAAGAAACTGTTGAAGGAGCCACGCCCAAACCCTGAAGAGCTTCCATCCGGTGTTGGCGCGCCAAATAAAGGTCCGGTTGCTACGAAGTAGCAAAAGAAGGAAAGGGTTGCTTCTGCTGGCACTGGGCCAACCGTCACTCGATAAGTTTGGCTATCTTCTTCTTCATGCGTCCTCTTGTGTTTGTACTGATCTTGCATTTTTTCTTATTTGGTCAGGGATTTGGTCCTCTTCCTTGTGTTCTTCCTCAGTACTGGTTATGAGGGAGAGAGGGGCGAGAGGTCCGGATAAAGGACCTAGCTGTTCAATCGGAGCTCAGATCTGGGTTTGTACTACCGGCTGACAGGAATGAATATGGCCGACTGCGCGACAATGAGGCCACTTCCATATGTATCATGGAATTTTCTTCTGTAAGAGTTTTAATTTTTTTATTCCTTTGTATTTCTGCCCTCTTCTTCCTTCTTTTCTCATTTAGTTTGTTGACTTGCAGGGGTTCTTAAGAGCGGTCGAGCTGGTTGGTCATTTGTCTAAGACTAGCTAACTAGCCAAGGAGAAGGAGGTGGTAGAGAAGAAGCTCAAGGAAACCCTGCAGGCACTAAAGCCTGAGAGGAGCAAGGCTTGGGAGCAAGGAAAGGAGATTAACGACCTCAGGAAGCAGCTAGAGGATGAGAAGGCAGCGCACAAGCAAAGCATCGAGAAGTGCGATGCCACTCTCCTCGATTCAATAGGCAAGCTGGTTCTTTTGGGTAGGATGTATGGCCAACGCATCCTTGTCGCTTGTCAGGAGGTCCATCCAGACTTGGTTTTGGATTTGGATTCAGTTGATTTTCCCCAATATGACGAGCTTCCAGTTGATAGTCCAGCTTTCAGTGAGGACAACGCTGGGTTGCAAGTGGGTGCTGAAGAGCCGGTGGATATAGAAGGTGGTGCTCCCAAAGAGGGTGCCCCTGAGCAGTGATTGTAAAATTTGTAGACTCAAGCCCTTAGTAAGCTCTTATTCTATTTGTATTTTATGCATTATATTAATGAGAAACCTTTTTTCAAATGCTTTCATTGCGGATTCTGCTTTTGTCCTTTCCCAAATTTATTTACTCAGTTCTTATTAGCGTTAGTTGGGACTATCTCATGCTAACCTTTATAGGGTTTATTACATTTATTTGAATATGCTAGCTTTTGAGCGTGGGTTTATGACAAAGGAATTCATTCGGTTATGACCGACTTCTAATTTGGAGATTTTGATGATTGAAAGATACTTTATTCATCTTTTTGCATTACATCTTAGAGGGCGTCCCCTGCTAAGTTTTACAATTGGAGGTGCTGCCTCGTTAAAAACCCTACTATGGAAAAACCCAGTGGGAAAAATCCATTAGCGGGAAAAAAGAGTGCAGCCCTTTTTCCTTCTAGCTACTTTCAGGTGGGAAATATTGCCTTAGATTGGCTATATTCCATGTGCGTGGGATCTCTTTCCCAACCGGTCTGCAGAGCTTATATGTTTCTGAACCGACTGCCTCTGCCACTATGTATGGTCCTTCCCATTTCGCACTGAGCTTTCCTTTTTCTTCCCTCACCTACGACGCAGCAAAGTCCTTCAGGACTAGGTCGCCTTTCTTGAGTGTTATCTTTCTCAGCTTCCTGTTGTGGTAGCAAGCTACTTTGTTCTTGTAGGCTACCATTAGGACATAAACTCTATCCCTTCTTTCTTCTAGGGAATCCAAGTAGTATTTCATGTTGATATGATTCTAGGCCTCCTTGTAGTACATCACTCGATCACTAGGAGCTCTTATCTCAATAGGAATGACTGTTTCGTATGCCATTGCAAAAGGTGTCTCTAGTCGGTTTTCTTGATGCTGTTCTGTAGGCCCACAGGACATTGTTTAGCTCCTCTGCCCATGCTCCTTTGTGACCTTCTAGCCTTTTTTTTATCCCTTCTCCTAAGATTCTGTTGGTGACCTCTATCTAGCCATTGCTTTATGGGTGTGCCACCGATGAGGAGTTATGTTTGATTTTTAACCCTCTGCAGAATTCCTCGAACTTGCTTGAAGTGAACTAGGTTCCATTGTCTGAGATAATTCTGTGAGGTATCCCAAACCTGGTGATGATATGGTCCCAAACGAATGATATGATCTTTTCTAGCGTGATTGTCATGGCTGGCTCTGCTTCTACCCATTTGCTGAAGTGATCTACTGCTACAATGATCCATTTTCTTTGTCTGCTGGCTTCAGGCATTGGTCCTACGATGTCGATCCCCCATGTGGAGAAAGGCCAGCTGGTCAGAATTAGCCGCATCTCTGCTACTGGCAAGTGGGACTTTTTTGCATGGATTTGGAAATGGTGACATCTCTTTATGTAAGTAGTTACATCTGCTTCCATAGTCTCCCAGTAGTAGCCCTGCAGCACTACTCTTCTGACTAGCGTTTGTGCTTCCTGGTGTGACCCATAAATTCCCTCGTGCAGCTGTCGAAGGACATAGTTCTCTTCTTCAATAGTGATGCATTTTAACCACGCATCAGTAAAAGATTTCTTATAGAGCTCTTTGTCAATCATCGCGTATTGCTGTGACTTTCTGGAGATTCTTATTGCTTCTCCTTTGCCTTCGGGCAGCTATCCTTCAACCAGGTATTTCACTATAGGTTCCATCCATCCTAGCTTCGCCTTTTCCATAATTACTGCTTCACCTACTCATATGCCGGATGTGGTTTGGACTTCATATGGGCAGTTAAGGGATTGCCAATCCTCAGTGCTTGCTGCTGCCTTGGCAAGCTTGTCAGCCTTAAGGTTTTTGTTCCAGGAGATGTTTTCTACTTTCCACGTGGTGCCGCTACTTTCAACAGCCTCGAGCAAGCATCGTACCCTTTCTAGGTATTTGGACATGCGTGGATCTTCAGTTTCAAAATTCTTATTGATCTGGTTAGAGACTAACCTCAAGTCGCTCAGTAGCTTCACTCGGTCCAGAGCAATCTCTCGGATGAGCTCCAATCCCTTTATTACTGCTTCATATTCTGTGGCGTTGTTAGTGGCAGGGAAAGCTAACTTTGTAGTATATGACATCTTGATCTTCTCAGGTCCTTTGATGTATATCCCAATCCCTGCTCCTTCATGGGACAAGGTGCCATCCATATACACCTTGCACTCTTCTGCTTTCAATATCTGGTTCGACTCTAACCCCGCGAACTCAACCACAAAATCTACCAAAACCTGGGCCTTCAGCTCCGGTCTAGGCTCAAAACGGACGTCAAATTCACTGAGTCTAATAGCCCATTCAGTTAGTCTCCTCGAGGTATCTGCTCTATGTAGCACCTTTTTTAGAGGAAAATTGGTTCTCACAATGACCGTGTGAGCTTGGAAATAGCGCCATAACCTGGTGGAAACTGAAGTCACTGCTAAGGCCAACTTCTCGATCCTTGGGTACCTGGGTTCTGCCCCTCTCAACATTTTACTGGTGTAGTACACTAGGTATTGCTGCCCTTCTTCCTCTCTAATCATCACTGACCCTACTGCTTCATCGGTTGCTGCCATATACAAATATAGGATTTCACCAGGTATTGGCTGACTCAACAATGGTAGGGTTCCCAAAAAGTTTTTGATTCTATTAAATGCCTCTTGGCATTCATTGTCCCAGCTGAACTTGTGGCCTTTCTTGATGGCTCTATAGAAGGGCAGGCTTTTTTTGGTTGAGAGTGAGATAAACCTTCCTAGTGCGTTGATACGGCCATTGAGGCACTGGACCTCATTCACTATTTTAGGTGGCACCATGTCCAGGATTGCCTTCATCTTCTCCTGGTTTGGCTCCACTCCCCTTTGTGAAATCATGAAGCCTAAAAACTTCCCACCTTGCACTCCGAATACACATTTCTCCAGGTTTAGTTTAAGGCGGTACTTCTCCAGTATTCTGAAGGCCTCCTAAATATCCTTAGCGTGGTTTACTTCATCTTTGCTCTTAATGATCATGTCATCCACATACACTTTGACTGTTTCTCCAATTTGTTCTCTGAACATGTCATTAACCAAGCGCTAATATGTTGCTCCTACGTTCTTCAAAATGAAAGGCATCGCTCGGTAGTCGTATGTGCCTTCGTGGGTTACAAATGAGGTCTTTTCCTCATCCGCTAGATCCATAGGGATTTGGTGGTATCCTGATTTTGCATCTAGAAAGGAGTACATGGCATACCCGATGGTTGAGTCTACCAACTGGTCAATACTGGGAAGGGGGTAGCTGACCTTTGGGCAGGCTTTATTCAAGTCGGTGAAATCTACACACATTCTTTATGCTCCACCTAGTTTTTTCACCAAGACTACGTTTGCTAGCCACTCGGGGATATATCACCTTTCGAATATGCTCAGCTTCCATCGGTTTACTTATTTTTGCCTCAATCACCTTCTATCTCTCTGGCGCGTGTTTTCTCCTCTTCTGTACTATAGGCTTGGTAGCGGGGTCTATGTGCAGACTGTGTTTCATTACTTCAGGTAGGACCCCAACGATATCATTAGTGGACCAGGCGAAGGTCTCCAGTTCTTCCTTAAGCACAGCCGCGATCTCCTGCTTCAGCTCAGGCTTTAGCTCTTTGGCGATTCAGATTGATCTCTCTGGCCCGACCACTAGGGCTTTTAATTCCTCTACCGGTTCAGCTCTGTCTTGTTTTTCTGACTCCCAGCTAACTTCTCTTGGTTTCAAGGAAGCTAGATATGGCTTTTATGCCACTTGCTGGCTTCCTCTGGCTATAGCCACCCCCAAAGTAGTTGGTATTTGAAGAGCTAAATACCAAACGGAGATTATCACTTCTGATTCCACTAAGAAGGGTCTCCCCAATATGATGTTGTAAGCGATTAGGGTGTCTATTATTACAAACTCTTCTTTGGACCTCCAGGTATGCTTTTCATCACCCACCTCAATACTTAGTGCCACCTGTCCCATGACCGTGACTGAGTGTCCACTCAGTCCTACTAGCAGTGAATACACTGGTTGGATTCTTCTCTGATGGATGTCTAGCAGTTGGGCAGCTTCTTTCATGATGATGTTTACCGAGCTTCCAGTATCTATGAGGATCCTTTTCACTGTATACCCTTCCACTGTGGCTTCGATGACCAAGGCATCTGCGTGGTGCACTTGCACATTGCTATCAATTGAGAATGACTGGTTTAGTCTACTGGGTTTCCCTGTATTTGCCACATGATGAGCTGAAGATCTGGCACTTTTGCTGGGTGGTTCAAATTCGAGTCCCCCGGTAATGACCATGACAACTCCCTTAGACTTCTTGGTTGGTCTTTCATCTTCATCTTTCTTATCCCTCTGCTCTTTGTCCTGGTTTCTACTTTTTGTTATGCTATCAACAAACCTACTGAACTTGCCAGCTTTGATCAAGAGGTCCACCTCTGCTGTGAGGACTCGGTAATTATCTGTATGATAGCCCTTTGCCTTATGAAACTTGCAGTATGCCTCCTTTTCTCCCCCCATCACCTGTTTGGGCTTAGTATTGGGGTATTTAATTCTTTTAGCATCGGAGCTTCTCTGAATTGCTACCAGGACCTCACTAAGTGGGGCATTTAGAGGTGTAAATCGAGACCTGTCTTCGGGACGGTCTTTCTGATCTCGCCTTCTATGCCTGTCTTCAGATCGAGTAGTCTTCTCCCTATCACTAGGCCTCCTGTTCCTCGCAGGTGTGTCAATCTCATCTGTGTCAACTCTCTGGGTTTCCTCGTTATAATCTCCCCGCGGAGCCTTTCATTTGTAGTGTTTTTTTATCATTGCTTCCTTAGCCGTACTGAAGTCTAAATTTCGAATCTCCAAACACGCAAGGTTGAAGCGGTCAATAAAGGATCTCAGGGATTCATCAGGCATCTGGACCACCTCGTGGAGAGTGCGATTGGCTGCTCCAGTTGGTATGGAACCCATGAAGTTCTTGCAGAATTCTTGCCTGAGTCGATCCCAACTATCAATTGTTTCCAGATCTAGGGACTGAAACCAGTAAGTGGCTGCTCCAATTAATGTCTTAGGGAATAGGCGGTAGATCAGCCCCTCGCTTGCTCCAGCTATGTCCATATGGTTCTTAAAGTTTCTGGCATGAATATAGGGGTCTGTATCACTTCTGTAACTATCAAAAGTCGGCTGCTTGAATTTATGGTTGATCGGCTGGTTGAGTATCCTGGCCGAGAAGGGAGCCTCCCTATTTTCCATCAGTGCTTCCTAGTATGGTATGGCGAATGTACTAAATGTTTTCTTAAACATTGCCATGAATCTGGGGTCATCTATGAGCTCAAAACCGGTTTGGGTCAGTGTTGGAGGAGGAGGGGTGGTGCAAGGAACCGGTATGTTGTTATAAAGACCGTATGGAGAAAAGAGGTTGGGTGTTTGGGACAGCGTGTGCATCTAGCTTGGATGAGGTTGGTGGGCATTAGGGACAAGCACTTGAGGGCTATTACCCCCTTGGGCCGCTATTGGCACTGACATCCAGCTAAAAATAGGTTGGGCGCCACCTATCTGGGATCCTCCAACTTCTCTTACACTAGCCATGCTGAAGCCTGATGTGTTCACCATCCCTTGTGTCGATCCTTCAGACCTTGTTGCGGCCACTCCAGTCTCATTAGCTGGGAATAGAGCTCTAACTGTGCTTTGCATTGGGGATGGGTTCTAATAAGGTATTCACCATGGACAAAGGGGTACTATTACTCATTAAGGAGCCCACCATGCCTTGTTCTTGCATCTGCAGGACCGCCCGCCGGAAATCATTTTGGTCTGCAGGGCTCATCCCGTAGTTTCTAGCTATTCGATCTAGGATGGAACCAACAGAGCTGCTACTTCCTCTAAAAGTTGTTGTGAAGATGTTTGATGAACCTAGGGTTGTGGCCATCGGAGGCAACAACGTTACTATCTCTGGGAACAAAGGTACTCCTTCTTGAGGGGTAAGGACTGTTGAAATAGTGCCTCAAGTTGTTGAACCCGATGACATTGTTGTTCAGCGGGTCCACGCTTACCGCAACAATTGATAACTCCGAGAAGGAAAGTGTTTCACGCGGTCACTAGGAGGTCAAAAGGCTACCTGGCATAACAAATACGCCGGATGGCTGTAAAGAAGAAAAGAGTAAGCGCCGGGTGACCTCTGGGTCCACTCTGATGCTTAAGTTAGGAAATTAAAGGAAAGAAGGAAAGAGGGAGAGAAAACATAGAGAGAGAATGAGAATTAGATCCCTGTTGGGTTTCCTACTATTCTTTTTATACCCATTTAGGATGCATGGCCTTGTCAGGCCGTTATGTACGTTCTCCTCTCATTGGCTGGGCATGGGTTCCTCCTGGTCCCCCTTTGGCGTGCGTAAGGGACAGGCCTACTCTATGTCTGTCTCCGTCCTGTTTATTTCAAGTTCAAAATCCCGTCCTTACACGTGTACGGTGGATACCGGCTCATCTCAATCTTCTGCTTTCCCTTGACATATAGTCTGATTGGGATACAAGATGCCCGCGTGACTCCACCTGGCTTGTCCACCCGGTCTATTTCCTAGGTCCACCTAGTCTATTTCCTAGGTGCCTGCTTGGTAACCTTCTCTGATGACTGGATGGATACTGGAGGCTACATTGGTAAGGTATTAGGCTGCTTTTGAGGATCATTCATAAGGACGTGGTAGACGACCGTGTGGTTCATGCGGTCAATTTAGGACTTGGTGTTATCAGTTGACCGAATTTTTTTTAAGTTTTATTAATTCTCACTGTTCCGGTAATAAAATCTTGCTAAATAACTCGATAAAGTATGTTTCAAATTGCAAATTCCTTACTGTTTGGAATTGTTTGCATTTCAATTTTCAAATGGTTGATGGAACTTCTCTGATTATTAAATGTGGTAAGTGTCCTGTTAAGCTTAACTCTTCCAACAATATTAAATCCCTTCTTAATGTATATGCTAATTCAATTGATGGGACTTTTTTTTTATATAATGTGAATATATTAGACAGACCTACAGAAACTGTGATATAATAGAAAGTTTTGTTATTAGTAGCTTCAGCAACAACAGTATCATACCATCTCATACCAAGTTGCCCAAGTATTTGCGGAAACCTAACCATCTCATACCATCTCAAAGTTAGCACCGCCGCTCTACATTTAGTAGGTGCAATAAGGTGCGAAGGATGCCAGGCATTTCTGGCCGGCTGGCAACTGGCGGGGTGTCCTCAATTTCGTGCCTTGGCACAAACACCAGTGGTGGAGCACAACAGCTCCGTCTCGTTCACTGATTTGGGAGTGCAAAAATCCCCTAAATTCCTAATTTATGGGGCGGAGGCCTCCAGCCAAACACCCCTACTTCTGGTGGTTGGAGGGGCACCGACCCCCCTTCCTCCGCCCCTGGTCATGATTGCTACTTTTGATGATACTTTTAATGATACTGTACAACCACAACGAATACGCCACTTCTATTGTGTGGAAATGTCGAAGTCCTTAATATGTCACTTGATGGAAGACTCCAAATATCTTCATTGAGAGCCTATGACTGCTACAGCAAACAAGGGGATAGGTCTTACTGTCGTGCCTGGGTCTAACTGAACAAACTATATTCACTCTCTTATTCTCTTAATAAGTTTTTTTCTATTGGTTGACACTTTTGCCTTAGTCACAAGTTACATAGACCCCAAAGGGTATGGTTACTTTACTGGTTGTTCATCTTACTACCATTCAAATGATTCTATAGTCAACGGATCTTGCTCAGGTGTCGGCTGCTGTCAAGTCTCCATTCCTAAAGGCGCAAGGGGTTTCAATATAAGTCTAAATAGCTATTTCAATCACTCGAATGCCATCTAATGGTTTTGTGTAATTGATGATATTATTAATGGAATATCATACAAAATATATGCAACCTTGATTAGAGTATTCCTAATTAGACCTAAACGCTAACTAGGAGTATTTACACAAATTAGGAGATTACACAAAATAAGATAATCCTCTCACACATACCGATTGGATGCTTGACACTTCATCATAGCTACTGATGTGTCACACATCCAATAGTGTGGACCACATAGAACTAGTCTATATTAGAAGTTTTACAAAAATCAATCTATGGGTGAAACCAACATATTTCCAAATAAGAACATAGGAAATTTGGGCCCATTATAAGAAATTTAAATATGGAAGGAAAATTCGGTGTCATTACAAGTTTTTCATCGCTAATTGGCATCAGAGACGGATTGAATAAAGCTGATTGTGAGATAGGATTTAAAATTTGTCACCAACAATATCTCTAGTGTTCTTGGCTGAAATAAGTGATTCCTCTAATTTTTCATAATTTCTAGTGTTACAGAGGTCCAAAAAGCTGAATTATAATGTTTTTTTCTATTAAGATGTGGGCTTTTGGGTTGTTTTGTCTCTTTGTTCAAGTTGTAGCTGGGGCTGAAATTGCAATATTTGGGACTGCGCTAGAGGTGGGCTGGATCACATGAAGAGTTGAAGACCAAAGAATTCTACTTCATGCATATCCTTTAGGCAAATTTTACTTCCTTAGTGCAGTACTATTGTTTATACCGAATACGGTAGGTGTTGCGCAATTTCATTCCGTGAATATAGGATACTCATCAGTTTGCTTTCACTTTTGGTATGTGTTTGTTTATATACTTTTCAGAGCCGTTTTTATTTTTTGTCTACGAAAAGTAAAAAAATCTAGTGTTTGGTTAAATTTTTTAAATAACTTTTCACTATCATTCAAAAAAAAAAAAAAAAATTCATTGTTTTGTAAAAAAAATTACTTTTCACGAAAAACTCTTTTTAGCCTAGACATATCCGGTCAGAAAAAATACGGGTCACAAAGCAACACAACCCATATAGAGAATGTACGGATGTATTATTAGGCAAATAGGCAATTAAAGTGGGAAGATTATTTTTTTCATCTTGTGTGTATCCTCAGGAGAAACGTGATTTATCTACTTGGCCCAAGACTCCGGCTGATTACACGTAAGTTTATTTTTTGCACAAGCTTGTTAATTAATTAATATTATGATTTTGACGAAGTTTTAAAATATTATTTTTGGTTTCTATTGTTTAGGTGTTCTGGTGGATATTATCTTTAAATAATTTTGATCTTTGAATTTGAAATGAGTTTACTGTTATCACACTTAATTATTTAATTCCTATGATTTATAATTTACTAAATAATTCTTCCCAAAAAAAAAATTATTAAATAATAGAAATCTATCCATAGGTTGATAGATGGATTTAAAGTAGATTTTAAAGAGAATCTCGATTGGGTCCTGGTTTTAATACACTAGAACTCCACTCCGGTTTAACAAAAATAATTAATTAAATTTTATAATTCACTTTAGATTGAATGCTTAATACTTAGACATATACAATAATGGAAAGGGAAGTCCTAATTGTTGTGAAAACATTATTTGCAACATGATTAGTATGATGTTCCCAAATATTATTTTCTTGGACATTGTTGAAAAATCAAAACACAATCATGTGGTTTTCTGGCAAGAATTCACAATGGTGTACTCTTTGCAATTATATACATTGATTTCATTGAAGTGAACGATTAACTTTTACAACGAAATTGGGGTTAACGAGTGAAGCCAAGAAAACACATTCATTTTTTACTTTCCCTTTTGTATTTTAGTTCTTTTTCAACAATTTTAAAGAAATTTTTGTTTTCATTCTATTATATGAAAGAATATATATATTCCATTGTAATTTTTAAAATAATTGTATAATTTTTAAATTTAGTGTTATTATCAACTCTTTAATTCATTTGTAATTAGAGTTAATGGTTAAAGTAAATTAAATAATAATAATAATAATATTGTCCTTAACAACATAATAATAATCTTATTTTATTTTCTATTTTTATTTTACATAATTTTAATGTATTCAATATTGATTAATAGATTTATACTTTTGTAGAATTATAGAAGGGGCAAATTATATAAAAAAAAAAAAAAATTCATAAACCTATATCACTTCAACTTTAAAAAGTATATATCTACATCTCGAAATAAGAATATTATCATCAATAACATTTAACAAGTTAAGAGTTTTACTAAACAACAGCTCTCAATATATTTTCTCCCAAATCAAGACCCCTTAGCCCGGTTAGATTTACAATAGATTGAGGAATTTTACCATGTGTGGAATTTCTTTTCATGTTTCAGTCCGCCAAATTGATAAGATTGCTAATGGACTCTACAAACAGTTATGACAACAATAAAATAGTTGTTGCATATTGTTGCTATAAAATTGTGATTGTATGTATTTACAGCAAAAATTTGATACAATGTTATAGCTAAATGTGTTCTTTAACAACAAAAATTATTTTGCTACAAATTTTTTACTACTAAATCCAACATTTCTTGTAGTGAGTTATGAATAATATCACTGTACAAGTGAATAAGTGACAGGTATTGCTCAAATAAAAAAGTTATTGAATTGTGTTCGTGCACTTGTATTATTAAGGGAGAAAGCTTAGAAACGCCTGATAAAACATTTCATTTACATGCAAAGTCGATACTACGTAATATAATTTAGGGTCTAGAATTTTATTTAAATAATCATTTATTAAACACTAAATTAATTAATGTTAGAGAGAATTATAAAAAGCTATAATTAAAGTTACCTATATTGGGCCTTACCTATCAACTTAAGTTTTTAGGTTAAATGGTTTCATGACATGGTATGAGAGCTTCTTAGACCGATTCGAGAGCTTGAATCCTAATAGTTCCATTTGTTGACTAAATTTCAACACATATTAGAGTGGGCCTATATTGAACATGCTTCAAGCCTAGGAGGCATTCGGATGTGAAAAAGTGTTAGAAATAACAATAAAAGCTAGGGTAAATACATAGATACCCCCCTGAACTTGTCCAAAACCACCTACCGGCCCCCTAAACTTTTAAAATGTCCTAATTCCCCCCTGAACTTTGAAAAAGTGACCCAATTTGCCCTCTTGCTGCCACAAGTCACTCAATTATTTGGTTGTCTCATATTTGACTTGTCAAAGCAAACTCTGGTTTTTACAGGAATTAAAGGACAAATTAGGCCAGTTTTAAGAAATTCAGTGGGGGCATTAGAACACTTTTAAGAAGTTTAGGGGAGCATTAGGACATTTTCAAAGTTCAGGAGGATAGTAGACATTTTTGGCCAAGTTCAGGGGGGGTATCTATGTATTTGGTGGAAGATGACCTCTTAAACTATTATCCCCAAGATCCAATATTCGAATTCAAGACATGTTTTTACTGTAGGTTGTTGGAATGGATCCTGACAACTGATTATCACTGAGATCAATTTCCTCCATCGAAGAAATGTTGAAAATACCAACTGGTAGAGCTCCCGAAAGCTTGTTGTGACTCAAGTAAAACATTTTCACACTGTAAAAGTTTCCAATTGTTTCTTGAATTTGCCCTTCAAGACTATTCCTATTCAAGACTAGACTATGGAGCTTTGAAAGGTTGTATAATAATGTTGGAATAACACCTGTATGGAACAAAAATTTTAACATATATGGCTATTTGTGTTCTTCTAATTTAAAGATTAGGTATGTTTCAAATATTAACAATTAACAAATGAAAGAACAAACCTCCGAAGTTGTTAGAGGAAAGATCAAGATATTCAAATCGAGTGAAAGATCTGATCCATGAGGGAATAATCCCTTTGAAAAGGTTGTATCCTAAGTCTAACAACTTCAACTTGCGTAAGTTGGATACTTGAAGAGGCGGAGGGCCATGGAATCGATTTTTTTACAAAGAGAAAGTGACTAGGAATGAAAGGTTTCTAATTTGTGGAGGAATGGTCCCTTTTAGCCCCATCTCTTTGAGTACTACACTTCTAACTCTATGATGGCAAACTCCATAAGTAATACCAATCCGATTGCAGACTAAAGTAGGCGAAGACCAGTTGGATTCTAATAAATTCTGAAGGCCATTTGTGATGTGAGCTTTGAGGGCAAGCAGTGCTTCCTCATTTGTGATTATATCTATAGCTCTGATCTCATTCAGGCATATTAACAAACAAATTACATACAATGTAACTATCGCCAAGAAACAATTCATTTTCCCCATCATCAGTGCAAACAGAATGATAAATTGGAATCAGAAACTAAAACATAATTTGTAAAACAATTGCAACAATATACCTACCAAATATATAATTCCTCAATGATTCATTATTAACCCCTAGCAGTACTATGTCAGAGATAATAATAAAAGCTATGGTTGGACCTTACCTATAAGCTTAAGCTTTTAGGTCAATTGGTTTCATTTCATGGTATCAGAGCAATTTCGGCTAACACCACTGAGAATGACAATGCCCGCCATGAACACCACCGCCGCTAGTAGCTCAACCCTCTTAATCCCTTCAACCGCTACATTCCCAATTAAAATTGATACCACCAATTATTTGCTATGGAAAACATAGCTAGTACCACTGTTGAAAGGTTCCCGATTCATGGGACATGTTGATGGTCAAATTCTTCCACCACCGAAGACCTTGCCGAAGTCGGCTAAAATTAATCCCGTGAGCATTAGGAAGAGAAGGATGATCAAGTTATGACTTGGATTATCAATTCCTTGTAACCTGGAATTATGACTCAAAATGTTGGCATTGTGACTATACTTGAAGCTTGGAATAGATCAACTGCAGCCTATGCTGCTAGCTCGAGGTCCCAAATTAAAGACTATCGATTGCAGTTACGCAATCTGAAACAAGAAGAAGGAGAAACGATTTCGTCATATGTCACTCGTGCAAAACAAATTTCAGATCAACTTGCTTGCTTGGTTTGGCAATTTCAGAACCTGATCTTGTTGATGCTGTTGTGGATGGCTTTCACCCGCTTATCGTCCATTTTGTCGCTCGTTGGAAATCATAGTCGATCCCATAGGCTTTGAGGATCTCCACGGATTGCTGCTATTGGAAGAGAGAAATTTAAAAAGAGAAGTTCAATCAGACAGAGTTGCCCCAATCGCGTTGTATGGAGCATGCGGACAATCCGGTCACTTCAGAACCACCGGATCGAGACAGACTTCCAGCCACCATACTGGAGAGTAGAGGCGTCAATTTGGCAAGGGACATCAGCCTCACTTCACTCACAATCAGGGTAACTCTTCCCCTTTTACAACCCATTCTTGTAATTTCAATAATTTTCCCAATATGCCTACTGCTGGAAATAATTTGCATATGCCTACTGCTGGAAATAACTTGCAACCAATGACATCTATGGCATCTTTAGACACTTCCACACCATTTTATTGTCACAATTGTCGGGGAATAAATCACCTAGCCCATAATTGCCTCTCATCTAGACAGCCTAGAGGAAACAGAACTCGACTAGCCTCCTTTTTCACTACTACGAATATGAATTCGACTCAAGATTGGGTAGTAGACTCCGGGGCGACTCATCATTTAACTGCTGATCTAGAAAACCTGAATCTCCATACTGAATATTCAGGTCCTAAAGAAGTTACTATAGGTAATGGTTCAAAACTCCAAATCTTTCACGTTGGTAATTCTTTGCATTCGGTTAATGGTCATTCAATCCGTTTTGATAATATTTTGTATGTTCCATCAGCTTCAAATAATCTTGTTTCTGTTTCAGCTTTGACGAAATCAAATCCAATTTCTATTGAATTTTTTACTGACCATTTTGTTCTTGAGGATTTGGTGACCAAGCAGGTACTTCATACAGGGCAGAATAAGGGTGGTCTCTACTCCCTCAGCCTTTCAAAAAGTCCACCTAACCTAATAAAAGTCCACTTGGTGTCTGTTTCTCAATGGCATGATCGCCTTGGTCATGTTGCATTTCCTGCAATAAAGAAGATTTTAGCTTTAAATAATATTCCTGTTTCAAATAAATCTTGTGAACAATTGTGTCATGCTTGCTCTGTTAGCAAAGCACATTGATTACCTTTTCCTGTTCCTACCACTGTTGTTTCTGCTCCTTTAGAACTTGTTTATTCTGACCTCTGGGGTCCTGCACCTGTAACTTCTTTTGATAATTTTAATTACTATGTTATCTTCTTTGACCATTTTAGCAATTATTCTTGGGTGTATCCATTGAAATATAAATCTGATGTGATGAATGCATTTATTAAGTTTCGTACAACTGTGGAAAAACATTTTGGGCACCCTATTAAAACGCTTCAATCTGATTGGGAGGGGTGAATTTCAAACCTTGGTTCCTTATTTGCGCACCCATGGTATTGCTCATCGGGTTTCCTGTCCGTCACACCAGAACAAAATGGTTGTGCGAAACAGAAACATCGTCATATCGTTGAAACAGGATTGGCCTTGTTTAATCATGCTTCTGTTCCTCTGAAATTTTGGACTTTTGCTTTTGAAACAGCTGTTTATTTGATTAATCACATGCCTGTTCCAACCTTGAATTACTTGATGCCATTTGAGAAATTATTCGGTTCATGTCCTGATTATAATTGTCAACGTGTCTTTGGGTGTCTCTGTTATCCGTGGTTATGTTATCCTTCACCTCACAAACTTGTACCTCGATCTCGTCATTGTATATTTTTAGGCTATAGCAAAATTCATAAAGGTTATCGTTGTCTTGATATTTCTCTTCAAAAGCTTTACATCTCACATCATGTTCTTTTTGATGAACAGGTATTTCCTTATCAGTTGCTAAATGAGGGCAGCCCCACATCTAATGCCCAATCCGAGTCGGAGGTTCCTTTATACATTATCTTTCCAATAGCTCCTACTCCTACCACAACCTACCTGCTACACACCATACAAAACCCTCTAGAACCACCCCTACAAACTGTCCCTACACAAATGGCCTACCTAGAACCGACCCAAGATAGTGCCCCTACAGAATCAGCGTCTCCGATATCCCAAAATTCACCCCACCTTGAGCTATCTCCCGACCAAACCACTACAAATTCTGCTGGACCCCCAGAAGTCTCACTCATTGTTGATCTTGGCTCACATGAACCTGCCCTAGTTGTACCCCAAAGCTCCCACCCCATGGTCACTCATTCAAAGATGGCTACATTGAAGCCATGGCATCCAATGAATTTAATTGCCACCAGCTCCACTCCTCCCGAGCCAAAGAGCTATACTTAGGCCCTGAAAATTCCTGAATGGTGAAGAGCCATGGAAACTGAATACCATGCTCTTGTGAAGAATGATACATGGGACCTCATTCCCCTGCACCAAGCACATAAGCTGGTTGGGTGCAAATGGGTCTTTAAAACCAAACTTCATCCAGATGGATCTATTAAAAGGCACAAAGCATGCCTTGTAGCCAAGGGTTTTCATTAATGACCCGGCCTAGATTATGTTCAAACTTACAATCCATTCATCAAGCCCACAATAATTCGGCTAGTCTTGTCTTTAGCAGTCTCCTTTGGATGGTCTGTCACTCATCTTGATGTCTCCAATGCCTTCCTTCATGGTACCTTGGAAGAAAAAGTATACATGGAATAGCCCCCTGGTCTTGTTGACAAACACATACTCGATTATGTATGTCTTCTGAAAAAGTCTCTATATGGCCTAAAACAAGCACCCCGGATGTGGCATAAGTGTTTGATAGATGTGTTACTCCAATTTGGCTTTACTTGCTCCAAGACCAGCATATCTTTATACTACTACCACAGCCAAAATATTCGGCTCCTTTATCAATTGTATGTTGATGATATATTGATCATTGGGAATGATTCAGCTATGATGTAATTGTTGGGGATTTAATCACACAAAACCAATACGCAGCGGAAAGAAAAAGGATTAATCCCCGCCAAGGATCCATGTATATTGCATTGAATTGGAAAGAGGGTTAAAGAATTACCTTAATTCTTTGAAGGTTTTGAATCAATTAGGAACCAAAATAGCTTCCCTCTACAGTTGATCCACAAGGAGCAATTGATTCACCGCGTGCTAGCGCCGGGATTGAAGAACGATTCTTCGAATGAGAGAGAGGCACCGAAAAATCAGATTTTTCCTTGTGTTTAGATGGAGAATTTCGGCTAGCACTATACTTCCTTTGGTGGCTGCCGAAAAAAAAATTTTGTGTTGTATTGAAAAACTACTTCTTTTAGGTTTTTATATCCTTATATATAAAACCTAAAAATTAATTATAATTATGACCCAATACACTTATTAGTCATAATTATAAATTAACCCACACAACTTAACATTAATTCTCAATTAATATTAAATCAAATCAATTCTCCATAATACACATATGTATATGCAATATTATAATTAATTATATCTCTATATAATTTAATTATAATATGTAGCATACTTTATACAATATTAATCATATTAATATTCACATATACATATATATATAAATATATATCACTATATATATTTATTCTCTTTCTCATTCATAAATTATTATCCAATAATAATTTATACCCGATAAGATGAACTTCATTTTGCTCTTGTGTGTGACCCCATAGGATCATATTTAATTGGCAATAAGGAAATTACCATAATGTCCTTATAGGTCACAAGCGGACTCTAGCAAGCCATTACGACTACCCAATTAATATGATTGGAATGATCCAATACCTATTTATAGAATGTCATATTCCCTTTTGTCTCTTTGATATCAAGATTAATTATAAGACATGGTACACTTGTCAATCTTATATAATTAATCATATGCTTTCTCGATCTCAAAGTAAAACGTTCAGACAAATCAATTGATACTCTTATCAATTATTTGAGCACGGCCATGCATTTAACAGTCTTACTTATCGAGGGGCCCAGTGATATCGCTCTCTTGTTAGAGAGGGACAAAATCCCATATCTGTCACTCACATCCCTAAGCATGAGTCATATTGTACCCAACCACAGCCTTTATAACTACTCTGTTACAAGCAGCGTTTGACTGCGTCAAAGCACAACATGAATTCATCCTGGAATCAATGGTGACCTCAGGTCAAAGGAATCAGCTAATGACACTACTATAATCAAGATCAGTTGTGACACATAACCATGAACTTGATCTCATAGTGGGTCTCCAGTAACATGTTCTCTAACATATTACCCGTGAGTATAATCTGTATCTGTATACACTATATTCATCTTATGAATATCCATTATCACTCACACTAGTCTTAGTTTGTTATTATTCCCATAATAACAATCGACTAGGGATATTTAGAATAACACGATTTATTCATGGATACTTATCATTAATGCTAACATACAAACATAAATGATAATATTAATCTACACTAGATTAATCTTAGAAGTCAAATTACATAATCCAATATTGGCCTTAGGGCACAATCTCCAACAATCTCCCACTTGCACTATGGCCAATCATACATGTATCTTATACCCACTGACCTACATGACTTTCATGTATTCACTTGTGCAGGAGTCTTTGTCAGTGAATTATTAATTTTCGCTTCCGTTGTTACTTTACACATTTTCACTCTCTCTTTAGAGACAGCCTCTCTAAATTAGTGAAAAAACGCCTAAGTATATGCTTGTGTCATACAAGGTTCTTACGCATTGAACTATTGTCCCTACAATAGTCTCACAGGATAAGCAATGCTTAGAACAAAACACAACATTTTGTGATGAACTTCTTCATCCAAAATTTCCTTTACATCATATGTAACAATATACTTTGACTACTATTATAGATATTTAGCTATATCGTTTTATTTTGAACCTTTCAAAATCATAACATCTCTTTTTAAGAGAATACTAGATCTCGACTGATATATTGCAACTAATTGCAATCAGTTGTATATGTGCAACTATTTACACAGTTAACATAAGCAAACTTCTTTTAAGTCTTTCTCATTGAACGCTTTCAATGCTTTGACTTAAAACAAAACATTCTTTTAGATCTATCTATATAGATTCTAATTTCAAGAATATAGGCAGCCTTGCTTAAACATTAATTGAAATTACTTTCTTAGCCAAGATTTTACTTCTTGCAAGGTAAGAATGTTATTTCAAACAAGCAATATGTCATCCACATATAGCATTAGGATGCCGATATGCTCCCACTGATCCTTTTGAAACACAAGATTCATCATCCTTTTGATAAAATCAAACCATTTGATTTCTTTATCAAAACTATGATTCCAACTATTTGATGCATGTTTCGATCCTTATGAGAATCTTTGAAAACTTGCATGCGCTATTTGAATTCTTTGGATGCTCAAAACTTTGGGTTGTGTCACGTACACATCCTCAATCATGTTTTCATGTAAAAAATAGATTTTGATATCCATTTGCCATATTTTATAATCATATTATGGGGATATGGCAACAAGAACTCAATATGACTTGATCATGATTAATGACTAAAGAGGATTTCATCATAGTCCTACTATGAATTTGTTCGTATCCTTATAGTCACTGGTCGTGCTTTATAAGTTTGAAGATCACCATCCATATCGGTTTTCAGTTTGAAAACTCACTTGCAACCATTGCATATGCATCTTCTAAAAGACTTATCAAAGTCTATACTTTGATTGTCAGACATGGACTTATCTTCAACCTTTGTAGCATCAAGTCACATATTAGATTCAAAATCTAACATTGCTTCTTCATAAAAGAAGACTTACTTCATCTAGTAAGATTACATCATGATTTTGAGAAATCCATATCTCTCCTAATCATGTCGTATTCCACTAGACTTTCATTGGACTTGTGTAATTTCAACAATGATCATGAAACCATTTCCACGTTCCTCTTCAACGTTAAATGTCACTTTTGTGAATTACGAGTTTTGTAGGTGTACTTTACTCCCACTAACTCTACTAGAAATTAACTCCCTCTTCAAGGGGAAACCATTTCTAGCTACAACTACTTTGTATCCCAAAGAAACACAGGAGTAACAACTCCTACTTTCCTTTTGAGTAATCCACAATACGATATTTAAATTTAGGTGCCAACTTATTCGAAATAAGCTTTACAGCCCTAAACTTATTCAATGAAACAATTTGGGTCTCTTACCCAAACATATCTCATATGTTGATTCATGAATTGTTTTAGACGGAACAATATACACAGCTGCTTTAATGGCATATTTTTGAGAAAACGATGATCAACTTGACTTCATCATAGATTGAACTATATCTGTATAGAGTTCGACTACTCCCTTTTCGACACAACATACTTTGTGGCGTACTTGGAGAAGTCAATTGTGAGACAGTCCCACAATCTCTAAGATGATTGTCAACATCTTGACTCAAATGTTCACCACTTGGATCATATCTAAGTGACTTTACTATCTTGTCAAGATACTTCATACTCCTTTTACAAGCTTTTGAACACTTCAAAAGTTCCAAACTCGTGTTTCATTAGATACTCTTATCTAGTGAAAAGTTCCATAAAAAATAATGAAGTATTAGAACCTCCTTTAGCAGTTGATTTATAATTCATGTACATCCACATGTATAATGCTTAATAAATCGATTATTCTTTAACTACTTTTAGCAAAGAGACACTTTTGTCATCTTTTACAATAAGCAACATTCGCATGATTCAAGATGATTCATAATCTCATGAATCCAAAAGTCCATTCTCATGGAGTTTCGAAATGCAACTTTGCTTATGTCTCCTGCCAAAATGGGTTGGATCAAACTATTTGATTCGATCCTTACAGTATTTATGTTACAGATGGGCTCCACATATAAAGACAATTATGTAAATCTACATTTCATAATCATGTCTTTATAAAGTTTATAATTCACAATTATAAAATAAACAACATTTGTTTACTCAAGCCAACAAGCTCAATAGACAACAAGAGTTCGTAACTCACATGTAAAAGTTCATAACCTTTAACCAAAGTTCATAACTTTCATATAAAAGTTCATAACTTTTATGAAAAGAGGTTCGTAACTTTTAACTTGAAGTTCACAACTTTCATGTAAAAGTTCAGAACCTTCGAGTAGCAACCTTTGCTTCTCTTGTCTATTCGCATTCTACCTTTCACCTTCATAAGGTTTCTATTCAAGTTGCGATTCATCATATTCTACTAACATGAGATCCACAACTGGTATCTAATACCTTTGATATAGAAACAAAAGTAGAATAGTTAATAAATACTTAAGGTAGCAGTCTTACTGCCTTTCATCTTCTCATAGTTCTCCAAACAAAGTTTGCTATTTCCATTCTAATGAACGATTCAATCTAGAAATGGCAACATCCTTCTTTTGGAGATCTCTCTATGCCAACAGCTTTGGCCTTTAAAATACTTTCACCGAAACCCTTTCGGTATTTATACTTTTCGACCCTACTATTATCCTTTTCCTTTTGAACCATAAGCACACAATTCAAGGCGGGCTTATCCTTTATGGATAACTTAACATTCTTTTGCATCTTATGCAACTAATTCACAATTTTCTCCATATCATTCAAATGATAGTTCATCACCAATGACTATCAAATAATGAATTCAAGATCACATCTTAATGCCTTTTGGATGCCAATGAGAAATTGTTGCCTCAAACACTTATCTTTTCTTGCTCACTAACTGATGGAACATTTCCATTTGTGATGTATCATATACCTTAAGTAAAACTTCCACGTGCGGAAGAATTGGTAGCAAGTGTAAGATAATAAATTTTAAAAAGAGTCCCTTCGATGCTTCAAGTAAGCATCTTTTATACTCATGTTACAATTGCTAGTGGTTCATTGGGCAAAAGGATTATTGAGAACATATGATTCCTTTTGATTTGAGAACAATTCTCAAAGTTCAATAACAATCGAGATCATGGTAATAGCAATCATAACTATAATAAAGCGTGTAAAGATTTTTTATTTAAATGCTCCCACTTAAATTATAAAACCCTTTAAAATATTTAAGTGGGTGAAGATCCAAAATCCATACTTAACCATAGCACTGCTTTGGCATGTCCCTATGATTAAATATAATTTCGGTAGGCAAAGACTCAAAATCATGCTTTAAACCATTTAAACATATTTTGGATGTGCACTTCTTTGCCAATTGCATCATTATGCAACTCTTCTAATTTATGAGATGCATGATATCATATATCATATTTAATTGTATGTTATTCATCTCATCTTTGCCTCGGGCTCAAACACCGTTTTGATTAACCCTTTGTTAAACCAATTACAACACAATGAGAATCACCATTTCTCATATTATCGCTTCGCTAAGGTCACAACATGCGTACCCGCTTTGGCGTGGCTACCATGATGCGAACATAATACTTGACTAGTGTTATACGTAATTGGGTGGCAAATATAAACTTCATAAGTTTATTTAGGGTTTGTTAAATCCTGTGATTTTAATTGTATCATATACAATTCATGGCATTAATATTAAACAAACTCTTGTTAATACTAATTAGCATGGCATCCTATGTCATACATATGTTAAGCATGCAATCTAGCATGGCATCACATGGCATCTAAAAGAAACAAAACATGCATTTACATATATATAGTAACATTTTGCATCACATGCAAAATAATTTCTAACATGCATCAATATTTATTAACATGGCATCTTATGGCATAAAATAAATACAACATGCATAAGACTCAAAACCGTGTTATGGTATGGTTTTATCTACATTGATTTTCATAGGCCAATATGAAAATCAACAGGTCATATCCTAGGTGGTTGTAACCATCGTATGGTCACAGCACAGCCGCACCCCTTGGATCCGTCTTCACGTCTTTGCTTCTAAGCACCATCTCATGGATTTATATTTTACAAAAAATTGCAACCTATACAATTTTTCTAGTAAAATAAATTTTACATATCATAAATTGCATCCTATACAATTTATCTAGTAAAATTAAAATTAAAATTTACATAAATACAAACGACTCGCAGGTCGTATTTATATAAAACCATAATAAATAAAATAAAACATCCACGGGGTCCAAAACCATACCATAACACCATGCATAAAATTATCAACAATAATTTTATATCTAAAATATTTAGGGTTCAAAGTGGTAAAATACAATCACATTGTATTTAGAATTAATTAATTTGGAAAAATTCGTAAATATGCAGAAAACAATTTTCCACACTTAAAACGAAAAAGGGTTTAAAAAACTGTCGGACAGCAGGCTCGCCGGGCTGCGCATACTGCGCGCAGCCCATGCTGCATAAGCAGCATGCTGCTTACGCAGCACGGCAATTGCAAATTGCAATTGCAAATTGCAATTGCAATTTGCGGCCAAAAAAAAGGTATTCTGGGCATTATGCCCAGAATACGAACAAAAGCATATTTTTTTTTTTTAATTAAATTGAATTGAAACAATTTCAATAAAAACCCATGAATCAAATTCATGATTCCAAAAACCCCTTAAACATTCCAAATCATTAACATAAAATCATTCACAATGATTAATCAATAAAATCAAATTTTATTTTGTTATTCACAATAACATAGAACCCTAAATAAAATATACAAACTCCTAACAACAATTTTGATCCAATCAAAATCATACAAACCCTAACATGCAATTTTGATCCAATCAAAACATAAATCCAATTCAATCAAAATACAAGTGGCTCTGATACCACTGTTGGGGATTTAATCACACAAAAGCAATACGCAACGGAAAGAAAAAGGATTAATCCCCGCCAAGGATCCATGTATATTGCATTGAATTGGAAAGAGGGTTAAAGAATTACCTTAATTCTTTGAAGGTTTTGAATCAATTAGGAACCAAAATAGCTTCCCTCTACAGTTGATCCACACGGAGCAATTGATTCACCGCGTGCTAGCGCCGGGATTGAAGAACGATTCTTCGAATGAGAGAGAGGCACCGAAAAATCAGATTTTTCCTTGTGTTTAGATGGAGAATTTCGGCTAGCACTATACTTCCTTTGGTGGCTGCCGAAAAAAAAAATTTTGTGTTGTATTGAAAAACTACTTCTTTTAGGTTTTTATATCCTTATATATAAAACCTAAAAATTAATTATAATTATGACCCAATACACTTATTAGTCATAATTATAAATTAACCCACACAACTTAACATTAATTCTCAATTAATATTAAATCAAATCAATTCTCCATAATACACATGTATATGCAATATTATAATTAATTATATCTCTATATAATTTAATTATAATATGTAGCATACTTTATACAATATTAATCATATTAATATTCACATATACATATATATATAAATATATATCACTATATATATTTATTCTCTTTCTCATTCATAAATTATTATCCAATAATAATTTATACCCGATAAGATGAACTTCATTTTGCTCTTGTGTGTGACCCCATAGGATCATATTTAATTGGCAATAAGGAAATTACCATAATGTCCTTATAGGTCACAAGCGGACTCTAGCAAGCCATTACGACTACCCAATTAATATGATTGGAATGATCCAATACCTATTTATAGAATGTCATATTCCCTTTTGTCTCTTTGATATCAAGATTAATTATAAGACATGGTACACTTGTCAATCTTATATAATTAATCATATGCTTTCTCGATCTCAAAGTAAAACGTTCAGACAAATCAATTGATACTCTTATCAATTATTTGAGCACGGCCATGCATTTAACAGTCTTACTTATCGAGGGGCCCAGTGATATCGCTCTCTTGTTAGAGAGGGACAAAATCCCATATCTGTCACTCACATCCCTAAGCATGAGTCATATTGTACCCAACCACAGCCTTTATAACTACTCTGTTACAAGCAGCGTTTGACTGCGTCAAAGCACAACATGAATTCATCCTGGAATCAATGGTGACCTCAGGTCAAAGGAATCAGCTAATGACACTACTATAATCAAGATCAGTTGTGACACATAACCATGAACTTGATCTCATAGTGGGTCTCCAGTAACATGTTCTCTAACATATTACCCGTGAGTATAATCTGTATCTGTATACACTATATTCATCTTATGAATATCCATTATCACTCACACTAGTCTTAGTTTGTTATTATTCCCATAATAACAATCGACTAGGGATATTTAGAATAACACGATTTATTCATGGATACTTATCATTAATGCTAACATACAAACATAAATGATAATATTAATCTACACTAGATTAATCTTAGAAGTCAAATTACATAATCCAATATTGGCCTTAGGGCACAATCTCCAACAGTAATGGGTTATCACTTTCTTACAGAAAAAATTTGCTATTCGAGATCTTGGATCACTGAAGTACTTTCTTGGTCTTGAAGCTTCTTAGCACAAAGATGGTTTACTTCTCCACCAACATAAGTACATAACTGATCTCTTAATAATAGCAAAAAGCAATCTCCACTCCATTCTGTTCCAGAACACATTTGACACTTCATGCTGGTGATCCGTTTGATGATCCATCCTTGTGTCGAAGTGTTGTTAGGGGTCTCCAATATGTGAATTACAAGGCCTGATGTGGCCTTCTCGGTCAATAAAGTCTCACAGTACATGCATAGTCCAACCACTGAGCAGTGGAAAGTAGTGAAATGCATTCTTCGCTATCTACGGGACACTACGTCCTATGGTTTATTGTTGAAAAAGTCTTCATCTCTCGCCATACATGGTTTTTCTTATTCTAACTGGGGAGGATGTTTGGATGACAAAAAATCAAACACAGGTTTTGCTGTATATGTTGGCTGCAATTTGGTATCTTAGAATTCTCAGAAACAACGGACTGTTTCTCGAAGTAGTACTAAAGCCGAATACGGTGCACTAGCTACAGTCAGTTCTGAAGTTCTATGGCACATAATGTTGCTTTGGGAACTCGGATTCCCTCCTCCGATAGCTCCAACGATTTGGTATGACAATTTAGGAGCCACATACTTGAGTGCCAATCCGGTCTTTCACAACAACACAAAGCAGCTCGAATTGGACTTTCACTTTGTCTGTGACAAGGATGCTCAGCGTCAATTACGGGTTCAGCACATTTCTACACTTCAACAGCCAGCTGACATCCTAACAAAGGGTCTCTCCAAGACTGTTTTCTTACTCTTCGTGCCAAGTTGACCGTGACAAGCCCCGCTCAACTTGCGGGAGGGTGATAGAGTATTGTGTGTGTATATATATATATATATATATATATATATATATATATATATATATATATATATATATATATATATATATATATATATACGGGCCACTGTAAATGTTTGTATAAATGTTGGATTTGCCCTAGTCCCGAGGCATTGGTCCTTGCATTTGTATCATACATTAATTAGATTCATGTATTATACTTATTTGTGTTATTAATAAAGGCATTAATTCATTTATTATATTTATCTTGTGCAATATATTAAATGAAGTATCCGATGGACATATCCATATCCATGATGACCAGTGTCATGCACTTGGCAGTAAGACCATGGATAGGGTAAACGATATGACCATAAATAGATCCGTAGTCTGTTCCAGTCATGGGAATGAATGGAACAAGAGACTATCATTAACCTGGTTGTATGGCGGTGTCTTACCGGTCATTGGACATGGAATGTCAACCAAGTTAATGGGTACATGCATAAGGGGCATGGTACTGGATAGATCCACTAAACGAGAAATCCACATGGTATAGTATCACAAGTGATTCTCGTGTAGTACTTGTATGGATCCTTTGACCTGACCATATGATGGTTTTACATGTGAGGTCGCATACTTAGGGGTACGCCTAAAGGGCCTGTAATAGCGTGCCAAGTATGGGTACTTTCGGGTATGTCACTTAGTATAGTAATGCTATGGATATGCAAAAGGGATTTGTCACTCAGTAATCCACTGGGAAGATATCACCGGCCTCTTGATGAATGTGACTGATAAGAGTGTGGCCACACCCAAACAAGTGGGAACTTGTTTGTGAGCTTCAGTGCATTCGGGATCAAGTTAATGTTCGACACAAAAGAGGGTGATCAATCCATGCCTCTGTGTTGGACACCGATATCAATGACATGGGATGTACAAGTTTAAACTACAGGGTTGTGATAACAGTTAGACTGCCATCTCCATCTTAATTGGGGGCTGCAGTGGCTTGCTAGAGCTCAACTGCAGTTTGCGGGCCAAAGGCCCGCTGCCAACATAAAGATGGGCCCACGAGATCGTACACATAGAACGACTGAACACAGACTTAAGGAATCACATGTATACTTGGAGTATACACTATGGAGAGAGAGGTATGTATATATTAATCATATTATAAAGATCAATTGGATTGATCCTAATAATAAAATTAACATATTCAATTGGCTCTTCATAATTAATTGGATTAATTATGAGATTATTTCCTAGGTGGAAATATTCATATGTATAGGTTTACATATGATTTTGTTTTGTGAAGATTTAATTTTAATTTGATGGATTAAATTAATTGGTCAAACTAATTTTAATTTAAATGTAAATAATATATTACTTGGTGTAATATATTAAATACATGGGTATATTAAAATTGAGCTTGAAATTAATTTAAACGAGAATAATTAAAATTAGATTGGGTCTCAATTAAAAGATGGAAGCTCACACAGAATGAAAGGAGCCAAGCTGGCCTAAATTCCCCTAGGGGAATTCGGCCACCCTAGGTATAAAAACCTAGGGTGAAATTTCGGCCAACCGAACCAAAGATAGCCACCTTTGCCGAAATTCCATAGCCCCTCTCACCATTTTTTTGTTTTTCCAACTCTAGCACGGGTTGTGTTCGTTAGGCGTTCGTGTACGAAAACGATGAGGGAATCTAATTTGATTTCTGCAGTCTTCATCCATCTCTAGAAAGAGATATTCCGGGTAAGAATTTTATCTCTTTCTATTTCAATTTTATGTTTTACAATTTCCACTTCAATTGCTCCTGGGATTGGATTTGAGGAAATTATCGCGTTCTTCCGCTTTTATCGGATGATTTCCGGTGAAAAATCCCAACAATAAATACTTCTTAATTATTCAATAATACCCAAGGGAAAACCCAAGCCTTTCATGGTATCAGAACCACTTAGACCTAGAGGTTAAGGGTTCGAATCCTGGTAGCTCCATTTGTTGATTAAAATTCAACACATGGCAGAATGAGCATGTGTTGTACACACTTGAAGCCCAAGAGGCATTTGCATGCAGGGGAGTGTTAGAGATAATAATAAAAGCTATTGTTAGACCTTATCTATTAGCTTAAGCTTTTAGGTTAATTGGTTCCATGACATACTATACCCTAACCCCCAAAAAAAAAAAAAAAAAATCTTGACAATTGAAAAACTCAATTAATATAATATAAAATTAAGTTTAATAAAGGAATAACTAATTATCAAACGGAAGTTGAGGAATATGTGGGCCTCTTTTATTCAATGAAATAAACTTGCAAAGATTAATTAATTATATGGTATTGATACTGTTAAGCAATCAATTGTTGCTTCCTTCTCTAATTGTGACTGTATTTTTTGTATGGTCTTGTAGTCTTTTTTCTTTTTTTAACTGTTTTTAGTTTCCTGTTCTTCAGATCTGTCATATTTGTTTAATATTCTTGTTTTTAATTAAACACTTATATATTATTAAGGTCGTAATTAATACAAATCCTCCTCAAGAAAATATGATACCATGTGAACATGTGTTTTCCCCGTTTTTGTTGTAGAGAAGATTTGACTTAACTTAGTTTACGATTATGAACAGATAATCAATTCCTACGATTATCATACTTCCACCAGAACAAAAATTGTGTTTCCGATGCTAACAACTACGTTTAGCAGCACCTATTTCGTCGCTAAAACATTTACTCATGCTTTTTGAAGCATCATCAGGCATTGCTAAATCATGTGTTGCGAAATCAATGAAGGCAAAAAAGCTAGCGTCGGTGTTATATTTGTAGGAACGCTTAGTGAAATAACGACCGATTTCTCTACATTTGGTCAGTAAAACCTGACTGTGAATGTTTTTTATAAACATCATTCTCGAAAACATCAACATTAGGCTCTTCACTATCATAACTTATGGGAGCAATGAGAAACTTCTTGAGTGTTGCTGTTATAAAGTTGTGGTGGTAGGTATTTGCCAAAAAAAAAAAAAAAAAAAAAAAAATTCACTACTAAATGTGTTTTTGGCAATAATTTTTTTAAATATTACTGCTAAATGAACTTTTTGGCATCAAAATTTAATTTGCTACATTTTTTTTTTTTTTGTTAAATCTAACAATTTTTGTAGTGATGTGTTATAAAATATAAATAAGTATGTAAAATATTATTGAAATAATTCAACTCCGGTTCGATTCCGGTTGAACCTTTAATCTTTCACCCTTTACCTTCACTAGTTTTTTGATCAGTTAAAGTCTGCAATGATAGAGATAAATTAGCTTACCCTAATCAAACACCTAATGGACAAATTAGCTTACAACTTCACACTATATCCCACTTCAACTATATAATAATAACACCACACATAAACATATTTTACCTCATTCAGTGCTGCCTATTATGGTACGTGATAGGCTAATATTTGTTTGTATTCAAATCTCATTACTTTTTTTAATGCTGATTATGTATATTTTAAATGATCCATCTCTTAATTAAAGCCTGTTGCTCACATTATGATTTGAACACCTACCATAGACACCTACATAATTGGGTAGTTGTTGTGCCATTTCATTCCACGAATATAGGATACTCATTAGTTTGCTTTCATTTTTGGTGTGTGTTTGTTTATACTTTTCAAAACCGCTTTTATCTTCTTACTATGAAAAGTAAAAAAATCTAGTGTTTGGGTAAACTTTTCAAATAACTTTTCACTGTCATTAAAAAAAAATTGTGTTTTACGAAAAGCTCTACTTCAGCCCAAATATATCTGTCATGGAACCATTTGACCCAAAAGCTTAAGCTGATGGGTAAGGCCCAATTATAGTTTTTATTATTATCTCTGACACTCCCCCGCACGCCAATGCCCCTTGGGCTTGAAGCGTGTACAACACAGGCCCACCCTGCCATGTGTTGAATTTTAATCAACAAATGGAGCTGCCAGGATTCGAACCCTTGACCTCTAGGTCTAAGCGGCTCTGATACCATGTCATGGAACCATTTGACCCAAAAGCTTAAGCTGATGGGTAAGGCCCAATTATAGTTTTTATTATTATCTCTGACAATATCTAGTCAGGAAAAATACGGCTTACGAAGCAACACAACCCGTACAGAGAACGTACGGATGTATTATTAGGCAAGTAGGCAATTGGAGTGGGAAGATTATTTTTTTCATCTTGTGTTTCCTCAGGAGAAACGTGATTTATCTTCTTGGCCTAAGACTCCTGCTTATTACACGTAATTTTATTTTTATTTATTTTTTTGCACTAGCTTGTTAATTAATTAATATTATGATTTTTACTAAGTTTTAAAACATTATTTTTGGTTTCTACTGTTTAGGTGTTCTGGCGGATATTATCTTCAAATAATTTTGATATTTGAATTTGAAATGAGTTTACTGTTATCACACTTAATTATTTAATTCCTATGATTTATAATTTACTAAATAATTCTTCCAAAAAAATTTTTTATTAAATAATAGAAATCTATCCATAGATTGATAGATGGATTTAAAGGAGATTTTAAAGAGAATCTCGATTGGGTCCTGGTTTTAATACACTAGAACTCCACTCCGGTTTAACAAAAATAATTAATTAAATTTTATAATTCAATTTGAACTAAAAGCTTAATACTTAGACATATACAATAATGGAAGAGGAAGTCCTAATTGTTGTGAAAACATTATTTGCATCATGATTAATATGATGTTCCCAAATATTATTTTCATGGACATTGTTGAAAAATCAAAACAAAATCATGTGGTTTTCTGGCAAGAATTCATAATGGTTTCAGTCTTTGCAATTATACACATTGAAGTGGTAAGTTAACTCCACTAATATGATATGTTGAACGATTAATTTTTGTTGGCATGACATGTTGACTTGCATATCTAAATTGATCCAAAAAGATCATTTTTCCTCAAATCGTTGCATATGAATGAAAAAGTACACTGATTAAAACTTACAATAAACTGTTGACGACGAAGACTTAATTAAATGAATTATAAGTTTGGAACTCGTACACTTGAGGCCAAACGTGAAGTGTAATCCTAATTTAATGTATTTAAACAATAATTTTTTTAATTCGGTCAACGATTACCTAATTTGTCAATTTCTTTTTTTTTTTTTTTTTCAAATTATTTATTAGAACGACAAATTAACATACACGTAGAGTAAGTTTCACTAGGAGGATGATCATCAATGAACCTTCCCTCTGGGCTGAAGTCTTCCATTTCTTTTGTGAACTAGGAAAACTCTTTCAATGATTTGGAAGAATATCATAAATATTAGTTTGAGCAAAAAGAATGACGAATACTTCAATCAGAATGCCCACTTAATATATAATACTCAATGATTAGTCATTGTTAACCCCTGTATCGGTGCAAGTAAAGTCAAGATCATTGATTTTTTCACTTACCGGCTTACCCCACTCCTTCAGCAAGACACCAAATTAACTTTGACAACTGAAAAGGACTAAATTTGGATGCTAAACTAAATTTTTCGTCTTCTCCATCACTATTCTATCCCATAATTCAACTAGAATTGGAATTTTCTTGGCATGTGCCATACGCACATCTTGATTAGTGTCTGAGGAGACTTTCCTGGAAACTAAACCAAAAGAGTCGCCTTCTGCGTTCAATTCGGCTGTAACCTTTTTTTCTTTACATTTTGATTGATGCCTTTGGAATTTTTCTTAGCAGCTACAAAATCTGCATAAACCTGACCAAATAATAAATCAACAAAATTAGAGGTTCGTAGTTGAACCGATTTAACCGAATAAAACTGGATTTATGTGTTTACTAAAACATTGTTACTTCTCCTAGTATAAAAAATAATACAGTTGAACATGAATAAGTTAATATTCCTTAAATTAATAACCTAGACTAAATAATAGTTTTTTTCTGGTCCGATTTGGAACATGGGATGAAAAAATAAGAGAAATTACCACGAGTACGTCAATTTTGAGTTTTATTTTGTTTGTACAGGGGTGCCATTCTTGAAATCCGCCCATTTATTTGTAAATTTTTTGATAAATATAAAATATGAATCATTAAATATTTTAATTTACTAAATTAAGTAATTTTTTATTTAACTGCATTTTTTAGATGGGATAACATACCAAATTACCCTTAAGGTTTTTGAGCAGTTAAGGATTTACTCCTAAGATTAGAATGGTCCAATTAAGCTCTTAAGATCTCATTTTGGTGCAATTTTGGGCTTCCTCAACAGGATTGGACACGAGATCTGTTAATCCTTCCATGTCAGCCGTTATTTGTCCACATCATCATCCGACTTGGATAAGTCATCCATTAATCCGACGGCACGTGTCGTCCAACTGGCAACATAACCTCACCAACTAACCCAACAAATCTGACATAAACCAAACCAATCTCTCACTTTAACCGCAGCAACATGGGTTGACATGGGAGGTTTAACGGAGCTCGCGTCCAATCCAATTAAGGAGGCCTAAAATTACACCAAAATAAGACCTTAAGGGCTTAATTGAACCATTTTTATCCTTAGGGGTAAATTCATAGTCGCCCAGAAACCTTGGGGACAATTTGGTACTTTATCCCTTTTTAAATAGTGTAAAAAAAAAAAAAAAAAGCTTAAAACTATTAAACACTTAAAATAATTTTAAATGCTGAATTTGGTTATTGAACACTGTCTTTGAGACTTGAGAGCAAATTGGTCCACCAACAATATATTTGCTCTTGTTAGCTTTCATTTTCTTTTGCAAGACCTTTCCCGCTTCTAACATAAAATGGAGGATAATTAATTCATTGAACTTTAATGGGTATAATGGTAAGTAGAAACATTCTAATTACATTATTTCCAATTCTAAGGAAAGAACAAAGAAATTTACAACTTGAGCACAATTTTCAATTATGCATGTCTCTATCAAGCACCTAGTCATAGCATAGAGCCCTCAGTTTTCTGTTACAGCACACAAAATTACCTCTGATTATTGGATAATTAGCTCAACTTATAATCTGGCAATATGGTTTTCCTCATGAAACTTTAATCTTTTGAGGTTTTATTTTTGTGGGCTTGAATATTTTTTGTTCAAGAAAGTTTCACATATCACAATCTAGCCCATGGTTTAGGGTCTATTATTGCTCTTATGGATTTCTACAAAAAGGCTAACTATATCATCCCTTCCAAAACCAATTGGTACCGTTTGAGCCAAATTTGAAATTTGTTTTTCAGATAAAACTTATTGGAAGCAGTGAGTGCATCATTATTTGGCCAAAGATAGTGTCCTATTCTTCTTGAAATGAGGCCCTCCACCCTTCTCGTAGGGTTATAATAACTTTATGACAAAAACTATGAGTGAATTGGTTGAGTACAATTAGTTGACTTAGTTACTGTTAAATAATAGAAAAGTGCAACTATAAAAAGAGCATTCGGGAAGTCTAAGAAAAAGAGCAACCACAAAATAAAGCTTCAATTTTCCCAACTAAAATGCTCTTCGTTGTGCAGCTTTCGATTAAGCTTTTAGTAGTTGCAGCAACAACAGTATCAGCGGTGGATTCTATTGCTAAACCAGGCTGCCAAGATAGCTGCGGAAGCCTGAGCATACCATACCCATTTGGTATGGTCAAAGGTTGCTACCGTGATTATGCTTTCTTGATCACCTGTAATGCCACATCAAATACAATCATATGTGGGAAGTGGAAATGTACAAGTCCTTAACATATCGCTTGACGGCCAAATCCGAATCTCTTCCGAGGCAGCTGTTGAATGCTACGACGGACAAGGGAACAGGACTTATTGGAGTTTTCCATGGGTGAGAGTGGGCAAACGTTACTCACTCTCTTACTCTCTTAACAAGTTTGTTGCTTATGGATGTGACACTATTGCAAAAATTGAAGGTTTCACAGGTCCCTCAGGGGATCGATACTTCACTGGTTGTATGTCTTACTGTTATTCAAATGATTCTATAGTAAATGGATCTTGCTCTGGTGTTGCCTGTTGTCAAGGATCCATTCCTAATGGTGTCATGGGTTACTGATAACTCATATTTACATAGGCATATTTAGGTGCATTTTAACTCATTTTCTTAGTTGTTTTAGCATTTTAGTATTAGTTTTATTATCTTCTTAATTAGTTTGTTTGTTTTGTTTTATATATCCTTATTTAGTGTTATTTACCTCTTTTAGGTGCTTGGAAGTGGATTTTGGCTTTTTAGGTAGACTGCTAGAAGAGATTTTGTTGGAGCTTGAACTTCAACTGGATTTTCAACAGTGTTCGAGGCTGTCTTAGCTCAAGGTTTGTTCTGCAAGATTGTGCGTCTATCCGTTAGCTTTCCATAGCACCTTGAATCGTGCCAATCGGAGCTGTATCGAGGAAGTTAGCTGAGGTTTTATGCAGCCTGTTCGGGTCCTGCGGGTCAACCCTTGTTGACCTTCTCTTCTTAATTGGGCCAAAAATTCTCTTTAAGAAGCCCATGGTCTGCATTTTAATTTCCAGCAGGCCTCTTGATTTAATTAGGTTAATGAGACTCCTAATTAGGTTAGGAGTAGGAAAGCTATAAAAGAGAAAAAGAGGAGAAGGTTTAGGGTTCAGTTTTTTGACTACTTCTAAAACGTTTTGGGAGGCTCTCAAGAGGAGAGAAGGCTGCAAGTTTTTCTTAAGGTTTTTTGTAGATTTTTGTTTAGTTATGAGTAGCTAAACTCTTTTCTAGTTGAGGTACTTTGAAGTTTAATTCCATCATATTCATGAGACTTATGTTTTAATTGTATTCTTTTATCCGAATATTTATTCAATTCCAGCGATTATAATTTGTTATATTGCTATTGATTTAATCAAATTGATTTGGCCAGTTAATTGATTGATTGTATTGCATATCGCCGAATAGAATAATATATCCGTGATTGTTGTTCTATCATAGTGGCAAGTTAGCTTCGTGTAAAGTTAACGGAATTGAATAGTTTAGTTTTTATGATTTACGGCGTTTCCGATTTCATTAACTAAGATAGAGGTCTTTTTTGTGTTTAATGCTGCCATAGGTTAATTCTTATTAAGAGGTTTCTTGGAGATTATCTATTGGCTAGGGAAGTAGTTTATTCGGGCGTTTCCCGGAACTATCGATAAATTAAGAAAAGATTGGTTATTGAGTGCGTTTCACCTTTAGCTATAACTCTATCTATTTGGATAATTGAATTGGATCTTTGGTGTCTGTGATTGAATTACGGAATTAAACTGAAAAGTATCTCGGCTAGTTGTTCATCCTATTGATTTATTCTGTCTTAATTTACATTCTGCAATTCCTCAAATCACCTCATTTATTTTTATTTCAATCCAATTAAATTTATTTCTTTTTGCAAATAAATATACCTGCATTAATCCCTGTGGTTCGACCCCGTTCTTGCTATACTACCCAGTATAAGGAACCGGAGATATTAAATTTAACTTTGACGGGTTGACAACCTATCAAATTTTGGCGCCGTTGCCGGGGATTTGTGTATAAGGTTTATTTATTTGCTGTTTCTAATTCTTTTTCTGAGTGTATGCAGCGTTCTTCTTCTGTAGGTGGACTTCTGTTCGACCCAGAAATCGAAAAAACTGCAAAGCGGCTCAGAAAGGAAGCAAAGTTGCGCAGGAGACAAATCCTTGAGGCTGCAGAAGACGACTCTGATAGTACTGAAACTCTTCCTACCATTGAAACAGATTCGGACTCAGAAACTGAAATGGACAATCCACCTCTAGCAACTCTGCGAGATATGTACCCAGGAATGATACTGTTAGGATGCCCATTCTTGAAAACAGCCCGCACAAAAATTGATGTGTATGAGGGGACATTGACTATGGAATTTGATGGTGCTATGATTAAATTTGACATAAATAGAGCAATTAAGCACCCGGTTGATTATGCCTCTGTTTTTGCAATCAATTTCTCTGACATTTACACTAATAAATTTTTGGAGATGTGTAGTGTGTAGGGACTGCCAAACATCACCTTAACTCCACATTAGTATGATATTGTCCGCTTTGGGCCAAGCCCGCACGGATTTGTTTTTGGGTTCCTTCCCAAAAGGCCTCATACTAATTGAGTCAAGGTGGCACATTATATTCAAGGAGTTTCTTCCTTAAACTTCCGATGTGGGACTTGGGTTTGTATCCCAACAATCCTCCCCTCAAACCAAGGACCACACATGTCCTCCCCTCGAGCCATAATTCATTTGATCCGTCAAATCATCTTGCACCGCCGTTATCAACCAACGGGACACGCCGCCTGACCACCACAATGTCAGGAAGACTTTCGACACAAGGCATCAAACACGAATCTCCAATCACGAGGTCATACCGAGAGCCTCCCACACAACGCAGTCCACTATTCCTGACCGTTGCCAAACCATGGCTCTGATACCACTTGTAGGGATTGCCAAACATCACCTTAACTCCACATTAGTATGATATTGTCCGCTTTGGGCCAAGCCCGCACGGATTTGTTTTTGGGTTCCTTCCCAAAAGGCCTCATACTAATTGAGTCAAGGTGGCACATTATATTCAAGGAGTTTCTTCCTTAAACTTCCGATGTGGGACTTGGGTTTGTATCCCAACAATCCTCCCCTCAAACCAAGGACCACACATGTCCTCCCCTCGAGCCATAATTCATTTGATCCGTCAAATCATCTTGCACCGCCGTTATCAACCAACGGGACACGCCGCCTGACCACCACAATGTCAGGAAGACTTTCGACACAAGGCATCAAACACGAATCTCCAATCACGAGGTCATACCGAGAGCCTCCCACACAACGCAGTCCACTATTCCTGACCGTTGCCAAACCATGGCTCTGATACCACTTGTAGGGACTGCCAAACATCACCTTAACTCCACATTAGTATGATATTGTCCGCTTTGGGCCAAGCCCGCACGGATTTGTTTTTGGGTTCCTTCCCAAAAGGCCTCATACTAATTGAGTCAAGGTGGCACATTATATTCAAGGAGTTTCTTCCTTAAACTTCCGATGTGGGACTTGGGTTTGTATCCCAACATAGTGGTGATCCTTTGCAGGTTTCTTTAGCTAACAACCTCACAAATCCGAAATTGGCTGAATGGGAGGAAGAATGGGTAATGCCTAAAGAGCTGATATATGCCGTCCAAGACCTCGAAGTGCTCAAACCTGTAAACCAGAGTCAAATGCAGTACAAAATAGCAGCTGAATCACGTCTTGGCCATGCTATAGTTGGAAGAAACAAAATTCTTCCCTCCATTGAAAAACCACCAGACTAAACGTGGCTACCGTCGAGCCAACGACGTTAAACAAAAGCGCTTTTTGGGAGGCAACCCAAAAATTCACTCTATAAGTGTTTTATTTATGCTTGTAATATGTAGAGTTAAAAAAAAAAAAAAGGGGTGCAAAGTTAAAGTTCAAAAAGAAAAAAAAAAGAAAAGAAAAAAAAAAAAAGAAGTTCAAAAAAAAAAAAAGAAACAAAAAAAAAAAGAGAAAGAAAAAAAAAAGAAAAAAGAAACCAAAAAAAAAAAAATTCAAAAAAAAAAAACAACAAAAAAAAAAAAAGAAAAAAAAAAGAAAAGAAAAAAAAAAAAAAAAAAAATAGGCGACAGAAGCAGGGCGCCGCGCGCCCCTGCCTCGGCAGCAGCTCGACGAGCTGCGCAGCGCCCAGCAGAAGCAGGGCGCCGCGCGCCCCTGCCTCGCCAGCAGCACGTCGAGCTGCCCCTCCACGCCACAGCACGCAGCCCCCGCCCGCAGATCTGACCATGTTTCGTAATTGAGCCATAACTTTTGCGTCCGACCACCGATTGTGATGATTCAAAATGCGTTGGAAAGCTAAGAGAAAGATCTACAACATTGTAGTTTTGCATTTCTCCGAATTCAGAATTTATCCTTGTCAAAATTGGCTTTGAAGTGGCTGCCTCTGCAAACATTGTTCTTCCGATTCTCCACCGTTATTTCCTACAATCTAAGGGAGTACTTCTTTCCTTTTCTACACTTTGCGCTTAATTTTGATGCATTCTCAGGAGTAAATGCATGTTAAGTGTGGGGGAAGGGATTAGTTAGGAAAATTAGGAGATAATTTTCAATTTTTAGGATAGTTTAATGTTTTTTTTTTTTTTTTTGTTTTATTCTTGTGCTATTTAGGATTGCATGTAGTTTAGGCATAATTCCCTCCATAAATCGGATTCTCAGTTGTTTGTCCATGAGTAAATTAGGCTCAAATTTAAAAAATTTGAAATTGTCTTGGTTTAGCCCTTGGAAAATCCTAATTTTTGTCATCATTGAATTTAATAAACCAATTGGAAGTAGGAAGAATTAGAAACAAAGCATGTTAATGGGTTTGTCGTAAGGATTGGGGGTTGAGCTTGGTTTGCATATGACTCTACGTTTAATTTTGACAGAATGTGATGAAGTTTAATTGATCAATTGCTTTCAAAAAGTTTGTTGGCTAATGTGAAGCAAGTGACTTATTACCAACTTATGGAGGATAAGATAACTAGAGTTTAGCTTACAATTGATAATGTTGGTTGAATTGTGATGAGAATGTAAATTTTAGAATTCAACTGTCTCGATTACCCTTGAGTCTTGAATTGGGAGATGAGACCAATTCACCTTAAGCAAGGTATAACAAAAATCATTCCTTGTGTATGGAGAGTGACTTAAGAGGGAGAGCAAACTTCTCGTAAGAGACCCTTTTCATTGCTCGAACAAGCGAGACCTTTCGCATTCCAACACCCATGGGTTTTGAGTTGGGGGATAGGCTCACCTCACCTTAAGCAAAGTTAAAAACAATGACTTTGTGTATGGAGCATGACCTATGGGGAGAGTTACCCCTCATTAGAGGCCTTTTCAATACTCGCAAAATTGGGATGTTGACCCTATGCTTAATTTGATAACTATCTTGGTTTGAAGTACTTTAAATGTGAATAAAAGCTTAAAATCTCTAGATGTCCTTCTAGGTTGGACGATTCACTTGCCTAAAGTTAGTTAATTCAATAATTTGTGGTAGTTTTTCAATTGACTAAGTCTTGTGAAGTTGGGTTAAATGTTTTGTTTATGTCGACTTGTTTGATTTTCTATGTTCTTATGATTAAGCCTATTGACTTGTAGAGTTTTGAAACTTCCTATGAAATCTTGGTGGTTTAACTTCCTTGAATGAACGGTTAAGGATTTACTAGGGTTCAACCATAATCAATTTCGGGAGAAATTTTCCTTTAGTCCTAGTTTGCTTGAGGACAAGCAAAGATCTAAGTGTGGGGGAATTTGATAACTCATATTTACATAGGCATATTTAGGTGCATTTTAACTCATTTTCTTAGTTGTTTTAGCATTTTAGTATTAGTTTTATTATCTTCTTAATTAGTTTGTTTGTTTTGTTTTATATATCCTTATTTAGTGTTATTTACCTCTTTTAGGTGCTTGGAAGTGGATTTTGGCTTTTTAGGTAGACTGCTAGAAGAGATTTTGTTGGAGCTTGAACTTCAACTGGATTTTCAACAGTGTTTGAGGCTATCTTAGCTCAAGGTTTGTTCTGCAAGATTGTGCGTCTATCCGTTAGCTTTCCATAGCACCTTGAATCGTGCCAATCGGAGCTGTATCGAGGAAGTTAGCTGAGGTTTTATGCAGCCTGTTCGGGTCCTGCGGGTCAACCCTTGTTGACCTTCTCTTCTTAATTGGGCCAAAAATTCTCTTTAAGAAGCCCATGGTCTGCATTTTAATTTTCAGCAGGCCTCTTGATTTAATTAGGTTAATGAGACTCCTAATTAGGTTAGGAGTAGGAAAGTTATAAAAGAGAAAAAGAGGAGAAGGTTTAGGGTTCAGTTTTTTGACTACTTCTAAAACGTTTTGGGAGGCTCTCAAGAGGAGAGAAGGCTGCAAGTTTTTCTTAAGGTTTTTTGTAGATTTTTGTTTAGTTATGAGTAGCTAAACTCTTTTCTAGTTGAGGTACTTTGAAGTTTAATTCCATCATATTCATGAGACTTATGTTTTAATTGTATTCTTTTATCCGAATATTTATTCAATTCCAGCGATTATAATTTGTTATATTGCTATTGATTTAATCAAATTGATTTGGCCAGTTAATTGATTGATTGTATTGCATATCACCGAATAGAATAATATATCCGTGATTGTTGTTCTATCATAGTGGCAAGTTAGCTTCGTGTAAAGTTAACGGAATTGAATAGTTTAGTTTTTATGATTTACGGCGTTTCCGATTTCATTAACTAAGATAGAGGTCTTTTTTGTGTTTAATGCTGCCATAGGTTAATTCTTATTAAGAGGTTTCTTGGAGATTATCTATTGGCTAGGGAAGTAGTTTATTCGGGCGTTTCCCGGAACTATCGATAAATTAAGAAAAGATTGGTTATTGAGTGCGTTTCACCTTTAGCTATAACTCTATCTATTTGGATAATTGAATTGGATCTTTGGTGTCTGTGATTGAATTACGGAATTAAACTGAAAAGTATCTCGGCTAGTTGTTCATCCTATTGATTTATTCTGTCTTAATTTACATTCTGCAATTCCTCAAATCACCTCATTTATTTTTATTTCAATCCAATTAAATTTATTTCTTTTTGCAAATAAATATACCTGCATTAATCCCTGTGGTTCGACCCCGTTCTTGCTATACTACCCAGTATAAGGAACCGAAGATATTAAATTTAACTTTGACGGGTTGACAACCTATCAGTTACAATATTAGTCTAACTAGCTATTACGGGCACTATTATTCAATCCAATACAACCCCTGTAGCTACGCCTTTGTTGTTGAAGACGGTGTCTATAATTTCAGTTCTTTAGATCTTGCTTATGATCCACTGAAAACTAGAAATCTATTGCAAACCATACGGAGTTTTCCTGTAGTTCTTGATTGGTCAATTGGAAACATCACTTGTGCAGAAGCTAAAAGGAACCAAACAGCTTATGCTTGTAAGGATGAGAATAGTGAGTGCTATGACTCAAATAAGCGACTAGGCTATCTCTGTAATTGCTCTGTTGGTTTCCATGGCAATCCCTATCTTGCAAATGGATGTCAAGGTTGGTTATAACTTATATATAAACTAACTCTTTCATCATTGGTAATTAATGAATTCTTCACTTTTAACTAACCTAGTTAAATTTCATTGTGCTTTTACAGATGATGATGAATGTGCTAATCCCAGCCTCAATGATTGCGAAAGTACAAGTACTTGTCAAAACACAAGAGGAAACTGTACTTGCATTTGTCCTAAGGGTTTCCGAGGTGATGGAAGAAAGAATGGGCAACGTTGCCTTCTTAATCATACAAAATCATTAAAGTTGGAGATTATTGTTGGTAAGTTGAAAACTGATAGTGATTTTCATCCATCATTTTCGTGTTTACCAATAATTAGTTTTTGTCAAATGTAACTTATGTTTCAAAACATAAACTTACTCAATATGCTAATGTAACTTTTGTTTCAAAACATAAACTTACTCAATATGCTAATGTATTAATTTTAAAGAAAGAACATATGATACAAGCTATATTATGAGTGTCCATGCAGGTGTTGTATCTGGTTTTGGATTCCTTTTATTATCCATTGGTCTATGGTTATCATACAAGTTAGTAAAGAGAAGACAAGCAAAGAAGCTAAAACTGAAATTTTTCCAAAGGAATGGTGGTTTATTACTTGAGCAACAACTGTCTTCTACGGAGAAACATATTGACCAAACAAAGTTATTCACCTCCAAGGACCCAGATATTGCAACGGATCACTATCATGTGAACAGAATCCTGGGCCAAGGAGGCCAAGGAACTGTTTACAAAGGCATGTTGACTGATGGAAGAGTTGTAGCCATTAAGAAATCAAAAGCTGTTGATGAAGATAAGCTTGATCAATTTATCAATGAGGTTGTCATATTATCACAGATCAACCATAGAAATGTTGTTAAATTATTTGGTTGCTGCCTCGAAACAGAAGTTCCCCTGCTTGTCTATGAGTTCATCCCTAATGGCACACTTTTCCAGTTTTTACATGATCAAAATGAACAAGAGTTTCCACTTACATGGGGAATGCGCTTGCAGATTGCAGCAGAAGTTGCTGGAGCGGTTGCCTATTTGCACTCTGCAGCTTCTATGCCTATTTATCATAGAGATATTAAGACTTCAAATATACTTTTGGATGAAAAATATAGAGCAAAAGTTGCGGATTTTGGCACCTCGAAATCAATTTTAATTGACGAAACCCAAGTGACAACTCGAGTACAGGGAACTTATGGATATCTAGATCCTGAGTACTTCCAATCAAGTCAATTTACAGAGAAAAGTGATGTTTATAGCTTCGAAGTAGTTCTTGTCGAGCTTTTAACAGGACAAAAAGCAATCTCTATGTTGCGGTCTATTGAAGGGAGAAGCTTAGCTACATATTTTCTACTTTCAATGGAAAATAATTCTTTGTTTGACATCGTTGATGGCCAAGTTCTAGAGGAGGGGGGAAAAGAAGAACTTATTGGAATTGCTAAGCTTGCAAAAGGATGTCTAAACTTGAATGGGAAAAAGAGACCAAACATGAAGACAGTGGCAATGGAGTTAGAAAGGATTAGAGCATCTCAAGGAATTTCTTCAAAAATTGAACAAGAACATGAAGAGGTTGATTATGCTGTACGACACTATACTGGCTTTGAGATTACTTCATCTTCAACTAAGTCGACAACTAGTAGTTCACAACCTTTGCTTCCAGTCTAACATTTTGTGATGTATTGTTAGCTTAATCATCAACTTTCTTGTTCCGTATGGTAATTAAGTTTAAAATAGTAAAATTGATCGCTTTAGTAATTGAAATAAATTATTGTTGCCTATATGTTTTGGATCTTATGTGGAGAAACTGTGATGATGTGTTTTAATAGTTCATTTTGATAGATCAGAGGTCAAAAGGGTCTTTAAGCCTAAAATGCCTAGTTGCTTGCTGGCTCCAAAAGAGCCAAGAGATAAAAGGATTGTATCCTATCCATAGTTATGAAAATCAAACCGGTTTTGACCTGAAGAAAGGGGTAAAATGAAAAAAAAAAAAAAAAAAAAAACTTAATTGAGCTGACGTTGCATTAGACCAGTTGGATGCTAACACATTTTGAGGGTCGGTTGTTATGTGAGCTTTGAGGGCAAGGAGTGCTTCCTCATCTGTGCTTATATCTGTTGCTCTGACACATGACATATAATGTAATTACCACTAACAAAGACTTCATTTTCCCCATAATCAATGCAAACAGAATGAGGAATTGGATATCTTTAGCAGGAAACCTGGATGATTTAATTTAATCAGAAACTATGGTATAAAACACTTGCAACAATAACTACTAAATATATAATTACTCAATGGTTAATGGTTAACTCTCTAGTGAAGTCAAGTCATAGATTCTTTCCCTTACCCCCACTCCTCTGGCTTTAACAACGCACCAAATTAACTTGACTGATGAAAAGTCATAGTTTTTTTTTTTTTTTTAAATAATCAATGAAAAGTCAATTGATATTATATAAAATTAAGAAATATGTGGACATTTAAATTGTTAGAAATATGGCCAACCATGTGATAGAACAAGGGAAATGGTAACAAATACCTTGTTTTAAGAATTGTTTTCATTCCATAGGCTTTTCAATTTCTTAAATACGTTTTTTCATGTTGGTTACATGATTCTTCCACTTTTCTCTCTTTCCTTTTTTATAATTTTAACTTAATTTTGTCATTTATTCTCAATCCGTTTTCTCTTTTTTTTTTTTTTTTTTTTTTTTCATGTGACTTTATAAAGTTTTTTTTCGTTTTTTTCTTCTCTTTGAAATGAGATCTACATGTATATGTTTTTTTCTCTATTTTTTTTTCATATTTGGTTTTTGCATAAGCAATTTATATACAATTTATAAACAGTGTATCAACACAATATATGGCAAAATAACTCATACATAAACAACGACTAACTATTGATAAGTATTAAATGCTTCATTATAAGATACTCCCTCCATCCAACTTTGGGTGTCTAACAATATAAACATTTTTCAGTGTTTAATTATTAATTAAGTGATAAATTGTCAAAAATATCCTTGTTACAAGTACCTAGACAATTAAAGTAATAATATTTACTTCACTTAATCATTTAGTATATTGAGGGTTTTTTAGCAAAAATATAGTTTATTAATTGATTTTCTTAATTACCATGCAATCAAAATATTGTTTATCAAAATTGGACGAAGAAAGTACATTCTAAGTTATTATACATTTCTGATACATGATACTGTGTATATACACAATACATACATTGTTTATACCTTTTGTGAAACTGTTTTTTATGCATCTGTTTATATATTGTTTATATTGTGTTTATACATTGTTTATACATTTTAATTTCACTCTTTCCCTTACCCAACACAAATGCATCATGGTATTGTATAGTCAAATAAGTCTCATTCCAACCCATGTTGTGGAGTGTTACACCTTTAACTCTTCTATGGAGAATTTCTACCAAAGAAAACTCTTCTGTGGAGAATTCCACAAGTAGAACCTATTGCGGACTTGTAAAGTCTTCTCTATGAAAATTTATATAGTTTCCTATCCATCAGCCTTCACCTAACTGTAAAATTAATAATAGTTTTCGTAATTGATTAATCACATAACGTTGAATTAAATATTTCATAATCAATTAATATAAAGATTTTTTTCCTTTTGTGGGATTTTTGAAGGTATGACATTGTATTAGGCATAGTATAATAAAAATACAATCAGTTTATAATAAAAATTAACATTTTGATATGATTATTTATTATTATTACAGCATCTCAATAGCCTAAACCAAAAGTAAACATATAATTATTGTGCTTTATGTGTGTCTATAATTAATATAGTAGTTGATTAGATATTAAATTAATCTGTGTGTCTAGAATTCGTCGTTAGGTAAATTATGTTGAAGAATTTTCCAACAATGAGAATAGTTTTGTAGTAATCCAACTGTTTATTCTTGGGGATTCTTCTTGTGATCATCTAATTGAAAGACGATAATTGTTTCCCTTCAAAAACCAATTTATCTATCGATTCAATTCGATATATGTACTGTTAGGGTTGAAAATACGAAAATAATATTTTAACATTAATGAAAATTTACGAACATGAAATTGAAAAGTGAAAATTTTTAAATGGATAAAATTGAATATCGATGAAAAATAATACAAAGAAGTGAAGATTTTAAAAAAGAGAAAACTGAGTTTTATATGTGACGGTTAATTTGAATCCAACCCAACCCAATTACTTTTCTTATTTCATGCAACTCAACTCAACTCAACCCAACCCAATGAATAACCATTAAGATAAAGAATATAGGGATTGGGTTGGTTGAATTCATTGGATTGGGTTGATTTTGTACACCCCTAAGGCATACATATATTTGGAGCTCTGAATCTGTTGAACTTTGCAAAGAAATGCCACAAAGAGAAGATGTTTATCGATAGGGAAAAATTTTACAATACTCATAGAGTATGTATTCTCTTCCTTAGTTTTCCCTCCCTTGGTTGTAATATTTACATGTACAGGGATGGGGACAAGTGCTCCCATGCCCCAAAAATTTCAGCCAAAAAAAAAAATAGATTTAAATTTGATTATGCCCCAAACTTTTAGTGTAAATTTTTTTTTTCACAACCCTTTTTTTTATTATTATTCTTGTGTCTCCTAATAGATTTTTTTTTTCTTAGTCATATTCTAGAGTTTTTATAATCTAATCTTTCATGGCACAAATTTTTCCCAAGTTTTTTCTTAGTATCTAAAAGGATTGAATTTGAAGATTTGTCTATTTCTGTAGCTTTGAACTCTTCTACGATAGGACAAAACATATTGATATTGACTATCACTTAATTCGTGAGCAGTTGGAGAATGGTTTTATTGTTACACCACATGTTGTTTCAGCTCAACAATTAGCAGATTCCTTTAGAGATTAATTAGCGAGCTGTAAAAATTAGTTAACTAGTGGTCGGGTGTCGAATCCGCCAAAAATAATTAAAGAATTTTCTCGTCTATTCCTAAACAATAAATGACTGTAGCCGGTTAAGTCGAGGTCGAACCCTAGGGATTTAATACTCAATTTAACAATTGCTTCTTAACCAAAAATAAATTAAAACAGAAAATTAAAAACGGGGGGGGGGGGGGGGGGGGGGGGGGGGGGTTGTTTGTTGATGATTGTTGAAACAAAGAAACTAAGATTAAATAACTAAAACAGGAATTAAAGATTGCTGGAATTTTAATGGAGTGAAAAGAATGATATAAAAATTTACTTCGCCCTAGGACATTCGTTAACTTGAACGTTAGTATCGATCATTGATGTTAAAGATAATCATTTAATTTCCCTTAGACCAGTTAAAACCTCTAGCTTAGCGCATCGAGATCAACTTTCCCTAAATCGGATTTACCTAGCACGACTCAAATAAACCTCTTCCCGACAGACAACCCCTCCTTAGCGGTTTAGAGTTTAGTCCAATGGGAGCTTTAAGTTCAAGGAAAGCCTAGCCTAAACCAATTAAATTCTTAGAGAAAATAATTTAAATTCAAGTTTGATTAATCCCTTAAAACGTTCTTAAGTTAATAATCGAGATTGGAAACGAATCTAATTACTAACAACAATTTATTAAATTGCAATCTCAGAATCTAGCCAAGAAATCTAAATTACAATATAATAAAAGAGAAAATAATCTCTTGAAGCAAGATTAAAAACATAGGGGAATTAAACGAACAATAAAATAATCGATCTCACAATACTAATTCAAGCTCTGAATTCCTTAGGCAAAGTAGAAGATTTAGTTACACATATCGATCATAAACACCATTCCCTTTCTTTCTTCAAAGTTTCAAATTTTTTCTAGAGAAAAGAAGGAGAAGAGGAATTGTATTGATAGCTGCCTCCTCAAAATCAGCCTATACTTGTGCTATTTATAGGCTCCCTAAAAACCTAAAAGAAAATCTTAGTAAAGAAATGATCCTACTAAAAATAAAACTCCTAAATAACTAATTAATTATCTCCCACTATTTGTGCAATTTAAAAGTTTGACCGCTTCAAAGTCAAAACAGGAAGCTTCTAAAAAGGAGGGCTGGAAATTAAATCCTGAATAATTCTGCCAGCTCGTCAAAGGCTTAGCCTTGCCCAAGGCTAATCGCCAAAAACTGGACAGCACTCCATTATAGCCCGGAATCAGCTCCCATTAATCCAAATCAGCCCAAAAGTTACCTCCTGCACAAATAAAACCAAACCACAGCAGTTTCCATCCAAATATATCCACAAAATCACAAATAAAGTCTATATAAATCACCCAAAATCAAGAGAATTTATGATTTCATCAACTAGCAGTAATTAGCTTAACAGAGTTAGCAATAAATGTACTATAAATACTGATATACTAGTAGCTGTAAACATTTACATTGAATCTATACTATTCATTCTTCTCTTCAATTGTTGATTTGAAACATTTTTTTGTTCTACAACCTTCCGCCTCCGTTTTGGGAGATATACCAATTAAACTTTCCTTGATCATGAGGACAACAAATTAATTGCATAGCACATAGATTGTACTACCCCTAAACTGTTTTTCTAAGAAAAAAAAAGTCGACTATTTTCTTAACCCGTTTAGATGCAAACACTGACTGGAGTCAAGTTGTTCATTTTGTCCTTTATCTTCAGCAAGAAATGAAACGAACGAGTACAAAATTGACTTCTTTTAGTCCAGAAAATATTTAAGATTATAATAAAATAAAACATCTGGTTGGCTAAGAGATAATAGGAGTGTATGGACTTGTGTTTTTTCCATTCCCACCTGCTTGCAGAACAAAGAAAGGCATTTGGGCTTTGGGATTTTGGCATTTTCTTCTGTGTCTAGAGCTTGTCAATTTTGTATCAGTATTCATCCCTCAATTAGTGGCGAGCCAAGTGGTGAGGCCAAGAAGAAATGGAAGAGAGAAAGAGGATAAGAGATGGCGTCCCTTTTACTCAGATTTTGATTAGATTTTGTGTAGTGTAATTGGCGCATTTGTTTCTTTCTTTCTTTAATACTCTGTCCGGTTTTGAAATAATTTCGTATAAGAAAAATTCTCATGTTTTTAAATAGTTATCATTTTAAGAAATCGGGAGAATATTTATTATATTTTTTTTTTCTAAGTATACTTTTATATTTAATATTGGCTACAATAGTAATTACAAAGTGGCTCATATTCCAACAATAATTATAGAATCTCTAATATAGATTCTATACCACTTATATGTCACTCTTTAGCTTTATTTATCGCTAATATAGAATCTCCAATACAAGCGGATCAATTAATTTAATAAATAAAAATACAATAAGGTATGATAAATATATCATTCCAACTATCTATTATTTTTCATATATAAATATCTAAGAAAAACGAAATCGAATGGACCAAAGTTTAATTAATAATAAATGATATATATGGACATGGAAAGTGTTAGAAATATGGCCAACCATGATAGAAGAAGCTAATGTGGAAAAACTGAAAAAGCCCCACAAAAGCCACTGCGAAGCCAAGTCAAGTATTCAGCTCCAAAATCTAACATTATTATTATTATTATTATTATTATTATTATTATTATTATTATTATAGTTGTGAAAACCAGACCAGACGGGCCGGTCGGACCGGATTCGACCGGAACCGGAGGTCAGACCGGTCGTTTCTATCCAGTTTTCACTTTGGTCAACAACCGGTCAACCTTCAGTCGGACCGGACGGTCGAACCGGAAATCTGTGAACCGGACCGGTTTTCCGGTTCGACCTGACTTTTTTTTTAAATATTTGAATATAAAATTTAAGTTATTATTTTGAGGTGTTTTTAATTAAAATAAAATATTGTTTGTATTTTTAAATTATTTTAAATTAAATTGACTTTTAATTGTAACTATGAAAACTATATTTCATAAATTGAGTTTTTTTAATTACTATATTGTGTTTGAAATGCATAAACTTAAAGAATTATAATAAAAATGTTCAAATTTTCATAAATTATAAATATAAAAATAAAAATATATTAATGTTTTAATATATTTATTAAATCCGGTTCGATTCCGGTTTAATCCAAAATCCATGAATCCATCCCTTCACCGGTTCGATGACTGGTCCGAGTCTAAAAACCATGATTATTATCATACCATTACTGCAGCACACGTTAACTTAAATTCTTGTAGTCAAATATCCAAGGGAGAAATTATAGAATAAGTATGGGACACTACGTCATCTGTATATTAAGCCAATAAAATCAAACCATCTCATATATTTTAGGGTGTACGACTGATAACTTACTATCTAGGGTTTATATTTTAATGTCTAGGATTCTTATTTTAGGATCTAGGATTTTATTTGAATAATTAGCCATTAAATAAATATTTAAACTGTTGAAATGTAACTTGTTATGATGCTATTGCCTTGACATGGAGTCGGTGCAATTTTGTAGATGAGAAATGATTAGTATATATGACGCATTCAATAATAATCTGTTTCTTTCTTAAACCTCAAAGATACGTGTTTATGATCCAAGTGTTGGTGTTTGTTATTGGATAAAGTATGATTTACACAAGTATTTACAGGAGATGACCATACAAGGAAAGATATTTTGTCCATGTCTCTACTGGTAAATTTAATTATTGAATTACCCTTTCTGACAATTCATGCTTAAACTTGTAGCAAATTTCAAGAATTCGTGTCAGGTATAATTAACCTTCTTATTTTCTCTTAATTTTAGTTTTAGTTTTACCCAACTTATCAAACCACATCAATACAACCAAATTCAATTCTTGCTTCTTCTTTCTTTCTTTCTTTCTTTCTTTCTTTTTTTTTTTTTTTTTTTTTTTTTTTTTTTTTTTTTAAGTTTTAGTTTCCTTGAATTGTTTGAAGGAAAGTAAATAAATAAAAGAAAAATTCAAAGCGACAAAAATAATTAGGAAGTTATACAATTTTAAAGCAAGACATCTCATATAGGTAGCTGTGTAAGTTTAATTTATTCAATCACAGACGTACTTACAGATCGATCAACGAAATCTATGAAAGATAAAACGTTTGCAACAGTGCAATGTTGTCAATGATAAAATAGTAAGAATTATCTATGCTCAACTGCACATAGTAAAACCAAACTCTTCTCCAATATGGATTTATATATAGGACCATACCTAGTGCCAACAAAACCATCACATAAGCTACAACAAAGGTCGCGTAGAAAGTTTCCATGTCAATACAGAAATGGATGATTGTGGGTGATTCTGCTGCAGTGCAACTTTTCAGCAATGGCCAACCACAAAGAAATGGATTTCCTTTGTAGCTATTTTCGTTAAATGTTGCAAATTGTCCGACCATCCCAAGAGTCCTACCAGACAAATTATTATATGACACATCGAAAACTGCTAGAAAATTTAATTGAATAAGACTAAAGGGAATTGTCCCTTGCAATTTGTTGTATGAAACATCAAAGCTCTCAATGTTTTGCAAGTTGGAGAACGTTGGAGGGATCTTTCCTGTCAAAGTATTGTGAGAAAAGTTTAACACTTGAATGCTGTTGAGGTTTCCAATTTGAGAAGGAATTTGGCTTGTCAACTTGTTGCATGATAAATCAATTCCAGAGATGTAACTCAAAACTTTTCCTTCAAAAGTATATGATACCCCTTTTGTTGTAAACTCCACAGTTATTGAAACCACAAGTTGTTGTTGCCTGCTCCAATAGCTGCTAAAGCTCAGACAGGAGAGAATATGACCAGACAGATTATTGTGAGAAAGATCAAGCAAACTTAATTGAGACAATTTGCACAATTGAACTGGGATCTCCCCTTCAAAATTATTATGACTCAAGAGGAGATAGCTCAACTGAGAAAATCTTTCAATCCATGATGGTATCCTTCCAGAAAGTTTATTATTGCTAAGATTCAATACGAACAAGTCCTTGCTGTAATAAACTTCATCCTTCAAAGACCCTGATATTTGTTTTTCTGCCAAATCAAATGATGTAAGAAGGGAACCACTTAAAGAATTTGATGATAGGTCCAGTACTTGGATATATTTAAGCCTCCACAATGTTGATGGAACAGTGAAACTAAGTCTGTTGGATTGCAAATATAGATTTTCCAAAGAAACGAGATTACCAAAGCAAGAAGGGATCTTTCCAGAGAGCTCATTTCCCCCAAAATCTATGTAACACAAACTCTGTAAATCACATAATTTAGAAGGTATAGACCCTTGTATTCTATTTGACGGAAGATTTAATACGGTAAGCACCCTCATATTTCCAATCGTAAAAGGAATGGATCCTTCTAAATCATTATGTCCCAGATCTAATTCAAGCAAGTCGACTATGTTGCCAATAGATGAAGGAATTTTACCGCCAATGGAATTTCTTCTCATTCTTAACACCCGCAAACTTGTAATATTGCTAATGGACTCCATAATTTCTCCTGTATCGAATAAAGAATAAATTTGCAACTGGTTAATTACTTCAGTTCATTTGTTCTATATATTCCAGTATTAACTACAATATTATCAAAAAAACTTTGCAGATTAAATTAAGAAAATGTGAGGGGGGTGAGAGGGCTGTTGAAGTATACAATGTGAATATATGACAAATTCAAGGATGGGAATAGAAAATGAAAATATGTACATATAAGATTGCTAATTGACTCAGGAATTTCTGCTATACAGATTAATAAAGAATAAATATGCAACTGGTAATTACTTTAATTCATTTGTTCTATTTGAAGTCCATGTAAAGTATGTAGCTGCAATATTAATTTGTTTTTATTATTTGAAAGTATTGTACGACAATATTATCAAATAAACTCTGCACTATACAATGCAAATCAAATTTATTTGCTCAGGGCAAAATATAAGATTGCTAATTCACTAACTATATACTCATTCATCCTAGATTGATAGACTACTTTTAGCGTTCATGTAAATTAAGAAAAAATAGTTAAGTTAGTTGAAACAAAATTTTTATACATGATATTCTTAATTTACCCTTATTTAACTAACCAATAAGAATATATTATGTATTAATTAGTGATAATTTTAATAAAGTTTGTATTGAAATTGAAAAAATATTTGTAATTTCAAGTTAATATGATGTAATTTGTTGATTTCTACCCATAATAAATAACGGTATAATGAGAAAAGTGAAACATAACCAATATTCATAAATAGAAAGTTATTTATAATTTGGGATGAACCAAATTGGCAAAGTCGTTTAATTTTGGGGCGGAGGGAGTATATGGTTTCTAAGAAGTTTATTTATTGAAAAATAAATTTGAGGTTTATTATTCCTTAAAATTGGCTAATTTTTTCACTTTTATGAAATAATGCATCATTACCTTTGAAGTTATTGTAACCAAGATCTAACGCTATAAGGCTGGTGAGATTCTCAAAATCCTTGTGCAAATCTCCTTCGAAATGATTGTAAGACAAATATAAACCTTGTAACGTCTTGCATCTAAACAAAGTGGAAGGAATTGGACCACTCAATGAGTTTCCATTCAAACGCAAAACTATCAAATCACGAAATTGTGCAAACATATGTGGTGAAAGACGACCTGTCAAATTATTTGCTGCAAGATCTAATATTTGAAGTGAAGACATGTTCTTACTGTAGGTTGTTGGAATGATTCCTGACAACCAATTATCACTAATAACAATTGTCTGACAAGAAGAAATGTTGAAGATACCAACAGGAAGAGCTCCCGAAAGCTTGTTGTTACTCAAATCAAATGATTTCATATTGTAAAGGTTTCCAATCGATTCTGGAATTTGTCCTTCAAGACTATTGAAAGCCAAGACCAGACTATGGAGCTTTGAAAGGTTACATAATGATGTTGGGATAACACCTGTGTGAAGAAATTTTGTTAAAATAGATAGCTATTATTGTTTTTTTATAATTTAGATATGTTTCAAAACAAATATTCTATTAACAATACAACAATGAAAAATAATAAAATCCATGTAAAGAGTGAAAGCACAAACCTCCAAAGTTGTTAATCCCTAGATTAAGATATTCAAGTCTGGTGAAAGATCCAATCCATGAGGGGATACTCCCATTGAAGAGGTTGTATCCTAAGTGTAATCTCTTTAACTGGCTCAAGTTGGAAAGTTGAAGAGGCAGAGAGCCATGGAATTGATTTTCATAGAAAGAGAGATTGACTAGGAACGAAAGGTTTCTAATTTGTGGCGGAATGGTCCCTTCTAGCCCCATCCTTTCAAGTACTACACCTCTAACTCTGCGATGGCGAATTCCACAAGTAATGCCAATCCAATTGCAGACTGAAGTAGCCGAAGACCAGTTGGATGCTAACAAATTTTGAGGGTCATTTGTGATGTGAGCTTTTATAGAAAGCAGTGCTTCCTCATCTGTGCTGATATTTGAGGCTCTGATTTCAGCTAGGCATATTAACAAACACAAGACATACAATGTTACAACCACCAACAATGACTTCATTTTCCCCATCACCAATTCAAATAGAACGACGAATTGGATCATATATAATTAAATCAGAAAGTAGGATATAATTTGTAACCACTTGCAGCAATACCTACTTAATATATAATTAGCCAATGATAAGTCATAGTGATATTAATAGTGCAAACACTCAAGTCAAGTCAAGTTAATAGTGATATGCAAATTTTCCACAAGAAAATTTGGTTACCTGCCCGACCCATGTGAACATGTATTTTTGCCGCTTTTTCTTCCAATGCTGATTGAATTAGGTCAATGAATGACCTCACCTTAAGAGCATAAACAATGAGTTAATTTTTACTGTTATAGTTAATAAATACAATTGTAGGTGGACATATACTGATATACTATGAATAGTTTTATTGAGAACCTTTTAATTAGATATTGGAAAAAAAAAAGTTTTTAACTTACATAATAAGGGCAATTTTGTGCTTTTGTATGAAAAAATAAATGGAAGGATAAAGTGTCGATTTCAATAAAATTTAAGGACTTTAAAACACATATATAAATATATATAGATTGCGTTATAGTGAATACTACGTGCTTAATCTTCCTTTGCTGTTTATATAGATAGATAGTGTTGGATAATATGGAGGACACACACTTTAGAATACTTTTGGATCCTTTTTAATTTGATTGATTACAAATGAGGGGATGAGGCCTATTTATAGGCATTCCACCTCCTTAATGTGTGGTCCATATTAATTTGGAATATTCTAGGCATATTCCATGATTTTTACACTTAAAATACATTAAATAATAGGTAGGGACGCTTTCTAGAAGGAGTAGAGTCGGTTTGGGCGTTCTAGAGGCAATCCAGCAGGTTACCGACCGATCTGGGACGCTCCAGCCGTTTCTGGAAGCTTCTGGAACCTTCTGCGACCGAATCAGCGACCGAATTTCGGTTGGTAAACTATAGAGACACTTCTAGATCCTTCTAGAGACAGTTTTAAGTGTCTCTACCATTTCAGCTCTCTTCTTTAGGTATTTTTGGGCTCTTCTTGGCCCAAACCTCCATGGGCCTATAGGAAATGTGTGCTAGGTGATGAATAAGTCGGTGACTTCTCAATACTCCCCCTCACCGACTACTCTCTTTCGTATAGCCTATCGAGTCATCCTTCCAAGTTGCCTTTTAAACCTTTCAAACCTCTTTTCACTTCGACCTTTAGTAAATATGTCCGCAACTTGGTTTTTGGTCTTGACATACTTCATCTCGATATCTCCTCTCAACACCTTTTCTCGAAGAAAATGATAATGAACCTCTACGTGCTTGGTCCTCGCATGGAACGTTGGATTTTCTGCCAAACGAATAGCTGATTGGTTATCGCAGTATAGCTCCACAACTTGATCAATTGGTTGATGTAAATTTTCCAATAACTCCATGAGCCACATGCATTCTTGAGCTGCATAGCTGCTGCTTTATACTCTACTTCTGTACTTGATAAAGAAACCATAGGTTGCCTTTTGCTGCACCATGACACGACTCCTGATCCCAGTGAGAACATTTATCCAGTCGTTGACCGATGAGTGTAGCGATCACCAGCATAGTCCGCATCGCAATATCCCAAGAGTAGCACCCTTCTTGTACAATATACCACAGTCAATGCTATTCTTGACATACCTTAGTATTCGACGTACAGCTTCCAAGTGTGGCTTCTTTGGATTTTGCATGAACCGACTCAAAACACCGACCACGTATGAGATGTCAGGTCGAGTCAATGTTAGGTAGATTAAATTACCCACCAATTATCTATACATCATGGCATCTTTCAAATCCTTTCCTTCCACAGAGCATAATCTCGCATTCACTTCCATAGGTGTTGAAATGGGCTTGCAGTCAATCATGCCATACCTCTCAAGTAAGTCTTGAGCATACTTTTGTTGGCAAAGGAATAAACCATCTTTGGTCTCTTCGACTTTGAGTCCCAAGAAATGCTTAAGCTCTCCAAGCTCCTTCATTTGAAAGCGAACAGATAGATTGCTTTTAGTTTGATGAATCTCTTCTCTATCATCTCCTGTTATGATCAAATCATCCATGTATACTAGCATAATAGAGACCTTACCATCCCATACCTTCACAAAATAAGCTTGAATCTGCTGATGCCATTGAATATCCACTTTGCAACATGAACTCTGCTATCTTTCCATACCAAGCTCTCGGTGCTTGCTTTAAACCATAAAGCACCTTCTTTAGTTTGCACACATAACTTGGATGGATCTTGTTTTTGAACCCTCTAGGTTGCTCCATGTAAATTTCTCGATCTATCTCACCGTGCAGGAATGCATTCTTGACATCCATCTGCCAAAGCTTCCAAGACTTGCTAGCTGCTAAAGCTAATAATACCCGTACTGCAGTAATTTTGGCAACTGGACTAAATGTCTCATCATAGTCCAATCCATATGTTTGTGAAAAACCTCAAGCCACTAACTGAGCCTTGAACCTCTCCACCGATCCATCAAAATGAGTTTTCACTTTGAAAACCCATTTACAGGAGATGGGTTGTGTATTTGCAGGTTGTGGCACTAACTCCCAAGTTTCATTTTCTTTTAGTGCCTTAATCTCTTCCTCCATAGCGTTTCTCCACTCCTTGGACCTTGCTGCTTCTTCATCGGTGCTTGGCTCTTCTATACTGTTATATTTCACCAAAGCAGTATTTGCATACTTAGGATTTGGCTTTCTTTGTCTTGATGACCTTCGTACTTGTGCTTGTGATTCTTCATCATCTACTTCAATTTGACTTGGATGATCTTCTTCACGAACCTTCTCGTGTACTCCACCATGCCAAGGTGATTTGGTTTTATTCGGAGACCTCCGCGCAACACTTTCATCATCTGGAGGAACTTCTAGATGATCTTTCTCTACTTCCGACCATTGCTCGTTTCTTTCTTGTAATTTTTCTTCGATTTCTTTGGAATCTGACAAAGCTACAGCTTGGGGAGACCACTATCATGACATTTCATCGAACACCACATTGCGAGAAGTGTAGCATTTTCAGTCACCGGATCACAACACTTCCATCCTTTCCTTTGGTCATCATAACCCATGAATATACATATAATCGCCTTCTTATCGAACTTGTTGCGCAAGTGATTAGGCACAAACACATAGCATACGCAACCAAATACTTTAAAATAACTCACCATGGGTTTTATGTTCCATAACTTCTCGTATGGTGAAATAAATCCAAGCCTCGCCTATGGCATTCGATTGATAACATGTACCGTTGTCTTCATGCATTCTGCCCAAAAACGTGATGGTACATTCTTGGCATGTAACATCCTTCTGCATAGATCCGCAATATGCCTATTCTTCCTTTTTGCTACTCCATTTTGTTGTGGAGTGTTGGGGCAGGTCAGTTGTTGCTTTATCTTGCACTTCTCCAAATACCTTGTGAATTCATGCGATGTGTATTCTCCCCCATTATCCGTACGAAGGCACTGAATCCTTTGGCCAACTTTGCTTTCAAATTTTTCCTTGTAGCTCTTGAATTTGATAAAGGCTTCTGACTTTTCTTTTATAAAGTCTACCCACACGTACCTTGAAAAATCATCGATGAACGTTATCATGTAGCGTAAACCACTGAAGGACGACTGCTTCACTGGACCAAAAACATTTGAATGGACTAGTTGTAGTGGCTCTCTTGCTTTGAACTTGGACTCCTCGTATGGTAGTTGATGTGCTTTCCCGTACTGGCAACCATCGCACACTATATCTTCTCGTATCTCTAATTGAGGAAGTCCCTTTAACAAGGATTTCTTCATCATGATCTTCAATTTATGGTAGCTGATGTGTCCCAAGCGTTCATGCCACAAATCAATAGTCTCACTCCTTCGACTTTTATCTACGTATGCCTCTTGTACAGGTATGGCGTAGACAGACTCCAATTTCTTTCCTTCCAATATCGGCATGCTAGTAGGTTTGAAACTTTTATAGACCTTCACATCTTCTAGTCCAAACACCACATAATTTCCTGAGGTTGTTAGTTGTGATACTGATAGTAAATTCTTCTTCATTCCTGGTACGTGGTACACATTTTGAAGTTGCACTTGCTGCGGATTATGTCATGGTACTATCACCGGTTTTTCGATATGTGTGATCGGTATTTCTGAATTATTAGTAGTGATTACTACTCGTCAACCTTTGTATTGCGATATGCTAGATAATTTTTCTTTGTGTCCCGTCATATGATTAGAACATCCAGAATCCACTATCCAATCTGTTTTATAATTAATTGATTTCTCACTTACCGTAGCAAGTGCAAGCTCCTCCTTTGGTTTTTCCATTGCAAAGGACGCCTGGAAGTCCCATTCTTCTTCACTTTCATTTGAAATCTGCTTTTCGGTGGCTACATTTCCTTCTTTTCTCTTATGCCAGCAATCTCGAGCAAAATGTCCTTTCTTGCTGTAGATGAAGCACTCATTGCTTCGCCTTGATTGATGATTATAGCTCTCGCGGTTGCTCTGTACTCCCCCTGCTTGGTATTTCCTTTGTCGACCTCTTGGCCTTTCCCTTTCATCATTGCTTGTTCTATTCTTGAAAAATTTCTTTCCTCCTCCTTTTCCTTTGTTACTAAATAATGCCTCCTCATTGTTTTCTTTAATAGAAACTTGTGCCACTTGTTTTAAAAGAGTCTTGGCTAGCTAGGATATTTTCTAACTCATTTAATGAAGGTTGAATTGGACAACCTTGTATTGCTGTGATAAAATTCTTATATTCTTGTTTTATACCATTGCAGATAATTCTTCTCATCCTAGCTTCACCAATTTTAGATTCAGGATCTAACTGTTCTATTTCTCGGCACAAATTTCTAATCTTCTAGAAGTAGGTGGATAGCGTACCTTGCATAGCATTCATTAACTCTCCTTCAAGAAGCTGGAGGCGTGCATCATTCTTCCTTGAAAATAGAGCCGCTAAAGCATCCCATACTTCCTTGGGTGTCTCCACATCTTCAATTCTTGAAAGTAAATTTTTATCAATTGTTGTTTGCATCATGTACAGAGCCTTACCCGCTTTTACGTTCCACTTCTTGATTGCTTGGGCATTTTCTGTTGGTGGTGAGCTGTCTTCTCCTTCCACTATATCCCATAAGTCTTGCCCTTTGAGGTAATACTTGATACAGGTTTGCCAGTCCTGATAGTTATACTCGTTCAACTTCTCAATACTACCTGGAGTGCTTATTTGATCTGACATCGTGACTTGGTTGGTATACTTTAACCAAGTAAGCTTGGTCCCGAACAACAAGCTCCACAATCCCAGACTGCACACAAACAAAGTCTTCTAGACTCTCCTCACCGATCCTAGATCGGCTATTATTTTTACTTGAAAACTCCAGCAGCACCACAACTATATTTTACGTGAACCTCGACATGGTCCCGGACCGCCTTGCTCTGATACCAAAATATGTTGGATAATATGGAGGACACACACACTTTAGAATACTTTTGGATCCTTTTTAATTGGATTGATTACAAATGAGGGGATGAGGCCTATTTATAGGCATTCCACCTCCTTAATGTGTGGTCCACATTAATTTGGAATATTCTAGGCATATTCCATGAGTTTTACACTTAAAATACATTAAATAATAGGTAGGGACGCTTTCTAGAAGGAGTAGAGTCAGTTTGGGCGTTCTAGAGGCAATTCAGCAGGTTACCGACCGATCTGGGACGCTCCAGCCGTTTCTGGAAGCTTCTGGCACATTCTGCGACCGAATCAGCGATCGAATTTCGGTTGGCAAACCATAGAGAAACTTCTGGATCCTTCTAGAGACAGTTTTAAGTGTCTCTACCATTTCAGCTCTCTTCTTTAGGCATTTTTGGGCTCTTCTTGGCCCAAACCTCCATGGGCCTATAGGAAATGTGTGCTAGGTGATGAATAAGTCGGTGACTTCTCAATAGATAGATAGATAGATTGTCTACTAAAATGAACTTTTGACCGAGTGAAAAATTTATTATCAAGCATGGTTTGCAACTCCTTACTATCAATTTTATCCAACTTGTCAATTGAACTAAAATGGCCGAAAATAAGAATGAGAATGAAGAGTTCCATCTCACAGGTTTGCTTCTACCAAAACCAGACTTCCTAAAATCAGATCAAAAGCTTTCCACTTTCTACACAAACCACAAATTACAAGTCCAGAGCCTGCATTCTTATTGGAAGTAGAATAATTTAGTTTCATAATGCAATAGAATGCAAAAGAAACCCAATGGTTTTCTAAAAATTGGGAAATTGATAATATCAAGTGGTTGGTGAGGTTGTGGGAAAAAGAGGCCATATCATATCAGAACCAGACACCACATCAACATTAGTAATAGAATAATATCTAGCAGGAGGAACCAGAAACTTAGAAGAAATCCAATCAGCAATCTCTCAAATTCCATCAACTACAATGGACAGCTGGTTCTGTTTTTTACTTTTACTCTCTTTGCTTGCAAAAGTGAAGTTCCATACCTTTTCTGCTTTGTTCAATTGATGATGTCATCTCTTTCTGCATCAAACTTAAAACTCTAGCCCTCTTTCCACTGTAACTTGGCCACTTAACTTGGATCTTTTTGAGAGCATTGCGAATATCTTTACTAGTTAGCCTCTCCTTGGGCAAATCTGCACAACACATTAAGTCCATGTACTCCCTCTCTTAGTTGTAACCATAAGAGATAATATTCTTTGTGTAAATGTGTAATTGTATAATTAGTTTTGGGTCACTCTTGTAATTGTACATACTAGGGTTTATGTATAAATACCCTACACATTAATGAGAACATCACGGTTTGCATTATACCTTTTATGGTATCAGAGCTTGCAATTAGGGTTTGAAAACCACCATATCAACGTTAATCTAGAATGGCCACCACATCTACCACCTTATACACTACAGTCACTGTCATCTCTTCCACTCAATCTGCCACTGTCTCTACTGTTATTACTACCTCGTCGAATTCTAGAATCATGGTGGATAGAATAGCTACTACACCCTTGTTTTCTACCTCAATCCTGAGGGCTATTCACTCAAACGCCAAGCTAAATTCGTCTAATTTTTTGATTTGGAAGGCGCAAATTACACCTATGTTGAAAGGGAATGGTCTTATGGGCCATATGGATGGCACGATTGTTGCTCCACCATAATTGTCATCGAATGGTCAAGAAAATCCTGAATTTCAGGCATGGGAACAAAAGGACCAACTGATCCTTTACTGGTTGTTGAATTCTATCTCGGAATCATTGATGCCACAAGTTATTAGGGCCACTACAGCGAAGGGTGTTTGGGATAAGCTAATTACTACCTATTCTATGGGCTCTCGTCCTCAAATTCGTATCCTTCGGTGTGAGTTGCAAACTCTAGAAAAAGGTAATTCAGCTATCATGACTTATGTTCAACATGCTAAATCGATTGCTGATAAACTTGCAGCCCTTAGTTATTATGTACCTGAAGAAGATTTGATTGATTGTATTTGTAATGGCCTGAGAGAGGATTGTATTGATTTCAACAGGATTTAGAATTCCAAAACTGAACCAACAACATTTGATTATTTGTTGGGATCCTTATTAACTGAAGGGAAGTTATTGCAGCAGTCGAAAGCTGCTGTTTTTTAAGCAATAAAGCCCTCCGCTCAGTTTGTTGTCCACTCCAGTCATCAGCGTGGGCGTGGCAGGGGCCGTGGTGGTGCTGGCAGAAATTCCGCCAGGTATTATTCAATGCAGGGGCAGTTTGTTGGTGGTGGTCATAACCATCAAAATTATGGAGGTGCTGGAAATTATTGGAATAATTCTGGACAGCAGAATTTTGGTCCAAAGTCATCCCATAGAGCTACTACCCCGGGACAATCTGATGATGTAACTGTTTCTTGTTATAACTGCTGTGGGTTAGGTCACAAGGCGAATCGGTGCCTGTCCCCAAAAATGTCCAAAAACCAAAACAATTCCCTTCAATCCAAGATTGCAACTACAAATACTTCTACTCAACCTTAGGTTGTAGATTCTAGAGTGACTCACCATCTAATGTTGAATATGGAAAAAATTGCTCTTCATTCCGAATATTCGAGTCCGGAAGAAGTCCAAATTTGGAATGGTATGTTTGTTCCTATAACTCATGTTGGTGAGAATTCTTTTCAATTCGGGTCCAAGTCACTTAAATTTCAAAATATTTTGCAAGTCCCGAATGGTAATTGTAATTTATTATTAGTTTTTGTACTAACAAATTCTAACCCTGTCTTTGTTGAATTCTTTTCTGATTATTTTCTTATCAAGGATTTGGAGTCGATGGAAATCCTGTTTCAAGGCCAAAGTGATCATGGGCTCTACAATCTTTGTTTAGATTCTAGTTCGTCTTTAGTTAGTGCAAATGTTACTTCTTTGAAAGTTTGGCATGCTCATTTAGGGCATCCTGCCTTACCTATTGTTAAACTTACTCTTCATTCTAATAAAATTCAGTTTCAGAATTCTAATGTTTCTTTGTGCAATGCATGTGCTATTAGCAAAAGTCATAAATTGCCTTTTTCTGATTCTGTTACTGTTACTCATTCACCACTTGAGCTGATTTATGCTGATGTTTGGGGACCGGCTCTGGTCAAATCATTTGATGGATATTCATATTATGTGCTATTTTTCATCACCATTCTAAATACATGTGGTTTTACTTTATGTGTCACAAATATGAGGTTTTGGCAATCTTTAAACAATTTCGTACCTTAGTTGAAAAATTTATCCAAACACCTATCAAAATTTTTTAGTCTGATTAGGGAGGGGAATTCCAAGCGCTTACACAATACTTGAAACAGAATGGTGTTACTCACAGAGTGTCATGTGCTCACACAACTGAGCAAATGGGCGAGTTGAAAGAAAACCTAGACACATTGTTGAAATTGGCTTGTCATTGTTGCACCATAGTTATACGCCCATCAATTATTGGACTGCTACCTTTGAATGTTGTTTATAATATCCTTATGTTGTTTTTTGGGCTATAGTAAAGTTCACAAAGGGTACAAGTTTCTTGATTATCGTACTGGTAAACTTTACATCTCACATCATGTACTCTTTGATGAACAGTTTTTCCCATTCACTGTTAGTGGTGATTTTATGGCTCCGATTTAGTACAACCTGTTTCCTCACCTTTTCACATCAACTTGCCCACAAAATAGTTACCACAGCCTCATATTTGGAACCTCCCTTCCCTAAACACTAACCATGATCCGACACCTCATTCCCTTTCTCCACACACACCACATCCGTCCCCTTCTCATGGTTCAGCTCCTTCTCCTACATGCCAAACTACCCATGTTCTTATGGCTGATTTAGGCACCATGTCACCACCTTCATCTCAGGTTGTGACTCGGTCTCCATTTCACCGAGGCATGATAGTCACAACCTCGGGATTACCCTTGGCAGTTGATCTTCCTGATTCTGGTCCATTACAGCCGTTAGCACCTGCAAATGTGAAGTTGACTCATCTTGCGGTTACTCGGGCCAAAATTGGCTCTCTAAAGTAAAGGGAAGTTCTTGATTTGGTTGCCACAGCCACTGGCTATCCTCTAGTTGAACCTACTTCCTATACTCAAGTAGTGAAAATTCCTGAATAGAGGGAGGCAATGGCTTCTGAGTTTATTGCTCTTCTGAACAATGGTACCTGAGAGCTTGTTCCGGCATCACAAGCTCAGAAAATAATCAGGTTGTACGCACCGAAATTTTCCAGCCAAAAAAAGAAAAGACTTGTGTCACACGACTGTAATTATAGTCATGCGACTGTACTTACAGTTGTACGACTGTAATAAAATATAATAGTCATACGACTGTAAGAGCACAGTAGGCACAACAACCCATACATTAAAATAGAAAATTAGGCGGATTTTGATGGGCATTTAATGCCTCATCCAGCAAGAGAAGAGAATAGGGAAGGTGAGAAAAGAGGAGGGGGGACAGACATTTGAGAAAGGGGGAAAAATTGAGAAGGAGAGGAAGAAAAAGAAGAGAAGAAAAAAAAATCCACAAAAAGTTCCATTTTCTTCTACTCTTTTTCTTTTAATTCTGGTGTTGTAAAGCTTAAGATCAGTAGAAATCATAGGTCAATAATCTGTCACTCAAACATTATTAATCCCAAAACCTAAAATCATCTAAATCCGTGACACTTAGAGATTTTTGGACCATCTTTGGAACCTTGACACATAAGGAAAGAGGAGCCATTTGGAGCTAATTCAAGCCGTTTCTCAGGCCAAATCAATGGTGGTTCTGTGCTACCAAGGTAACTACACTTAAAGCCCTTGTTTTGCTTCGCTTTCTGGGTATTTTGGTTCATTTCCGTGCATAAAAACTCATATTTTTGGTCTGTTTCTGGGCTATGAACGGTCGCACGACTATAATTACAGTCGTGCTACCACAGCTACAGTCGTACGATTGTTCTTAAATTCCCGCGGCTATCTGTTTTACTTGAATATAATTTTGGCAATTTTCTACAAATGGGTGAACTACAGTCGCACAACTATAGTTACAGTCGTACGACTGTAATTATAGTCGCTTGGTTGTCATCACAGCCGAGCGACTGTAATTTTCGTCCAGGAGCAGAAAATCCAGAAAAATAAAAAAAAATCAGAAAAATTATAAAAATTCAGAAAAATCAGAAAATCATCAAAAATGAATTTTGTTGTGTGCATTCATGACCTTAGATTTAATTTTTGAAATTATTGCACTTAGAGCAATGCAACGACGGAGATCCAAATCTCCCGAAAACCGATCCACCTCACATGCTAAATGAAAGTAAACCAGAAAAAGAAAATGTTTTCAAAATGAATTTTCTCATAAAAATCTACAGGGACATTACAAAACTGTTTTCCAAGTCTAGTAGGGCGAACTAGCCAAGTTCACCCGACTATCCCCTAAATGCATGCCCTCATTCCTGAAAATCCCAATTTTGTCCAATTTGAGTCCTATTTGTGGTGTGTTATAAATTGTGCTAACCGTCTATTTTGCAGCTTTTAGTTTCTTTTTATTTTCATTTTTAATGTAATTAATAGTTTAATTCGTGTATTTTAGGCGACTATAATTTTCTAGATGATCATGTATTCTAGGCGCTTGTAATGTGAGGACGAAATTTTTTATTTTTATTCGATCGGGTTATAATAATTTATTTATTTACTGCTTTATTTTTATTCGTGTGTACACTACATGTTTATGTCAATGAAAATCCATCTTAGAAATTTAAAATATCATCAATGAACATTGGCTGAATTTATTTTGATTATACGTGAAATAAGGGACTTGTCCGGATCCAGATCTCTGGAAAGTGTAGCGGCCTTCGTTTGGTTCAGCTACACTATAATTTCCTGGTTGAGCTGAGCTAGGTGGTGACTCTTACACTCTCCTTCGAGACTTAGGTCTCGATTCTTTTACGAATTAATTTTCCAAAAACTGAATTTCCATTATAAAAACCCCCCCGCGAGGAAGGGTTGCCCGATATCGAAGCTCCCTTTCGGAGAGAGATAAAAACGTCGTCCGCTCACAATGGCTACTCCGCTAGGGATTTCTTACAAAAGTTTTCTTAAAAACTTAAAAGAATCTAACTAGCCCTAAAAAATGTCTAAGCAAAATAAGGTGGATGATTAATGCATGGTATTTTATCTTGCATTTTAGTTAGACATATTTGCATTAGGTTGAGTATCCAATTTTTAGCCCGGTGAATTGTTAAAGTGTCACCTTTGTTCCTTATGGTCTTAGGGGCACGGATACGAAACACCACCCATAGCCTCGTAAGAACTCCTTCGTTCGGACCCTTGAGTGGGGAGAAGTGAGGAGAATATTTTGCTATGGGAACCTTGATTTTATCCCAACTTGGACCGAACTCATGTAGGCAACCTTAGTTGGATTCCCTTAGGATACCAAAATAAATTGCATGAATGTTACAAATTACGCCTTCATCATCCCCTGTAGATGATCAAAGTGAACCCCTCCTAGGACTCGGTTAGAATTTTCTCAAAAATTGACCACGATTGGAGGAATAAGGTTAGAGGAATACGCTTCGCATGCTATGTCTTACGTGTTTCTCGTTCCCTCATAACATACCATCATTAGTGATTTTCCATGAACATGGCATATTTCATGCAAAGGATTTGTGTGATACTAACTCACATCTTTTGTGCAGCCACTTATATTTTATTTTCATGTGTGAGAACATTAAATCGTCCGAGTGACATTCATACTAACCATTTCTTTTGAAGCCATAACATTATATTCGTGTGTTAACATTTTCACGAAGCATACACGACATTATCATGTATGTCATACGTCCTAACCACGTTTTTGTGTAGCCATTTGCATTTTGTGTGGCATAAGCATTCATGTCATCCCAGATCATTTAAATTAGGGATGTTCCAAGGATGCCCATCATGGTCATTTCATTTCATAACATATCGGGATTCCCAAAACTACCAGTGTTTTGCCCGTGCACCGGATTACACTCGGCCATTTCACTAGACCATTTCATTCAATAGGGGACCACACTGGTCTTAAGTCTATTTTCATGTGGCAAGTCACGTGATATCATTACATGGCATCATGTCATTTATCATTGGTGTCACGGTGATGCTGAAGCTCTGGTGGTGTGTCGCAATCCACTTCGGATTGTTGCATGACATTATTGCATCATTTGAGGTACTCCATGAGTACCATATTACTATATATATAAGTGCTTTTCATAACATTGCTAAGGTGTTCTACGAACGCCAAACCTCTGTCCGTGTCACAAGTTACACGCGGCTTGTTTGCAATATCACGTCGTGTCACATGCCTCAAAAGCATCAGAACTCTATCCATGGGATGGTCCCTATGCGATCATTTCATGTCATCTCATAGACCTAAAAAGCGTCAAAACTCTATCCGTGTGTCTGCACACATGTGACCATTTCATAAAGTTCACTAGGTGCCCCGAAAGCACAGAACCTTTGTCCGTGCGACGGTTCCCACACGATGTTCTTGTATTATTATTTGCATGGCATTGGGTATTCTTGGAGCATCCAAAATAAAAAGAATAAAAACAAAGGAAGTCATTCTCGTTATCTCACGACGTACATCTCACTCATCCATAAAATGTTTAAGTGCTCCACAACCACCGAAAAATTAATCTCATGCATTGAGTCATTTAGGTGTTCCAGGAACGCTAGAAGTTTCATTAAATCATTTAGGCATCCTACAAGTATTGGAAACCCATTTCATGCATTGATGTTCTACGAACATTGAAAAGTATCATCTTGTATCACAAAGATCCAAGGTGCTCTCTGAATACTGAAATCATGTCCATACCCCATGTGCATGCACATGTCCATAGCATAAAATCTCTTCGCAAGTATCACCTTGCTTCGATTCATGGACACCCTATGTGTCATTTTATCCATGTGGTGTATATTTATATGCCATGCTTTACTTTAATATACAACCTCATCAACAGCATTCATTGCATTTGCACGTTTCCATTCTTGGCTTTGCATACACTTGGTTGGTTTGGAATTGCGTAACATGACATGGCATTACATGACATCACATATGCAACTCATCATTCATATATATACATATCACATCATGCATTCATGCCTACATCATCTGTGATTTGGTATTCTTCGTGCGCATGTACCCGTCAATGCTAACAAGTGTTCTTATCAGGGGGAAAAGGGGAAGAATCTTGAGAATGGCCAACCTAATGAACTTCAACACCATAATAAATGTCGTGGATGATTATATTGCTTCATCATGGTTTCAAAAGGCGGTCAGGGAGGAAGCAGCAAAAATGCTGAAGGAAGTGCTAAGGGGTGATCTTAACGGGGCAGAAAGACTAATGGTAAGGTGCACTGAATTGGAAGCACGAGTGGCAGAGCTCGAAGGAAAAATAGAAAGTATGATGAGCACAATCTCCAATGCCAATGCTAGTGAGGAGCAGAATGCGCAGGTTGCTAACACTCACCCTCGACACCTTGGAAGGCCCTCTCACCAAGGTTTGGGTCTACCAAGGCTGACTAATGTTATAGAACTAAAGAGGCACCCTTAAGACTGATGTCGACACCGACTCCATTCCACGGCATGCTGGAAGCTCACTTGCCAAGGGTAGTGGAAAAGGCATATCCACCTGGCCCTGCTCATTGAACAAACTATTGTCCAAGTGTAGAAAAATGGGTCTACTGCAGAGTGTCAGGCCATACATGGAACCAATGCCAGCACATAAGAGTAATTTCTGCAGTTATCATGTAACAAGAGGCCACCAGACCAATGATTGTTTCAGCTTAAGAAATGAGATCCAGAAGCTAGTCAACGACGGAAAATTGGAAGTCCTGTCTGACTCTGGTAAACGACTTAGGACACCCAGGGAGACCACCAAGGAGACTCCTCAAAGATTTCGAGGAGAAGAATATGATGAAGAACTTCAGAGTCTGGTTTGATAAGAGTGGGATGAAGGCACCGAAGCTGAAATGATGACCAATCAGAAAATAGTCAGTTTCTATGAGATCAATATTCCTTAGATGCTCCCTTCTTGATGGGGACTCATTTTGCTTGTGTGATGTATTGAACTCATTAGGAATGCAATGAGATTTATTTTCGTCTTACTTATGTGATGATTGCATGCACATGGCATTATGCATACATTTGATCATCTAAAACGACATATCCAACACACATAATATTTAAATGCATGACATCAATCTAAGTATTATAAGGAACCTAAAAGTGAATCTACTCTAATTAAACCCTCACTTGAAAGGCGAGCTTGAGAGATAAATAGATAATGGGATGGCATCACATCCGCTGAGCCATTTGCCGACCCAGATCAGTGGTCCTTACAAATCACGACCCAAAACACTATTGGCCCTGCCCTAGAGTTTCTAATTGAGCAACACGCATGATACCTAAACCTTTCCAAGCCAAAACACGCATCATACCTAAACCTTTCCAAGCCAAAGGCTATTGCTAAAATTTAGAGTCAATCTACAAAATGAAGCTTCAATCCTAATGCCATACCCTAGAAAGTACCCTGTATCAAAACCCCGAAGCTAAAATTCCAAACTCATTGAAAACACCGACCTATAAGAAATTCAAATGACCTCCATCACCTACCATTAAGTAAAATTTTGAAGCAGTTCTTGGTTGTAGTGCTTGCATAATCTTATTTGTATGACATTCATATGCACATGACATCACGCATGCATTGTTCATCCATAAGGGATATTAAACACACATGACAGGCATGAATTTGAATGCAGTAAGAAAACTAAGAGGTGGCCGTGGCTTGGATTTAGTTCCTTCAAAAAACAAATCAAATCACTACAGACAGGAGAGTCTTTCTCTCTCATACATGGTCGCTACCGCTAACACTGGAATGTCTCACCATCCCAATTTCCATCACCATCAGATTTGCGGGAAGGGCTTTCATTCTATGGTAGATAGAAGTTTTGAATATAAGTCTGCTTTAAGTGAGCTGGATAAGGAATAGCAGAAGTTGCCCAAGAACTTGATAGTGAAGGGGCAAAGCTGAACAAGGAAAAGATGGAGGTCAACTTTGATGGGAAGAAAAGCCTAATGATCATAAATATACCCAATTTCTTATGCCTTACTATTGTTTGCAAAAACAAAGTGAAGAAAGGGTCTGCATTTGTAAATCTCACAAATCCAAAGGCCATTTTCAAGTTCCAGCGAACAATTCATAATGAGACATGGCCACTTTTCTCGCCCAGCTAGGTCTGCACTATAGCCTATGCTAGGCTTCAAAACAAAGAGGAGCTGGTAAGGCACTTTGAGAGGTCAATATTTGAGTATGAAAGGGATGATTGTTTACCAACAACGTTCATTCCATCAAGGGACGGTGTAAGGGGTTCAGTTGAGCAAAAGGTGATGAGGAGAAGTGGAGATTGACACTTAGTCCCTTTCAGGCTACAAGAAACCCTGGCAGTGCACTCATGAACTTCATCAACAGTGTTGGAGCAACCAGGTTTTACAAAGCTTTCAACAATCATGAATGGGAGAATTTGTAAAGCCTGCTGTGCCAATAGTCGGGAGAAAGTTGCATTCACCAACCATTTCAAGAACTCAATCTTCAGTTACTACGAAAGTGATTACTTGCCAGTGGTTCTTTCACCTCATAGGGATGATACGACCTGCTCCAGAGCTATTGTGATTTGCGCGCACAGACAAACCAAAATTATTCAAGTCATTCTAAGTCAAGCTAGACCTTGAAGGGCTGAAAGCTGTGTCCATCTTTGAAAACTGTGCATGAATTGGAATCTGGGGTGAATTGGAAACATGCATATGGGTTCAAACTCTTAGAGGATATAGTGGGTAATCAACTGATTCAGTTCAATGCTTAGTTGTGCACTCTGATTATGTTAGCATTGTGTAAAAAAAAAAAAAACCCTCCAATGTGGAAAACCGAAAGGACATATTGGTAATATGGAGGAACGTCAATCAAAACCAAAGCCACACTTTGGATTTTCTTAATGCCTCCACATTCACTATGTCATAGATGTTTTATATTCAGTTTTGAAGTTCAATATGCACTCGTCATGTCATTGCATGTCAATGTCCACATATGGGTTACAGCACGCAGCAAACCATATCTGATGAAGTGTTTTACGTCTCAAATACAAATCTCTAATACTAAACCACTGGATTTCATTGGCAATAACGTTCCCGCAATTTCCGATGAACATACTTTCCAATCCTAAGACAAGCTAGTGTAAAGGCATGAACTCAGACGGAATGCTTATGCAGAACTTTGCGCCATTCATCCCTGAAAAAAAAATCACAAAGAGAAAATTTTCGACACGGAAAACGGAGAGGACGTGTTGGTAACAAGAAGAGGGTGATGTTCGAAGTTAGAGTAACAAGAAAAATTTTGTTTTAGTTGGTGAGATGTGCACCAAGAAGAAGTATTGGGAGAGAAGTGCTCCAAAGGTGATGGGAAGTACATCATCAAGTGACTCCAATAATTGAAGGATGATGGCAAGTACAACATCAAAAATAATAAATTTTACAAATTTTTGTTGCACTTCCTCACCAACCTTGGGTGCACTTTGTCACCAACATGTCTCAAAAACAATCCTTTTCATACTCATTTTGATGTCATCATGGAAATATTATACATACTTGGATTTCTGGTTAGATGTTCATATTGCATACATCGTGCCATTACATATAAACATCCATCAGTAGGTCATTGCATCCAAGTCCCTGATAATGCAAATGAAACTCCTGTTACAAACACTGATACCAGGTCAGAGCGTTATGCAATATAGAAATACAAGGTCTAATTCTCATCCTCTTGCTTGACAAAATAGACCATTCCTTAGAAAAGCCTATGATGCTGATCCACTAAGCCTGATAGCACTTTAGAGCATACCATGAATAAAGTGGAAGGATACTCGAGAGGTTCAACTTCTCCAATAACCAGATCCGTGGGATAGCCACTCGATCAAAAAGACATTGAGACAATCAGACTGAGTTAGCATGGTACAACAACATGCCTGGAGTCGGGAAGAAGCATCCATCGGATTCAATAGGGCAATTAGAACAAACAGAATCCAGTTACATCAGGGCCTTAGCCAAGGCAACCCCTACAGACGTGACGCTGTAAATCATCTGGGCTACCACTGAGGTTAATTGTAAGCCACAAATCTCATCCCTCGACTCGCATATATACCCGGAACAAGAATAGAAGCACCATATCGCATACATGCATACACTTAAAGCATACATGCATCCATGCATACATGTATACATTTAAAGTGTACACAATTCATGCATACATGCACCAAAATCAATCCAAGTACAGGTACTCATTGCTATCATCGGGCCGTCCTGGACTGGAATCACCCCTAAAGCGGAGATGGCCTAATCCAGGGGCACTCTCAAGGCTGTAACGTGTAAATTAGAATTATATGACTTTAAATCTCAGATTCTAGGGGCACAACAACCAAGCCGTATTTATTCTTGATTGAAGAAGCAAAAATTTTTGTTCCCAAAATTATCGATCAAGGAATAAAAACACATCCTCAATGCAACTTCAAACTAGCTGATCCACCTCGGGCAACATAGACCCGGTGTCAGGTCCAGATCGGTTTCACCTCAGCAGATTCGCCACGGGTAACATAGACCCGGTGTCAGGCTCAAATCAGCTGTACCTCTGAAATTTAGCAAATCCACCTCGGGTAACATAGACTCGGTGTCAGGTCCAGATCGGCCTCACTTCAACCGCGGCAGATCCACCTCGGGTAACATAGACCCGGTGTCAGGTCCAGATCGGTCTCACTTCAACCTCGGCAGATCCACCTCGGGTAACATAGACCCGGTGTCAGGTCCAGATCAGCCTCACTTCAACCTCGGCAGATCCATCTCGTGTAACATAGACCCGGAGTTAGGTCCAGATCGGCCTCACTTCAAATTCAGCAGATCCACCTCGGGTAACATAGACCCGGTATCAGCCTAGATCTGCTTCATTACAAATTCAGCAGATCCGCCTCGGGTAACATAGACCCGGTGTCGGCCTAGATCGTCTTCACTTCAAATTTAGCAGATCTGCCTCGGGGTAACATAGACCCGGTATCAGCCAAGATCGGCTTCACTTCAAATTCAGCAGATCCGCCCCGGCTAGCATAGACCCGGTATTGGCCCAGATCGACTTCACTTCAAATTCAGCAGATCCGCCTCGGGTAACATAGACCCGGTATCGGCCCAGATCGATTCAGCAGATCCGCCACGGGTAATATAGATCCGTTATCCGCCCAGATCACCTTCATTTCAAAAATTCAGCAGAAAAGAATAGATTTAGATTTGATTATGCCCCAAACTTTTAGTTCATAGGTTTTTTTCACAACCCTTTTTTTTTATTATTCTTGTGTCTCCTAATAGATTTTTTTTTTTTTTTTAAATTTTCTCAGTCATATTCTAGAGTTTTTATAATCTAATTTTTCATGGTACAAATTTTTCCCAAGTTTTTTCTTACTATCTAGAAGGATTGAATTTGAAGACTTGACTATCTATGTAGCTTTCAACTCTTCTACAATAGGACAAAACATATTGATATTGACTATCACTTGATTCGTGAGCAGGTGGAGAATGGTTTTATTGTTACACCACATGTTGTTTCAGGTCAACAATTAGCAGATTTTTTTACTAATACTTTGTCTAGAACTCAGCTAGGACTTGTCATTGCCAATTCCTAGCTTGAGGGGGGCATGTAGAGAGTTCATTAGTGAGCTGATTAGCAGTAATTAGCTTAACAGAGTTTTTAGTCAATTATTTTCTTAACCCGTGTAGATGCAAAGACTGACTGGAGTCAAATCATTCATTTTGTCCTTTATCTTCAGCAAGAAATGAAACGAACGAGTACAAAATTGACTTCTTTTAGTCCAGAAAATATTTAAGATTATAATAAAATAAAACATCTGGCCGGCAAAACAAAGACTTTTAGGCTTTCGGTTTTGGGATTTTGGCATTTTCTTCAGTGTCTATAGCTTGTCAATTTTGTATCAGTATTCATCTCTCAATTAGTGGCGAGCCAAGTGGTAAGGCCAAGAAGAAATGGAAGAGAGAGGAGGATAAGAGATGGCGTGCCTTTTACTCAGATTTTGATTAGATTTTGTGTAGTGTAATTGGCGCATTTGTTTCTTTCTTTAAGACTCTCCAGTTTTGAAATAATATCGTGTAAGAAAAATTCTAATGTTTTTAAATAGTTATCATTATAAGAAACGGAGAGAATATTTAAATTTTTTTTTTTTCTAAATATACCCCTATATTTAATACTGGCTACAATAGTAATTATAAAGCGGCTCATATTTCAACAATAATTATAGAGATATCTTAGTAAAATAATACTATAATTAAGACAGATAAATAATCTTTTTAATTTATGTACCAAATATACCTTTTTGAAATGGGAAGGAGTATCAATTTGTCCACTAGAATGTACAACTTTCCACTTATCCTGCGGAAGAGACATTTCTAGGCCTTAAGAGTATGGGACCTAAATGCATAAGTGAATATATAGGTGAACTTAATGCTAAGTAAATTGGCTTATGCTAATCACCAATCTATACCATTTTTATGTCACTTTTTAACTTTATTTATCTCTAATATAAAATCTCCAACACACGAGCCGGTGAATTTATTTAATAAATAAAAATGCAATAAGGTATTATACATATAGGCTCACTGTAGTATGAAATTGAATGGTATTAATTTCATATGACAAATTGCTTGAATTAAGGAAAGTTTACTAAACAATTATTAAACTTATATTATTAAACAATTATTACTAATATTTTATGGATGATTACATATTTATTAGGTCTGTTGAACATCCTTAACAAACTTGACTTTGATCTTCTTGAGAGCACTGTGAACATCCATGCTAGTTAGCCTCTCCTCGGGCAAATCTACACAACACATTAAGGCCAACTCCATAATTGATGATATGCAATCTGTCTTAGCCAAATTGTGTAGTTCGTTAACCCTAAGCAAATTGGGATCTGCAGGTTGAGTGAATCCATATGGTAATGAGTCTTTGATCCATGCTACATGCTCATTTCCTCATTAAATATCTCATATGTAGGCTTTCTTCTAGTAAAAGTTTCCATCATCAAAATACTAGAACTGTACATATCACCTTTTATTGATACAAGGCCTTCTGATTCGTACTCTACATCAGAAATTGATTTTGTCAGCATAACAAAAATAATTATTATTTCAAGTTACAAAAAGAAAAAGAAAAAAAAATTTACTAGGAATGAAAGGTTTCCAATTTGTGGAGGGATGGTCCCTATTAGCCCCATGCTATCAAGTGCTACACCTCTAACTCTACGATGGCGAATTCCACGTGTAATTCCAATCCAATTGCAGACTGAAGTAGCCGAAGACCAGTTGGATGCTAACATATCTTGAGGGTCGTTTGTGATGTGAGCTTTCAAGGCAAGCAGTGCATCCTCATCTGTGCTGATATTTGAGGCTCTGATTTCAGCTACGCATATTAACAAACAAAAGACGGACAGTACGATTATCACCAGCAATGAGCTTATCTTCGATCCCATCACCAAGGCAAACAGAATGACAAGTTGGGATATCTTTAGTGAGAAACCTAGATTATTAATTAAATAAAAAAAAAACTATGATTAACTATTAATTTGTGATTGGATTGAGATGATGCAAACATTATTGATCAAATAGTTTTTGTCTTTAATTGGACACAAATTGGGCAAGTTGGGCAGCAGCAATATTTGTCAAAGTTGGATGCTAATTAGTCTTGTTTTGATGCTTATAAAAGGCATGTATGAGTATGAATTCACTTTGTAATCTGTAGAGAGAGCGCTTCAGAGTTTATGAAGAAATTAAAGCCGAAATTCTACATATTTTTTTAAAAATTTCTTAATAAATTTTTGCAGCACATTTCTTAAGCACACATATATATTAATTTCTAAAAAAACTATAGATTTAATATTTTCTTGCCTCAGAAAATAATATATTATTATATCATTTTCATATATTTTGACATTTATTTTCGTTAAACTTTCATAGTTTGTTCATTGTTGATTCTAATATAAAATAGAGACCGAAATGTGCTTAATTGCTAAATGAGTATTTATATTATTTTCGTAAATTTTAACGTTCATTTTCTTTTTAACGATACATTTATTTATGGAAAAAAATAATATAATATATAATTAATGTCAATTATATTATTTTTAATGAGAAAACTCATATTAAGCAATTTATTTCTTAACCTATATTACATTACAAGAAAAATATTTTATAAAAATAATATTATTGAAATTTTGTTGATAAAAAAATAATAAAAAAATTAAAAAAAAAAAAAAAGTACGTATGTTTAGCTTTTGTTTTCTTTTCTTTTTTCCCAATTTAGCTTTTTTTTTTTTTTTTTTTTGCGAGTTGAGTGATTACAGAGAATCTAATCCAATGTTTCCACGCAACTCTACTAGGCTATGAAGAGTACCTACCCACGTCATATATTTAAAAAATCAATCCTTCAAGTCTAGCAAGTCAAGAAATTTTATTATTAAAAACGTTATTAAAGTAAAAGAAAATAATTAGGCAACCACTCCACAACTCAAAAAGATAATAATTTTTGTAATAAGTAGGTATATAATTGCTTTATCTTCCCTTTTTTTTTTAAAAAAAAAAAAAAAAAATTGCTTTAACTTTTATTGACTTTGTTCTCTTTTACTTTTAATGTCATTGTCTGGAGAATTTCTACTGTGCATCGGGAATAACTATACCCGGTCTATCACAGGCTGTCAAGTCAGTACATATGCTGATGTGGCACGCTCTAAATGGGCCGGGAGTAGTCTACTCCCTACGCATTTTAGAAATTTTCCATTGTTTTTCATTTTAGCACTCTTATCTCTTTTTATGGGCTTCTTTTTATGGAGTATTTTTTAAAATTAGAAAAATATAAAACCTATTTTATGATATTTTAGTTTTACTAATTTACATTTGTTTTGATTTTTAAAAATACTCTCACAAAATATCTAACAAACAAAACCCCACTTATAAGATGTGGACCCAGCAATAATGGACATGGGCCCATTGAATAAATTACTATGTTTTGAAGCGATCATATGCAAATTTTCCTCATGAATGTATGTTTACCAACAGACCCATTTCATGTGAACTTTTGTTTCTGCCGTTTTTTCTTCTAAACTTGATTGATTAAATTCAATCAATTACCTGACCTTAGTTTTACTATACGAATACAATTAATTCTCAATATATATATATATATATATATATATATAATTTATTTTTTTAACGGAAAAACTCATTCATTGAAACAAATCAAGGTCCAATGCAGACCGAACAAAGGGCGGTGCCATAGACATCCAAACCCCCAAAAATGTCGAAGAATAAGCTGCTGGAGCATCAAATGATCAATATTATTCGCAAACCGTTTTACATGATTGAAACTAACAATATGAAGCTGCTTAGCTAATACAAGACAGTCTTCATAAAATGTAACCTAAATTAGTGCGATTAGGTGTATGATGACGAAGACTATCCAAAACCATCTGTGCATCGAGCCCCATTATGATCGGAGATAAGTGCAAATCCTTTATCCAATTCAATGCTTCATGACAACTAATAGCTTCTGCTATTGTTGCATCTTGGTCAATAGCAAATAATGCCGACAGAGCTACCACTACATCACCATTCGAATCACGGATGACACTCCTGTGACCAACGCCTCCTCCATTAAGCATAAAGTCCGCGTCTGACATTGCATGCCTCAATGTCTGAACCGCATTTGTCACCTTAGGAGCTTGTGCCGCACGCCATTCTTGCAATGCAGCGATACTTTCATACTTAATATCTTGAGCGTTAATTTGTTGCTCATTCCACAAAAGGTTATTTCGGGCTTTCCAAGCACTCCAGACAAAGAAATTACACGTACCAAGTCCACCTCTTGCAAGGCTCCCCCATGGACACTCATCCATTGAACGATGTCCATGCCATGAACCATAGTTGCAACTACCATATCACTTTCCCAAATGTGCCCAATAACCGAGCATTGGAAGAATAAATGCTCGAGAGATTCCTCTTCCCGGGAACATAGAACACATCTATCCTCCACTCATTATATAATTTATTATTCCTTATATTCAGGGCATTTTTACTTCTCAAAATAATTATATGATTTATAAGTTTTGTTATTATTAACTCTCTACCCGTTTATTAGGATTAATGGTAAAGTTGAATTATATAATGATAATATACTTTTTAATGGAAAAATGTTATTTTAATTCTTATTTTATATTTTTTTACATGATCAGTCCAAAAAATAAAAGTAAGATAGTTTATTTTATTAAAAGTAGAATTGGGGTTATTATACCTTTGAAGTTGTTAATGCGAAGTTATTAGTCTCCAAGCATAGTGTGCAAAGCTCCTTCAAAATGATTGTGAAACAAAGATAAATTTTGTAACTTCTTGAGTGCAAACAGAGAGGAAGGAATTGGACTACTAAATGAGTTCCAACTCAGATACAACTCTCCAAAGCAAGCTGGTGGAAGAGAACCTGTCAAATTATTTATCCCAAAATCCAAAATTCGAAGGGAAGACATATTCTTAAGGAATGTTGGTATTGATCCTGAAAACCAATTATCACTAAGATCAATTGCTTCCAACGAAGAAATGTTGAAGATACCCAAAGGTATAGCACCTGAAAGATTGTTGTTTTCTAAGGAAATAAATTTCATGCTGTAAAGATTTCCAATTTTTTTGGGAATTCGTCCTTCAAGACTATTCCATGACAAATAAAGACTATGAAGCTTTGAATGGTTGCATAATGATATTGAAATAAAGACTGAAGTAGCCTTAGACCAGTTGGTTGCTATCAGGTTTTGAGGGCCATTTGTGTGTGAGCTTTGAGGGAAAGCAGTGCTTCCTCATCAGAGCTGATATTTGCTGCTCTGATCTCGTCTAGGCATTTTAACAAACAAAAGATGGACAGTATGATTATCACCAACAATGAGCTTATTTTCCCCATCACCAAATTGATATCTTATGCCAGAAACCTGAATCATTTAAGCACAAACTATAGTATAATAAATGCTAGTAATATACATGTTATTGAGATCTTAATTAATTAAATTATAACAGGTGTTTCAATCGGTAGCAGACTGGAGTTATAATTTGGAGTGTTGATCTGTTGGGTTTGCCGACGTGTAATAAGTCAAGTAATGATTGTCTTTATCTGTTTGGTGTTGCAGACTTGACGGCTACCCTTCATGAACACTTAATGGGGTCAATGCCTATCTAATTATTTTCCTATCCATTTATGCTTTGCTAAATCGAAGATTAATATCTTTACCATTTGAGATTGATATCTATGCATTGATACATACTACAAAAGAGTAAAATTAACAATATGGCAAAACATATCCTGAGCCCCGAAATTTCCATGCATTTTGTTATTCACTTTTTGATCAATTTTTCAACATATTGAGTACATAATTTTTCTGTTTTGATAGTATTAGCTCCATACTTGACACTTTTTTGTACCATGGCTTATAATATTTATTAATTAGCGCGTGACAATTTTTGAGAAAAATAGAAAATTCTAGAATTCACCAGAGGGGTTTAAAACGTACTTCCTATGCAGGTATGTCATAACTATGAATGTGAATTATACTTTCAATTTAGTCTAACTTGTCATAAAAAAATTGCGTCACGCGCCAATTAACGATACTACAATCCATGCAAGGAAAAACTGTCAAGTACTCTCAGACTAATTTCATCAAAATAGAAAGATGTACTCAATGTGTCGAAAAATTGATCATGGACCAATTGTAAAATCCATGAAAGCTCAGGGGTTCAGGCTGTGTTTTGCCTAACAATAACAAGTAAGATTATGGACATAGGAATGATTACATGTGAATTTTCCTTCACAAAAATAGGAATGGTTGGGTTAAGATGTCTTATTCCTTAATAAACACTCTTATTTATTAATTCAGCTCTGTAAAGACTAAGAGCTGACATAATAAAACCAACAAATGTAAAGCAAACACACTCTATTGACAAAAGTTCGACTACTATAAAAACTGATACAAAATTTATGACAAATTGCTTGAATGAAGGAAAATTTACTAAATCATTATAAACTTAAATTGTTTTCTTTTTTTTTTTTTTTTTTTTTTTGATACATACTAATACGGATGATTACATATTTATTAAGTCTGTTGAACATCCTGAACAAACTTGACTTTGATCTTGTTGAGAGCACTATGTACATCCTTGCTGGTTAGCCTCTCCTCGGGTAAATCTGCACAACACTTCAAGGCCAATTGCATAATTGATGATATGCAATCTGTCTTAGCCAAATTGTGTTGTAAATTGACACTAAGCAAATTGGGATCTACAAGTTGAGTGACTCCATACGGTAACGAGTCTTTGATCCATTGCTTCATGCTCATTTCTCCATTAAACATCTCATCTGTAGGCTTTCTTATAGTAAAAGTTTCCATCAACAAAATACCAAAGCTATATATGTCGCTCTTTACAGAAACAAGTCCTTCTGATCCATACTCTACATTAAAATTTGTTTTAGTTAGAATGGTATAAGCGATTACCAGTTCAATTAATAAAGAAAATCAAACATTACCCGGTGCCATGTACCCAACAGTAGCAAGAGTCATGGTTTGTATGATAGATTGATCTTCTCCAAAGAGTTTTGATATGCCAAAATCACTAACATGAGCTACCATATCCTCATCTAGAAGGATATTATTGGGCTTCAAATCACAATGAACTATAGGTTCTGAAAAACCATGGTGAAGATATTCAAGTGCTGATGCAACATCAATCATTATGTTTACTCTCTGCAAAATGTCAAAAAGATAGTTATGAGAATACAACCACTTCTCCAAGCTCCAATTGGGCATGAACTCCATGACTAAAGCTTTAAGCTCAGTGGTACAACAACTGGTGATTATTTTGACAACATTTCTATGGCGAATCGTACGGAGTATTTCACACTCCACTTCAAAACTCTTGAATGCTCCTTCGCACTCCAAATTATAAACCTTGACTGCAATGTGCATCCAGTCAGAAAGGGTCCCTTTGTATACCGAGCCAAAACTCCCCTTGCCAAGCAAGTTCACCTCATCAAATTTGTCAGTTGCCTGTTCAAGCTCCCGACTTGAAATTCTTTCCCATGTTGGCAAAGGTAGCAAATGCTCGTGATGAATCGACAATCTTGTTTTCCTCTTCCAGTAACAAATAAGGATAACAATGACAGATCCAAGTGCCAAAACTATTGATCCAATCGCCATTAGTGCTACCTTTATTATTTTGGATTGGTTCTCATGCTTAGTTTTGCAGGGATGGACATGGAATCGAGCTGCCCCACAGAGTCCTTTATTTCCTTGAAATGATTGAGCAGAAAAGCTTCTAAATGGCCCTCCATTAGGAATTTCTCCTTGTAGCCCATTGTATGAAACATTAAAACCCTCAAGATATTTTAATTTCTCAAAGGACTTAGGGATTTCTCCAGAGAGATTGTTGATTGATAAATCCATGAATTCCAAACTTATAGCATCACCAAATGATTTAGGAATAGGACCTTCCAATCTATTATTTGATAGAGAGAGATAAGTTAAAGATTGGAGGCCTCCAATGGTAGGTGGGATACTACCTGAAAATTGATTTCCTGACAAATCGAGTAATGTAATAACTTTCAAATTGCCAATATCTAATGGAAGAGAACCACTGATGGAATTCGATGACAAGTCCAATTGAAGGATATCTTTGAGCTTCCATATGGTTGAGGGGATTGTAGAATTAAGTTTGTTGGATTGTAAATTGAGACTTCTTAGAGAACTGAGATTACCGAGGCACGAAGGAAACTTTCCAGAGAGCTTATTTACTCCAAAATATATGTAACTCAAACTCTGTAAACCACACAATTCAGAAGGTATGGACCCTTGTATTCTAATTGACCCAAGATCTAATAGTTGAAGCTTCCTCAATTTTCCAATTGTCACAGGAATGAATCCTCCTAAACTGTTACTTCCTATAGCCAACAAAATCAAGCTACTTAAGTTGCCAATTTCTTTGGGAATGGTGCTGGTAAGTCCACTATGAGTAATGTCCAAACGTTGAAGGGAAGAAGATAGATTTCCTATGGAAATTGGCAGAGGAGCATTTAATGGATTTCCTCCCAACAGTAAACTTGTCAAATTTTTGCAATTGGCAAATGAGGAGAATAAAGTGAATAAAGATTGACTACTGAGTTGATTGTTCCCCAAATTAAGATAATGGAGGTTTCTTAAATTACCAAGAGCATCAAGAATAGAACCAAAAAACATGTTATCAGATAAGTCTATGCTAATAAGCTTAGAGGCATTAGAGAGACATATGGGAATAGGACCATCCAAGTTATTTTCTCCAATATGAAGTAGCTCAAGATTGGGAAGATGGAGGCCAAAGTTTGGAGGAAGACCGCCTGAGAAATTGTTCATAGCCAAGCCTAACTTGTTCAATGTTGAAATATTGAAAATGGTGGAAGGAATTATTCCATCAAGATTGTTCATTGCAAGCCCCAGGTAAACAAGGTTACCCATTTGAAATCGTGGAATGCTACCTGTCACAATTTATAAATTACCTATATTAATTATTTCAACTTAAAAAAAAAAAAAAAAAACATTTCTCTGCATTTCGTCATTAAGAATTTACCACCAATGGAATTTAACATATGTTAAGAGTTTTACGATAAGAATACCTCTTAACCTGTTTTCTCCCAAGTAAAGCCTCCTTAGCCGGGTTAGATTTCCAATAGATGAAGGAATTTTATCACCAATGGAATTTCTTCTCATTTGTAACACCTCCAAATTTATAAGTTTGCCAATGGACTCTGGAATTTCTCCTATATCGAATGGAAAATAAATTTGCAACTGCTTAATTACTTTGATTCATTTGTTCTATATATTCCAGTATTAACTACAATATTATCAAATAAACTTTGCATATTAAATTAAGAAAATGTGAGGGGGTGGGAGGGGTGTTGAAGTATACAATGTGAATATATGACAAATTCATGGATTGGAATAGAAAATGAAAATATCTACAAATAAGATTGCTAATTGACTCAGGAATTTCTCCTATAAAGATTAATAAAGAATAAATATGCAACTGGTTAATTACTTTAATTCATTTGTTCTATTTGAGTCCATGTAAAGTATGTAGCTGCAATATTAATTTGTTTTTATTATTTAAAATTATTTTACGCCAATATTATCAAATAAACTTACTGTTTCTCCTCTTTTCTTTTAGTTGTATTTTATTTTCTTTTAATTTTTTTTATAAAAGGGTATTACAATTTGAAGTTAATAATGATGTAATTTGTTGATTTCTACCCATAATAAATAAGGAAGGATATAGTGAGAAAAGTGAAACATAACCAATATTCATCAATAGAGAGTTATTTATAATTTGGGTGGACCAAATTGGCAAAGTGGGTTAATTTTCGGACAGAGGGTGTATATGGTTTCTAAGATAGTTTATTTATTAAAAAATAAATTTGAGGATTATTATTCCTTAAATTGGCTAGTTTTTTCACTTTTATGAAATAATGCATGATTACCTTTGAAGTTATTATAACCAAGATATAACTCTCGAAGCATGGTTAGATTCCCAAAATCCTTGTGCAAACTTCCTTTGAAATGATTGAAAGACAAAGATAAAATTTGTAACCTCTTGCATCGAAACAAAGTGGAAGGAATTGGACCACTCAATGCGTTCAAACTCAAAGACAACACTTCCAAAGAAGGAAATTGAGCTAATATATGTGGTGGAAGATGACCGGTCAAATTGTTTACCCCAACATTCAACGCTTGTAGGGAATACATGTTCTTACTGTGGGTTGTTGGAATGATTCCTGACAACCAATTATCACTAACATCAATTTCCTGACACAAAGAAATGTTGAAGATACCAACCAGAAGAGCTCCCGAAAGCTTGTTGTTACTCAAGTAAAAAAATTTCACGTTGTAAAGGTTTCCAATCGATTCTGGAATTGGTCCTTCAAGACTATTGTAATCCAAGAAAAGACTATGGAGCTTCGAAAGGTTGCATAATGATGTTGGAATAACACCTGTATGAAAATTTTTGTTAACTATATATATCTAATTGTTTTCTTATAATCTAATCAAATATTCTATTAACAATACAATAATTAAAATTAACAAAATCCATGTAAAAAGTGAAAGAACAAACCTCCAAAGTTGTTAGATCTTAGATTAAGATATTCAAGTCCGGTGAAAGATCCAATCCAAGAGGGGATAATCCCATTGAAAAAGTTGGATCCTAAGTTTAACAACTTCAACCTGCGTAAGTTGGAAAGTTGAAGAAGCAGAGAGCCATGGAATTGATTTTTATACAAAGAGAGATTGACTAGGAATGAAAGTTTTCCAATTTGTGGAGGAATGGTCCCTGTTAGCCCCATGGTTTCAAGTACTACACCTCTAACTCTGCGACGGCGAATTCCACAATTAATGCCAATCCAATTGCAGACTGAAGTTGCTGAAGACCAGTTGGATGCTAACAAATTTTGAGGGTCATTTGTAATGTGAGCTTTGAAGGCAAGCAGTGCTTCCTCATCTGTGCTGATATTTGAGGCTCTGATTTCAGCTAGGCATATTAACAAACATAAGACATACAATGTAACAACCACCAACAATGACTTCATTTTCCCCGTCACCGATTGAAACAGAACTACGAATTGGATCATATATAATTAAATCAGAAAGTAGGAAATAATTTGTAAACACTTGCAGCAATACCTACTTAATATATAATTACTCAACGATAAGTCATAGTTAATCCCTGCGTCGGTGCAAAGCGCAAACACTCGAGTCAAGTCAAGTCATTGCTTCTTTCCCTTGCGCCACTCCATTAACTTGACAATTAACAAAGGAATCTAATTAAAATATATGTGGACCTCTTTTATTCAAATGTATAATTAAGATATATGTGGACCTTTTTTATTCAAATGTATAATTCCCATACAATTAACTCTCAATATTACATGATTCTAATATTTTAATATTGATTAATAAATCTATTAATTTTTATGCAATTATAGAAATTGTTAATAAAAAAGTAAATAAAAAAACACTATTTTAGAAAATTTAATATATACTATTAGAGCTATATAAAATTGCGGGAGGAAGTATTCCATCAAGATTGTTGATTGAAAGACTTAGGTGCTTCAGGGAACAAGGTTACCCATTTCAAAAGTAATGCTACCTGTAATCACAATTAATAAATTAATCACTTCCACTTAAAAAAGAAAAAAAAAAATTCTATACATCTTGTAATGAAATTATAAGGTTTAAGATATATGAAAAATGTTTGTTATTGATTATCATCAATAATCAACGATAAACTGTACCAAGGTAAATAAAAATAGAACATGTAAGAATTTTACGAAATAATACCTCTCAGTCCATTTTCTTGCAAGTCAAGAACCAATAGTCGGGTTGGATTTTAGATGAAGGAATTTTACCACCAATGGAATTTCTTCGCATAGTTAACTCTTCCAAATTTATAAGATTGCCACTGGACTTTGGAATTTTTCCTATATCATATGAAATAGGCCAAATACATAGATATCCTCCTGAACTTATCCGAAAACGCCTACTGCCCTTCTGAACTTTTAAAATATCCTAATGTCCCACTGAACTTTGAAAAAATGACCCAGTTTACCTCATTGCTGCCACGTGTCACTCGATTATTGATTCTCTCATGTTTGACTTTTCAAAGCAGACTCTGATTTTTATGAGACTTAGGGGGGGCAAACTAGTCCAATTTTAAGAAATTTAGGGGGGACATTAGAACACTTTTAAGAAGTTCAGTGGAGCATTAGGACATTTTCAAAGTTCAGGGGGGTAGTAGGCATTTTTGGCCAAGTTCAGGGAGGTATCTATGTGTTCGGCCTATGAAATATAATTTTGCAAAGGGTTACTTTGATTCATTTGTTACATATATCAAATAAACTTTGATAGTGCAAATTTGATATATATGCTCAATTTAATAATAAAGGCGCACAATATCCATGTTAATTGCTTGTTGTGACTCAAGTAAATAATTTTCATGTTGTAAAGGTTTCCAATTGCTTCTGGAATTTGTCTTTTGAGACTATTCCATTGCAAGACTAGACCATGGAGCTTTGAAAGGTTGCATAATAATGTTGGAATAACACCTGGTTGATTGTTTTCTTATAATTTAACACATTAATTACATTTATTTCAAAACATATGTGAAGTATTATATTAACAATTATATAAACTTGCAATGCTTATACAAAGTATTGGTATTTGTATTCATTTGCTAACAATCTTAAGCAAAAACTTAAATTAATTGAAAAATATTTTTTGAGTACAACTAATAAGTGTATATATATATATATACACACACACACATGCTACCATGTGTCTATTTATTATACTAATAACTATTTGTTGTAGTTTAAAAAAATATAGGTAGGAACAATTTTTAACCATAACTTTCCTAATATATTCTCGTTTAATTTTTTAATGTAAGCAGTTGAATATTAAATTTATTACATTTCCAATTAAATTTGCATTAGACTGGTATAAGATTTATGTTAGGAGATTATGACCGGTTTATGTAAATTAATCGAACAATTGAAAAGAAATAAAATAAAATAAAGTAAGCAATACAAGAATTTACGTGGTTCGACCAATTCACGCCTATATCCATCGGATAGGAGAAGTCTGATTAACTGGAGAACCAAGAGCAATACAAGAGAAAATAATGAAACTCACAATGCCCAAGAATTACCTACGATTCTAAACCTAGTGTTTCCCAAATTTCTCACAAAGTAATTCTCTCTAGAAATATAATAAAAAGATTGGATTACTAACCAATTCATATCTCCAATTGCATTTAGCCCTTGCTATTTATAGGAAGGGAATACCAAATTTTCCCCAAAAATGCCAAACTCATGCCCACCAAAGAAGACTATACAACTTGATTAATGCTGCATTAGTAGCTTTTAGCTAAAGCAAAGGGAACCTTAATTTGGCTGAAATATACTTTTGGGGCTGCGAAAAGTAGCCTCAAATGTAAAATTGGTAAAAGTCATATTGTATTCAGGAAAGCACTGGAAAGACACTTAAAACTATTTTTAAAGAAAGCAATGAAAGCTAGCTGTGGAGAAAAGCACTTTCACTAACAGCAATCCCAAACTGACCCTAAATCAAATTCAATTTGATATCTTCAATTGCCTATCAATCTAGAATGGCTGCTAATTAATTGTTAATTTAACTATCTCCTCCTTAACAATTAATTATAGAAAACAAAACACTCCTCTCCTCATGCCCCTTAGGGCTATGATCAACAAGCTCCAAGACCTACCAAGTCGTTACACAACTTGAACTTGATAGATGGTACAGGTGTAGTCAACATGTCAGTCGGATTCTCAGAAGTACAAATTTTATTCACAAAAATTCGCCCCTTGCTTACAACTTCTTGAACAAAGTTATATCGTATCTTAATATGTTTCATTCTTTCATGAAACATTTGATCTTTGGTCAAATGTATAGCACTTTAACTATCACAAAAAAAAAAAAACATACACAACCTCATGTTTTGATATAAGTTCACCAAGAAGCTTCTAAGCCATATAGCTTCTTTAATGGCTTCAGACAATGCCATATATTCTGCCTCTGTCATCAACAAAGCAACTGTAAGCTGCAAAAAAGTCTTCCAACTGATAACAGTATCTCCAAGAGTAAAGACATAACCCGTCAATGATCTCCTCTTATCCAAATCCCCTGCATAGTTAGAATCATAATAGCCAACCAAACTACTGGAAGCTATGCCAAATTCTAGGCAATAATGAGAAGTTCCACGCAAGTACCTCAATATCCACTTCATTGCTTCCTAATGAGCTTTTCCAAGACATGACATATAATGGCTAACCACACTAACTGCTTGAGCTAAATCTAGACGAGTACAAACCATAGCATACATCATGCTACTAATCATGTTACAATAGGGGACACACGCCATGTACTTCTCATCTTCTTCAGTTGTGGTGAAATTTTAGCAAAAAGCTTAAAAATTAGCTACTAATGGAGTAACAACAGATTTTGCATTTTTCATGCCAAACCTCTCAAGGACTTTCTTAATATACCTTTCTTGGCAAAGGTTTAATTTGCCAGCTGCTTTGTCCCTGAAAATATCCATACCCAAGATTCTCTTGGCTCCACCCAAGTCTTTCATCTCAAATTCATCATTCAATAATTCTTTTAGATTCAAATTTCAGACTTATCTTTGCTAGCAATGAGCATATCATCAACATACAACAACAAGTAGATGAAAGAATTACCAACCTTCTTCAGATAAACATAACTTTCATAAGAAGATGTAGAATAACCATTTGACAATATAAATGAATCAAACCTTTTGTACAACTGCCTAGGTGACTGATTTAGCCCATAGAAAGATTTCTTCAACAAGCAAACATGGTCTTCTTTTCCTTGAATCTCAAATCCCCTAGGCTGCTGCACATAAATCTGCTCCTAAAGCTCTCCATGTAGAAAAGCTGTTTTAACATCTAGCTCCTCCAACTCCAAATCGTTCATTGCAACAAGAGCCAATAAAGCACGAATTGTTATGTGCTTTACCACAGGTGAGAAAAAGTCATGGAAATCAACACTGGCAACTTGACCAAACCCATGTGCCACAAGTCTCGCCTTGTAGCATGCCTCCTCCACACCAAGAATACCCTTTTTCTTCTCATACACCCATTTGCAAACTACTAATTTTTTGGCTTTAGGTACCAAAACCAGATTCCATGTACCATTCCAATGAAGGGATTCAATTTCTTCTTCCACAACAACCAACCATTTGTCAGAGTCAACGGACTTGATAGCCTCATTGTAGGAACTTGGATCACCATCTGACTCCAGCTCACCTGCAATAGTAAGTGCGCATGAAACTGTATTTTCATACCTTGCAGTAGGATGTACCTGTCTATCTTTGGCAATTGAACTAGACTATTGTTGCACTGGAGAACTAGATCCCAATTGACTCATCTCGTCAATTACAAGCTCCCTAGATGTTGGTGTACTGGGCAACATCTCAAGAAGTGAGGGAGCTACTTCTATCTCAACTGAGCTGTTAGTTCTTTCACAAGGACCTGCATCATTAGAAATAGAACCTTCCACTTTCAGGGTGTATCATAACTGACTCATCAAATTTTACATCCCTAGTTATTACAATTTTCTTTGAAATAGGACACCAAAGTCTATAACCCTTGACCCCAGAACCCTAACCAGTAAATATACATTTTCTTGCTCTAGGTTCTAATTTATTGCCATCATTGACATACATATATGCTGGACAACTAAAAATGGTCTTCAACAAGCAAACATGGTCTTCTTTTCCTTCAATCTCAAATCCACTAGGCTGCTGCATATAAATCTGCCCCTAAAGCTCTCCATGTAGAAAAGCTGTTTTAATATCTAGCTGCTCCAAATCCAAATCGTTCATTGCAACAAGAACCAATAAAGCACGAATTGTTATGTGCTTTACCATAGGTGAGAAAAAGTCATGGAAATCAACACCAGCAACTTGACCAAACCCCTATGCCACAAGTCTCACCTTGTAGCGTGCCTCCTCCACACCAGGAATACCCTTTTTCTTCTTATACACCTATTTGCAGACGACTATCTTTTTCTCTTTAGGTGCCAAAACCATATTCCATGTGCCATTCCGATGAAGGGATTTAATTTCTTCTTCCACAACAACCAACCATTTGTCAGAGTCAACAGACTTGATAGCCTTATTGCAGGAACTTGGATCGCCATCTAACTCCACCTCACTTGCAATGGTAAGTGCGCATGAAACTGTATTTTCATACCTTGCAGTCGGACATATCTATCTCCTTTATCTATCTTTGGCAATTGAACTAGACCATTGTTGCACCAAAGAATCGGATCCCAATTGACTCATCTCGGTAATTCCAAGCTCCCCAGATGTTGGTGCACCGAGCAACGTCTCAAGAAGTGAGGTAGCTACTTCTATCTCAACTGAGCTGTTAGTTCTTTCACAAGAACCTACATCATCAAAAACAGAACTTTCCCTTTTTGGGGTGTATCATAACTGACTCATCAAATTTTGCATCCCTACTTATTACAATTTTCTTTGAAACAGGACACCAAAGTCTATAACCCTTGACCCCAGAAAACATAACAAGCAAATATACATTTTCTAGCTCTAGGTTCCAATTTATTGCCATCATTAACATACATAGATGCTGGACAACCAAAAAATTTTAAATTTAAATGATCACAAGGTTTTCCAGACCATACCTCCTCAGGAGTTTTCATGTTAAGGGATGCATGTGGAGAATGATTCACAAGATAGCACATTGTGTCAACAGCCTCAACCCAAAATTTCTTCTCCAACCCAACATTAGACAACATACACCGAGCTCTCTCGATGATTGTCCTATTTACCAGTTCAGTAACGCCATTCTGATGTGGTCGGTATGTACATGTGTGGTGCCTGACTATTCCTTCATCCTCATAAAATTTATTAAATTCACCAGAAACAAATTCAAGACCATTATCAGTTCTAAGACATTTAATTTGCTTCCCTGATTGTTTCTCAATCATGGCTTTCCATTGTTTGAATTTTTCAAACACATCACTTTTGTTGACAAGAAAGAAAACCTAAATTTTTCAAGAATAGTCATCAATGAATGTTAGCATGTACCTTGCACCACCAATGGACGGCTCTCTAGATGGACCCTATAATTCGGAATGAAGGTAGTCTAAAGGCTACTTCGAACTATGGATCCCAGTGCCGAAACTAACCCGCTTGTGCTTTTCGAAAACACAATGCTCATAGAATTCCAAGTCAACATTCTTTTGACTTTCCAATAGACCTCTATGGCATAGTTCCACCATGCCCTTTTCTCTCATATGCGTCGTCTCAGGTGCCATAATTTTGAAGTATTTCGATTAGTACATAAGCGGATCATGTAACAGTACTTCCATCGAGCACATACAAAGAACACAACTTGGTGGCTCTCATTAATACAAGTGCGCTAGAAGTAACTTTCAATACTCTTCCACAACCAATAAATTTGCACCCATTAGTGTCTAGAGTGCTCAGATTAATTAGATTTTTCCTCAAATTAGGAACAAAACAAACATCTGTCAAAGTTCTTACAATACCATCATGCATACACAATTTAACAGTCCTAATTCCCTGAATTTTACATGCTGTATCATTACCCATAAGAACAGACTCACCATCAATAAAATTCAGAGAAGAAGACATCTATTTATTAGGACACATATGGTATGAACATGCAGAATCAAGTATCCAATCAGGCTCAAATCTTTCATTCTCACTAGTAACAGTAAAGGCATCACCATCACTTTCTCCCTCAACAACACTAACTTGTGCAATATTTTCAACTTGTTTACCTTTATCATTCAAATCTTTCTTTCTTTTAAAACAATTTTTGCTAATATGGCCTTTATTTTTACAATAATGGCAGATTGGGTTCTTGTGAGACCTAGATTTAGATCTACCTTTTTCATTGTTGTTACCAGAACCCCTTTTGAAAGTTCTTCTATGAACTACAAGACCCTCACCCACATATTCATTATTTTAGTCAATTGGCTATCTATTAATTCATGTTGTGACAGAGTAGTTTTAACTTCTTTAAAGGTGATCACTTCCCTACCATACAACAAAGTCTCTCTAAAAGACTTATAAGACTTTAGCAACGAGCATAATAAGGTAATAGCCAAATCTTCATCATCAATTTCCACATCAATTTGTAGGTCCATAACAATTGTGGAAACTTCATCAAGATGAGATTTTATGGATTTGCCTTTTTACAGATAAAGATCTCAGTCTACTTTTCAGTAAAAGGTAGTTCGTCACCGATTTTTTCATATACCGCGATTCCAATTTTAGCCAAACTCCAAGAACCTTGTTCGAAGAGACATAGGAATAGCTTCGATAGTACCTTGTTATCCAGTTTTTCTTCCACTGCTCCTCCATCATAGAAGTAGATTTCTTTCCAATCCCTTCGAGCATCTCATCCCATCTGTTATGGATGAGTACAGTGCGCATCTTCAGCTGCCATAGACTGAAGTTCATCGATCTTTCAAACTTTTCAATATCGAATTTTGTAGTCAACACCACGATGACTAACAAAAAAAAAAATTAATTCGCCAAAGAGCTCGTAGCTCTGATAACAATTGTTAGGAGATTAGGACTGGCTTATGTGAATTAATTGAACAATTGAAAAGAAATAAAATAAGACAAAATAAGCAATACAAGAATCTATGTGGTTCAGCCAATTCGTGCCTACGTCCACAGGAGAGGAGAAGTCTTACTAAGTGGAGAACCAAGAGCAAAACAAGAAAAAATAATGAAACTCACAATGCCCAAGAATTACCTAAGATTCTAAACCGGGTGTTTCCCAAATTTCTCACAAAATATTTCTCTGTAGAAATATAATTGCTCTAAAAAAAGATTGGATTACTAACCAAGTCAGATCTCCAATTGCATTTAGCCCTTCCTATTTATAGGCAAGGGAATACCAAATTTTTCACACAAATGCCAAACTTATGCCACCAAAGAAGACAATTCAACTTATCTTCAATTGCCCATCAATTAGAATGGCTGCTAATTAATTGTTAATTTAACAATTTATAATCACAACATAAATGTTGACGTATTTTATTCGATTATCGTGCATAATAAATGGTGGTATAATAGTAAAATTAGAATCAACTAAATTTTTATAAAATGAAAGTTTTCTATAACTTAGGACGGATTAAATTAGAAAAATACTTCATCAATTTGGGATGAGAGGTGTAATAAAGAACACGAGATTTGATTTTTTTTCTTTGGCAGTAAACTTGATCAAATTAAGCACAAAATATAGTATAGTATAATAAATGCTAGTAAATTACTTACATGTAAATAATTTAACGATGTGGATCATCGTGGTCCCAGTACACGCTACTGAAATTTTCACAAAAAAAAAAAAAAAAAAAAAAACTAAGTTTGGCAGAGGTTGGAATTGAACACAAAATCAAGGGATATAAACACTTTACCATTTGGGATTAATATCTGTGCATTAATACATAGTAGAAAAGAGTAAAATTAACAATATGGCAAAACACATCCTAAGCTCCCTGAATTCTCATGAATTTTGCAATTGGTTTCTTGGTCAATTTTTCAACACATGACTACATGATTTTTCTGTTTGATAGTATTAACTTCATTATTATTATTATTATTATTATGATGATGATGATGATTATTATTATTATTATTATTATTATTATTAGTAGTAGTAGTAGTAGTAGTAGTAGTAGTAGTTCATGATGTGTTTGTCAAAATGTCGACAACAATATTTTTCATCCTCTATTTTGTATATGAAAAAGTCCGAGCCTTTACAGAAACAAGCCTTATTTGTTAAACACTCTTAATTCCTCAATAAACACTCTTATTATTAATTCAGCTCTGTAAAAGCCTAAGACCTGAAATATAAGAAAACCAAGAAATGCAGAGCAAATATACTCTATTGACAAAGGTTCCACTAGTATAAATATGGATACGAAATTTATGACAAATTGCTTGAATGAAGGACAATTTACTAAACCATTACAAACTTAAATTCTTTTCTTTTTTTTTTTAATTTGATACATACTAATATTAGATGGATGGTTACATATTTATTAAGTCTGTTGAGCATCCTTGACAAACTTAACTCAGATCTTGTTGAGAGGGTTGTGAACTTCCTTACTAGTTAGCCTCTCCTCAGGTAAATTCGCACAACACATTAAGGCCAACTCCATAATTGACGATATGCAATTTGTACTAGCCAAATTGTGTTGTTCATTAACCCTAAGCAAATTGGGATATGCAAGTTGAGCGACTCCATATGGTAATGAGCCTTTGATCCATTGCTTGATGCTCATTTCTTCATTAAAAAGCTCATCTGTAGGCATTCTTCTAGTAAAAGTTTCCATCATCAAAATACCAAAGCTGTATATGTTGCCTTTACAAAAACAAGTCCTTCTGATCCAAAATCTACATTAGAATTTGTTTTAAGTAGCATAGTATAAGCAACTACCAGTTCAATTAATACAAAAAAATCAAACATTGCCTGGTGCCATGTACCCAATAGTAGTAATAGTCACGGTTTTGTTGAAAGTATACAAGCTGAAGCTAGGCTGCACAAGAAGATTAATGAAGCCAACAACACAGAATAAAAGCTAATGGGCAGAAGGCGGGAAAATTCAGAGCAAGAGAGAAAGGCGGGAGTTAGTTACAAATTTGTTGTAAATCACAACCATCTAATTCTTCCTATAAATACCAATTATGTTTGTAATTTTCTGATTCGGTTGAATTGAATAAAATTACACTTCTTCTTCTTCTTCCTTTCACTGTTTTAAGCCAGAATTTCTCTGGTTTTTCACATGGTATCAGAGCTTGAAGGAAGCAGATCTTGGAATCAATTTTCATGGTGAGACAAAGGAGAGCACCTCAGATAGTTATTAATGCAGATTTGCCAGTTTTCGAAGAACAAAATGGAGATACAACTACTAATCAACAGAACATGAATTTCGAAGAAGAACATCGAGAGGATAGAAGAACTAGCTATGGCGATAGCAGAAATAGTGGAGCAGGATCTGACAATCCAGGTCTCATTCTTATCAGTTCAGTGCTTCAAGGAAGTTCCAATTTCTTAACCTGGAAACATGCTATGTTACGAGCAATAACAGCAAAAAAGAAACTGAGATTCATTAATAGAGAAGAAGTTCCTCCTCGAAGAAATTCACCAGAGTATGATGAATGGAAGGAAACAGATTGTTTGGTAATTTCTTGGATCCTTAATTGTATTTCTCGCGATTTAGCAGATGCCTTTGAATTTACAAGTTCTGCTAAATCATTATGGATTGAATTAGAAGACAGATTTGGAGATAGTAATGGTCCAACATTGTTTAAACTCAAACATGAAATTAGCATGCTCACACAAGGAAATAATACAGTTACAACATATTTCATTCAACTTAAGAAGTTATGGGATGAATTCTTTTTACTGAGGCCAATTCCTGAATGTCAATGTGGAGCAGCAAATGATTGTGTATGCAATGCTTTTAGACGTTTTATGGATTTACAAGAAGAGGACAAGTTGTTGCAATTTTTAACAGGATTGAATGAAGGCTATGAGCATGTAATTAATCAAATACTGCTTATGGAGCCGATGCCTAGCATTGATTGTGCTTATTCCTTGGTTTCTAAAATAGAAAGACAAAGAGAGGTGTTTACAGAACAGAATGTAGAAATGGTAAATTTTGTCTCTACAAGGCAAAATAACAAAGGAGGACCTAAGCAGTCATATGGTTCTAGCAAAGGGAATGATTCTAAAGGAAAAAGGAATATTAAGAAAGAAGATTTAGTCTGCAGTCATTGTGATGGAGTAGGACATGAAAGGCAATCATGCTTCCAACTCATTGGTTATCCTGATTGGTGGCAAGGACCAAAATTTACTCAAGGAAATAAGGGTACTCAGAGGTATACAGGTGGTCATGACAAGCCTAGATCCAGGGCTAATGCTGTTCAGGAAGTAAAAGATAATCCCCTTGAGTATTCAACAGATTTAGAAGAGGAGACCTTATCTGAAGTCAATACCAAACAGATGCTACATGAAGTTTACAGAATGCTTAAGCAGCAAGGAAAGATGACAATGCCAGAGTCCTCTACGAATCTCTCTGCCTTTGCAGGTTTTTCTGGTAATGCTATCTCTTATTGTTTTAACATACAAACACAAGATGATGTGTGGATAATATATAGTGGTGCTACCTCACATATGACACCAAATTTCTCTTTCTTTGAAACTTTCACACTTGTCAGAAATAAGGAAACAGTTTTATTGCCTGATGGAAATGCACAATTTGTTCAACATATAGGCACTGTTAGATTGTCTTCAGAAGTGTTGTTACAAGGGGTATTGCATGTACCACAATTCAGATTTAATTTGTTATCAGTGGGCCAGTTGTTACAAACTGCTAATCTTGAGGTGCATTTTGCTGCAACTTATTGCTGTTTACAGGACCAATCCACACATAAGCTTGTGGCTGTAGGATGGTACAAGGATGGTCTTTATCAGCTTAATAAAGATTCTTTCACTGCTGAGTGCTTGCAGAAAGTACAAAGTTTAGCTTTTCAAATAAGTAATGTAGTTTCATTTCCTATAACAAATAATGGTAGTGCCTGGCATAAGAGATTAGGCCATGCTTCCCCTGATATACTGAAACATATTTCAATTCTAAAGCAAGTAACATTTGATTTTTGCAACATATGTCCTCTTGCTAAACAACACAGGCATGTTTTTCCCAGAAGTGCTATTACTACAAATGCAGTATTTCAGCTTATACATCTTGATGTTTGGGGGCCTTATAAAAGAGCTTCACTTACTGGTGCCAAATATTTTCTCACTATTGTGGATGATTATTCTAGAGCCACATGGGTAATTCTGTTGCAAAATAAGTCACAGGTACACAATGCATTGGCTAACTTCTTCACTTATGTTCATACTCAATTTCAAACTGCAGTAAGGGTAATTAGAACAGATAATGGTGGTGAGTTTGTGAATCAAAATTGTAGGAAATTATGTCAGTCCTTGGGTATTGTGCATCACAGAACTTGTGCTTATACACCACAACAGAATGGTGTTGTAGAGAGAAAGCATCGCCATCTTTTGGATGTTACAAGATCTTTGCTTTTTCAGGCTTCTTTGCCCTCTGCATTTTGGGGAGAGGCTTTAATGATGGCCACTAGCATCATCAATGTTCTTCCTTCCAAGATTCTGAAATGGGACACTCCTTACTACGGGTTATATCAAAAACATCCTACATATGATCATTTCAAAGTATTTGGCTGTCAATGTTTTTATACTGATGTACATCCTTATAAGGATAAATTAGCTCCTCGTGCCCATCCTGCTATCTTTCTTGGTTTTTCTCTGGGACAGAAAGGTTTTAAGGTGTATGATATGACAACACAGAAGATCCTTACAGCTAGAGATGTTACTTTTCAGGAAGACATTTTTCCTTATGCTCCTTCTTCCTTGCAGGGACAAGAGCCATTAAATGTTTCTTCCACTATTGCTTCTTCTACTGATACAGGAGAAGTGATTTCCTGTGGTTCTTCTTTTCCCACTAACATTACTCCTGTAATATGCAGGTCAACCAGGGTTTCTAAACCTCCATCATGGTTAAGAGATTTTGTCTCTCTTTCCTATGCTGCTAATGGTTCTCTACCTCATGTTACAGGTTTTTCTCCAGCACACACTGCTTTTTTATGCAACATTAGCCCCATCAAAGAACCTAAAAACTACTTTGAAGCAAGTCAGCATGAAAAATGGGTTCAAGCCATGCAGCAAGAACTTGATGCATTGGAGCAAAATGGCACATGGGTTATTACTGACTTGCCTACAGGAAAAAAAGCACTTGCCTCCAAATGGGTTTACAGAGTCAAATACAAGCCCACTGGAGAAGTTGACAGATTCAAGGCAAGGCTTGTGGCCAAAGGTTACAACCAAACTTTTGGTGTAGATTATCATGAGTCCTTTAGTCCTGTAGCAAAGGTGGTCACTGTCCGGACAGTTTTGGCCTTGGCAGTAGCAAGAGATTGGCTAGTGCACCAAATTGACATCAACAATGCTTATCTTCATGGCTATTTAGATGAAGATATTTACTTACAGCCACCACAAGGATACACAAAGTGCAAGGGTGATCAGGTATGTCATCTAAAAAAGTCTTTGTATGGACTGAAGCAGGCTGGTCGCCAATGGCACAAGGAAATTTCAGCCAAATTACTTGAATATGGCTTTCAAAGATCTCCTCATGACTATTGTCTATTCACACATACAACGTCTACAGGTGACAAGGTGATCTTGGTTCTTTATGTTGATGACATACTTTTTACTAGTGCCCATATGACAAATATCTTAGCAGTTAAGGAGTATTTGCATAGCTTATTCACCATCAAAGATATGGGAGATGTGAAGTATTTCCTAGGGGTGGAATTTGCTAGATCAGAAGCAGGGGCTGTACTGTCACAACAGAAGTACATTACAGATTTGCTTGCAGAAGCAGGGCTTACAAATGCCAAAGCTGTTTCCAGTCCTGCAGCACATGGCATAACATTAACAGAACCAGGTACACCTTTTGACAATGTAGAATTGTATAGGCGTCTCATTGGCAAACTTTTATATCTAGGTTTCACTAGACCAGATATTGCACACATTAGTCAGCAGCTAAGCCAATACATGCAGTCACCCTGTAAGCATCATTTCCAAGCTGCCTTGCATGTTCTTAAGTACTTGAAAGGCACACACACCTATGGTCTATTTTATCCACACCAAAGGGAAACTGATTTACAGTTAGTTGCCTACTGTGACTCTGACTGGGGCACTTGTCAAATTTCTAGAAAGTCAGTAACAGGCTATTGTGTGTTTTTGGGATCATCACTTATCTCTTGGAAAACAAAAAAGCAAAGTGTAGTCAGTCGAAGCTCTGCTGAGGCTGAGTATAGAAGTATGGGTCAAACAGTTTGCGAATTAAAATGGTTATCCTACATTCTTTCTGATTTAGGCCTTAAACTTCAGCTGCCAATTCATATGCATTGTGATAATGCTTCTGCAATTGCCATTGCCAAGAATCCTGTGTGCCATAACAAAACAAAGCACCTTTAGATTGACTGTCACATTGTGCGAAATTCAGTTGAAGATGGTTTCATATGTACACCATTTGTTCCCACTGGTTCACAACTTGCAGACTTGTTTACAAAACCTTTATCACATGCCAAGATGCTGCCAGCATTAAGGAAAATGGGTATAGTTCAGATCACAGATGAAGTAACACCTATTTCAGCTTGTGGGGGGAGTGTTGAAAGTATACAAGCTGAAGCTAGGCTGCACAAGAAGATTAATGAAGCCAACAACACAGAATAAAAGCTAATGGGTAGAAGGTGGGAAAATTCAGAGCAAGAGAGAAAGGCGGGAGTTAGTTACAAATTTGTTGTAAATCACAGCCATCTAATTCTTCCTATAAATACCAATTATGTTTGTAATTTTCTGATTCGGTTGAATTGAATAAAATTACACTTCTTCTTCTTCTTCCTTTCACTGTTTTAAGCCAGAAATTCTATGGTTTTTCACAGGTTTCTATGACAGATTGATCTTCTCCAACAAGTTTTGATATGCCAGATTCACTAACATGAGCAACCATATCCTCATCTAGAAGGATATTATTGGGCTTCAAATCACAATAAACAATAGGTTTTGAAGAACCATGATGAAGATATTCAAGTGCTGATGCAGCATCAATCATTATGTTTACTCTTTGGAGAATGTCCAAAAAATAGTTGTGAGAATACAACCACTTTTCCAAGCTCCAATCAGGCATGAACTCCATGACTAAAGATTTAAGCTCAGTGGTACCACAACTGGTGATTATTTTGACAAGATTTCTATGGCAAATTGTACGGAGTATTTCACACTCCACATGAAAACTCTTGAATGCTCCTTCGCACTCCAAATTATATCCTTTACTGCAATGAACATCTCATTAGAAAGGTTCCTTTTGTGTACCGAACTAAAACTTCTCTTGCCAAGCAAGTTCACCTCATCAAATTTTTCAGTTGCTTGTTCAAGCTCCAGACTTGAAATTCTTTCCCATGTTGGAAGATGTACCAAATGCTCGTGATGAGTCAACAATCTTGTTTTCCTCCTCTAGTACCAAATAAGGATAACAATAACATATCCGACTCCAAAACTATTGATCCAATCGCCATTAGTGCTACCTTTACTTTTTTTGGATTGGTTCTCCTGTCTAGTTTTGCAAGGATGGACATTGAATCGAGATGCCCCATAAAGTCCTCTATTTCCTTGAAATGATTGAGCAGAAAAGCTTCTAAATGGCCCTCCATTAGGAATTTCTCTTGGTTGCCCATTGTATGAAACATTAAAATCCTCAAGATATTTTAGTTTCTCAAAGGACTTAGGAATTTCTCTAGAGAGATTATTGATTGATAAATCCATGGATTCCAAACTTATAGAATCACCAAACTTGAAAGTGTTTCCCATGTTGGAAGAGGTAGCAAATGCTTGTGATGAGTCCACAATCTTGTTTACCTCTTCCAGCACCAAATAAGGATAACAATAACATATCCATGTCCCAAAACTATTGATCCAACCGCCATTAGTGCTACCTTTACATTTTTGGATTGGTTCTCATGTCTAGTTTTGCAAGGAAGGACATGGAATCGAGCTGCCCCACAAAGTCCTTTATTTCCATGAAATGATTGAGCAAACAAGCTTCTAAATAGCCCTCTATTAAGAAATTCTCTTTATAGCCCATTATATGAAACATTAAAATCCTCAAGATATTTTAGTTTCTTAACGGACTTGGGAATTTCTCCAGAGAGATTATTGATTGATAAATCCAAGAATTCCAAACTTATAGCATGACCAAATGATTCAGGAATAAAACCCTCTAATCTATTATTCAATAGAGAGTGATAAGTTAAAGATTGGATGCCTCCAAAGGTAGGTGGGATACTACCTGAAAATTGATTCACTAACAAAACGAGTGATGTAATAACTTTCAAATTGCCAATATCTAAAGGAAGAGAACTGCCGGAGGAATTTGATGACAAGTTCAGTTCAAGGATATCTTTAAGCTTCCAAACAGTTGTGGGGATTGTAGAATTAAGTTTGTTGGATTGTAAATTGAGTCTTCTTAAAGAACTGAGATTACCCAGGCATGAAGGAAACTTTCCAGAGAGCTTGTTTCCTCCAAAATATATGTAAATCAAACTCTGTAAACCACACAATTCAGAAGGTATGGACCCTTGTATTCTGTTTGACCCAAGATCTAATTCTTAAAGCTTCCTTAATTTTTCAATTGTCACGGGAATGAATCCTCCTAACCTATTATTTCCTATAATCAATAAAATCAAACAACTTAAGTTGCCAATTTCTTTGGGAATGGTGCATGTAAGTCCACTCTAAGCAATGTCTAAATGTTGAAGGGAAGAAGATAGATTTCCAATGGAAATTGGCAGAGTAACATTTAATGAATTTCCATCCAACCACAAAGATGTCAAATTTTTGTAATTGGCAAAGGAGAAGAATAAAGTGAATAAAGATTGACTATTGAGTTGATTGTTCACCAAATTAGGAAATTGGAGGTTTCTTAAATTACCAAGAGTATCGGGAATAGAACCAGAAAACATGTTTTCACACAAGTTTATTTCAATTAGCTTAGAGGCATTATAGAGAGCTATGGGAATATGACCATTCAAATTATTTAGTTCAATATAAAGCCCCTCAAGATTGGGAGGATGGAGACCAAAGCAGGGAGGAAGAACGTCTAAGAAATCGTTAAAATGCAAGTCCAACTTCTTCAATGTTGAGATATTAAAAATGGCGGAAGAAACTATTCCATCAAGATTGTTATCTCCGAGATATAGGTAAACAAGGTTACCCATTTGAAATGGTGGAATGCTACCTGTCACAATTTATAAATTACCTATATTAGTTATTTCAACTTAAAAAAATAACTTTCTCTAGATGTCATTATTATGAATTTACCACTAATGGAATTTAACATAAGTTATGAGATTTACGATAAGAATACCTGTGAACCTGTTTTCTGCCAATCTAAGACTCCTTAACCGGGTGAGATTTCCAATAGATGAAGGAATTTTACCACTAATGGAATTTCTTCCCATTCTTAACACCTCCAAATTTATAAGATTGCTAATTGACTCAGGAATTTCTGCTATATAGATTAATAAAGAATAAATATGCCACTGGTTAATTACTTTAATTCATTTGTTCTATTTAAGTCCATGTAAAGTATGTAGTTGCAATATTAATTTTTTTTATTATTTGAAATTAGTTTACGACAATATTATTGTATCGCTGGAATTTTTCAACAAAAAAAAGGAGAGAAGAGCCGTGCAAATGTACTTACAGTCGCACGGCTGTAAGTTCAAAAATTACAGCTGTGTGGCTATAATTACAAAATACAGTCGCACGGCTGTAAAGGGTAGCATGTAGCAGCAGCCATACCGTGGGAAGAAAAAAAATGGGTGATTTGAGGGGCATTAAATGTCGTTTAAGCCAGGAATCAAGGGAAGGGGATAAAAAGGAAAAAAAAAAAAGAAAAGAAAGAAGGGAGATCAGACAGAGGATTGAGATTAAGGAGAGAAAATTGAGAGAAAAAAAAGAAGATAGCAAAAAGGGAAAAAAACCCACTCTTCTTCTCTTCTTCTTTTTCTTCCAATTCTTGTTCTTGTAAAGTTAAAAACTGATAGAAATCATAGGCATTCACTTAAATAAGAACCTCAGATCGTACCAAATCCATAAATCTGTGACTTGGTGAAGTTTTTGGATGAATTTTTATGCCTTGACATACAAAGGAGGAGGAGCAATTTGTAGCCAATTCTAGGCGTTTTCAAGGTCAAATCGGCAGTGGATCAATGCTACAAGGGTAATTGTACTTAGAACTTGTGTCTTTCTTCATCTTTTGTGTGTTTTGGTGTGATTTCGTGCATAAATTGTCATGCTTTGCTTTACTATTTATGGGTAGGATGAACAGTCGCATGGCTGTAATTACAGCCGTATGACTGTGTTCATCTCCCACGGCTGTGTCTCTCTTTATTTAAGCAATTTGTGGTGATTTTTCTGCAAATGCGTGAAGCACAGCCGTATGGCTGTAATTTCAGCCGAGCAGCTGTAGTCTTCGGCCAGAAGCAGAAATTTTGATAAAAATAAAAAAAAAATCAGAAAAAAATCAGAAAATCATCAAAAATGAATTTATTCCATGCATTCACAACCTTATATTTAATTTCTGAAGTTATTGCATTTAGAACAGAATAACGATGGAGATCCAAATCTCTCGAAAACGACCCACAATTGCATGTTAAATGAAAGTAAACCGGAAAAAATGTTAAAAAAAAAAAACGAATTTCCCCATAAAATCTACAGGGCGTTTCAAAATTGTTTTCCAGGTCTAACCGGGCCGACTGGCCGCATCGACCCTGTTACCCCCAATTGCATGTTTCCGAATTCCTTGAAATCCCATTCTGTCCTGTCTGAGTCCTATGTGTGTTTATGATATAATTGTGCTAACCACTTGTTTTGCAACCTTTAATTTTCCTTTTTTATGTAATTTATAGATTATCCTGTATTTTGGACAGTTGTAATTTTTTTAAGATCCTCGTGTATATTAAGCGGTTGTAATGTGAGATTGGAAAACTGTTGGATGTATGATTTATTCATTATGCAATTTATTCCAGTTTATCGTATGAGCATGGGTTAAATACAAACCGAAATTAGATAGAAAAAGATAATAAAGCGAATAAAATATGGAAGTATAAACTATAAAGTGAATGCAAGCTAGAGGTTGAATAGGTAAGTTGTCCGGACCCTAAATCTCTGTATTAGGTACGGTAGTCTACTCTCGATAGGGAGCTGTACCGGAATTTCCCGAATGAGCTGATCTGGGTGGTGACTCTGTCACTGATCTTGAAATTTAGGTTTCGAGGTCTCTAAGTATTAAACGGAAAAAGGGTTTCCTAGAAAATAAATTTCCAAAATAAAATCAATGGTTTTCTAAACAAGATAATCAAAATTCCATGTGGCGGTTCACTAAAACGAAAATTCAAATTAGACATTGAGTGTGTGCCTTTGGTATCCCCCGTTGATGCCAAAGAGACCCAACACCTAGGATGAATGTGAGACCATTTGAAAGGAGAAATAAGGTTGGAAGGGAGAGCATATTTTTGCGTGTGTTAACGTTTATTCCGTGGTGTTTTTATTCGACCTTTTCATGAAGCATTAAACATGTATAACCATTCGTGTGACATTCTAACCACATCTTTTGCAGCCATTTTCAAAGCATCGATATATGTGTGACACTAATCACATCTTCGTGCAACCATGACATTTTATTTGTGTGATATTTCGCATTTCGTGTGTCGCATTTCCACGAAGCATACATGACATCATTCCAAGTGTCATGCGTCCTAACCACGTTTTCGTGCAGCCACTTGCATTTCGTGTGACATAGACATACATACCATTTCATCTCACTTAATAAGGGATGTTCTGAGTCTGCCCTTCATGATCATTTAATTTCATAACATATCGAGTATCCTAAAACTACCCGTGTTCCGCCAGTGCATCGGTTTGTACTCGGCCATACCATGTCATTCAATGGAAGATCATAATGATCCTAGGTCTATTCCTATGTGGCAGGTCACATGATGTCATTACATGCCATCATACTCATTCATCATAGGTGTCGCGGTGACACCGAAGTTCTGCTTGCACGTCGGGGTCCACATCGGATCATTTCATGACATTGTTAAATCATTGAAGGTACTCCCCGAGTGCCAAATTAGTGTACATATAAGGGCATTTCGTAACATTGTCAAATCATGCAAGGCGTTCTGCGAACGCCGAACCCCTGTCCATGTCCCGAGTTACACATGATTTTTCTATAACATCATCTCACATTAAATGCCTCAAAAGCATTAGAACTCTGTCCATGGGACAATCCCCATGCGACCATTTCATGTCATCTCATTGACCTACAAAGCGTCGAAACTCTGCCCGTGTGCCGGTACACACGTGGCCATTTCATGACAATTCATTAGGTGCCCCGAAGGCGTCGAACCTCTGTTCATGTGGCGGTTCGTATGTGACTCTTTTACATCTTTTGCATGTCATTGGGCACACTTGGGATGTCCAAAGTAAAGAAAAAAGAATGAAAATGAAAGAAGCCACATTCATATCATCATCATGCATGAAGCATCATTTAAGCATCATCCTCCATGTCATCATACCATGCATTTATTAGCCCTAACATTCCTCGTGTGATTTGAAACAGAGTAAACCGGGGCGACCTAGAACAAGTTCTCAGTTCGTGAGAGGGCATGAAAGGGAAAGGCCAGTCGAGTCAAGAAGTGCAACTGAATCAGGGCAAGAAATAGAGATGGAAGATCAGACACCAAGCATTGCTAATGTTCTGAGGGACTTCCTGAAATTCCAGCACTTCTGTGACATGTTAAAGGAAGAAATGAGGGCTATAGTGAGAGAAGGTGGTGAAGCTGGCAAAAGTGGGACTGGGAAAGAGAAAGAAGGTGAGTCATCCCAGCATGGGGCTGATGCCTCAGCTAGTGTAGAGAGGTTGTAGGAGATTGAGGTAGCCGTGGAGAAGAAAATGAAAGCAAAGTACTCTGAGCTAGATGAAATGGTAGCTGAGCTGAAGAAATGAGCCAATATCAATTTGGGCTCCAAGCAGGGTGTGAATGTGGATGCTATGATAAATAAAGGTATCAAGACCTTCCCCATGGGGTTTCAAGTGCCAAAAGTTCCTTCCTACAAAGGAATTGCCTCACCAGCAGCTCATGTTAATCTGTATGCCTGAATAATGCTGACAGCGGGCGCTACCAAGCAGTAGTTAATCAACTTCTTGCCAACCACACTGGAGGGGGGAGCTTTGTCCTGGTATAACTCGCTATCAGAGGAGGTGCAGTTGGATTGGGAAGCTTTGTTGGTGGCTTTCATCAAGTATTATGGCTTTAACACTAAGATCCAAGTGAAGCTGTACAACCTAGAAAGGATTAAGCAGAAGCCCAATGAGTCTTTTGATAAATACTATCAAAGGTGGATAAATAAGATGATTCTGCTGAAGAATCGCCCTGACAAGGATGAGTTGATTCAGAAGTTGATTGAGAAGCAGAGACATCTATAGGAATAACATGAAGTTCCACTCTTTCAATGAACTCAGTGAGGTGTATAGTATGGCTATGGAGATCGAGAGCGATGAGGAAGAAAAGGCAGCGAGCCAGAGGAGTAGTAGAAGCTCCGGGTACAGCTCTGGATTCCGATCGACCACTATAGCTGGGTCAAGCAATGGGTCTAGTCCTAGTTCTACAAGCAAAAGCAAGCAAGTTTTAGACGTTAAGTAAGCTGAGGTTGTGGCAGTGTCTCAATAGCGAGGAAACCAAAGTAGGGGTTTAGAGGGTCACGGCATATCCCTTTAAGCCTTCTCCTTGGCCAAGATGTATGCTAAGTGTAGGAATGGCGATCTGTTAAGTTCTCGTAGGCCATTCGAGCAACCAGTGGACGGGGATAAGGACAACTTCTGTACTTACCACGTCATGGTAGGACACAGAACCAACAATTGCTATAAGCTGAAGGATACCATCCAGAAGCTAATTGAAGAAGGAAAGAAACAAGAGATAGCCAAACCCAGTACAAAAACTAATCCGCTGCAAACTTTTGAAGGGCAGGTCAGCATGTTACAAATGGGGTTGCCGGACAACTTCATTTTCACCTAAATCTTGCAAGTGAAACCAATCGTATAGTCCGCGGTGGCCAATGAAACTGAAGCAAAGTTAGAGTGTAGAAAGCTGATAGAGTAGAGGGAGGTGAAGCCTGTGAGCTTAGATGACCTAGATTTGGAAGATGAGTATGAAGAGTATGGCTGTGGTGAGACCGTTAAGCTGCCTGTAGTGGAAAACCCAAAAGTTCCCAAAGTCCAAAATGTAAGAAGTAATGGCAGGGTCTACCAGCCGATGGTTCAGCAGAATGACAAGACTGTAGTGACTGATCAGGCAACATGTCAGCGCCGAAGGAAGTAGAAAAGGAAGATCTGGTCATTTGGCAATTGAAGAAGACTCCAGCCCAGGCCAGTCTGTGGCACTTGCTGATGACCTCCAAGGAGCACAAAGCAGCATTGGTTAAAAAGCTCTCTGAAATTAAAGTTTCTCCAATTGCTTCTCCAGAGGCTATGTGCTGCTTGCTAGACAAGATCCATTCAGGGACCCCTGACATTGTATTTTCAGAAAAAGATCTGCCGCATGAAAAAAAGGCTCACAACAAAGCTCTTTATGCCAGAGTTAACATCTTGGACAAGGTTATGCCATGTGTGATGGTAGACGAGGGATCAGCCTTGAATATATGTCCCTTGAACATGTTGTCGTACCTGGGTCTTAGAGAAGAAAGTTTGAAAAAGTCCTCCATCGTGATTAGGGCTTATGATGATTCTAAAAGGACTGTGGTCCGATCTTTTGAAGCTGAGGTAGAGGTGGGACCAATTAAGTCAACGGTCATCTTTACCGTGATTGATATTCCAGTCACTTTCTCTCTACTGTTGGGGAGACTGTGGTTTCACCTGCTGGGAGGCGTCCCCTCAACTTTGCATTAGAAGATAAAATTTTCAATAGGCGATGAAGTGGTGATAGTCGAGGCAGATCCTCAGTCCATGATTGCTACTATTGATGAAGAGGTCGTACCATTTAGAGGCTTCCAAATCGCCATGGTTAGTGAGGAGGAAACAACTGGTCCTCCAATGGCCATTTACGAGAACTATATGCTAAGATGGTTGTCCAGATACCTCCGCAAGTAGAATTTTGTCCCAGGCATAGGACTCAGGGCCAATCTACAAGGGGTGCCAAAATTTAACATTGATTCTGGAAAGCCGAGACAATTCGGCTTGGGTTACACAGCAGGGGCATCTGAGGAGAAGAGTCTGAAGAAAGGAAGGAATGGCAGGCCCATGATGAAGCCATTCATTAAGGTAAGAGAAGAGCTATATAAGGGTCAAGCTGAGCCAGTGCAAGTCGGGAGTACTGAATACCCGGGCTTTGAGATATTTTCTGACGATGTGGACTTTGAGAAAAGTCGGGAAGAGCCAGTAGTGCCTGTGGCAGTGGTAGAGCCAGCTGTTGAGTCTACCATCCTATAGAATGGGCCATATGAAATGATAGCAAAAGTAGTAGAAGCGTCCAAGGAGGAAGTCGAAGAAAAGAGCTACGCCGAATCTGTGGAAGCAATTTCTGAGGCTCTGGCTGTCGCCCTAAGCAATGTCTTTGCAAAATCCAAAGAAGGGTCCAAGAAAGAGCTGGTGACCAAGGCAAGTCTAAATTCTGTGGCTGCCAAAATAGCTGAGATCATGAAGAAGGCTAAGGCGCAGGTGGCTAAGATCGTGGAGACGACTATTCCTGCTTAGCAAGAAGCCAAAGTAGCTGCAGATCTGGATAGCATGCTGGTACTGAATGGGAAAGATGAAGAAGTTCAAGGCCCTCTGCCTGTGAAGGATGGAAATGATTTCATTGTATCTATTTCTTCCATTTTCAATGTGAATAATGTACTTTATAACAAGGTTAATGCAATGGAATCTCAATTTGCTTACTTGTGTGATATTTACCCTGATAATTTTGTGCATGCATTTGAGTCACCATCGAGCATATTTAGCATTCATGACACTACATTGCATTAACTCAATATAAGTGCAGATGAAAATCCTAAAATGGTATACATTTCACATGAGTTAAAACCCAAGGAAGAAAGAGAATTGACAAAAATATTGCAAAAACATGTTAAAGCTTTCCCTTGGCCGTACGAAGACATGCCATGTGTTGACACAGAAATAGCAGTTTACATGATCCCAACAGACCCTAAGTTCAAGCCGGTAAGCAGAAACTGAGAAGATTAAGGCCAAAGTGGGCTACGTTGGTGAAGGAGGAAGTGGCTAAACAGATAGAAGCCAAGTTCCTTGAAGTGGTGGAGCATACATAATGGCTGGCCAATATTGTCCCAGTACCTAAGAAAGACAGAAGGTTCAGAGTATGTGTCGACTATACGGACTCGAACAAAGCATGCCTGAAAGATAATTTCCCCTTTCCTCACATTGATGTCCTGATCGAAAGCCCAGCCAAAGCAGCAATGTACTAATTCATGGATGGATTTCCAGGATATAATCAGACCCTGATGGACGTGATTGATAAAGTAAAGGCATTGTTCATCACATAGTGGGGGACTTTCTGCTATAGGGTAATGCCCTTCAGGTTGAAGAATAATGGAGCCACTTACCAAAGGGCTGTCATGACATTGTTGCATGACATGATCCATAAAGAAGTAGAGGTATATGTCAACAACATGCTTGTTAAATCAATGACCCAGGAAGAGCACCCTATTATCCTGAACATGTTTCTTATGCGTATCAGGGAATATAATCTTCGACTTAACCCTAAGATATGTATATTTGGGGTCACATCAGGAAAACTACTAGGCCACGTAGTCAACCAAAAAGGGATAGAAATGGATCTAGATAAGATCAAAGCTATCCGAGATATGCCAGCTCTTGAAACAGAAAATGAGGTCCGATCTTTCTTGGGCTCTTTTCAGTATGTTAGTCGCTTCATAGCACGGTTGACTTAGACTTATGAGCCAATTTTTAAGTTATTGAAGAAGAATCAACCGATTGTATGGGATGACAGATGTCAATTGGCATTCGAAAAGATCAAAGCTTACCTGGTGAATCCACTAGTTCTGAGCCCACCAATCCTGGGAAAGCCTTTGATTCTATATCTGGCTGTGGAAGATTCCTCCATAGGGGAAATACTGGCATAAGAACAAAATGACAAGAAGGAGTACCCCATTAACTACCTTAGCAAGAAGCTGCTGGAGTACGAAACCAGGTACACGCTAGTAGAGAAGACATGTGTGGTAATGATTTGGTTGACTAAGAAGTGACGCCACTACTTCCAGTCATACAAAGTACAAGCTGTGGCCAAAGTGGATCCAATAAAGTATCTATATGAAGCTCCAGTGTTGGTTGGGAAATTATCCAGATGGCTTCTACTCTTGTCAGATTTTCACATTGAGTATGTCACCAAGAAAGCCATCAAAGGATGAGCTGTGGCTGAGTTTCTGGCGAATCATCCATTGGAATCAGATTATGTGGAAAATCTGCAATTTCCTGATGAACAGCTGGCTATGGTGGAGATAAAGCAATGGGTTATGTGCTTTGATGGTGCTGAAAACAAAAAGGGTGCTGGAATTAGAGTGATAATAGCGACACCAGATAGCGAGATCATTCCCTTATCAAAGAGATTGGACTTCCCCATAACTAACAATGGGGCAGAATACAAAGCATGCTTATTCAGGATGGAATCTCTCTTGACACTAGGGGCAAATGATGTACTGATTGTCGGATATTCACTTCTGGTAATTAGACAAGCACAAGGTGACTGGGATCTGAAGGAAGAAGCCTTGTGACCCTACTTGGAACTCTTGCAATACAGAGGAGAGTTATTTGGCCGGTGTGAATTCAGGCATGTCCTTAGAGATGAGAACAAGATGGCTGATGTGCTAGCAGCACTGTCTTCTATATGGGAGAATCCAAAGAAAATTCAAGTGCAACCACTAGTTATAGCAACTTCTAGACGACCCTGCTTTGATGCTACGAAGTAATGGAGTTGATAGCTGAAGAAAAACCATGGTCCTTTGATATTTATCAATATGCAAAGGAAGGGAAATACCCAGAAGGGGCTAGTATCGCTAATAAAGTGTCATTAAGGAGATTAGCCAGCCAATTCAGAATCTTTGAAGATAGGCTGTACAAGAGAACAGTAAATGGGGTTCTTCTAAGATGCCTGATAGAATAGGAGGTAGAAATGCAGCAGGTACACATAGGGTCCTGTAGACCACACATCAATGGAATCTCTATGGCGAGGAAAATAATGAGGCAGGGATACTTCTGGATGACAATGCAGTCTGATTGTGTGAAGGAGGTAAAAAGATGTCATGAGTGGCAAGTCTACGCTAACATCAGTCATTTGCCATCACTTGAGTTACAAAGTTTGGCGTCTCCTTGGCCGTTCTCAGCATAGGGGATTGACATGGTTGGGGAAATTCATCCTGCAGTGTCTAATGGGCACAGATTCATAGTGGTTGCTGTTGACTATTTTTCAAAGTGGGTAGAAGCAGAATCCTTCACTAGTGTGATAGCTAAGCAAATGGTCAAGTTCATTCAGAAGAATATCTTCACTCGATATGGAATTCCCTACCATGTAGTGACTGACAATGGAGTGCAGTTTCAAAGGGCAACAGATGAGCTACTCGCAGAACATGGAATTGAACATCATAGATCTTCTCCATATAGACCACAGGCTAATGGTGCAGTGGAAGCAGCTAATAAGTCAATAAAGAAGATTCTATCAAATATGGTAACCACCTGTAGAGACTGGGCTGACAAACTACCGTATGCTCTTTGGGGTTATAGAACCAGTGTCAGAACACCAATAGGTGAAACTCCCTATGCCTTGGTGTATGAGATGGAACCACTATTGCTAGTGGAAATAACGCTCAAGTCACTTAAAGTTGCCTGAGAAGCTTAGTTCCTAGAGATTGAATAGGTTCAAGCTAGATATAAACAGTTGGCAAGGCTAGATGAGAAACGACTGAAAGCACTGGATCATTTGCAAATGTACCAGTGTAGAATGGCTAGGGCCTACAACCGAAACGTGAAATGCCCCAGGAGGCAGTTGAAAGCAGGAGATTTGGTTTTGAAACAATTAAAACCTTCGAATGTTGATGTGTGGGGAAAGTTTAGACCTAATTGGGAAGGGCCTTATGTTGTGAAGAAAGTGCTATCAAAAGGGGGTGTCAGCATCATGGACATGGATGGAAATGAGTTCACATATCTTATCAACCAAGACCGCTTAAAGCTTTATCATGTTTTAAAAGAAAAGTCTGCTAGGTTGAAAACTCAAAAAGGGTAGCCTAGGCAAAAATTAAGACACGAGAGAAAATGATCAGTCAGAAAATCTGAAAGGACGACTGGTAGTGGGTTCTGGTTCTGTGTCGAGTGTACACCATTTTGGGCACTAATCTTTTCAAATGTACTCATTTTGATTTTATCAATAAAGTGAAGTGTTTGTTTAAATATATTTGCATGGTTATGTCAAATGCATAAACAAAGTTATCTTGTTTAAACATTCATTTAAGGAGAGAACTTTGCATTTAACCGTTTAAACATATCACATTATTTAACAATGAAAATGTACCAAATACATACAATCTAAAATCTTTTATCGTCCTCCAAATTTAATTTATCTTCTCAAAGAGCAACAGCGGTTGTCCCAGAACTTGATTATTGAAGAGATCAAGCTGGAAGTTAACTTTGATAAATCTGATGATCAGAAGTATACCTAACCAGTACATAGGAGAATTATTGATGGAATTCTTGGATACAAGTTACAGTGAGCAGTTCATAATAAGAGATGGTTGCTTTTCTAGCAAAGGCTGCACTATAGCCTATGTTAGACTTCTAAGAAAAGAGGAGTTGGTAAGACACTTTGAGAGGTCAATATTTGAGTATAAAAGGGATGATCACTTACCAACAGCATTCAGTATAGTAAAGGGTGGTACAAGGAGTTCAGTTGAGCAAAAGGTGATAAGGGAGGGGTGGAGATTGGCATCCATTCCTGTGAGGTCATACTTAGGGCATTTATGAGCCCCACCAATGTTGATGGAGCAACCAAGTTTAATAGAGCTTTCAACAATCATGAATAGGAGGTTCCTGTCAATAAGGAGACTTGCAAAGCCTACTGTGCTAAGATTCAAGAAAAAATCATTGCAGACAGAAGAGTTTTTCTCTCTCTCTCACATACGTGGTCTTCAAACCCAAAGCACTTCCCTTTTCCACTCTCCTCTCTACCTTCTTCCAAGCCTTCAACAACCTTTCTCTTCCGTTTATATGCAAGGCACAACACTTGTTTGATGAGTTGCCCCTTTCATCCTTTCTCTTGAACTGATCCTGTGAAACTTTATTTTCTACCATCGAAGGCTTCTAACAAGAAATTGAACCCCGATGTTGCTCCATATATCATTTTTCCCCATCATCTCATCACTAGAAGGGCGACAGAGCAGGTGGACATAACGTTGTTTTCATTAATAAAAAGAAAAAGAAAAATAAAAAAGGAGCTCGCTAAGGTGAAAACTAGAAAGGTGCTTTGAGCAAAAATTAGAGCAGCTCGCTGGGGTGAAAACCGAAAAGGCACCTCAGGCAAAAGTTAGAGTAGCTCGCTGAGTTGAAAACCCACGTTGGGCAGTTCAGGCAAAATTTAGAGCACATCCAGGTTCACGATTCCTAGGGGCAGAAAAGTTAAGACCCTTCACCATTCCCCATCAGGAGCTCTTCCACTATTTTCCAGCAGGATACTCTGCATTATTCCCCAGTGGAATAATTACAAAGAACACCACCACTTTCTCCCCAGCAGTCATTGTACTTCCCCAACAACCATCATTTATCCCCATGTATCCCCAATAGAACCTTTATAAAGGACATCACGCCTTTTCCTCAGAAGTTGTCATGTGTCCCTAGCAATCATCTCATTTGTTCAGCAGTCATCATACACCTTTAACAAAAAGCTTTATGCAAAGAATGCCTTCCACTAGCTAGAGTCAGCTAGGGGCATGACATATCTTCCCCAGCGGAAGAGGGAAACATCAAGATTGAACAAGCAAAGAGAAATGCATTCTTTAGGATCTGCAAGCATACATACATAACATGCACGAAGCATTCATCCCCAACTAGTCTTCATTCTTGATTAAAGGGGAAAAAATTTTTGTTCAAAATCTCTCGATCAAGGAATGAAGACTCGCAATTTCAAATGTATGAATCCATTCCATCCACACATCAAAAATTTAGCAGATCTGCCTCGGGTAACATAGACCCGGTGTCAAGTTCAAGATCAGCTTCATCTCAAAAATTCAGTAGATCAGCTTCATCTCAGAAATTCAGCAGAACGCCTTGGGTAACATAGACCTGGTGTCAGGTTTAAGATCAGTTTCATCTTAGAAATGCGGCAAATCCGCCTAGGGTAACATGGACACGGTGTCAGGTTCAAGATCAGCTTCATCTCAGAAATGCAGCAGATCTGCCTCAGGTAACATGGACCCGGTGTCAGGTTCAAGATCAGCTTCATCTCAAAAATCCAGCAAATCCGCCTCGGGTAACATAGACCTGGTGTCAGGTTCAAGATCAGCTTTATCTCAAAAATCTAGCAGATCCACCTCGGGTAACATAGACCCGGTGTCAGGTTCAAGATCAGCTTCATCTCAGAAATTCGGCAGATTCACCTCGGGTAACATAGACCTGATGTTAGGCCTAGATCCGCTTCACCCCAGAACTTTAACAGATCCATCTCGGGTATAGATTAACCTGGCATCAGGCCTAGATCTGCCACACCTGTGTGCACGGTGCTTCATTTCGCGTTCTCAAATTCACATCAAGTATTTTAGACCTGAGATCGGGTGTCGAATTTGATCACGCGAGGGGCAGCTATAAGCACCGGAATTTTCTAGTAAAAAAAGAAGAGAGAAGAGTCGTGCGCCGTGTGGGTGTAATTGCAAAATACAGTCGCACAGTTGTAAAGGGTAGTAGGTAGCAGTAGCCATACCGTGGGAAGAAAAAAATGGGTGATTTGAGGGGTATTAAATGTTGTTTAAGCCAGAAATCAAGGGAAGGGGATAAAAAGAAAAAAAAGAAAAGAAAGAAGGGAGATCAGACAAAGGATTGAGATTAAGGACGGAAAAATTGAGAGAAAAAAAAAGAAGTCAGAAAAAAGGAAAAAAAAAACCCACTCTTCTTCTCTTCTTCTTTTTCTTCCAATTCTTGCTCTTGTAAAGTTAAAAACTGATAGAAATCATAGGCATTCACTTAACTAAGAACCTCAAATCAAACCAAATCCATAAATCCGTGACTTGGTGAAGTTTTTGGACAAATTTTTATACCTTGACATGAAAAGAAGGAGCAATTTGGAACCAATTCCATGCGTTTTCAGGGTCAAATCGGTAGTGGATCAACGCTACAAGGGTAATTATACTTAGAACTTGTGTCTTTCTTCATCTTTTGTGTGTTTTGGTGTGATTTCATGCATAAATTGTCATGCTCTGCTTTGCTGTTTTTAGGTAGGACGAATAGTCGCACGGCTATGATTTTAAGTTTTTGGGCATTTTTGTAATTTTCATTTTTTTGTGTTTTCGTTGTTAGGGTTGGATTTCCTTATTTGGGTTAGACTATAGCCTATATAAGGCTTTCTTTTTCCTATTGTAAGGCAGCTTTTCGAATTACTTAGTAATACATAAGACTTTCATCTTGAATTTTCATAATTTTCAATTTTAGGGATTAATCGTTGATTGATTCCATTTTTCACGCTAACTTGCTACATCAATTGGTATTAAAACAGGTCGAGTTTTTGCCCTAATCACATGGTAGGAGATGACAGAGAACGTGGTCATGTCCCAAATGTTGTTCAGGATGTGGAATCCTTGCGAGCCACCCAACAGGCTCAAGGGGTGGCTATTCAAACCCTGGAGCTGAATGTGTAGACTATCCAGGTGACTACCCAGCATTTAGATGAGTGCTTGGACCAAATCTTGGATTGACTTGGTGCCCTCGAGATCAAAGCCAATGATGGAAGGAATATTAATCGACCTCTTGCCGAAAATCGTCATCGGCATCAGGCCTATGAGGATGAGACTGAAGAGGAGGAGGAAGATGTATTTGAGGATGGTAGACCTTTCAGGCGAGGTGGTAGAGGAGGTCGTGGTCGCAATAATAACTGGTTTGCACAAGGAGATCCCAAATTAGGTCGATATCCCTATCTTTAGTGGTAATCTGGGTATTAAGGATTTCTTTCATTAGCTAGCTGAAGTCGGTTGCTTCTTTGAGTACATGGAGATACCATAGGATAGAACAGTGAAGCTAGTGGCTTGTAGGATAAAGGGTGGTGCTTCTGCATGGTGGAAGAGATTGCAGAATGTGAGGTGTCGAGATGGTAGGCAACCTATTCGGACATGGTATAGAATGAAGTAGTTGCTACAAAAGGAATTTTTGCCTGAAGACTATGAGTAGATCCTCTATCAGCAGTACCAGAGATGTCATCAGGGGCGGAGAAATGTCCATGATTATACTGTAGAGTTTATGTGACTGGTTGAGCGGAATGATGTTCGGGAGACTAAAGCACAGCTAGTTTCCAAATATTTAGAGGGGTTGAATAACCAATCAGCAAGACGATTGGCGTGCAAGTGGTGTGTAGTCTTAGCGAGGCCAAGAATATATCCATAAAGGCTGAACTGAACCTTCAGCAATAAAATGGTAATAGGTTTGATTATGTGAAGCGAAGTTTTCAACGGTACACGAGAGGTTATCCTGAGAACAGTAAATCTATCCCAGAAATACAACCCCAGCAGAGGGAACCCCTAAAACCCACTAATCCCCACGCAAGACCAATCTTTGGGAAGTGTTTCAGGTGTAATCAACTTGGACACAAGTCGAATGAGTGCCCTAATAGAAAGACAGTTAATATTATTCAGAAGGATGATGACAAAATTGACTGTAGCCCTGATGGGGAGGAGGATGAAGAGTATACAGCTTATGAAGTTAAAGATGATGAAGATGAACAAGCATATGTGATCAGAAATTTGATGCTGACCCCGAAGCAGTTAGATAATACTCAAAGACACCAGTTGTTTCGCACCAGGTGCACAAACAATGGGTATGTATTTGATCTGATCATTGATAGTGGAAGTTGTGAGAATATCATTGGGAAGGATACGGTGGAGGCATTATGGCTACCAATGGAGAAGCACTAGAATCCATACTCAATTGGGTGGATTAAAGAAACTGAGAAGATACAAGTAACAAATCATTGTAAAGTACCTTTTTCCATTGGCAAATATAAGGATGAGGTGTACTGTGATATTATGGATATGGATGCTTGCCATGTGTTGTTTGGGAGGCCTTGGCAGTTTGATGTGGATGCACAGCATGCGGCCGAAGAGAATGTATATAGAGTGGAAAAGGATAGGGTGAAGTTTTCTTTACTGCCCCTAAAAGTGAGTCCCAAAACCTCCAAGGTGAAAGGACGATCCTTCCTTACAATTACCCAATCTGTCCAGGAGATGGAAGAAGTGGTTAAGGAGTCAAAAGTTTTCCATGCTTTGATTGTTAAACAGGTTATGACAATAGAGGATGACTAGAATACTGAGCAGTTACCGGAGAAGGTGAAGCTATTGATGGAAGAATTCATGGAGATCATGCTAGATGACCTACCAGATGGACTCCCTGCAATGAGGGACATACAACACTGTATTGATCTAATCCCTGAGGCTAGTTTATCGAATCTGCCTCATTATAGGATGAACCTGAAGGAAAGTGAAATTTTACAGGGGAAGGTTTAGGAGTTATTACAGAAGGGATAAATTCAAGAGAGCATGAGTCCATGTGCTGTACATGCTTTATTGATGCCAAAGAAGGATGGAAGCTGGAGGATGTGTGTTGACAGTCAGGCGATCAACAAAATTACCATTGGATGCAAGTTCCCCATTCCAAGGTTGGAAGATATGTTGGATAGGCTGAGTGCAGCAGTAGTGTTCACAACGATTGATTTGCGTAGTGGTACCACTAGATCAGGATCCGAATTGGTGATAAGTGGAAGATAGCCTTTAAGACCAGAGAAGGGCTACATGAGTGGCTTGTTATGCCATTCGGATTATCAAATGCTCCTAGTACTTTCATGCATGTTATGAATCAGGTACTGAAGGCATTCATTGGAAAGTTTGTTGTTGTTTATTTTGATGATATCCTGATTTATAATCGATCGGAAAAGGAACATGTTGAGCATTTGTGACAGATACTAACAATTTTGCTGGAAAATAAGCTGTATGTGAACTTAAAGAAGTGTAGCTTTATGTGTAGGAAGCTATTGTTTCTTGGTTTTGTAGTTAGTGCTGATGGGATCCAAGTGGATGAAGAAAAGGTGAAAGCAATTAGAGAGTGGCCCGCGCCAAGAATTAGAACTAAAATGCTGAGTTTTCTTAGATTGGCTAGTTTTTACACATGGTTTATTAGGCATTTTAGCACGATTACAGCTCCGTTGACCAAATGCCTGAAGAAGGGGAAGTTTCAGTGGACTGAAGAGACCGTAACTAGTTTTGCATTGTTGAAGGAGAAGTTGTGTTCTGCCCCAGTCCTAACATTGCCAGATTTTGTTAAGCTATTCGAAGTTGACTGTGATGCAAGTGGAGTTGGCGTTGGGGAAGTTTTGTTGCAAGAGAAGAGGCCTGTTGCATTTTTTAATGAGAAGTTGAGTGATTATAGCGAAATTGGAGCACATACGATAAAGAATTTTATTCTGTTGTGAGGGCTCTACGAACTTGAGAGCATTACTTAATATGGCAAGAATTCATGCTGTATTCAGATTGTGATGCACTTAAACACCTAAATAGTCAGACCAGAATTAGTAAAGATATGCATGCTAGGTGGGTGCAGTTTCTGCAGAAGTTTCCTTTCAAGCTGAAGCACAAGGCAGGAGTCCAGAATAAAGTGGCGGACGCATTAAGTAGAAGGGCTCATTTGTTGGTGACTATAAGCAATGAGATTGTGGCGTTCGGGTATCTGAAAGAGCTATACGAGGTAGATGATGATTTTAAGGAGGTTTGGGGAAAATGTTCCAGTAACCAACCTTGTTCAGATTTCCATATTTTTTATGGGTACTTGAAGAAAGGGAATGAATTATGCATTCCTCGGTCACCTATGAGGGAGAAACCGATTCAAGATTTACATGGCGGGCCATTTGAGTCATGACAAGACCTTTGCAGCAGTAGAAGAGAGGTTTTATTGGTCTCATTTGCGTAGAGATGTGGGTAGAGTTGTGGAGCATTGTTATATATGTCAGACGTCCAAAGGGCAATCTAAAATACTAGGTTATATATGCCTTTGCCTGTTCCTGAAAATATCTAGGAAGACGTGTCGATGGATTTTGTGCTCGGGCTATGTTGAACACAGAGAGGTGTAGATTCTGTTTTTGTTGTGGTTGACAGGTTTTCAAAGATGGCACATTTCATTCCGTGTAGAAAAGTTGATGATGCTCAGGGAATAGCCAAACTGTTCTACAGGGAGGTTGTTCGTTTGCATGGAGTTCCTAATTCAATCACTTCTTATCGAGACAGTAAGTTTCTTAGCCATTTTTGGAGGACTTTATGGCAGATGTTTGACTCTTCATTGAACTACAGAAGTACAACACATCCTTAGATGTATGGTCAGACAGAAGCCACTAATACGACCCTAGGCAACTTACTTCAGAGTTTAGTGGGGTAGAAACAAATACAATGGGATGTTGCTTTGGCTCAGGCATAATTTGCTTACAATAGTGTTGTCCACTGAACAACGGGCAGGTCACTTTTTTCAGTAGTTTATAACAAGGTGCCACATTAAGTTGTTGATCTGATCAAACTACCCCAAGGAGCGAAGACCAATGTAGCGGCGAAGCATATGGCTGAAAACTGGAAATCGGTTACTAAAGAAGTGAGGCAGAAGATTGAGCAGTCGAATGCTAAGTATAAAGATGCTGTTGATCGACATCGCCGAGTCAAATTGTTTTGTGGGTGATTTGGTGATGGTCTTTTTTAGGAAGGAACAGTTCCCAGTAGGTACTTACAGCAAGTTGCAGCCTAAGAATATATGGACCTTACCCAATTTAGAAGAAGATTAATGACAATGCTTATGTTGTGGGGTTGCCAAACAGTATCGGTATATCAAATACATTTAATGTGATGGATATCTATCCATATCATGCAGATGATGAGCCGCTGTACCCGGAGCCAGAAAACTCGAGGTCGAGTTTTCTCTAGTGGGAGAGAATGATGCAGAGTTGGTAGCAGATGAGTTTCTAGACCAAGAATCAAGAAAGAAAAGGGATCGTAGCCCTAAGAGAGGAAATAAGTAGTTTCAATTCCGGTAAATCTTCAATCGGACGTAACTTTTCACATAAGAGTCCGACTGTCTGTTATAATATGTTTCTGGAATGTGTTTTTCGAGCTTTATAAGGGCTGTTATGGGTTTACTGTAACAGGTCTCGTTTGGGCAAAAAAATGATGTTTAGGCCTCCATCCGACAGTTTTAAGGTTTTGGGTATTTTTGTACTTCTCGTTTTTTTTTTTTCCTTGTTAGGGTTGGACTATAGCCTATATAAGGCTTCCTTTTTCCTAATGTAACGCAGCTTTCGAATTACTCAATAATACAGAAGACTTTCATCTTGAGTTTTCATAATTTTCGGTTTTAGGGATTAATCGTTGATTGGTTACATTTTTTACGCGAACTTGTTGCGTCAACATGCAACAACAAAGACTTCATTTTTCTCATCAAACAGAATGACGAATACTTAAATCAGAATGTATAATACTTGAATTAGTACCCACTTAGTATATAATACTCAATGATTATTCATTGTTAACCCCTGAAACGAGTAATAATAATAATAATAATAATAATAATAATAATAATTCCGCTGTTCAAGAAAGATAGTCGAATTAACTATTCCGGTTGTTGAAAAAAATTATAATTAATCTAGTTTAATGATAATTTTTAACACATAAATTTCCTTGTATATCCCTCCTTAAACTTCATACTATTGGGAGAAATTATAGTTAAAAAAGAGAAAAAAAGTTAATACATTTCTTGTGTATAATGTGAATACTAATATACCTTCAATATGGGTATATTGAGAAAATAAAAATTTAGTTATAATCTAATAAATTAAAGGAAATTGGACTCTAATTTCGAACACATTAAACATGAAATATATTTTTGGATGGAAGAAGTAATACACATAGGAGATTGAATTTCTCCTTTATCTGTAAACTTTGATCAAAATATTCACAAATTATACAATAAATGCTAGTAAATCACATTTTCTTGACATCTTAATCAATTATAATAGCTGTTTCAATCGGTGAAGCGGTAGCACACCGGAGTTATTGGGAGTGTTTACCTGTTTGGACCTGCCCACTTGTAATAAAAGTCAAGTATTGATAACCATTGGTGGCATTAATTTATGTGCATTGATACTGGTGTAGTTGAAGGCGCTCGTGACCAGGCGAGACGATTTTTCCAGCGGACACCTCTAACACACTGAGGCGGTGCCGCTTCAATCAGGTGCTCGCCTCAGGTAGAAAATAGGAGAAAATAAAGATACGATTGGAGCTCCGTTGACTATGATTCTATTTTCTAATAATAGGAAAGATGAAATCTGACTGGAGGAGTAACTTTCCAAATTCCAATTATGACTGTTTTCGTATCATAGGAAAGATGAAACCTGATTTAAGAAGTAATTTACTGCTTTCCAAATTCAAATTTTTATTTCTTTCCTTGAGAGTTCAATTATGGCAGAATTCTAATTTCTTAACCAACTCGTGTCCACTAGTTTAAGCCATTTCTACTTTCTTATTTTTCCTTTTAGTTGTTATCCAACATATTCTTCAGTAAATGCAAAACAAACACACTTTGTTGATAGAGTTTACACTATACTAAGTATTTCACAACCAAATTTCATAAAATTTTACTACCATTAATATATATATATATATATATTGCAATAATTTTAAAATATGACTGCTAAATTAATTTTTTTCCTGACAAATTATTATTATTATTATTATTATTATTATTATTTAAATCTAATCAAATTATATTCCTTAACCCATGCAACACTGAACACAAAGTCAACGATGTCCTTACCCCCCACTTCTTTATTAGCAAGTCATTGATTTCCTTTCATTTAAAAAAAAATTATCTTCTTTTTTTTTTTTTTTGCTTGATCCTTCTCACAAGGCAATTATCTTCATTTTTATAATTATTTAATAGAAAAATTAAAGTAGTATAAGATTTCAATCCTAATAGGAAAGTTGGGTGGGGCTAGGCAACCATTTCCTCAAGGAACAGTCACAAACGGAAGTCTCAGTTATAACTGTTAAAAAAATCAGTGCTCTCTTCTTTGATTGAAAACGTGTTATATTCTTCGTAACATCTTTCGAACCACCCAACAATAACCTTAATATCCAAATAAATTCATCGTTGAAATCAATCTTGAAATCCTACTATAGAATAACCTTATACTAATGCATCAATAAAATTAAATATAATCTATCTAGTTTAATATACTTATTAGACTTGATAATTATTTATTATCGAGCTTCCTACGTCCTCCAAATTCCGATTTAGGAATCAAAACCACGTAGTTCTCCTTCTCTTATAGGACATAATTTTCTTCTCAATCTATTTAATTACATCGATGAATCTCAATAAAATGTTGTCTTGTCACAATTTACTTACACAAGTATCAATTATAATAAATTACTACCCATAAATATGGTATGCAAGTATTCATAAAATACCAAGAAACTACCAAAATATTACATATTGCTTCAAACACATTTCTAGCAAATTTGAAAATTCAACAATTGCATGTGCATGTGCTGCCAACTAATATAATGATTTATCTTTTAAATGTGGGCTTAAACATTTCTATAATTGCTGTCAACACTTTTCAAAAATCAAGATTTTCTTTCTAAAACTTGTATCTATCATCTTATTCCCGAGGTCAAGAGCTCCAACTAGAACCATTTTATTCATATATACTAATTTGTTATATTCAAGAAAAATAATTGAATATTTGTATTACATTTCAATGAAATTTGAGAAATTTTTATGCAATGAATTTTGAATTGTCAAATTGTGCCAACAACTTAAGTTATAGAGCAACATATATATATTTTACCTCTAGATTGAGGTGTAAGGGAATTATAAGTGTATAAGGATTGTATCTTGGGTATCTCTCCTATTTAGGATAGAACTCTTATTTTACCCTAATTAGGGTTACCTCTCTTGTATATATATACACTTATTATTAATGTACAAATTACGGCTTCTCATTATTTTCATGGTATCAAAGCTCTAGGGTTTCTCAACCTAGCCAATTTTTTCCCCCCTCTAACCTAGCCGATTTTTTTTCCCTCTTTCACACTATTACCGCCGATTTCATCATGGCCACCAGCCCTTCTTTGAACTCCTCCTCCAACATCTTTACTGATCATTCCGACAATCCTTCAACTAATGCTCCACTTTTTTCATCTACTATTCCTGCCCCTATCCATCCCAATAATCAATTATCCGCCACCAATTTTTTGATTTGGAAAAGTCTTGTTACTCCCATGCTCAAAGGGTATGGTTTAATGGGGTACGTTGATGGCAGGATTATGCCTCCAACCCAGTTTAATGAAATAGGCGAAGAAACGACTGAATATTCAGCTTGGGAACGCAAGGATCAACAAGTCCTCGCTTGGCTACTCAGTTTTATTGGTGACACTACTACAAGTTGTTGGCTCAACAACTGCCAAGACTGCATGGGATTGTTTGATGGCAGCGTACTCAGTTGGGGCACGGCCGCAGATCCAGAATCTTCACCATCAATTGGCTCATCTTCGTTGTGGTAACAACTCTATTATTACTTATGTTCAATCTGCCAAAAATATTAGTGATCAATTAGGGGCTTTGGGTTTTCAATTACCTGAGAAGGATTTGGTTGATGCTATTGTTATGGGTGTAGGTGAACCCTATGATATATTCATGCGTACCATGGCTACTAAAATCGAACCAATTACTTTTTCTAATCTTGTGGGTTTACTTCTTACTGAGGAACGACAAATAAAATTCAATGGTACATTATCGGGAATTTCTCCCACTGCACAATATGCTGGCCCGAGGACGTGGTGGAGGATGCCACTCTAGCCGAGGAAGAGGCAATGGCCGGTTTCGTCAGCAACATCGGTTCGGTTCAAACTAGTCCGGCCAGAACCAGTTCGGTCAGCTCTAGCAGCCCCACAGGACACCGGTTTCTCATTCTGTTTTGGCTCCAACTACAGAGGACACTTTGTGCTGCAATTGTCGAGGTCTTGGTCACAAAGTCGGTGTCTGTCCCTCTCCCAAATGAAACCGACATCGTCATTCCACCTCACCATCATCTAATGTTGCCGCTACTCTTCCTCAACCGTGGATTGTTGATACCGGGGCCACTCATCACCTAACATCAGATATGGAAAACTTGGCTCTACTCTCCGAATATAATGGACCTGAAGAAGTCCAAATTGGCAATGGTAAATTCCTTCCTATTTCTCATGTTGGTTCAAAACCTTTTCGGTTGGCAATTTATCTCTTTAATTTCCTAATATTCTCTGTGTTCCTTCAGCTAACCAAAATTTATTATCTGTTTTTGCAATAACCAATTCTAATCCTGCCTCTATTGAATTTTTTGCTGATCATTTTCTCATTAAGGATCTGGAGTCGAAGGCAACTTTGTTCCGAGGCCGGAGTGATGGAGGATTTACACCCTATGTTTAAATTCCAAATTCAACTTTGTTCCGAGGCCGGAGTGATGGAGGATTTACACCCTATGTTTAAATTCCAAATTCAATAATTCTTCTGTTAGTGCAAGTTATGCTACTTTAGATATTTGGCATGCCTGATTGGGGCACCCTTCTTTATCTATTGTTAAACGTACTCTGAGTTCCAATAAAATTCAGTTTGTTTCTTCACATGCTTCTTTATGCAATGCTTGTGCCATAAGCAAGACTCATAAAATGCCCTTTTCTTTATCTGATTCGGTTTCATCTGCTCCTATTGAATTAATTTGTGCTAATGTATGGGGACTTGCTTCTATAAAATCTTATGATGGTTATTCATACTATGTATTATTCTTTGATCATCATTCCAAGTACACATGGTTATATTTCATGAAAAATAAATCCGATGTCTATGTTATCTTTGTTCAATTATGTACTCTTGTTGAAAATTTTTTTGACAAACCAATTAAGATATTTCAGTCTAATGGGGGGCAAATTCATGAAATTAATACCATATCTTCGAAATAATGGCATATCCCATTGTGTGTCTTGTCCACATACACCTGAACAGAATGGGAGAGCTGAGAGAAAACACAGACATGTAGTTGAAACAGGTCTTTCTTTACTTCATCATTCTCATATGCCTATTTGTTATTGGACTGCTGCTTTTGGGTGTGCTGCATATAACATCAATCGGTTGCCTACACCTACTTTATCTCATGATAATCCTTTTCATAAACTCTTTGGTGAACATCCTGATTATGCCTTTTTGAAAGTCTTTGGTTGTTTATGTTACCCCTGGTTGCGTCCCTATACTAAGCATAAATTAAAACCGAGATCCATTCCATGTGTCTTCTTAGGCTACAGTAAAATTCATAAAGGTTATAAATGTCTTGATTATCATACTGGCAAAATTTTCATCTCACGCCACGTACTCTTTGATGAACAGGTGTTTCCATTTTCTGATGTTCAGGACACTTCTACGACGTCAGTATCAACATCTCATTTTGGTCTGCTGCCTTTTATTCCAATACCTACCCAACCCGTCACCCCACCTACATCAACCCGTGGCCCAGCCACACACAACGACCCACCTAGCGATCTTACGATCCGCCTGCCATGACCAGACCGCACCCAAAACCGAACCAGCGACCTGACACCGACCCAGAACAAGCAACTGCAAAGGTGACCAAACCTGAACCAGATTACGCCACTCCGCCAGAAGCAAATCTGACTGAACCCAAACTAGATTACACTACTTAGCCAGAACCAGAAAATTCCGCCTCTGAACCCGAACCAGAGATTGCATCCAGACCTGACCCCTCGACAGTGGTGGCACATTGTTCCGCTGACGTATAGGATACATCATCAAGTATCCCTCTAGTTGTGGATTTTCAGCAATATTCCACTGATACTTTGCCAACATTAAATACAAATCCTCCTACTCCTACTATCACACGTAGCAAAAGGGTAGTCAAGCCACGCCAAGTACTCAATCTTTTGGCTACAGCTTCTCCTTCCACAGTAGTAGAGCCTTCAAGCTACAGTCAAGCTGTAAAATTTCTCGAATGGCGGAAAGCTATGCAAGAAGAGTTTGATGCTCTCTTGGCTAATGACACGTGGGATCTTGTACCAGCTGCGAAAGGCCAAAATGTCATTGGTTGCAAATGGGTTTATAGGGTGAAACAAAAAGCAGATGGAACCATAGATCGCTACAAAAGCTCGTTTGGTGGCTAAGGGATTTAATCAACGTCCTGGAATTGACTTTCATGACACATACAGTTCCGTGTTTAAACCAACTACCATTCGATTATTGTTGTCCTTGGCTGTTACTTTTAATTGGATTACTATTCAACTTGATATTTCTAATGCCTTCTTACATGGTTCTTTGGATGAAATTGTTTACATGACTCAACTGCCTGGGTTTGCTAGCAAGCAGCTCCCTCATCACGTTTGTCGCCTGAAGAAATCTCTCTATGGTCTCAAACAAGCACCTAGACAATGGCACCGTTGTCTTACAACTGCCTTACTCTGCTTTGGCTTCTGTGACTCCAAGTCTGATTCTTCTTTGTATTTTTTTACCAATTCCACGGTAAAGGTTTTTTGTCTCATCTATGTGGATGACATTTTACTTCTGGGTAACTCTCAACATTTTATGAATCAAGTTGTAGCTTTTCTTCAAAGTCAATTTGCTGTCAAAAATTTGGGCCGTCTTCACTATTTTCTTGGCATTGAAGCTGATTGGTGTTCTAAGGGTCTCTTTCTACATCAGACCAAATATGTGAATGATTTACTGGTCTGGGCTCAGATGAGTTCGTGTAGCTCCATTGCTTCTCCTATCAACACTAGTCACAATTTGACCCTCAACGGCGGTGAGTCCTTCTTATATTCTACATTGTTTCGGTCAATTGTTGGTGGCCTCCAATATTCGACATTCACAAGGCCTGATATCTCCTTTGCGGTTAATCGGGTATCTCAGTACATGCACTCACCTACAATTGAGCATTGGAGCCGTTAAAAGGATTTTTAGGTATCTTCAGGGTATGGTTAACCATGGTTTGCTTTTGCGCCCTGGTAAAGTTGCTCTCAATGGTTTTTCTGATTCTGATTGGGCTAGCTGTCTTGATGATTGTAAGTCGACCACTGGGTTTGTTATTTTTCTTGGCTATAACGTCATCTCCTGGTCTTCAAAGAAGCAAAGGGCTGTGTCACATTCTTCAACAGAAGCGGAGTATCGTGCACTTGCTTCTACCACCTCTGAGTTACATTGGCTTCAAACCTTTCTGCGTGAAATCGGTTTCACAAAGCTTCCGCTGCCCTCTCTTTTTTGTGACAACTTAAGTGCTACTTATTTGACCCTCAATCTTGTTTATCATAATCGCAGTAAGCACCTTGAGGTTGATTTTAATTTTGTTCGTGATCGTGTATGCCAAGGAGATCTTCGTGTATCCTTTGTTCGTTCTGTTGATCATATTGCTGATGTTTTAACTAAAGGACTCTCTAAGTCTCGGTTTCTCTGGTTACATGACAAGTTGACTATTCAACCCTTTCCCAGTTCAACTTGAGGGGGAGTGTAAGGGAATTATAATTGTATAAGGATTGTATCTTGGATATCTATCCTATTTAGGATAGAACTCTTATTTTACCCTAATTATTATTAATGTACAAATTACGGCTTCTCATTATCTTCATGAGGATAGTCATAGATATATATATATAGATCCTCATTATAATGACTTTCATACCAATGCTAACATTGTCATACAATTTAAGTTGCACATCAGACAATGATATAAATAATAATTTTTCTCGATATATAAATATTAATCAAACTAATTAGTTAATAATAACATAATTGACTAACACAAAATACTTTTAAAAAAATTCCTAGAAACTAAACTACTCCAAATCATAAAATATCATAATAACTAAAGTTGCGACTATTCTTTTTCACTATTCTTTTTTGGTTTATTAAATTTAATCCTTCTTCGACGTATCACTGATAAGTGAAAATTATACCTAAATAATTAGGTGTAAATTAAATTAAAATGAAATTATTTTGATGAGCAAATAAGCTAAAAAGAACAGTTTTTAGGTTGCTTGAAGAATTCTGGATAAGGGAAAGCAGTCTAGGCGCGCAAGGTGGAGACTGTTGGAACAAAAAGACAAATATATAAAGATGGAAGAAACCAAGCAGCATGGACGTGAATGGGCAGAAGGTGCAGCAGCAGACAGCCACATGTGAACAGCCACCCACCAGCTCATACCTAGGAAATGACAAGCAGGAGAGAGAAGAAGGAGAAAAGTTATTAGATTAATCACAAACTTTGAAACTATGTGATTAAATGCTTTTGAGATGTGTGCTTTGTGGTATATTATTCTGCCGCCAATTTTACCTATCATTTGTAAGAATACTTTATTATTTTTGTGCACCAAGTTGCAAGTCTTCATTGGCTATTTAAGCCTTGAGCAGCTTGGGAGTTAGTATTCAGTTTTGGATTGGGCATAGCTCCCATTTTGTATCTCTTCATGGAATGGGGTGGTTTTCCACCCCATCACCTATATAAATTCTTCTTTTTATTTGTCTATTATATTCTACTCAAGTATGATCACACAACCTAGCACGCAATGTGGGTAACTTCCCTCCAGCAGGCTTGAGCTTGCCGGACAGAATAAGTAAGTAGTCTGCTCCTTATTATTTATGAGTAATTATTTCTAGGTGATTGTTTTATGGTGGATTTAAATTATATAGAGTTTGATCATCTCTTAATTAGCATTTTATGAGAAAGGAGGTTCCAGATTATAAGTGCGGATAGACCATAAAACACGTGTAATTCACTAACGGATGTTCCGGGTAGATTGCATGCTAAGGGTATTTGTCTTTGATGAATTGCTTACTAAAATTTCATGCATGATAATTAGTTTATGTAGGATGTTCCTAGTAAATGTATTATCATAGAATCCATATGTAGGAGGTTCCAAGTATGGTGAATAAAGAAGTAAGATACCTTAGATCCATGTTCTCAACATTGCTCATAAGTAATAAAGAAAAGATTCACTGAAAATGCTGCACCTTGCATTGCTTAAGCCTGTGCTTCTTAAAATCTGTTTTCACGCAACTTGCTTGATTTGACTTAACCTGCTATTATTTATTTCTGTTGTTATAATTAATTCATCCATACACCTCATTCATTTACTTGAAAAGAAATTAGATCTACTAATTTACTTGAAATTTTTGAGATTATTCACATCAATCCCTGTGGAAAATGATACTTGAACTCACCACAGTGTTACATCCAGATCTAGTGCACTTGCTAGTGTCACTTTTGGAGACAACAAGTTTTTGGCTCCGTTGCCGGGGATTGAAAGTGAAAAATTTTAAATTTCCAAGTGAGTGAGTAGTTTTTAACGTGTTTGCTCGCTGTGTAGTTGTTTTGTTCTGAGCAGCCTGCTGACAAGGGCAAAAAGCTATTAATCTACTCTAGCAAGCAATCCAGCAAGCAATAAACAGGTTGAGCAACAACAAAAAAAAATGGTGGAAGGAGATGCAGCCCATTCAAGGCACAAACTCAAGGAGTATTACAATTCTTTATCGATGGGACATATGTCATGCATAGTGATACCGGATGAAGGAGATAATTTTGTTGAAATTAAAGCCTCCATGAGTAAATTCTTGCAAACAATTGTTCAATTTAAAGGATTGCAAAATGAGAACCCCAATGATCATATTTATGATTTTCTTAATGTTTGTCATACCTTTAAAACTAATAACATTGTTTCTAATGATGTGATTAGGTTGAATTTGTTTCCATTCTCATTGAGGGACAATGCGAAATCTTGGTTCAACTCTTTACAACCGAGATCTATTACAACATGGGAGGAGATGGCTAGAGCTTTCTTGACAAAATATTTTCCAACTTCCAAGGTTGTTCAAATGAGAAATGAGATCTCTAGGTTCACGCAACTTGAAGATGAGTAACTCCAAGAAGAGTGGGAGAGATTTAAGGAGCTATTAAGAAGGGTACCAAATCATGGGTTACCTATGTGGATGCAAATGCAAATCTTTTATAATGGGCTAACTGATGAGCACAAAATTCGACTTGAATCTCTTGCAAATGGTGACCTAGATGAGATGGAACTCGAAGCCATCTAAAACCTATTGATAAGTTGGCAAACACGTGTTATAAATGGCATTCAGAGAGCGATTATGTGAAAAAGAGTATGAATTTTCCTGGAGCTGAGGTTGTGCAACAACTTTCATAGCAAGTTGAGGAGTTATCCAAGCAAATAGGAAACATGAGGCTGTCTAATGCTTTTGAGCAACCTCAAAACACATGTGGACAACATGTTTTCAAGCACCAACAGATAAAGCAACCTCAATTTTCATTCACGCAACCTAAGTCTCTATTCTAGCAATCTCATTCACCATTCCATGAACCTGGCCAGTAATCTCAATCTCTTTTCTGGCAACATTGTTCACCTCAATCATTATTCCAGCAACTTCACACCCGTTCTCATCCACCTCAGCAAGCTCATAGTACTTTCCAACAATATCAGTAACCCCAATTACCATTCGAGCAATCTCAACATAACTTCCAGTGATAACTCGTTTTTATATCGGTATTTTGCTATGAAATATGTTTCATTTTGATTTTTAAATCCACAATTTTGGGCCCTTTTACTTGCTTTCAGTGAATTGTGTGTTTTCAGGAATGTTTTGAAGAAAAGGAGACAAAATGTGGAGAATTTGGGGTCTTTTGGAACTAAACCATAATTAGCCTTGCCCAAGGCTAAGGGAGCTGCGGCAGGGGCTGTTTTGCAAAAGAGGAAAGAGCTGAAATTAAGGAAAAAAGGCTTATCATGGAAGCTAATTTCCAGCAATTACTTAGGAAGATTTGACAGCATTAATTTAGGATAATTAATTAGTTTTATTTCTTATTTAGGAGTATTGTTATTTCTCCTAATTAGAGTTGGATTCAAAGTAGGTTTTCAAGAAGATAGTATTTAAGAGAGTTTTAGGAGTCAATCTAGGCAGTCTCCAACGCCCTCTTCTCTCCTTCTTTCTTCTAAGTTCTATTATTCTTCAACATTATTTTTCTCTTCATGTATTATTTTCTTTTAGCTATGTGTAGCTAAATCTTCTACTTTGCCTAAGGAATTCAAGGCTTGATTTAGTATTGTGAGATCGATTATTTTATTGTTCGTTTAATTCCCCTATGTTTTTAATCTTGCTTCAAGAGATTATTTTCTCTTTTATTATATTGTAATTTAGATTTCTTGGCCAGATTCTTAGATTGCAATTTAATAAATTGTTGTTAGTAATTAGATTCGTTCTAATCTCAATTATTAACTTGAGAACGTTTAAAGGGATTAAAAACTTAAATTTAAATTATTTTCGCTAAGAATTTAATTGGTTTAGGCTAGGCTTTCCTTGAACTTAAAGCTCCCATTGGATTAAACTCTAGACCGCTAAGGAGGGGTTGTCTTTCGGGAAGAGATTTATTTGAGTCGTACTAGGTAAATCTGATTTTGGGAAGGTTGATCTCGATGCGCTAAGCTAGAGGTTTTAACTGGTCTAGGGGAAATTAAATGATTATCTTTAACATCAATGATCAATACTAACATTCAAGTTAACGAATGTCCTAGGGCGAAGTACATTTTTATATCATCCTTTTCACTCTATTAAAATTCCAGCAATAGTTAATTTCTGTTTTAGTTATTTATTCTTTGTTCTTTATTTCAACAATCATCAACAAAAACCCCCTTCTGTTTTTAAATTTCTGTTTTAATTTATTTTTGGTTAAGAAGCAATTGTTAAAATTGGGTATTAAATCCCTAGGGTTCGACCTCGACTTATCCAGCTACAATTATTTATTGTTAGGAATAGACGAGAAAATTCTTTAATTATTTTTGGCGGATTCGACAACCGACCATCCAGCAAGTTGAACCTTTACAAACTTCTAAGAAACTTGGCTTAGAAGATATGATGATGCAATTTATGGAGCAAACTCATGCCTCAATCACGAACTTGGAGGCCCAATTCCAACAACTAACTACGTTTGTAATTTCAAAGAATGAAGGGATCATTCCATGCAACACCGAGCCTAACCTAGAGGATGAATGTGGATCCATAATGGAAAAGAGTGGTAAGGTTATTGATAATTATAAAAAGTTTGCTATTGACGATGTTTGTAATGTAGGTAAGCGAGCTGAACAGATAGACGAGCAACCTGCTCAAAAGCAAGGGCACCCTGCTGAATTTAAGCATGTTTCTCCTCAAACATTAGATGGCCCTACTCAGAAGGAAGTGGTTTCTAAAGACCAACCTCTTCAAAAGTACCAACCAAAGATACCTTTTTCCAAAAAGAGCAAGGCAACATCAAGCGTATGATGAATTTGGCAAGCAGCCTACTCCAATTGAATCATTCTTCATTGAAGAACAATTGCAAGCTTCATCATGGAGAGATATGGAAGCTACAAAGCAAAAGACTCCTTATATCAGTCCACCATATTCATCATTCGTCTGGTGTCCGCTTTAAACACCAATTGAAGCACTTGTTGGGCAACCCCAACTTTTCCAAACTTGTGCATGTTTTGTCTCCTTTATTTTCTTTGTTTTTAACTTTTAATGTGTGTGTTCTTTTTTCCTTTTTAGGTACCCATGATCAACTTTAAGTATGGGGATAGAAACATAAATCTCAAAGTTTAATTCTTAATTTTTTTCCATGCTTATGTTGATTTTCATACTTAATTCTACAATCTTGAAATCACACATGTTTCATAATGGGTACATGTTTTGCCAAATAAAGAATTGTAGATAAGGATGGAACCTCTAGAGCATAACGCAAAGCCAGCAACCTCAAGGGTTTCTGCATTTCAGACCCCGCAGCCTGGTGATAAAACCATGAGAAGGATCAGCAGCTTTCCAAGCAGTCTGACAAGTAACTTTGCCTTTTTGTTTTTCTTTCTCTGGTATGTTTCACAACCATTAGCCCTTGAAATTTCCATTTTCATACCATGCGATAGTTAAGATCTTTCCTTTCCCTTATTATTTTGTGTTTACTTTGTAGTTTAGTTGCATTGAGGACAATGCAAATTGTTAAGTATGGGGATGAGGATCTATCTTTCACAACCTGAAATTCAATTTGTGTGTGCTTGTTAAATATTGTCATACTTGAATAAATTGCAAGTCCTCAAAGTTATGTTTAAAATCTGTTTTTCTATTTTCGAGCAGTCTGCTTAGGTTGTCTGCTCAAGTTGTCTGTTTTGAGTTTCTATAGTTTATTTTTTTAAGCAATCTATTTTATGTTCAAAAATGTGTTTTCTTTTGTTTAATTCAAAAAAAAAAAATCCTTTGCAAGATTTTTCAAGTTTTGTATTTTCAAAATTTTTTTTGTGGCAGCTAATAAGAAACTTTTCAACTTGTGCGCATCTGTGATCACTTGTAAAATGCCAAGAGTTTGGAAGCATGATGTTTGATTTACATTTGTAACTTGTATAGGCAGATCAAGCCTTCTAAGACTTAAGATTTTAATGAATTTTTCAACTTTTTAGCTTGATTTGGATCAACTGCAACTTTTTACCCCTTAATGTGAGGAATTTTGAGCCTGCTTGTTCTTTAGTTTCAAATTATAAATCTTTATTTCTCAATTTTCTTGTGAGTAAGCTTACACTTCAATTGTAACTAGAACTTGGTTTGGTAGTACTTGTCAAGACTACATTATTGTTCACATGCATAAGATGATCAAGGCATTAGGTTTTACCCCTTTTAGCTTAAAAAGCCAACCTTTATGTATTGTTCTGTCACATTATAGATAAACCCCATTGATCCTAAGCTTGTTTGTTATTTGAAACCCATTTAAATGTTTCCCCTTAGCCTTTCACTTTATATTTTCCCAAATCACCCAAGAATTTACTAAAGAATGAATTTTCTCAAGTTGAGCAAGTTGTTGATCAATTGTAGTATTTCTAAGCTTTTGTTGTCTAAAACTTTCAAGCTTTCTAGACATTTAATGTTCCATCATTTTAAAAAAATCACAAGAATCTTCAAGAGATAGTTTTTGTGCGTTTAATTTTACATTCCAGTAGTGTCAAATTCCAGCAATATCAATTTTCAAATTTTCAATAAAGTTTCCAAGGATTGAGCCATTTGTTTCTTTTCCTCATTGTGTTTTGAGCAGCTCACTATAAATTCATTCATATGTTTTGAGCCTACTGTCATTGAGCAAGCAAGCTAATCATTTTTTTACTCCATTCATTATCATTTAGATTGCTTGCTTGCTTTGTCCTTTTTGCAAATAAGCTATTATTTAAGGTTGCTGTCCAAGTTATCAAGCAACCTAAACTCCTCTTGTTTAATAAAAAAAGAAAATAATAATAAAAAAAATCAAAAGTGCCCAAGTTATATTCTTATCTTTTATTCCTTATGAAACATCTCGTTGATTACTTGACACCTTGTGTGATTCTTTCCATCACTTGTGATAATCTTAGATTGAATATTCTTTGTGCAGTACTTACCAAAATTAATTCTTGTGCACCTACTTAGACTGCTTCAGTTTAGTAGTGCCGCAATTGTTGAGGTTGCTTGCTTTATAGTTCATTAAATGTTCCTTTGGTTATTCTTTACACCTAAATGTTATCCTTTTGACACACCCTAACCTTAACCGAGTTTCAACCCTTTGAAAAGTCCTTTTGATTATGCATAGTGTTCAATGTAAGTGGTGGCGATGAGACCAAGAATCAAGCTTATGGTTATGTTGTTGGGTAAGCTGTTGAGTGAACTTTAAAATATTTTCAACCAAACACACTCGAGTGATTGAGTGGCAACCTTCGGTGAGGCAGTTTGATTTAAATTCTAGCAAAGTTATTGAAATATGAAGTTTAATCCTTTGTCTTAGCTTGTTTTTGAAGCTGAAGCAAGTTGCTTGTGTGGGCTTAATATCTAATCTCCTTAAGCTTTGTATTTTCCTCATGATTATTATGTTGTTCAAGGTTTGGAAGTGATTATTAACTGCTGCCTTTATTTCCTTTGTGTTTCTTTCCTTTTATTTTGTTGCTTTCAAGTGTTCAAGTGTTTTAATTTTTTTCTTTTGTTATTTGCTTAAGGACAAGAAAACGTTCAAGTGTGGGGGTATTGGATAAGTGAAACTTATACCTAAATAATTGGGCGTAAATCAAATTAAAATGGAATTATTTTGATGAGCAAATAAGCTAAAAAGAACAGTTTTCAGGTTGCTTGAAGAATTCTGGATAAGGGCAAGCAGTCTGGGCGTGCAAGGTGGAGACTGCTGGAACAAAAAGACAAATATATAAAGATGGAAGAAACCAAGCAGCATGGGTGTGAATGGGCAGAAGGTGCAAAAGCAGACAGCCACATGTGAATAGCGACCCACCAGCTCATACCTAGGAAATGACAAGCAGGAGAGAGAAGAAGGAGAAAAGTTATTAGATTAATCACAAACTTTGGAACTATGTGATTAAATGCTTTTGAGATGTGTGCCTTGTGGTATTTTATTCTGCCGCCAATTTTACCTATCATTTGTAAGAATACTTTATTATTTTTGTGCACCAAGTTGCAAGTCTTCATTGGCTATTTAAGCCTTGAGCAGCTTGGGAGTTAGTATTCAGTTTTGGATTGGGCATAGCTCCCATTTTGTATCTCTTCATGAGATGGGGTGGTTTTCCACCCCATCACCTATTATAAATTCTTCTTTTTATTTGTCTATTATATTCTACTCAAGTATGATCACGCTAAATTCTTTTTTTTATTTGTCTATTATATTCTACTCAAGTATGATCACGCAACCTAGCACACAATGTGAGTAACTTCCCTCCAGTAGGCTTGAGCTTGCTGGACAGTATAAGTAAGTAGTCTGCTCCTTATTATTTATGAGTAATTATTTCTAGGTGATTGTTTTATGGTGGATTTAAATTATATAGAGTTTGATCATCTCTTAATTAGCATTTGATGAGACAGGAGGTTCCAAATTATAAGTGCGGATAGACCATAAAACACGTGTAATTCACTAACGGATGTTCCGGGTAGATTGCATGCTAAGGGTATTTGTCTTTGATGAATTTCTTACTAAAATTTAATGCATGATAATTAGTTTATGTAGGATGTTCCTAGTAAATGTCTTATCATACAATTCATATGTAGGAGGTTCTAAGTATGGTGAATAAAGAAGTAAGATACCTTAGATCCATGTTCTCAATATTGCTCATAAATAATAAAGAAAAGATTCACTGAAAATGCTGCACCTTGCATTTCTTAAGCCTATGCTTCTTAAAATTTGTTTTCACGCAACTTGCTTGATTTGACTTTCTACAATCTAAAACCTGCTATTATTTATTTCTTTTGTTATAATTAATTCATCCATACACCTCATTCATTTACTTAAAAAGAAATTAGATCTACTATTTTACTTGAAATATTTGAGGTTGTTCACATCAATCCCTGTGGAAAACGATACTTGGACTCACCACAGTGCTAAATTCAAATCTAGTGCACTTGCTAGTGTCACTTTTGGAGGCAACAATCACCTTTTGATGTTAGAATTTGTCACTGTATAAAGCCTATGAGCCTATTCATAAGCAGATTTTTATTGAATATACGGTAAAAAATAGTTGTTGCAAGAACTTTCATAACGGACCTTTTATATGTTGAATTTAGTACATAGTAGTATTAATAATAACAAGTAAAAAATCGTTAAAAAAAATTACAAATTATGTATCAAAGATCCATTGATACTAATTTATGACAAATAGCTCGAATAGAGAAAAATTAAAAGGAAAAAAATATTCAATTATTAACTATTTTTTATCTGGCAATAATTAATTATTTAATTAACTTAACTATTAAGCGCCTGCTGCACCGCTAATTAGGAATGGGAATAACCACTAATTGGGAATGGGAATATTTTTTCTATTGGCTACAAAGTATATTAAAATGATAAGAAGAGGCAATTTTATTCGTTGAAAGTCCCCAGTCAAATATGAATGTAATTATCAAATTGAACCAACCTTTCAGTTAACCGAACAAAACATTTCTACATTTTCCAAACCGAATTGAATCAAAGTTACTAACCAATTGCTAAATACAACTGTATCAAAAAAATTGTTACTGTTGGATGGAAAAATTGTTGACATTTTCTAGTAATTTAAACAAAAGATGTGTTTCAACAGTATGAATGTTATATTAACCATTCAATAATGAAAATCAATAAGAACAAACCTCCAAAGTTGTTAGAGTAAAGATCAAGATACTCAAGTTGGGTGCAGGAACCAATCCAGGAGGGGATAATCCCTTTGAAAAGGTTGTATCTCAAGTCTAACAACTTCAACCAGCGTAAGTTGGAAAGTTGAAGAGGCATAAAGCCATGGAATTGATTATCGTATACAGAGAGATTGACTAGGAATGAAAGGTTTCCAATTTGTGGAGGAATGGTCCCTTTTAGCCCCATGCTTTCAAGTACTACACCTCTAACTCTGCGATGGCGAATTCTACAAGTAATGCCAATCCAGTTGAATACTGAAGTAGCCGAAGACCAGTTGGATGCTAACAAATTTTGAGGGTCATTTGTGATGTGAGCTTTGAAGGCAAGGAGTGCTTCCTCATCTGTGCTTATGTATACGGCTCTAGTCTCATTCAGACATATTAACAAACACATGACATACAACAACAAAGACTTCATTTTCCCCATCACCAAAGCAAACACAATGACGAATACTAAAATCAGAATGTAGGATATATCTTGTAATACGTTGCAACAAATACCCACTTAATATATAATACTCAATGATTATGGAAGCAAGTTTTAAATAAATGAACTTTTTTTTTTCCTAACATTTTTTTTTTTTTTTTTTTTTTGTAATCAATTATATTCCTTAACCCATGGCAACGATACGAGCAAAAGTCAAAGTCAACCATGTCCTCACCCCACATCTTTGCAAGCAAGCCACTCATTTCCTTTCATTTAAAAAAAAAAAAAAAAATTATCTTCATTTTGCATGATCCTTCTCACAAGGCAATTATCTTCATTTTTATAATTATTTAATAGAAAAATTAAGGAATCATATAATTAAGAAAGTTCGCAACCATTGATTCAAGGAACATTCAGCAACGGAAGTCTCATATAATTACAATAATGAGTACTCTCTTCATAATTACATTTGTTTATACATAAATGATTAAGTTAGCAGAATATGGATGGTTTGTATGCTAATTAAGTCTGTTGAAGATCCTCAAGAAGCTTAACTTTGATCTTGTTGATAGCACTGTGAACATCCTTGCTACTAATCCTCTCCTCAGGTAAATCTCCATAACACTTTAATCCCAACTCCATTACTAACGATATGCAATATGTCTTAGCAACATAGTGTCGTTTGTTGACCCTTAACAAATTGGGATCTGCAAATTGATTTATTCCATAAGGTAATAACTCTTTGATCCATTGCTTGATGCTCATTTCTTCATTAAACATCTCATCTGTAGGCTTTCTTATTGTGAAAACTTCCATCATCAAAATACCAAAGCTGTATATGTCACCTTTTATAGAAACAAGTACTTCTGATCCATACTCTACATTAGAATTTGTTTTAGTCAGCCTGGTATAAGCAATAATAAATTCAAGTTATATACCAAAAATCAAACATTGATCACCTGGTGCCATGTACCCAACAATAGCAAGAGTCGCAGTTTGTATAAAAGTTTGATATTCTCCAATAAGCTTTGATATGCCAAAATCAGTCACATGAGCAACCATGTCCTCATCTAGAAGGATATTATTCGGCTTCAAATTACAATAGACAATTGGTTATATAGATCCATAATGAAGATATTCAAGTGCTGATGCAATATCTATCATTATGTTCACTCTCTGCAAAATATCTAAAAAGTAGTTGTGAGAATATAACCACTTTTCCAAGCTCCAATTGGGCATGAACTACATGACTAAAGCCTTGAACTTTGTGGTACAATAACTTGTGATAATTTTGACAAGATTTCTATGGCGCGTCCTACGCAGTACTTCACACTCCACATCAAAACTCGTGAATTCTCCTTCTAGCTCCAAATTGTAAACCTTTACCGCAATGGACATTCCATTTGAAAAGGTTGTATACTAAGCCGAAACTCCCCCTACCAAGCATGTTTATCTCATCAAATTTATTTGTTGCTTGATTAAGGTCATAGATCGAAATTCTTTGCAATGTTGTTAAAGGTAGCAAATGGTCTTGATGGGTCAACAATCTTGTTTTCCTTTTCCAATACCAAATCAAAAGGACAATAACAGTTCCAAATGCCAAAATTGTTGTTCCAATTACAACCGCTACCATCTTTACTTTCCATGATTTTTTATGATTCTTAGTTTTACAAGGATGGACAAGGAACTTAGGTGCCCCACAAAGTCCTGTATTTCCTAGAAACGATTGGGAGGACAAGTTTGTAAACGGTCCTGTAGTAGGAATTTCTCCTTCTAATGCATGGAAGGACACATTGAAATCCTTGAGATAAATGCTTGTAGGAAGTGTTCCATCAAAACTGTTTTCTCCAACATCTATGAACACAAGGTTACTCATTTCAAAGGGTGGAATTCTACCTGTCACAATTCATAAACCTACATCACTTTGACTTTAATTGTATTATTAATTGGTGGTAGTAGTAATAATTCATGATGTGTTCATAGTTCTAGTGCGAATAAATAGAAAATAACAAAGCTGTCATAATTTAATTTGAGAACCGGAGCCTAATGATTATTAACATAATTATATTAAATTATGGAAACTTAATTGACATTATAATAATTATTAAATATAGTTGATAAAACATTAATATATAGCTGATATTTAATAAGATTGTTTCAAAATCTTGACTATACTACTAATTTCCACCTTTATATATGTCGGGTCTTACATGTATTTAAGTGGGCTTGGGCTTGGGCTTTCAAAGCCCAGTCATGTTTTTTTTTTTTTTCCCCTTTACCTAAGAAATTTGTTAGTTCACGAGCTAATTCCCTTATTAACCTTTATGACTATCAGAAGCATTGCTGCAATTTTATTTACTTTACGTAGAATATGCAACTGCTCTTCAGATTTAATATAATTTGAAAATAATTGAGAACCCAACACACCAAATAAGTGATTAAATACTTTCCTAGAAAAAAAATTTAAATAATTACTTTATACCATTTCATTTATATATGCGCTTTCTCAAATTCTAGTAATTAGAAAAAAATAAAAAAAAAATTCGACAGCTCTCTTGTTAATTATATATATATATATATATATATATATATATATATATATATATACGTGTTTTTTTTTTTTTTTTTAATAGAAAGGCTATAACTTCTTATTAATGTGTTGTGTTATTATGGTTAATTAGGAAAATTAATTAATTAATGTGTTGTTGTAGCCTAATGATTATTAATCAATATGTAATCTACATTACTGTTTAATATTTTTAATTGCCGTAAATTTAAAATTAGTTCTATACTTTCTAATTTATATATGTGTCAATTAAGGTTAAAATAGATATATGAAATGACATACAAATCAATGAACATTTCAACAATAATAGTGAAATTGGAACCCAAATGAGTCCCTTCATTGCATAGAAATCACCTACATTGGCTATCTTAAATTAATAGATTCGTTGAATTAGAACCTTGTACGTGGAACTTACTTGGAAGAGTAGGTAGTGGCTTACATGTGCCTTGAAAATCCAATTCGACATTTTGGGAGATAACAAAATATAAAATAGGATGTCATTCTTTTTTAACACTCTTTTTTGAAAATCCAACTCAAGTTTTTCCCCGCTCATTGATACTCATTTATGACAAATTGCTCAAATAAAGGAAAGTTATCTAGAACATGAGCACCATAAATTCTTTTCTAATTTTTTATTTGATACATACTAATATTATATGGATGATTACATATTTATTAAGTCTGGTGAACATTCTTTACAAACTTTACTTGGATCTTGATGAGAGCACTGTGAACATCCTTGCTACTTAGCCTTTCCTCAGGTAAAGCTGCACTACACATTAAGGCCAATTCCATAATCGATGATATGCAATCTGTCTTGGCCAAATAATGTCGTTCGTTGACCCTTAGCAAATTAGGATCTGCAAGTTGAGTGACTCCATAAGGTAATGAATCTTGGATCCATTGCTTGATGCTCATTTCTTCATTAAACATCTCATCTGTAGGCTTTCTTCTAGTAAAAGTTTCCATCAACAATATACCAAAGCTGTATACATCGCCCTTTACAGACACAAGTCCTTCTAATCCATACTCTACATCATAGTTTGTTTAGTCAGCATACTATAAGCAATATCACCTGGTGCCATGTACCCAACAGTAGCAAGAGTGGCAGTTTGTATGAAAGTTTGATATTCTCCAACGAGTTTTGATATGCCAAAATCACTAACATAAGCAACCATACCCTCATCTAGAAGGATATTGCTAGGCTTCAAATCACAGTGGACAATAGGTTCTGAAGAACCATGATGAAGATATTCAAGTGCTGATGCAACATCAATCATTATGTTCAATCTCTGAATGATTTCCAAAAAGTACTTATGAGAATACAACCACTTTTCTAGACTCCAATTGGGCAAGAACTCCATGACTAAAGCTTTCAGGTCAGTAGTACAACAACTAGTGATTATTTTCACAAGATTTCTATGGCGAATCCTACGGAGTATTTCACATTCCACATCAGAACTCTTGAATGCTCCTTCGCACTCCAAATTATAAACCTTGACTGCCATGTACATCCCATTAGAAAGGGTCCCTTTGTATACCGAACCAAAACTCCCCTTGCCAAGCAAGTTCACCTCATCAAATTTATCGGTTGCTTGTTCAAGCTCCTGACCTGAAATTCTTTTCCATGTTGGAAAAGGTAGCAAATGCTCGTGATGAGTCAACAATCTTGTTTTCCTCTTCTAGTACCAAATAAGGATAACAATAACAGATCCGAGTGCAAAAGCTATCGATCCAATGGCCGCTAGTGTTATCTTTGCCTTTTTGGATGTATTATGATGTCTAATTTTGCAGTGATGGACATGGAATCTAGTTGCCCCACAAAGTCCTTTCCTTCGTAGAAATGATTAAGCTGAAAAGTATATAAATGGACCTCCATTAGGAATTTCTCTTTGTAACCCATTGAATGACACATTGAAATACTTGAGATATTTTAATTTCTCAAAGGACTTGGGGATTTCTCCAGAGAGATTATTGATTGATAAATCCTTGAATTCCAAACTCATAGCATCTCCAAATGATCAAGGAATAGAACCCTCCAATACATTATTCGATAGAGAGAGATAAGTTAGAGATTGGAGGCCTCCAAAAGTGGGTGGGATACTACTTGAAAATTGATTTCCTGAAAAATCGAGTGATGTAATAACTTTCAAATTGCCAATATCTAGTGGAAGAGAACCACTAAAGGAATTTGACCACAAGTTCAGTTCAAGGATATCTTTAAGCTTCCATACGGTTGAGGGGATTGTAGAATTAAGTTTGTTGGATTGTAAATTGAGACTCCTTAGAGAACTGAGATTTCCGAGGCATGAAGGAAACTTTCCAGAGAGCTTGTTTCCTCCAAAATATATGTCACTCAAACTCCGTAAACCATACAATTCAGAAGGTATGGACCCTTGTATTCTATTTGATTGCAGATATAAACCTTGAAGCTTCCTTAATTTTCCAATTGTCAAAGGAATGAATCCTCCTAAATTGTTATTTTCTATAGCCAAGAAAATCAAGCTACTTACGTTGCCAATTTCTTTGGGAATGTTGCCTGTAAGTCCACTATGAGTAATGTCCAATTGTTGAAGGGAAGAACATAGATTTCCTATGGAAATTGGAAGAGAAGCATTTAATGGATTTCCAGCCAACAGTAACACTGTCAAATTTTTGCAATTGGCAAATGAGGAGAATAAAGTGATTAAAGATTGACTATTGAGTTGATTGTACCCCAAATTGAGAACTTGGAGGTTTCTTAAATTACCAAGATCATCAGGAATAGAACCAAAGAACATGTTATCATCCAAGTCTATCACAATAAGCTTAGATGCATTAGAGAGACATTTGGGAATAGGACTATCCAAGTGATTTTCTCCAATAGAAAGTCTCTCAATACTGGGAAGATGGAGATCAAAGCAGGGAGGAAGACTGCCTGAGATATTGTTAAGAGCCAAGTTCAACAACTTCAATGTTGAGATATTAAAAATGGTGGATGGAAGTATTCCATCAAGATTGTTATCTCCAAGCATAAGAGAAACAAGGTTACCCATTTGAAATGGTGGAATGCTACCTGTCACAATTTATAAATTACCTATATTAATTATTTCAACTTTTAAAAAAAAAAAAAATTCTCTACATCTCGTTATTATGAATTTACCACCAATGAACTTTAACATATGTTAAGAGTTTTACCATAATAATACCTGTCAACATGTTTTCTCCCAAGTCAAGAACCGTGAGCTAGGTCAGATTTCCAATAGATGACGGAATTTTACCACCAATGGAATTTCTTATCATTTGTAACACCTTAAAATTTAAAAGATTGCCAATGGACTCTGGAATTTCTTCTATATCGAATAAAGAATAAATTTGCAACTGGTTAATTACTTCAATTCATTGGTTCTATATATTCCAGTATTAACTACAATATTATCAAATAAACTTTGAATATTAAATTGGGATAGATACTCCTTATACAATGTGAGAGGGGAGTTGAATTATAAAATGTGAATGCATGACAAATTCAATGATTGGAATAGAAAATGAAAATATCTACATGTAAGATTGCTAATTGACTCAGGAATTCTCCTATATGGATTAATAAAGAATAAATATGCAATTGGTTAATTATTTTAATTCATTTGTTCTATATAAGTCCATGTATAGTATGTAGCTGCAATATTAATTTGTTTTTATTTTTTGAAATTAGTTTACGACAATATTATTAAATGAACTTTGCATCAGAGCCAAATATCCATGTTAATTAAGATAGGAACTGAAGTAATGTGAATATATTTCATTTTATTCAAAATAAAGAATCAGCTATATACTTCATTCATTCCAAATTGATAAACTACTTTTAGCCTTTATATAAATTAAGAAAAAATAGTTAAGTTAGTTGAAAGAAAATTTTTATACATGATATTCCTACTTCACCCATATTTAACTAACCAATAGGAATATATTATGTATTAATTATGATAAATTTTTATAAAGTTTGTATTGAAATTGAAAAAATATTTATAATTTCAAGTTAATATGATGTAATTTGTTGATTTCTACCCATAATAAATAAGGGGGTAATGGGAAAAGTAAAATATAACCTATATTCATAAATAGAAAGTTATTTATAATTTGGGATGAACCAAATTGGTAAAGTGGTTTAATTTTGGGACAGAGGGAGTATATAGTTTCTAAGATAGTTTATTTATTGAAAAATAAATTTGAGGTTTATTATTCCTTAAAATTGGCTAATTTTTTCACTTTTATGAAATAATGCATCATTACCTTTGAAGTTATTATTACCAAGATATAACTCTCTGTGGAAATAAATACTTGATTAGGGGCTTTATTGTATTTTCATACGATAATTAGTTATAATTAGTTGCAACTAATTGTAACTAATTAGTAGTTAGCTGTATAAAAAGCTACTTTACCTTTCTTTGTAAATTGAATCGTTTTCTGAAGCTAATAAGCTTGTTAATGCCATTTCTCTAAGTTTCTCATGGTATCAGAGTTGGATTCAGCAAAATGGTGAGGAGTGGCCGAAGAGCAAGGGTGACGGAGATTCCGGCTGGTGGAAGATTTGATGATGAAGGCGAATTTCCTGAACCAGATGAAGAACGCTTACCACCTGTGCCTGAAAATCGAGATCGAGATCGAGTTTTTCAGGATTTCGATCTCCATATGTTCTCTGGTTTCACTCAATCACATGATAATGCAGGTATTTCGATTATCAATTTCCAATTAAATGGAAACAATTATATTTCCTGGCGAAGAGCTATGATTCGAGCCCTAAATGTTAAAGAGAAGAGTGATTTAGTGCTGAAGGATGTTGAGCCACCAAAGGAAACAAATCCAGGATATCAGTCATGGTTAAAGACTGATAGTTTGGTCACAGCTTGGCTGATTAATAGCCTTGAAAAGGACATTGCTGATGGTTTTCAGTATGTCTCATCCGCTCGAGAATTATGGCTGGAACTGGAACTTCGTTTTGGAATTAGCAATGGTCCTCTCCTTTACAAGATTCAAAGGGAAATTACACTGTTGACACAGGGTAACTTGTCAATTTTACAATATTATAACAAGATTAAGCGTTTGTGGGATGAATTGAGTTACCTTACTCCTGTACCGAGTTGTCATTGTGGTGTCTCTCGAAACTGTGTCTGTAATGCTTTTCAGCGTATGGCAGATTCTATAGAGGAGAATAAATTGATTCAATTTTTGATGGGATTACATGAGGCTTATGATAATGTAAAGAATCAGATTTTGTTAATGGATCCTTTACTTGGTTTAAATAAGGCATATGCTATGTTGTTAAAAGTTGAGAAGCAGCAGGAGATTTCCTTGATGCATACAATAGAAATAGCTAGTTTTGTTAAGAATGATAACAAGAAACCTCTAGAGATTAACAAGGATGATTTGAAGTGTGATTATTGTGATGGGACTAGGCATGTTAGGGCCACTTGTTTCAAGCTGATAGTGTATCCTGATTGGCATCCCAAGTCAAAGAAACAAAACTCCAAACCAAAGAAGAATACTCAGCCTTATCGTGCTAATGCAGTACAGGGAGGGATAAAGAAGATGACAGTGGGAAGTGATACTGAAGAAGATGATGAACAGAAGGAAGATTTCCAGCAAATGGTGAGGGAAGTTTACAAGATGATGAAGGGGAAGGCTTTCATGGCTGATTCACCTTTGTAGGCTCCTGATTTTACTACTTTTGCAGGTTTCTCAGGTACTTCTTCTTCTTCTTGTTCTTCTGGTCTAAATGTTGTGCACACATCTTGCTGGATTGTTGATAGAGGTGCCACCTCACACATGACTTATGTCTCAAGTCATTTTATTCCTACCTCTTCTGATTTAGTTAAGCAAACAGTGGCTTTGCCTGATGGTACTTTAAAACAGATGAAGAATGTTGGAAAGGTTGAATTGTCACCTACTCTCACTTTACATGGGGTTCTTTTTGTGCCAAGTTTTCGCTACAACCTTTTATCTGTTGGACAGTTGTTGCAGGATAGCAATCTTGAGGTGGTTTTTCATTCTCACTATTGTTATCTGCAGGATAGGGAAACTCATGTGGTTAAGGCAGTGGGGTGGCATGTTGATGGCCTCTATTTGTTAGATACACATTCCTTTTCTGCAGATGTTATCAATAAAGTACAGCAATTATGTTTGGCTGTGACTGTTTCCAATCATGCAGATTCTGACATATGGCACAAGAGACTTGGCCATGCTTCTTTTGATGTTCTCAGTCATGTTGGTAATCTTGACATACAATGTAATTCAAATTCTTGTACTGTCTATCCTCGTGCTAAACAGCACCATTTTCCTTTTACTAGAAGTACAATAACTACAGAAAAGTGTTTTGAGTTGTTGCATATGGATTTATGGGGGCCTTACAAACTGAATTCTCTTACTGGTGCTAGATATTTTCTGACTTTGGTTGATGATTACACTAGATACACTTGGGTTATTTTGTTACAAACTAAGGCTCAGGTTGGGCATGCAATAGAAGTTTTTCTTAAAATGGTAACCTGTCAATTTAATACAACAGTGAAGGTGATCCGAAGTGATAATGGTACAAAATTTGTAAATAAGTTCTGTGCAGGGTTATTTCAAACTCAAGGTATTTTACATTAGACTACTTGTGTATATACCCCTCAGCAAAATGGGGTTGTAGAATGCAAACACAGACACTTGTTGGAAGTTGCCAGGGCCATTTTATTTCAGTCACATTTACCACTGCAGTGTTGGAAATGCCCTAGTCCCGAGGCATTGGCCCTTGTATTTGTATTATACATTCATTGGATTTATGTATTATACTCATTTGTGTTATTAATAAAGGCATCAATTCATTTATTATATTTATCTTGTGCAATATATTAAATGAAGTATCCAATGGACATATCTATATCCATGATGACGAGTGTCATGCACTTGGCAGTAAGACCGTGGATAGGGTAAACGATATGACCATAAAGAGATCCGTAGTCTGTTCCAGTCATGAGAATGAATGGAACTAGAGACTATCATTAACCTGGTTGTATGGCGGTGTCTTACCGGTCATTGGACATGGAATGTCAACCAAGTTAATGGGTACATGCCTGGGAGCATGGTACTGGATAGATCCACTTAATGAGTAATCCACATGGTATAGTATCACAAGTGATTCTCGTGCAGTACTTGTATGGATCCTTTGACCTGACCATATGATGGTGTTACATGTGAAGTCACATGCTTAGGGGTACGCCTAAAGGGCCTGTAATAGGGTGCCAAGTATGGATACTTTTGGGTATGTCCCTGAGCATGGTGATACTATGGATATGCAGAAGGGATTTGTCACTCAGTAGCCCACTGAGAAGATATCACCGGCCTCTTGATGAATGTGACTGATAAGAGTGTGGCCACACCCAAACAAGTTGGAACTTGTTTGTGAGCTTCAGTGCATTCGGGATCAAGTTAATGTCTGGACACAAAAGAGGGTGATCAATCCATGCCTCTGTGTTGGACACCGATATCAATGACATGGGATGTACAAGTTTAAACTACAGGGTTATGATAACAGTTAGACTGCCATCTCCATCTTAATTGGGGGCTGCAGTGGCTTGCTAGAGCCCAACTGCAGTCTGCGGGCCAAAGGCCCACTGCCAACATAAAGATAGGCCCACGGGATCGTACACATAGAACGACTGAATGCAGACTTAAGGAATCACATGTGTACTTGGAGTATACACTATGGAAAGAGAGGTGTATATATATTAATTATATTATAAAGATCAATTGGATTGATCCTAATAATAAAATTAATATATGTTCGATTGGCTCTTCATAATTAATTGGATTAATTATGAAATTATTTCCTAGGTGGAAATATTCATATGTATAGGTTTACATATGATTTTATTTTGTGAAGATTTAATTTTAATTCGATGGATTAAATTAATTGTCAAACTAATTTTAATTTAAATGTAAATAATATATTACTTGCAGTAATATATTAAATACATGGGTATATTAAAATTGGGCTTGGAATTAATTTAAACCAGAACAATTAAAATTAGACTGGGCCTAAATTAAAACATAGAAGTCCGCACAGAATAGTAAGGAGCCAAGGTGGGTCTGAATTCCCCTAAGGGAATTCAGCCACCCTAGGTATAAATACCTAGGGTTAGAAATTTCGGCCAACCCTAGAAAAAGATTGTAGCCGAAATTCCTAGCCACCTCCTCTCCTCCATAGTTTTGTTTTTCCGACGCTAGCACGGGTTGCATTTGTTAGGAGGGATTCTACTTTGAATTCTGCAGTCATCATCCATCTCTTGAAAGAGATTTTCTGGTAAGAAAATTAATCTCTTTCTATTTAATTTTAATGTTTTTCAATTTCCATCTCAATTGCTCCTGGGACTGGATTTGAGGAAATCACCGCGTTCTTCTGCTTTTATCGGGTGATTTCCGGTGAAAAATCCCAACAGTGGTATCAGAGCGGGCTTTTGATCCGTGGGAATTGATAAATTTTGTTTGAATCCCATTTTTGAAATTGGTGTTTTTATTGGGATTCATGGTATGGGTTTTATGATTTTTTCCATATGTTTTATACAATGAAAATTAATTTTGCATATTGGTTTATGTTATTTTAATTTTGTTGTATGTTATTGGAATTCTTGGAGAATTGCATTGTGTTGATGGATGGTGAATTTTTTTATTTTATTCTGTTAATTTAAAAAAAAAAAAAAACTGCCTCCCAAGGTGCGGGGCTACCGGCGGCCACCGCACGCGGCGGGAGGTGCGGCGGCAGCTGCCTACTGCTGCTGCCGCTGGGCGGCAGCTGCTGCTGGGCAGTGGCAGCTGGGCGGCCATTGCGCAGCGGTAGTGCCGCTGCTGTTGCTAGGGCAACTCCGTTGCCCTAGCTGTAGCAGGCCGGGCCCTGTATTTTGGATTTGGCGGGTCTTGGGCCCGGGGCCCACCTTTGAAATTTTAATTGGTTTTAAAATTCGTGTGTTTAAATTTATGTAATTTAAATGCGTATGGTTTCTTGGATGAATTTTATTTTCGTTCATGTGATATTAATTTTGGAAATTAATATGGTTAATGGAAATTGGTCCGGGTAATTTTGGCACAATCACTTGGACGGCTGAATTAGACCTATGGTTTCGCAATTCCAGTGGGAGCAGTTGGACTGCCTGGGCTGGAGGCCCAAAGCCCGTTAAGGGTTAGAACCATGGTGGGCCAAAAATTGGCGATTTCCTAATAATGGCTTGGACATAATTTAAATGGGCTTAAATCATGCATTGTGACATGTTTATGAATTGTATGTATTGGATGCATATGAATGATTAAATGTATGTATGATTGGATGCTAATGGGCCTTGAACAAGATGGGTTGTAATTTTTCTATTTTGGGTAAATACGGCCTGCGTGTCGTTTTTCTTTTTAATGTAATTTATTTTATTTAAATTAAATATTATAAAATTTGTTAAAGAAGAAGCCCATGGAGTGGTGAGCCCAAATGGAGGTGCAAGCCCAATTGGAGGTGCAAGCCCAGAAGGAGAAGATGGAGGCCTACCTAATTTTATTTCTAGTATAGGTTTACTAGAATAATATTAGGATGTAATATAGGCCCATAGCAATCCATTTACTTTTATTTAATTATGTTTTATATTCATTTGCATGTATGAATGTATGTTCCACTAGCCTATTCACCTGTTTTATGTATGTAAGCCGTTATAATTGAATCTAATAACCAAATGAAATTACTAAGTCGCTTAAAAGTGCTTCCCTCATTCAAAACCGAATCGAGGTGGGAATAGGCCAGTTGTAGACCATGCCCTCATAGGATGCACTAGAGTATTGTCACTTTGTATTGGGTTAGAGTATGGGATACTCTAACACTTGGATAGAGGTTTTGACTTAGTGTGGGTAGTAGGATTCTCCTGGCCCTTAGCATAGATGGGTAAGTGCCAACATGCCCATCAAACCGAGAGTCCCTAGGTTGGGATTGGACGGTGTTCCTACCTAAATAATTAAGGTGTAGTTGTACCAAACCCTCATTTGGCTATTTCTTAATGAAATATGGATCTCGGCCCATGAGCCCAACAACTCGGTTTAAATTAATAACTTGATTCATTATTAATTTTATATGGGAACAACAAAGTAAAGCCCTTTATTAACACTCTAAATGTTTTTCTGTGTAGAAACACCCAAATGGCAAACACAAATACCTTATCACTGCGATCCATTCTAGAAAAGGACAAGCTTTTCGGTCCTAACTTTTTAGACTGGTCTAGGAACTTAAGGATAGTTCTAAGACAAGAGTCAAAAGAGTATGTACTGGAAAGGCCTGTGCCGGCTCCGCCTCAAGGACGTAATCCACCGGCTGCCTAGCTGGAGGAATACGAGGCGCATGTCAAGGACAACTGGGATGTGACATGCCTTATGTTGGCCTGTATGGTCCCTGAACTGCAAAAACAGTTTATGGACCACCAAGCCTATGCTATGATAACAACTTTTAACGAGATGTTTCAAGAGCAAGCTCATCAGGAAAGGTACCTGACCAATAAGGCATTCCACTCTTGTAAGATGGGGGCCGCGACGTCTGTGAGTGCACACGTGCTCAAGATGAAGGGCTATTTGGATACTTTGGCCCGTCTCGGATCGCCTATCTCTCAAGAGTTGGCGGTGGACACTATCCTCGTGTCCTTGCAGGATTCTTATGATCAGTTCATCCTGAACTACAATATGCAAGGGATGAATCGCACTGTCAGTGAGATGCATGGGATGCTTAAGCTTACTGAGCAGTCGATCAAGAAGACTCCGCCGGTGCTGCTGGTTAACAAGGGGAACCAACTTTTGCCAAGGGTAAGGCCAAGGAAAAGGCCAAGGCCAAGGCCAAAAAGGCCAAAGCCAAGAAGGCCAAGGCGCAACCCAAGGCCCAGCAGAAGACAGGTCCTGATGATGTCTGTTTCGGGTGTAGACAGATGGGCCACTGGAAGAGATCGTGCCCCAAGCTGATGGGAGAGCAAAGAAGGGGCCAAGGTGCGTCCTCTTCAGGTATTTATGTTATAGATATTAACCTTACTATTTCAACATCCTGGGTATTGGATACTGGATGTGGTTCTCACATTTGTTGCAATGTGCAGGGACTTAAGAACAGAAGGTTGCTGGGGTCAGGAGAGGTGGACTTGCGGGTCAGGAATGGGGCAAGGGTTGCTGCCATAGAGATCGGCGAATACCACCTTGTGATGCCCAGTGAATTGGTTTTGATTTTAGAACATTGTTACTTTGTACCTGCTATGTGCAGGAATATTATTTCTGTATCAATGTTGGATATTTTTGGATTTGTTTTCACTATTTCAAATGGTCGAATTTCTATATCTAGAGAGGGATTATTTTATAGAGATGCTCTATTAAATAATGGCCTATATATCCTGGACTTAAATGAAACCAATCATATCTATAACATAAGCACTAAAAGGGTTAAGCCTAACGAACTTAATCCTATCTACCTATGGCATTGTCGTCTTGGCCATATAAACGAGAAGCGCATTGCTAGACTCCATAAAGCTGGAGTCCTAGGGTCATTTGACTTGGAGTCAATTGATACATGCGAATCATGTTTACGAGGGAAGATGACAAAGGTGCCTTTTAGTAAGAAGGCTGAAAGGGCTACTGGCTTAATGGACCTAATACATTCAGATGTGTGTGGACCTATGAGTGCAGCGACCAGAGGTGGGCATCTGTACTTCGTCACGTTCACGGATGATTTCAGCAGATATGGCTATGTCTATCTGATGAAACACAAGTCCGAAACCCTTGATAGGTTCAAGGAATTTAGGAACGAGGTACAGAACCAGCTAGGCAGGAATATCAAAACCCTTCGGTCGGACCGAGGCGGTGAGTATATGAGCCTAGAGTTTGACTCATACTTGAGAGAACACGGAATAGTTCCACAGCTCACTCCTCCCGGAACACCACAATGGAATGGGGTGTCCGAACGGAGGAATAGGACCTTGTTGGACATAGTCCGCTCAATGATGAGTCAAGCATCTCTCCCAATTAGTTTCTGGGGACACGCCCTCGAGACAGCAGCTCTCATATTAAACAATACTTCGACTAAGGCTGTGGAAAAGACCCCATATCAGATATGGACGGGCAAGGAGCCCAACGTGTCTTTCCTAAGGATTTGGGGATGCGAAGCACATGTCAAGAAATTGACTAGTGGCAAGCTGGAGCCTAAAACCGATAAATGCCTGTTTGTGGGCTACCCTAGGGAAACCAAAGGGTATTACTTCTACAACCCCGCCGAGAACAAGGTGTTTGTGGCAAGGAAGGGGGTCTTTCTGGAAAAGGAGTTCCTTTCCAAGAAAGATAGTGGGAGCAATGTTGAACTCAGGGAAGTTCAAGGTCCACAAGCTCCTGAAGAGGATAACTCGGAGGCCCAGGTGGAGCTTCCACAAGTGGAAGCACCGACCCAGGCCACACAAGAACCTAGAAGGTCTAGTAGGGATCGTCGGGAACCGGAGAGGTATGGTTTCCTCATCACCGATGATCAAACTCTTCTCATCTGGGATGAGGAAGAACCCAAAACCTACCAGGAGGCTATGGCTAGCCCACAGTCTGCAAATTGGCGTAAAGCCATGGAGGCAGAAATGCAATCTATGTACGATAATCAAGTTTGGAACTTGGTTGATCCACCTCCGGGTGCTAAGGTAATAGGTTGCAAGTGGTGCTATAAGCTAAAAGCTGATAATACCTTCAAGGGGCGTCTGGTTGCGAAAGGTTTCAGACAAGTCCATGGAATAGACTATGAAGAAACTTTCTCACCAGTAGCCATGCTCAAATCCATCAGGATACTGCTGGCCATAGCCGCATGGTATGACTATAAGGTATGGCAGATGGATGTTAAAACCGCTTTCCTTAATGGAAAGCTACTCGAGGATGTGTACTGACACAACCTGAGGGTTTTGTCGATCCTAAGTATCCGGGAAGGGTATGCAAACTTCAAAGGTCCATTTATGGACTGAAGCAAGTGTCCCGTAGTTGGAATCTAAGATTCAATGAGGCTATAAAGGAATATGGCTTCATACAAAATCTAGATGAGCCTTGTGTGTATAAGAGGACTAGTGGGAGCATTGTCACATTCTTGGTACTTTATGTAGACGACATCCTGCTCATTGGAAGCGACATACCTACACTGCAAGGGGTAAAGCAGTGGCTAAGTAAATGCTTCGCAATGAAGGACTTAGGCGAGGCTGAGATGATCCTAGGGATCAGGATCTACAGGGATAGATCAAATCAGCTTCTGGGCCTAAGTCAGGCTTCGTACATTGACAAAGTTCTGAAAAGGTTCAGCATGAACCGGGCCAAGAAAGGTTTCTTGCCAATGGGCCATGGGCTGAAACTTAGTAAGAAGAACTGTCCTAAAACAACGGAGGACAGGGAGAACATGAAATTGGTTCCATATGCTTCGGCTATTGGATCAATCATGTACTCAATGTTATGTAGGAGACCTGATGTCGCCTTTGCACTGAGTATGACGAGTCGATACCAGCAGGATCCCGAGGAGGATCACTGGAAAGCTGTCAAGGCGATCCTCAAGTACCTTAACCGGACTAAGGATAGCTTCTTAGTGTATGGTGGTCAGGAAGTGCTGTCAGTTACTGGGTACACTGATGCGAGCTTCCAGACAGACCAGGATGAGTACCAGTCGTAGTCTGGGTATGTATTTTTGCTGAAAGGTGGTGCTGTAAGCTGGAGGAGCTCAAAGCAGCCAACCATAGCGGACTGTACAACAGAAGCTGAGTATATCGCTGCGTGTGATGCAGCTAGGGAAGCTGTGTGGATGAAGAAGTTTATCACTGAGTTGGGAGTAGTGCCAACTATCCAGGACCCAGTCGATATCTTCTGTGACAACAATGGGGCCGTCGCACAAGCTAAGGAGCCTCGGTCACACAAGAACACAAAGCACGTGCTCAGAAAGTTTCACCTCATACGAGAGATCGCGGAGAGAGGTGACATTGCATTGCATAGAGTGGACACCGAGGATAATGTCGCAGATCCATTGACCAAGGCGCTGGCTCAGCCCAAGCACGAGGGTCATACCAGATCTATAGGGATTAGGCCCAGGCCTAGTTGGAACTAGTGCAAGTGGGAGATTGTTGGAAATGCCCTAGTCCCGAGGCATTGGCCCTTGTATTTGTATTATACATTCATTGGATTTATGTATTATACACATTTGTGTTATTAATAAAGGCATCAATTCATTTATTATATTTATCTTGTGCAATATATTAAATGAAGTATCCAATGGACATATCTATATCCATGATGACGAGTGTCATGCACTTGGCAGTAAGACCGTGGATAGGGTAAACGATATGACCATAAATAGATCCGTAGTCTGTTCCAGTCATGGGAATGAATGGAACTAGAGACTATCATTAACCTGGTTGTATGGTGGTGTCTTACCGGTCATTGGACATGGAATGTCAACCAAGTTAATGGGTACATGCCTGGGAGCATGGTACTGGATAGATCCACTTAACGAGTAATCCACATGGTATAGTATCACAAGTGATTCTCGTGTAGTACTTGTATGGATCCTTTGACCTGACCATATGATGGTGTTACATGTGAAGTCACATGCTTAGGGGTACGCCTAAAGGGCCTGTAATAGGGTGCCAAGTATGGGTACTTTCGGGTATGTCACTGAGCATGGTGATACTATGGATATGCAGAAGGGATTTGTCACTCAATAGCCCACTGAGAAGATATCACCGGCCTCTTGATGAATGTGACTGATAAGAGTGTGGCCACACCTAAACAAGTTGGAACTTATTTGTGAGCTTCAGTGCATTCGGGATCAAGTTAATGTCCGGACACAAAAGAGGGTGATCGATCCATGCCTCTGTGTTGGACACCTATATCAATGACATGGGATGTACAAGTTTAAACTACAGGGTTATGATAACAGTTAGACTGCCATCTCCATCTTAATTGGGGGCTGCAGTGGCTTGCTAGAGCCCAACTGCAGTCTGCAGGCCAAAGGCCCGCTGCCAACATAAAGATAGGCCCACGGGATCGTACACATAGAACGACTGAATGCAGACTTAAGGAATCACATGTGTACTTGGAGTATACACTATGGAAAGAGAGGTGTATATATATTAATTATATTATAAAGATCAATTGGATTGATCCTAATAATAAAATTAATATATGTTCGATTGGCTCTTCATAATTAATTGGATTAATTATGAAATTATTTCCTAGGTGGAAATATTCATATGTATAGGTTTACATATGATTTTATTTTGTGAAGATTTAATTTTAATTCGATGGATTAAATTAATTGTCAAACTAATTTTAATTTAAATGTAAATAATATATTACTTGGCGTAATATATTAAATACATGGGTATATTAAAATTGGGCTTGGAATTAATTTAAACCAGAACAATTAAAATTAGACTGGGCCTAAATTAAAACATGGAAGCCCGCACAGAATAGTAAGGAGCCAAGGTGGGCCTGAATTCCCCTAAGGGAATTCGGCCACCCTAGGTATAAATACCTAGGGTTAGAAATTTCGGCCAACCCTAGAAAAAGATTGTAGCCGAAATTCCTAGCCACCTCCTCTCCTCCATAGTTTTGTTTTTCCGACGCTAGCACGGGTTGCATTTGTTAGGCGTTCGTGTACGAAAACGAGGACGGATTCTACTTTGAATTCTGCAGTCATCATCCATCTCTTGAAAGAGATTTTCTGGTAAGAAAATTAATCTCTTTCTATTTAATTTTAATGTTTTTCAATTTCCATCTCAATTGCTCCTGGGACTGGATTTGAGGAAATTACCGCGTTCTTCCGCTTTTATCGGGTGATTTCCGGTGAAAAATCCCAACATGCAGTATTGGGGAGAAGCCATTTTGATGGCTACTTCTATCATTAATGTTCTTCCTGTTAGAATGTTGAATTGGCAAACTCCTTTTGACAGATTATTTCAGTGCAGGCCAGATTATACTAAGTTTCATGTTTTTGGGTGTAGCTGCTTTTACACGAATGTATCTCCTGCTCGTGATAAGTTCTCTTCTCGTGCCTTTCCAGGAGTTTTTGTAGGCTTTACTCCAGGTAAGAAGGGTTATAAGATTTTTGATTTAACAACTCAGAAACTTGTTGTTTCTAGGGATGTGCAATTTATAGAGAATGAATTTCCTTTTCATCTAACAACTTCTTCATTGAACTTAGCTTCTTCTACTCCTGTTTCACATTCTCTTCCTAACACTGTTGTTACTCCATCTCCTGATGATGATTCTCTTTCTCTGCGGAGGTCAGTAAGAATCAGACAACCATCTTGTTGGTTACAAGATTATGTTACAGACAATAGTAATGTTGTTACTCATATACCTTTTCAGCAAAGAGTTTTTCTTACCAAAATTTTACAGATAAAGGAGCCTGCTCATTATCATGAGGCTAAGGCTGATGATAATTGGGTTCAGGCTATGAATACTGAATTGCAAGTGCTGGAAGCCAATCATACCTGGGAGATTGTGCCTCTTCCTTCTCACATCAAACCCCTTGATACTAAGTGGGTGTACAGGGTTAAGTATAAGAGTAATGGTGATGTTGACCGTTATAAGGCACATTTGGTTGCCAAGGGTTATAACCAGATTTTTGGTGTGGACTATCATCATAGTTTTAGTCCTGTGGCTCGTATAGTTACAGTTAGATTGTTTTTGGCAATCGGTGCAGCTAAGGGTTGGAGTATACATCAGATTGATGTTAATAATGCCTACCTCCATGGCATTCTTGATGAAGACATTTATTTGAAACCTCCACTTGGTTATAAAACTGTTCCTGCAGGTCATTGTTGCAAACTAGTGAAGTCCCTTTATGGTCTCAAGCAAGCTAATGGCAGAAAGAGTTATCCACCAAACTCTTGGCTTATGGTTTTCAAAGGTCCATCAATGACCATTGTCTGTTTACCTTGATTGATAGTCATGATGGTTCTTTCTCAGCGATTTTAATCTATGTAAATGATATTCTGATTATGGGTTCTCATGCTTGCAAAATTCAGGCCATCAAGGATTATTTACATAATCTTTTTACCACCAAAGACATGGGGGATGCTTGCTATTTCTTGGGTATTGAGTTGACACGGACTGATGCAGGTATTTTTCTCACTCAAACCAAATATATCACTGATTTGTTGGATGATGCTGGTTTATTGCAAGCCTCCCCTGTCTCTAGTCCATTGGCTGCTGGTTCTGATTTTACTAGTTCAGGAGAGTTGCTACAGGATCCTGCTATGTATAGAAGCCTGGTTGGTCGCCTATTGTATTTGGGTTTCTCTCACCCTGATATAGCTCATGCCACCAATCAACTTAGTCAGTTTATGTAGCATCCTTGTAAGCACCATCTTCAAGCTGCTATTCATGTACTCAGGTTCTTAAAAGGTACTATGACTTGTGGCTTATTCTATCCTGCTAAATCTGATTTATCCTTGCTTACTACCTTTTGTGATGCTGACTGGGCACGTTGCAAAGATACCCGCCGTTCTTTAACCGGTTACTGTGTGCTATTGGGTGATTCCCTCATCTCTTGGAAAACCAAGAAACAAACCACTGTCAGCCGCTCATCTGCTGAGTCAGAATATCAAAGCATGGCACCACCAGTTGTGAGCTTAAGTGGCTTCATTCTCTCTTGGCAGATTTTCAGATACAACCAGCTCTTCCTATTCCACTTCATTGCGACAGTCAATCTGCCATTGCCATTGCCAAGGATCCGGTTTCCCATGAAAAGGTTAAGCATGTTGATATTGATTATCGTTTGATTTGTGAACATGTTGCAGCTGGTTTTCTTTCTCCGGTTTATGTCTCTACTTCTTTGCAGTTGGCTGATTTATTTACCAAACCTCTTAGTGCTGCTCATATGTCTCCTGCTTTGGGCAAGATGAATTTTGTTTCACTACCTTCATCTTGAGGGGGGGTTGTGGAAATAAATACTTGATCAGGGTACGATAATTAGTTACAATTAGTTGCAACTAATTGTAACTAATTAGTAGTTAGCTGTATGAAAAGCTACTTTACCTTTCTTTGTAAATTGAATCGTTTTCTGAAGCTAATAAGCTTGTTAATGCAATTTCTCTAAGTTTCTCACTCTCGAAGCGTGGTGAGATTCCCAAAATCCTGGTGCAAACCTCCCTTGAAATGATTGAAAGACAAAGATAAAATTTGTAACCTCTTGCATCTAACCAAAGTGAAAGGAATTGGACCACTCAATGTGTTGAAACTCAAAGTCAACGCTTCCAAAGAAGGAAATTAAGCAAACATATGTGGTGGAAGATGACCCGTCAAATTATTTACCGCAAGATTTAATATTCAAAGTGAAGACATGTTCTTACTGTAGGTTGTTGGAATGATTCCTGGCAACCAATTATCACTAAGATCAATTTCCTGATAAGAAGAAATGTTTAAGATACCAATTGGAAAAGCTCCCGAAAGCTTGTTGTTACTCAAGTAAAGCAATTTCATGTTGTAAAGGTTTCCAATCGATTCTGGAATTGGTCTTGAAAACACAATGGAGCTTTGAAAGGTTACATAATGATGTTGGGATAACGCCTGTGTGAAGAAATTTTGTTAACATAGCTAATTATTGTTTTCTTATATTTTAAACAAATAGATTTAGAGATGTTTTAAAACCAATATTCTATTAACAATACAATAATGAAAATTAATAAAATCCACGTAAAAACTGAAATAACAAACCTTCAAAGTTGTTAGACCTTAGATTAAGATATTCAAGTCGGGTGAAAGATCCAATCCATGAGGGGATAATCCCATTGAAAAGGTTGTATCCCAAGCGTAATCTCTTTAACCGGCGTAAGTTGGAAAGTTGATGAGGCAGAGAGCCATGGAATTGATTTTTATATAAAGAGAAAGTGACAAGGAATGAAAGGTTTCCAATTTGCGGAGGAATGATCACTTTTAGCTCCATGGTTTGAAGTACGACACCTCTAACTCTCCGATGGCGAATTCCACAAGTAATGCCAATCCAATTGCAGACTGAAGTAGCCGAAGACCAGTTGGATGCTAACAGTTTTTGAGGGTCATTTGTGATGTGAGCTTTAAGGGCAAGCAGTGCTTCCTTATCTGTGCTGATATTTGAGGCTCTAATTTCATCTAGGCATATTAACAAACAGAAGACATACAATGTAACAACCACCAACAATGACTTCATTTTCCCCATTACCAATTGAAGCAGAACGACGAACTGGATCATATATAATTAAATCAGAAAGTAGGATATAATTTGTAAACACTTGCATCAATAACTATTTAATATATAAGTCATAGTTAAGTCAGCACAATATTCACAAATTTATTGTCCTTCAACTATGACAGTGCAACAATGCTTATTGACTTGGGTGCGAAGTGCAAACTCCCAAGTCAAGTCAAGTCAAGTCAAGTCAAGTCATTGCTTCTTTCCCTTACGCCACTCCATTAACAAAGTAATCTAATTAAATATCAAATATTCCCTATGTAATATTCTCTAAGTGATTATTATCATTTTTGATTATTCTCTATCTAAGTGATGGAATTATATGCAATTTTCCACAAGAAAATATGTTTACCTACCCGACCAATGTGAAACATGTATTTTTGCCGCTTTTTTCTTCCAATGCTGATTGACTTTAGGTCAATGAATGGCCTCACCTTAAGAGCATAAACAGTGTAGTACATATACTGATATGCTATGAATAGTTTTATTGCGAACATTTTAATTAGATATGGAAAAAAAAAGTTTTAAATTAATAAGGGCAATTTTGTGCTTTTGTATGGAAAAAATAAATGGAAGGATAAAGTGTTGATTTCAATAAAATTCAAAGACTTTAATATATATATATATATATAACACACACACAGTGGCGGATTTAGGGGGGGGCCGACGGTGGCCCCCCCCCCCCCCCCCCCCCCGGTGGTCCCCTTGGACCGCCATTAATTCACAAAAAGGGGTGCGACAAAAGCACCCCCTGTGATCCTTGAAGCAGGCATCGCCTGCTTAAAGGAGAAGGAACAGCCCAGGCTTAGGCCTGGGCTGGGCCTTTTTTTAATTTAAATCCACTAACCAAAACGACGTCGTTTTGGCTATTGGAGAAAAAAAAAATCTCCAATATGCTCCTATAGTAGACTAATGACCAGCCACATTCCTGTTAGGTATGAAATATATGAAACTTGTCTGAAATAGGATCTTGGCGTGGGTAAAATAGAGGATGTTCAGAATTGTCATGTTCAATTACTTCCCTGATTGTAAGAGAAACCAAGAAAAAGCAAGGAAAACAAAGAAGAAATAAAAGTACAAAGCAACTGTGATTCACAATTTCAGAGGAAGGAAGATGAAGTTTTAGAATTGAAGATATCTACTTTGATACAGGGTAAGAGAGAGAAAGTTGAGATCAAAAACTGTTTAACACGTTTTGTACTAGCAGTTCTTGGAAGAGAAGTGGTTATCAGAAGAGAAACATGAATCGAAAAGAAAGAAGGAAAGAAAAATATTGAAGAAAAAGGAAATAATGACACGTCAGCATAAACAACTTCAGATTTACCCAATACTTTTATTTTACTTAAAATTATAAAATTATTCTTCGTAATATATTTTATGATACCCTTAAATAATTTATTGAATAATTCGAAAATTAACCTATCAGTAACTCAAAAATTTATACACTAGTGACATCCAGGTAAAAAGGATCAATTAACCTATCAGTGATGAAATTGGAACGATTTTTTAGGAGGCTCCATATTTATTAAGTTATATTAATACAAAATACTTTTAACATAATAAAATGTATATACGAACTCAAAATGATATAAAAAAATACTTCCAAAAGTAACAAAAAAATTATAAAAGTCAAATTAAATTCCAAATACGAACGCTAGCTACATAGATTAAACTAATTTGAAAGTCAAAATCGATACAACTTATGCAAGTGTAACTAATTTAATTCCAGCGTAGATTCAATTAAAAAAAATAAAAATTAATTATGTACCTGAAATATGAATTTTGATACAAATTCTTTGAGCTTGAAAAATATAGGATTGTAGTTGTTGGAACTTGAAAGTATATATTAATTTATTATGGGGCTACTTTATATAGAGTTAATAAGACATTATTTCATTAGCAAGCATATAAGGGTTAGGAATTTCAATTACAAATTTCTAATGAGGAATCAATTTTTTAAAGGAATAAATTAAGATAGATGTTGGTGGTTAGCAGTAGAATTAAGATAAAAATCAAATTTGTAATTTCCTAGATTCAATTTGGTATAAGTAATAGGGTTTATTTCCAATTAATACTCCTCAATTCAAGGGGCAAATTGCCGGTATTTATTATTATTGTTTTTTACAATTTCCATTACAGCAAAACGACGTAGTTTTGTATAAAGAAAAATACCAAAAAAAAAAAAAAAGGGAAAGATGGGTGGTTATCTTCAACCCCACAATGTCCACCATAACAAATCTACAATGGAAAACATTTCCAACAGCAAGGGGGCTGCGAGGGCCTTCCGGCAGCCGCCGACTGGCATATGCTTCGGACCCCGCTGCGCCCTTCAATTTCGTCCCTGGCTGTTATGACAAATATCCAACTCATCTAAGTTTGAGACATTGTAACACAAGCTTTCTAGGAGGCTACCATTAAATTCGTTTCTCAGCATAGATAAATGTTTATGTAACTATTAATTTAATTAATATAATAATTGTTTTTTTTTTTTTTTTATTTTTTTTTGGCCGAAAGCATCAATTATTTTTCCATTGTCTATTGACCTTGTGGGCATTAATTAATTTTTTGCCTGGAGAAATAATTGGTTTCAACCCTATATAATTGAATACATATATATGGGTTACGGAATATAGTGAAATATAAGAATTGCAAACATTGAGAGCAAAAGAAACTTGAGAGATGTTGGGAAACATCGGGTATATAGCTGTAGAAAAAATTTTTGGGTTATTGTGTGTGGTTTCTTAAATAATCTTATAAGTGTTCTTGGTGCTTCAATAATAAAAGACTTCTCTCCCGTGGAGGTAGGCATAAATTGGCCGAACCGCATAAATTCTTTGTCGTATTTTTCTTTTCAAGTGTGCAATTAATTCACATAAGGTGATCCTAATTTCCTAACAATAAAAGCATTAAGCTTGGAAAGAAAACTCCATATTCTGAAGGGATATAGCCATTGAAGAAATTGTCATAGATAACCAAGTATGTCAAATTCATGTCAGGATGAATTGGTAATCAAATAGGCCCTAAAAGAGAATTGTTGGTTAAATCAAGGGTACCCGGTCTTGTATTGTTCTGTAACAACCAATATGGAAAGCTTCCTCTCAATTTAATGTTAGAGATGAACACAAGTTGGAGGTTATGTTGGTGATATAGGAATCTGAATATTGCTCCACCCTCACCATGTCCATTCATATAGAATACCTCTGATTGAAACTTGGGAGTTCATATTATAAGCTATAAACAACTAAGCAGAAGAACTTTGTCTTGGTCAAAGGAAAAGGAGCTTCATTTTGCAAAAGAGTTATTCGCTAATGGAACTAGATTGCTTCATACAAATGCAACTAGCATAACAGCGAATGGGAACACCCAACGGTTTGGTTGCTTATAAAGCTTGCAATCTCCAGATACAGCGGACAGCCCTTAAGTCAGGTATGTTTTCTTTTCTTTGTTCACCGTGCTTTTTTTAGTGTTCTCAAAGTCACCTCAAGTGTATTAGACCTGGTATCGGTATCGAATTTGACTACGCAAAGGGCAGTTGTGAGCATTGAGTTTTTCCCTACCTCTATGATGAAAGTTGAATTAGTTATCTACTATTTAGAAATTTTTGCTGAAATTGGTTCAAGAGGCGAGGATTCGAATTTGTACAGGCTTTGAACTTGAACCCATAAGAATTTGGAAAATTAGGATGAAAAGTGGAAAACCATAATGGATAAGGCCATAGCCGTACGACTGTGGTTACAACAACTGTATGGGTATTGTATTACATCCGTACGACTTTTGATGAGTGGCAGAAACTCTTGCATGAACGGATTTTGGGGAGACAACTAATTCTCTACTAATAACATGTATTAAGGGTTTTTGTCTTTCGATTGAAGGGAGATCAAGGGAACAAGCAAAAATTAACATCAAATAAAAGAGAATCGGGAGAGGAGAAGAGAAGGAGAAGGATTAAGCCCAGAAGGACCACAACTTGAGAGAGGAATTTTACTCAAAATACAAACCCAAATCACTCAAATTCAACCATAAAATCACAAATTCAGTCACAAATTTAAGTTCCAAACTTAAACTAAACTTTTAGAGACATATATTGTAGCTGGAATTGGAGTACTGAAGGTTCAATTTGAAGAATTCAAGTTTTAGGTTCAAAGTTTAAGTTTGTTTAAGTCTAGATTTCAAGCTTCAAGAATGAATTCTCTTTGATTCAAAACTTGAGAAAAGCATCAAAGGTAACTTCTGATAAGCCTTAAAACTCCATATTACTGCTTTTTGGATGATTTGTTGCTTCATTTTGCATTCCTTTCGCATGCTCTGTTTTTTGTAATTTGTGGTTAACTAGAGTCATACGAATATAGTGATAGTCGTATGGCTATTATGACATCTGCACAAATGTTGGTAAGATCCGCACGACTGTGGTTATCATTTCAGAGTTTATTTTTGGCGATTTCTTATTTTTCTGGGTTTGTTTCAAGACCACACTTGCACGGATGTGTGTAATAGTTGAAGGGCTGTTGTCCATATCCGTACAAATATGATTTTGAGGCAGAATGTATTTTTAAGTCTTTCATGAATTTGACCTAGATTTAATTCCCAAACTATTCTTAATAAACCAGTACAACAATAGAAACGCTAGTTTCTTACAAACCAACTCATTTTTGCACGTGTAAATATATATAAAACCTAATAAAATGTTCTGTAAAACTGTTTTCAAATTAAAATTTAGCATTTCAAAATGTTTTTCAGGTCAAATCGGGTTAATTTATCGAATTCTCCCGATTTTCTCCATTCACGGCTTGAGTTATTTGTATTCCCTATTTTAAGTCTGTTTGAGTCCTATGTGTATATATATGTTTATACACTAACCTTTATTTTGCAGGTAGATTTAGTTTAAATGTATTTAGCTTTTTGTTCTAGATTTGGCTTAAAATCATCAATAGTAAATGGACTTTGCCTTTACTAACATAATGGTACATGGACTTCAAACTCGACTTAAAAGTAGACCAACTTAATACTTTACTAACATAATGGTCAAAATTACTATTGACTCAATAAAATACCGTTGACCACGCTAGGTCCTGGTAAAAACTGCCATGTCATCTTTTCCCACTCAAATTTTTTTTCATTCTTCCTATTTTGCCCTTATTTTTTCTTCAACTTTCAAGATTGACACAATAGTGATATTCGCTTTCTCTCACTAGTGTCTCTCATCATTAACATCTCTGTTGTTTATCTTACTTCTCTCTCCCCCATTGAATCATATCAGATACTGTCACACCTAATCCTTTTTGCAATAACACTATTCCTCGATCTAAAATTTGACAGCATTTCCCTGTATTATGGATATCTATCAATCTATTAAACTTGCCACATTGTCAAAATCATATTCATATAACCACATTTAACACATATATTCATATACTTGTTACCACAACTTTTCATCCATTAATATTCCATATACACTAAGTTTTCCTAAATATTATACTTAAACATATCTACCATATTTACAATATATTCAAGAAATTAACACCAAGGATGTACAAAAAGTCTATCTAAGTTGGCCTAACCTCTTCTAAGGCTTGATGAATAAAACCGGAAAGGCGCTACTGCTATAATCTACATCTTGTCTGCTTTTTTGAAAAGTTTAAATAAGAGGGGTGAGTACACTTACTCAGTGAATGGATGAGTATATAACAAAGGGGAACAATATATATATATATATATATATATATATATATATATATATATATATATATATATATATCAAAATCATTTCATCCCAAATTAGGTTCATAACATTTTCATCAACAAAACTCTATAAAAAGTAGCAAGTCATTAAGAACGCTAAATTTAACACATTAGAAACCAACATCATACACTCAAACATATATCCTAAGGATCAACTTCGAGGGCCAAACCGCATAGGGATGACAAACCAGCCCATTGAAGCAATATGTAGTACATTGCATGGAAAACCCTGCATTCCACATCTTTTCATTATCGAGCCAGTGTGTGGAAAACCATGTATTCTATGACTCATTAAATTTATGGGTCATACGCATGCGCAAAGCTATCTATCGAATACCCATCATGAAGGGTATGATCTCAAAGGCTCATAAATTGAGTGTATAGATGTTATATCTATCTAGCTTCATTGTCAAACACAGATCTTCAAGTAGCATATACAAAAAATAAAATAAAATAATAAATAAATAAACTACCATGACTTGTTCCAAACTTTTATATTCAGTAAATCATTAATTTATCACTTAAGAAAACATATATATATATATATATATACATATATATATATATATACATATATATATATATATACATATATATATATATATATATATACATATATATATATATATATATATATGTATGTATATGTATAATTGACAATAGCAATTTTATATAATTATCCACTCACCTGGTTACCAAAAAGATTTCCCCTTGGTTTTCTTATAACACCTTAACATGTTTCCTCGGGTGCTAGATCCTCACCTCGCCAGAGTATCATTGTTGGTCGCCGGAGAGTCGTCGGTGTCGATCCGTTGACTATTGGAAATTCACACCAACAGCCAGAGTTTGATGGTAGTTGTCTCGTATCCTAACTCCTTACAGATTGCTCCAATCAAAGACCAAAAGCTTAAGAATTCAAAACCCCAAAACTTGAAATTCACCCTTTAATCTTTCAAATTGATGACTGAATCTATTTAATTAGGAACGATTTGGTTGCACTTTGGTGAAAAATACCATGATTGAGAAGGAATTGATGATATATAGTTGGTTTAGTGAGGTGGGTTTAAAGGAAAAGCAAAAATGGAAATAAAGAGAAGAGAGGGATAGAAGGCTAACATGAGAAAGAAAAAAAAATGAAAGGGACAGATGGTTCTGATCCCACTTTCTCCTTTTTATAACTATAATATAAATTATTTATAATATGAATATAATAATATATAATAATATATGATAAGATGATAATATCACATATATATGGCTTCTTTGACTTTTCTCCTCTCTTAACTTTTAATTCCTTTCTTTTTCTTTTTTAACAAGGTATTAAAATTCTCCCCCCGTAAAAAGAAATTTCATCTTCGAAATTACCTCTGATAGCTAGAATAAGTGCGGATATTGGGAAAGCATATCTTCTTCTCTCACCTAAGTGGCTCCTTCTCTAGAATGATTCTTCCATAAACCTTTACCAATGGAATTACCTTATTCCTTAAGACCTTCTCTTCTCGTGCCAATATCTTTTTTGGTTCTTCCTCGTACGTTAGATCTTCTTTCAACTCAACAAGTTGTTTTGTAAGTACATGACATGGGTCATTTCAATATCTTTTCAACATTGAAACATGGAAAATATCATGAATTTTTGATAATTCAGGTGGTAGGGCCAACTAATGTGCCACTAGTCCAATTCTTTCCAAAACTTCATATGGACTTATAAATCTTGGACTCAACTTCCTTCGTTTCTCGGAATGCAACACTCCTTGCCAAGGAGAGATCTTCAAAAAGAATTTATCACCCGCATTATACTCAATGTCCTTTCTTTTCAAATCAGCATAACTCTTTTACCTGTCTTGAGCTGACTTCAACTTGCTTCTAATCATCTGAGTTTTGTCGACAGTAAGTTGCACAATTTCAGGGCCCATTAGCTTCCTTTCCCCTGCTTCATCCTAACATACAGGAGTTCTACACTTATTGCCATACAATGCTTCATATAGAGCCATACCCAAACTACTATGAAAGCTATTGTTGTAAGCAAACTCCATTAAAGGAAAATGTCTATCCTAGCTACCTTTAAACTCTTAAACACAAGCCCTCAACATGTCTTGCAAGATTTGGATAGTGCATCTTGGTTGCCGTCTATTTGCGGATGAAAAAAGGTGCTAAATTTCAGTTTGGTTCCTATAACATGATGTAAACTAGGCCAAAAACCTAGACACAAACCAAGGGTCCCATCAGACACACAATAGAAATAGGAGCACCATGAAGCTTCACAATTTCATTAACATAAATTTCTGCAAGCTTATCTAAAGAATAGCCGGTGAAAAGTGAGCTGATTTAGTCAATCCATCAACTATAACCCAAATTGAATCATGCCCATGTTGAGTTCGAGGTAAGCTAGTGACAAAATCCATAGTGATGTGTTCCCATTTCCATTCCAGAATAGGGAGTGGTTAAAGAAAACCTGATGGACACTGATGCTCTGCCTTAACTTGTTGACACACACCAAATACCTTGTTACAAATACTGCTATGTCTCTCTTCATTCCTTGCCACCAATATTTTTCTCTGAAAGTACGATACATCTTTGTACTCCGTGGATGTAAAGCATATGCCGAACAATGAGCTTCTTCCATGATTTCCCTTTTCAATACTTCCATGTCCGACACACATAACCTATCCCCCTTCATTAGAGTTCCATCATCACAAAGAGAGAAGTTAGTGCGATTGCCACTTTTCACTTCTTTAATAATTTTATCAAGCTTCTCATCTCGTGATTGAGCTTCATGTACCCTATCCACCAAAACCGATCTAACTTTAAGTGTAGCTAGCAATGCCCCTGAATTGTTCATTTCCAATCCCACACCAAAGGCTCATAATTCTGCTAACAAAGGAATCCTAATCATCTTACACATGCGAACTTACCATATGACTTTCGACTAAGAGCAGCTACCACTACATTGGCTTTACCAGGATGATATTCAATCATAAAGTTGTAATCCTTTACCAATTCAAGCCACCTTCTTTGCCTCAAATTCAACTCTTTCTGTGAAAGCAAATACTTCAAACTTTTATGATTTGTGAAAATCTGACGTTTTTCCCCATAAAGATAATGTCTCCATGTTTTCAAGGCAAAAACTACTACTCCAAGCTCTAAGTCATGAGTTGGATAATTAATTTCATGAGGACGAAGCTGTCTTGGAGCATATGCCATAACTTTCCCATTTTGCATCAGTACACATCCTAATCCATTCCTTCAAGCATCACAATACACCACAAAATGACAATTGCTTGTAGGAAGAGTAAGAACATGTGTTGAAGTTAAACTAGCTTTAAGCTTTTGAAGCTTTCTTGACACTCTCCATTCACTTCAAACTTGGCTCTTCCTCAATAATTTAGTTAAAGGGGCTGCAATGATGGAAAAATCCTTTACAAAACGACGATAATACCCAGCCAAACCAAAGAAACTTTGCACTTTGGTGGGATTTGTTGGTTGTTCCCATTTAACCACAGCCTCAACTTTCTTAGGATCAACAAAAACTCCCTCCTTGGATATGACATGACCCAAGAAGAACACCTTGTTTAGCCAAATTTGTTGAGCTTGGCATACAATTGCTTACTTCTTAATGTCTACAGCACTAGTCTCAAATGTTTCTTGTGTTCCTCTTTACTTTTAGAATACACCGGGATATCATCAATAAACACAATCACAAATTGATCTAAATAAGGTTTGAACACTCGGTTCATAAGATCCATGAAACAGCTGGAGCATTAGTAAGTCCGAATGGCATGACAAGGAATTCATAATGACCATATCGAGTTCGAAAAGCTGTTTTCAGTACATCTATTTCCTTAATATTCAATTGGTTTTGTAACTGATCAAAGAGGTCATCAATGCGAGGTAAAGGGCACGTTGGATAGTGCATTCTTGTCCACAGAACCCACGGCGGCGGTAGGTACATTTTGATGGTGGTGGCAGATGCTAGTGCCGGTGTTGCTAAGCCGGTGGAGCTATGGATGGAGTTGAAGAACCAAAACGGCACTTCTGTCGTTACGTTTTACTGGAGGAGGATGATGAGCACTGCACCAGAAACGGCTGTGGCTGAGAAGGATCATGAGGAGGAGAATTCGGTTGGAAAAGTGGCAAAATCTGATAGTGGTGCTGTGGTACCAAGTTATAGGGGGATTGATAGGCCTAAGATCAAGAGGGAAGATGGAAGTGAGTGGCCATGGAATTGCTTCTTGGTATGTATGGCTAATTTGTTTCAATTATTAGCATTACCAATTGATTTCCGTTCTGCTTGAGCTGTATATTGATTTACTATTTTTGGTGCTGTAGCCATGGGAAACTTACAAGTCTAATACATCCATAGATTTGACTAAGCATCACAAGCCAACGACATTCTTGGATAAATTTGCCCACTGGACGGTGAAAACACTTTTAGGTTCGTTTTTTCATTTTCTCTCTGTTCTTCCTTCCTTCTTCCAGGTTCTGTTCACTCTGTTTTTGTTATTCTTTTTGGTTGAATTATTTCTTTCAAGATTTAGAGCTTGAATTTAATTGATCATTTCCATACACTTGCTTCTTAAAAATGTTTATTACCAAATTTGGAGTTCTTCTTCCAGAATGAAATTGACGGATGGAATAGATTAGAAACTGTAGCTGTTGAAAAAATTGCCAAATGTCAGCTGCGCCTATCCTGTGGAAGGAAAAGGATTTGGCGATGCTGATCATGTCAACTGATTGAGGACTAGTTAATGGATATGGTGTCATATCTCCCCTTATGATGAAATTCGTATGAACACATTTATCGAGTTACTTTTGCTTTCTTTTTATGGCATTTTGCAGAATGTATTGTCCTTCATTCTGAATAATGCCTTTTCAATTGTCTTGGGCGAAATTTGCATATTATGGTCTCAAATCATGTTACAGTCAAGGTATTTTTGGATTGATTGCTTTGTGAATCAGGAGTTACCTTGAAAGGCTCTCTGATTTTTCTGTTAGATGAATCCCACTCAGAGGCAGGTCCTTTATAAGAAACAGAGTGGAAGCTGTAATTTGTTTCAGATTCTAATCTACCTATTAATTTCAAAGATCTGCCTTCTCTGTTCGGCTCTCTTATTGTGTATAAGATATAAGACATTTGTTTGCTGGGGAGTGAAAATAATTGGCATTTTGAAGTAAATTTTGGTCACTAGTATAAATTAGGAGATAGTTGTATACCATTATCTTAAATTCATTATTATGGTCTGGATGCTGCATTCTATTACAGCTGACAGCTTGGAGTAATTAATGCTTAAATTTATCTGAGAATGCCCATTAGTGTGAATTCTTATCAAGTTGATTGTGTTGTGATATATTAGGTCTCTATGTACCCTCCAAATTTGGAAAGACAACATTTTATCATCTAAAAATCGTTCTGTCACAGTTCGAATGATTTCATTTTTGTCGTTGACAAAATTTGTTTTTTTTTACTGTTTCATAGGTGGCTCGTTAATTTAGTCATTCCAGTGAGTTTTCAGCTGCTCTTTCTTTGTTTGCAAATTTATCGAGCATCTTTTGATTTTGCTGATGGTTTTATCTATATGATGAATTGCAGAGACGGTATGGATGTCGTGCTGTGATGTTGGAAACTGTTGCTGCTGTCCCTGGGATGGTAGGAGGGATGCTGCTGCATTTGAAGTCTCTTCCCAAGTTCCAGCAGAGCGGTGGTTGGATTAGAGCTCTGCTTGAGGAAGGAGAGAATGAGAGGATGCATTTAATGACAATGGTGGAGCTTGTGCAGCCCAAGTGGTATGAGAGGTTGCCTGTCCTTGCAGTGCAGGGAGTATTCTTTAATGTTTACTTCATCCTTTATCTGCTATCCCCAAAACTTTGCCGTAGAATTACTGGGTATTTGGAAGAAGAAGCTATCCACTCATATACAGAATACTTGACGGACATCAGAGGGAAAAATTGAAAACGTACCAGCTCCTGCTATTGCCATAGACTACTGGAGGCTGCCAAAGGATGCAACCCTGGAGGATGTGATCACTGTGATCCGTGCTGATGAAGCTCACCATCGTGATGTCAATCACTTTGCTTCTGTAAGTATTGGCTCTTCTCTTATGCCCTAAACTGTTGATTGTGATGATAGTTTAAACCTGCATTTTGGAATTGAAACTCTCCTACATTGCATTTAGGGTAGTTTATGTAATTGAGTGAAACGTACACTCGTTTCTTTCTGTAAGCTTTTGCTGCTTTGAAATTTTCCATTAACAGATGAATTGACCAAGAATTACTTCATGGTTTTTCACCTGCAAAAAACAGACTAACTTGAATTGTTTGAGATAACAGATATAGATTAGCAAACCTCGCACAATTGCATTACGATATATTTTTGGTGGGATGATCCACTAATAATCGTTGGTTTGGCATTCAGGATATTCATTTCCAGGGCAAGGAATTGAAGGAAGCACCAGCTCCTCTTGGTTATCACTAAAGTTTGGGCAAGGAGAAGCTGTTTCTGGGTTAATATCATTCAACTAATATTTTGTGAAGACTTATATCAGATGCAATATATAGTTTTAGATATAAATGTTAGAGATGATATAACCCTTTTGTATATGCTGAGATTTGAGAGCTATTGATGCTTGTGGATTCATTTGCAATTTGTTTGTAGATTTATGATAAATAAAGATCATACATAGAAATAATATATACATATACATAGAAATAATGGATCCTTATTCTAATTAGCTTTCTTGAACAAAATAAGAAAAAGAAAAAACGAAACTTCTTGTGGTCCTAATTTGTGATAATGATACTTCCCAGTATAATGTGATTTCTTGTCTTTGCACAGATGTCAGTTATTAATTGGTACAAATACAATTGTTAGAATAATTATGCCAGGTGAAGGGGCTCTACACTTCCAATTTGTGAGGTCACACGCTCTTCAAAAAAATAATCTGCTAAAAATGATGATAACTAGAAAAAAAAAATGATAAAGATGTGAATCATATTACTTGAAATTATTTACTTATTTGAAACTATCTGGCATGACACTGTTCACACTCCACACTTGTGTAATAAAGTAGAGAAGAGTGGACCGAAGAAAAATATATTACAGTAACATTTCAAAGATAGAGGGGAAAATTACATCATTGTTTTGTGTAATTACAAACTATGTACCCATCTAGTTTTACGGATTAATGGTGAAATTGGTTATGTCTGCCGGTCATAACAGAGGATATAGAAGTGAAATTGGTTAATGAATGTGCCATTAATAGCCATTGACTGAGCTGGTGGTTTGAATAGCAAATACATCTAACCGTTAATGTTAGAAAATTGAGGTGCTTAGTGTGTTCTTCTGATCTAGCAGCAACCGCTAAGCTCATGGTTGTTTTACAGACAGCCTATTTGATCAAATGGTCAGTGTTTATTAATTAGAGTGGAATTATAGTTGCTACTATTAAACTTGGCTAAAAATGCACAACTTATTTAATATATGTTTGGACTATATCCTTTGGTAATTTCACAAATTTGTTAGTTCTCTACAATATTCTAATGAACATGTTCAAACTGAAATTAATGTTGGAATGTTGATATTTGTTACAGATCTTGACTTGCAAATGATCAAATAGTGTTATTGATATAATCTCAGCTTGTAACAGAGTGTAACAATGTGATTCCATTTGTTCAAAAGCAGAGGTTAGGAAGTTTATTTCGATAGAAAAAATCCAGTACATAAATAGGTGACTTAATTAGAAACAGATGGCACATATAGAACATAATTAACTAAAATCAATAAATTAAGAACAAGGAAAGATGTAGAAGCATTCTAATTGAGGACACTTTTTGCCTATTCGTTCCAAATTTAGACCACAAGCATCCATAGATAATTTATTCATTAGAGTATCCTGTTCATCAATTTATTGACATTTTTGGCATTTATTCTGCCTCTTCATTTTTCTTTTTATACCATAACAACTACTGTGATAATTTGCAGACATTCATTAGGTGAGATATCCAGATCGGATAACACAGGTTCTTTAATTATAAATGTAGGCACAATATCAGAGCCTTAGGATTGGGTTTATTCCAAGATTTATACTGATGTTGATAGTGATTCCATGAATCAAACGAAAGAAAAAAAAATAAATAAATAAAGATTAGATAAAATTGAAAGCCAAAACATAAATTGGGATACAGACAATACATACAGTTCTAGCGCAAGACTTAATTTATAGTAGTGCTGTAAAAGTTCATTTTATTCAATCCAAAACATATTCAACAAAACTTAAGAAACTAACCTTGAGAAAAGGGGAATTACATCATCAATGAAAAAATAGCAGGTCTTGTCAATGCTCATCTGAACATAGTAAAACCAAAGTCTTTTCCAGTATGGATTTATGCACAGAACTGCAACTAATGCCAACAACACCATTAAATAAGCTACACCAAAGCACACATAGAAACCCTCCATGTCAATGATACTATTACTACTTTCTTCACTGTAAGGTGAAGTTGTCGCATTTGATGGAGGCGATTCTGCTGGAGTACAACTTTTCGACAATGGCCAACCACAAAGAAATGGATTCCCTCTATAACTGTTTTCATCAAATGTTGCAAATTGTTTCACCTTGTCTGGTGTCTGACCTGATAGATTATTGTATGACACATTGAAAACAGCTAAACTAGTTAATTGTGTAAGTTGATGGGGTATTGTCCCTTGCAAGTTATTGTGTGATAGGTCTAAACTCTCAACTTCTTTCAAATTGGAAAATGTTGGAGGAATTCTTCCTGTCAAACTATTGTGGGACAAGTTCATTGCTTTGATATTTCTAAGATCTCCAATTTCATAAGGAATATGGCCAGTCAATTTGTTACATGATATATCAATTCCACAAATTTGACTCAAAATCTTGTTTTCGTACAAATATGTTTGGCCCTTCGTTGTAATCTCTACTACTCCTTTAATACCTCCGTCCCTACTCCAATAGCTAGTAAAATTTAGACAAGGGAGCATCTGACCAATAATACTATTGTGAGAAAGATCAAGGAAACTTAATCGCTTCAACTTGCAAAGTTCAATCGGAATTTCACCTTGCAAATTATTATATCCCAACACAAGATAACTTATTTTAGATAATTTCCCAATCCCCAGTGGAATGCTTCCAGAAAAATTATTATGCCTAAGGTCTAACACTATTAGCTGAAAGCAAGAATAAAATGCATCCTTTAATGATCCTTGTAGCCTGTTTTTGGATAGCTTTACTATGGAGAATGAAAGGCTAAAGTTGGAAGGTAGACTTCCAGACACGTTGTTATTTGAGAGATCCAAAACTCCAAGTTGAAACATATTTCCAATGCATTTTGGTATTCTTCCAGATATATTGTTTTGACTTATATCCAAGAATTGTAAGTTAGTGCTGTTACATAGGCTATCTGGAATCCTACCCTTCAATTCATTTTTGGACATATCTAATGATCCCAATGTTGGAAAGTACACTCCAATTTGTGTTGGAATATATCCACTCAAGAAATTATCAGAGATATCCAAGAATGTCAAACTCATATGAGAAGTATTTGGTAGCTGAGGATTTCTTGAAAGAGAATTGTTGGTTAAGAAAAGAGAATCAAGTCTTGTGTTGTTTTCTAACAACCAATATGGAAACCTGCCTCTCAATTTAAGGCTAGACATGGATAACCATTCTAGGTTATGTTGGTGATATAAGAATTTGGGTAATGCACCACCCTCACCATATCCATTCATATATAACTCCTCTAACTGAAACTTGGGGTTCATATTATGATCCTCTATGTCTGCATATATTGTATTATTAGCAACATATAAGGATTTGAGTTGGGAAAGGTTGAAAAGTGGAGTGAGTGAAGTTGGGATTTGGAAGAGATTGTGAGAGAGGTCTAGACGTTGGAGGGATGTTAAACTTTGTAGGGGAGACGACGATATCTTTCCACTAAATTGATTGTGAGAGAGGTCCAGAGCTTGGAGGGATGTTAAACTCTGCAGTGGAGACCACGATATCTTTCCACTAAATTGATTGTGAGAGAGGTCTAATTTACGAAGGGATGTCAAATTCGCCAACCACCAAGGCAAATTGCCGCTTAGACCATTGAGACCAATATCAAGTTCTTGGAGATGCTTCATTCCTAAAGAATTATTAATTGAAATGCAAATTAATTAATATATTAGTTGAAATGGCTTATGCAAAAAAAAAAAAAAAAAAAAAAAAAAAAAAAAAAGAAAAAGAATAGTGATGATGTAATTAATTAGATAGGTGGGGATGAAGGTAGTGATTATGAGATTATTAACCACAAAAGTATTAGAGAAGGTAGTGATTGTGCTGCTAAGAAATACATACCTTCACCAAATATTTGAAGAGTATCTGGGTATAACATTATTTTGGTTTGTTGTGTTGGTGAATTAATTTTTTTATATAGATATATTATCTCTCTGTTCTTCAATAATATGTTATTTTGATTTTCTATTGTTTTGTTGTACTTGAATTTATTTAACTAAGGATTTTTTTTGAGTTTCCTTAGCAAACAGTGTTTGTTGTAATTTTTTAATGATGAGTGATAATTATAATTCTATTATAAATTAATAAAAAATTATTTTTTAATTTTCCTTTTATCAACAAAATTATTTTTTAATTTAAATGTGTTAGAGATGGGCAGGTTGGGCTGGGCATGGGAATTAGTTTTACTAACCTATCCTAGCCCGATCTGAGCCCAACCATGAAATAGTATGGATTGGGTTGGGCTTAGGCAATCAATATTATAGCCGAACCCCGACTAAGCCTAACCTGATCTAGTATGGATTCGGTTGGAGCTGAGCAATGATGTAGACACTCTTTTGGCTATGCTAGACTCAATAACAAATCTTTGTTCTCATATATAATGTATATGTACTATTTTTCTTTATGTGATCTTTGAAACTGGTTTAGTTACGCCATATATATCTTTCAATTCTTATTAGTTTTGATTCACAATTTATTTTACACAGTTCATGCTAATTATCTCTAGAACTGAAAGATTGTTAAATATTTCCTGTAAAAAATAGAATTTTCTTAAACTCGAACAAGAAAACTTTACGATTTTTGAAATATTAAAAAACTTAAGACTTATAATATTATCATGGATAAATCAATGAATTTGTGAAAGCAAAATGATGATTTAAGCTAGTTCAACCTCAGATTTATCATAAATTAATTGATAAATTACTAGAAGTACGACTACTTGACGTAAAAGACCGAAAATTCTAGTATATGCCAAGAAAGTATCCTATAACCTGCCTACTTTACCACTCTAAGGCTTTAGAATTTGCTAGAATCAGCCAAACTCAACCATTTCAACAAGTAGTCGGAGATCATTGAATGGGTGTCACGCTAAACAACTGATATGGTAATTATCTAATGGTTTCTAATCAGTATGATTTGTTTCTATATTGCTAGAGAATTTTAGTCAGAAAAAAAAAGTAAGTCTCAGTTCATTATTATTCTTACGGTTTAGTTGAATGTGACTGCACATATTGTGGTTGCCATCAAATTACAATTGGATAATGATGTCTAAATATAAGTGAAAATTTATACCAAAATAAAAAATGAAATAAATTGCAAAATGAAATGAATAAATATGAGTTGAATGGGCACCTTTTGGTAATATAAATTTGGTGATTTCATTTCCGCTCAAGTCCAATTCTTTTAGGTTGCTCAGATAATCCAATCCTGCAATATAATTATATCGGCATATAATTATATCGGCAAACTGAGTAATTCTTTCTAATTAAAATAGATATTTAAATTTGTTGATCTAACCTTTGAAACTCTCATTAATAGCCTACCTTCCAATATTATATTAATTAGTAAAATAATAATATATATTAATAAAATACTCTGCTTTATTTATTTTAATTATAATTATAATTTCATTAAATTTAATTCAGTTTTATATAATTTTAAGTTTACTTAGTGCTTCAAATTTTCCATTTCTCAAATTTTTCTACAACTACCTTATCTTGTCATAATAACCTCAAACTAAACATAGTGTAAGAGTACCAATGAGATTGTTCAACTCTATCAATTAATTAGTTAAATAAAAATCAATTAAATGACAGATGAATTAAATTTTTTTTTTTTTTTTTTGAAAAATTTCATAATAATTAAGAAGAACCTGAGATATTAATTGTTCCACTGAGTTTATTGTCGGTCAAGTATAAATATTTCAAAGATGGAAGGCCACTCAAAGATTGTAAGATACTATTGTTGAAGCTGTTGTAACTTAAAACAAGCATCTCCAAATTGGTAAGTGTTGATAGCCTTTCAAAACCTACAAATAATTAAGGTTAGTCAGTTTTTGTATTTAGAAAAGAATAATAAAAAAAATAGAAGAAAATGAGCCTGCATTCTCAATAATTAATACACTGAATATAGAATTTGTAGATAACACCCTGCATAGTTTCAAAGCCTTCAATTTCATTCCCTCTTAAGTCCAACTCTTCAAGAGTAAAATGAAAATTAATTAAATGATGATGAAAATATTGGATTATGCCTTAATTAATTAGACGGCAACCATATCTGGTCCAAATTTAAAACGTGACCATGAAAATCAATTAAATCCAAGTTTTGTTTGCATGAACTTAATTTACAGCCCCTTCTATCCAAATTGTTTTTAAATTTTTGTTAGTAACAATAGCTAGATTTTGGTTAATATTGATAATATTAAAAAAAATAGAGAAATTTTCCTTCTATGGTAAGTAGCTAATAATATTTTTTTTGAGGATTTTATTATTTTTTAATACAAAAGAAAAAAAAATGAAATTTGAAATTTTATTGTAAAAATTGTTATGTTGATGGAACTTTTTACGGGTTTTAATAAAAGGTTGAAAAGGAAATAAAAATATAAGGCAATCCAATTATTTGTGTGCTTTTTACCCATAAAAGAAATTAAATTAAATTTATGAAGAGTACTTGTTCAATCCTTTTCTTATTAGTGCGTACGTCATTGCTTACCCACTTAACGAAAACACTGCATTTCCATTCACTCTAGTCAAATTTACTTTTATATGTACCAAAATTTAAAAGAAAAAATTCAACCCAAAGTTTCAAACTATAACAGCAGCTAATCAATAATCTCGTAATTAATGCCGCCATTAACTACAATTTTTTGCTACCTTTATGGTTGATGGCCACCTCTTAAATTTGGACCAGATATGGTTGCAGTCTAATTAATTAAGGCATAATCCAATAATTCCCTATCATATCATCATTATATCAATTTCATCGAAATGATTTCTTTGAAAGATTTAATAATAGTTAGAATAACCTGAGATATTAATTGTTCCATTGAGTTTATTGCTATTCAAGTATAAAAATTTCAAAGATGGAAGGCTACTCAAAGATTGTAAGATGGTGTTGTTGAGATTATTGTATCTTAAATCAAAATGAAAAACAAAACGAACCTTCCTTCTCAATTATTAATACACTGAAAATTGAATTTGTAGATTATACCTTGCATAGTTTCAAAGCCTTCAATTTCATTCCAGCTTAAGTCCAACACTTCAAGAGTACTTGTGATATTGTTCAACTCTAGCAATTAATTAGTAAAATGAAAATAAATTAAATGATGATGAAAATATGTAACATATATGGATCGAAATGTTTGCTTTTCAAGATTTAATAAGAAAGAGAACCTGAGATATTAATTGTTCCCTTGAGTTTATTGCTGCTCAAGTCTAAATATTTCAAAGACCGAAGGTCACTCAAAGATTGTAAGATGTTGTTGTTGAAGTTGTTGTATCTTAAAGAAAGAAACTCCAAATTGGTAAGTGTTGAAAGCCTTTCAAAACCTACAAATAATTAAGAAGAATATATGGTTTTAGTTTTTGTATTTAGAAAAGAACATTTATAAAGAAAAAGAAGAAGAAGAAAATGAATTATACCTTCATTCTCAATGCAACCTCCTATGTTGTTACCCCATAAGTTGAGTTTATTCAATTGTTGAAAGGGAAGAAACAAAGAGGCATTCATATACCAATTTTCATAATGATATGTTATTGAAGAAAGATGAAGTTGAGTGACATGGCCAGTGGTGGAATTGCACTCAACTCCCTCCCAATTACAACAATTAGTACCATTCGAACCCCACGAAGATAGGTAATAAGAAGAATTTGGACAAAAGGAAGCTTTGATTTGTAAGAGACCATTTCTCTCATTCTCAAGACAGCATTCACAATTCTCATTCAATCTTATGATCATAATAATAATTATTATTATCACAATTTCCCTCATCTTCTCCATTTTTTTCTATATCAAATCTCACAACGATTGAATGTGGAAACTACCACTAATAACTCTCTCTAATTTATACCCACACTCTATAATAATACTAACACCCACAGTCTTCAATTATTCCACAAGTCAATTTTCCAGTCAATTACCGTGTTTAAAGGGGAGGGCAAAAGTCACGTTTTTAATATTTTATTATTTTTCTTTTTGTATTAACGTTTTACTCAATATATTATTATTTTAAAGGGTAAATAGTTTAACTTTTGTTTCACCAGTTGTACTTTTAACAAATATTTATTTATTCAAGTGATATTTTTCCACTGACTAATTTGGTGAGTTCTAACCAAAAGGAAAACAAAATTCGTTTTATATCAACTATGTTCCATTTCCTGAAATATTATTAATCATCAAAACTGACTCTCAAAAAGTCATAATATAGCTTAAATGGTAAAATCCTAATTAGAATCCAAAACGAAAAAGGAAAATAAAAACTGGAAATTACAAAAAGGTCCCGAAAATCAGTAAAACATGAAATTGAGGCCCTAAACGAAGAAATTTGGTCAAAAAGCAACTGACCTCATAATTGATCTTATGACTTAAATCGTTGCCCGTTTCCAATAAAATTAAGATCTGAAATTACCGATAAACTAAACTTGTCAACATTTACTGGAATGCCACCTCTCCAAAACCGAAAGAGCTTGCTCCTCTACTGCTTCATTCTCCCTTGGGTGAACAGAATTCGCCCTTGAATTTTTGTCATCCGAAGAGTCACCGATGTAGGGAATCAAGTGCTTGATATTGAAAACATCCGCTGTTAGGATATGACTAGTCAGCTTCAATCGATAAGCGTTTGAATTGGTTTTCTTAATCACTTTGACAGGATCAATCTTCTTAGGAGACAACTCCTTATAATCACCAATAGGGAACAGCTCTTTGGCAAGGACTGCCCAGACTCTAGGTCAATTTAATGTTGAATGTCATGAAGTGGGGTAGTCCATTAAGTAACTCTTCTGGAAATAAGTCACTGAATTCCTCAACATGAGGTTTGATCAAGGCAGGAACCACAACTTCTTTCTCTACTGTCTTCCCAACCAAAGCATACACAAATTCAGTGTCATGCATCTCCTTCTCAAACTGTGCTAGCGTCAATAGGATGACACCCTCTTTACCCTTTTCCCATTTCAGCACTTGTACTATCTTCACACCTTCAAACACAAAGTTGTATGTATTTCTCTTCCTATTATGGAACACCTCTCTATCATACTACCGTGGTCGACCTATGAGTGGACGACCAGGAAATGGAAAGGTTTCGGAACGCGGTGAAGCAAACCGGGGATTTTAAGAAAACATTGTTTCGTTATGTTTTGGAAAGCGGATTTTGTTTATCTTGCTTTTAGGAAAAATCATTCGTTAAAAAATTCTTTTTGTAGAAAACGTTTTCCCATTTTATTGCTTAAAGACCTCGAAACCTAAATTTCAAGATCAGTGACAAAGTCGCCACCCGGATCAGCTCATCTAGGAAATTTCGGTACAACTCCATACTGAGCGTAGACTGCCTTACCTAATCCAGAGATTTAGGATTCGGGCAACTTATCTACTTAACCTCAAGCTTGTATTCATTTATAATTTATATTATCATATTTATTCAATTTATTATCTTTTTCCTACCCAATTTCGTTTATTAATTAGCCGAAGCTAAAGCAAATGACAGAAAATAATTTGCAGAAAAAGTAAAGCATACATCCAGAAATATACAAAAAATAATAGAGGCCGCTTATACAACCAAATCGAATAAAAGGGAAAAAACTCTCGTCCTCACTTGACAAGCGCCTAGAATACACGAAAATCTAAAAAATTACAAATGCCTAAAATACACGAATTAATCTATTAATTACATGAAAAATAATAAAAATGAAAATAAAAGCTACAAAACAGATGGTTAGCACAGTTTATATTATAACACAGATAGGACTTACAGCGGGAAAGAATTTGGGATTTTTAGGAGCAAAGGCATGCATTTAGGGGGTAACCAGGTCGACCCGACCGGTCAGACCGGTTAGACCTGGAAAACGGTTTTGAAACGCCTTGTAGATTTTGTGCTGGAAAACGATTTTTGGAAAACCATTTGGCTCAATTTCATGCAAATTTCTGCTTTTAGTGGGTCTGTTATCCCAGAACTCGGGGTCCCGTTCGTGTGGATTTTTTTCCTAATTTTCACAAACATCTAAGGTCCAAAAGCAGTAAACACCAAAAACAGTTAGAATCTGAAAACAGCATCGCGCGACGGAGGCCGTGCGGGCCGCCCCGCGATTCTGTTCCCTTCTGAGAACTACAGCCGGGCGGCTATGGGCAGAGCTGGGAGGCTGAAGCCAGAGTCGGGCGGTTCTGGTGCCCATAGCCGTGCAGCTCTAATCCTGAAACCCGAAATCGGTTTTCTCGTTTTTCGAAAATTGCTATTTTTCTCGTTTTCGATGTTTCCGGAAGAATTTTATGGGGTTCAAGGGTCCGCTATTGCTGGACTATGGATCCCATTCAGATTTAACAACCCCGAAATCTAGAAAATAAAACCCAAAAAAACAGAAAACCTAACACCCGTACGTGCAGAAATCCGAAAACCACAGTTTTAAAAACGTACAAATGTATTTGGGCTAAAAAATATCATAACAGAATGAACAAAATGGAAAACGGGCTATTTCCGGTCGATCAGGCATTTTTGTGTTTTAGCCCGAGAAGAAACACAGCCGTGCGGCTCTATGGTTAGAGCCGCCTGGCTCTGTTCTGGAGGAATATAGCCGTGTGGCTCTATTCAGGAAACCGATTTTCCGAAATTTGATGAAACAGAAGAAAAAGGCATAGAAAATACAATGTACACAGGTTTAAGGCCTCTCAGAGTTTACCTTGTTGTTGTTCTAGTGTAATGGATAATTAGAAACGGATTAAAACATAAGAATACGCCTCGAATCCTTGAACGTTCCAAAAAGCCCGAAAACCAATCCCGAACCAATCCGAAACGAATCCAAGAAAGTGTGCCGACGAGTAAGCAAAGGTCTAGAACTGATGTAGGATTTTTTAAGTATGAGTTTGTGGTTTGAAAATCAAAGTCTCCTTAACTCTCTTTCTCTCTCCTTCCTCACTTCTCTCTATCTCAAGCTCTCTATATACTTTTCTTTCTTGGCCAAAGAACTCCTCCCTCTCTTTCTTTCAATTTTTTTTTATATTTTATATTTTATAATTTTTGAAATGATTATGAGAATTAAATGTGCCTCCTGCTAAGAAAAAGATTTCGACTGAAAAGGTTGAAATTCTCCTGTTTTGGCAAGTTGCTCTGCTTTGCAGAGCAACTTACCCAACCCATCAGAGGCTTGTGGCTCTGAGTGCTAGAGCCGGGCAGCTCTGGCACCTAGGGTCGAGCGGCTCTGGCATCCAGGGCCGTACGGCTCTGTAGTTTAGAAACTACAATCGTGCAATTCTGGACAAAAATCAAACAGACTACCCCAATCTCGCCTTTAAACCCTAAACTTACTCGAGGGACCTTTCTTAGGGATTTTGGATCGCAGGCGGTTCAGTTTTTGGAGTTTGAGGTATTCTAGGCGACCTTCTGCTCTTTTCAAAATCTGACTACTTAGAAAGGTAATAAAGGACTCTCATCACAGAGTCGGGAAAACCCGTGCTCACATGACCCAATAGCAAGTGGCACACATCCATCTCAACTACATCACATCGTATCTCATCCTTATACCGGGTCCCCAATGAAAGCGGCACCAAGGCTCGCTTTGCTACTATCACCTCTCCCCTTTGTTTCAACCAAGTTAGCCCATAGGGTTTTGGCTGCTTTTCTGTAGGAAGGCTCAACTTTCTGACTACCACCGTGGAAATAATATTTTCATAGCAACCTACTTCAATAACAAACCGGCACACTTTCCCTTTGATAGTTCAAGTGGACTGAAACATATTCATTCGCAACTAATCATCCTCAATAACCCGCAGAGTCAAACAAGACCGCCTCACAACCAAAGTAGTACCCACGTCTCCAGTCACTAACCCCTCTTTTGTCTCCTCTTGGTCATAATCTGGGTCACTAAAAATCTCAATGTCTGCAGCTTCATCTTCTTCCACTTTAGCAAACATGCTCTCTTCCCGACCTTTTTACATTCTATCAGCCTGTGCCCAACCTCACCATATGTTGGAGATTGTGCCCTAAGGCCAATATTGGATTATGTAATTTGACTTCTAAGATTAATCTAGTGTAGATTAATATTATCATTTATGTTTGTATGTTAGCATTTATGATAAGTATCCATGAATAAATCGTGTTATTCCAAATATCCCTAGTCGATTGTTATTATGGGAATAATAACAAACTAAGACTAGTGTGAGTGATAATGGATATTCATAAGATGAATATAGTGTATACAGATACAGATTATACTCACGGGTAATATGTTAGAGAACATGTTACTGGAGACCCACTATGAGATCAAGTTCATGGTTATGTGTCACAACTGATCTTGATTATAGTACTGTCATTAGCTGATTCCTTTGACCTGAGGTCACCATGGATTCCGGGATGAATTCAGGTTGTGCTTTGATGCAGTCAAACGCTGCTTGTAACAGAGTAGTTATAAAGGCTGTGATTGGGTACGATATGACTCATGCCTTGGGATGTGAGTGACAGATATGGGATTTTGTCCCTCTCTATCAAGAGAGCGATATCACTGGGCCCCTCGATAAGTGAGACTGTTATATGCATGGCCGTGCTCAAATAATTGATAAGAGTATCAATTGATTTGTTTAAACAGTCCGCTTTGAGATCGAGAAAGCATATGATTAATTTATATAAGATTGACAAGTGTACCATGTCTTATAATTAATCATGATATCAAGAGACAAAAGGGAATATGACACATTCTATAAGTAGGTTTATTGGATTATACCAATCATATGAATTGGGTAGTCATAATGGCTTGCTAGAGTCCGCTTATGACTTATGAGGGCATTATGGTAATTTCCTCATTGCCAATTTATATGATCCTACGGGGTCACACACAAAGAGCAAAATGAGATTCACTTAATTCGGGGATAAATCATTATGAGATAATGATTTATTATTGATGAGAAATTAAATATATATAAAGATATATATTTACATGTATATGTATATACACATGAACATATTAATAAGATTAATATATTTATGGCATAAAGTATGCTATATATATATATATGTATATTATAATTATATTATATGGTGATATAATTAATTATAATATACATTTACGTATATGTGTATATATATATATGTATGTATGTATGTAAATATTAATAAGATTAATATAGCATAAAGTATGCTAATTATATTATATGGAGATATAATTAATTTTACATACATATGTGTATATGATGGAGAATTGACTAAGTTTAATATTAATTGAGAATTAATAAAACTTATGGGGGCTAATTTATAATTATAATTAAATATAGTATTTAATTACAATTATAAGTTAATAATAAAAGAAAAAACCCTAGAACAAGGATGGTATACAGCAGCAGCCCCCCATCTCCATCAAATGGCCGAAAAATTGCTTTTGGCAAAAAGTGAAAAATATCAATTTTTCACCTTCTCATTCGAAGAACTGTTCTACGATCCCGGCGCTAGCACGCGGTGAGTCAATTGCTCGGTGTGGATCAACTGTAGAGGGAATCTGCTTTGGTTCCTAATTGATTCAAAACCTACAAAGAATTAAGGTAATTCTTTAACCCTCCTTCCAATTCAATGCAATGTACATGGGTCCTTGGTGGGGATTAATCTTTTATTTCCGCTGCGCATTTTGTTTTGTGCGATTAATTCCCAACAGTGGTATCAGAGCCACTTGTATTTTGATTGAATTGGATTTATGTTTTGATTGGATCAAAATTGCATGTTAGGGTTTGTATGATTTTGATTGGATCAAAATTGCATGTTAGGGTTTGTATGATTTTGATTGGATCAAAATTGTTGTTAGGGGTTTGTATGTTTTTATTTAGGGTTCTATGTTATTATGAATAACAAATTAAAATTTGATTTTAATGTGAATCATTGTGAATGATTTGTTTTAATAATTTGAAATGTTTAAGGGGTTGGTATCATGAATTTGATTCATGGGATTTTAATTGAAATTGTTTCAATTAATTAAATGAAATAAAAAAAAAAAAAAGATTGTTTCGTTATTCTGGGCATAATGCCCAGAATATTTTTTGGGTGCAATGCAATTGCAATTGCAATTGCGCCCAACTGCAATTGCAATTGCAATTGCAATTGCACATGCTGCGTAAGCAGCATGCTGCTTACGCAGCATGGGCTGCGCAGCATGGGCTGCGCAGCTTTGTGTTGCGCAGCCCGTCGGGCTGCGCGCAGTATTGGATACTGCAGTGCGAGGCCCGACGAGCATGCTGTCCGACAGTTTTACCCCTTTTTCGTTTTAAGTGTGGAAAATTGTTTCTGCATATTTACGAATTTTTCCAAATTAATTAATTCTAAATACAATGTGATTGTATTTTACCACTTTGAACCCTAAATATTTTTAGATATAAAATTATTGTTGATAATTTTATGCATGGTGTTGTGGTATGGTTTTGGACCCTGTGGATGCTTTATTTTATTTATTATGGTTTTATATAAATACGACCTGCGAGTCGTTTGTATTTATGTAAATTTTAATTTTAATTTTACTAGATAAATTGTATAGGATGCAATTTATAATATGTAAATTTTATTTACTAGAAAATTGTATAGGATACAATTTTGTAAAGTATGTAAATCCATGAGATGGTGCCAAGGAACAAAGACGTGAGGACGGATCCAAGGGATGCGGCTTTGCTGTGACCATGCGATGGTTACAACCACCTAGGAAATGACCTGTTGATTTTCATATTGGCCTATGAAAATCAATATAGATAAAACCATACCATAACACGGTTCGAGTCATATGCATGTTTTATTTTATTTAGATGCCATGTGATGCCATGCTAGATATTCTATATGCATGCTAGACAATTGTATGCCATAAGATGCCATGCTAATTAATATTAACAAAAATATGATTAATATTAATGCCATGAAATTGTATATGATACAATTAACTCACAGGATTTAATAAACCCTAAATAAACTTATGAAGTTTATATTTGCCACCCAATTACGTATAACACTAGTCAAGTACTATGTTCGCATCATGGTAGCCACGCCAAAGCGGGTACGCATGTTGTGACCTTAGCGAAGCGATAATATGAGAAATGGTGATTCTCATTGTGTTGTAATTGGTTTAACAAAGGGTTAATCAAAACGGTGTTTGAGCCCGAGGCAAAGATGAGATGAGTAACATACAATTAAATATGATATATGATATCATGCATCTCATAAATTAGAAGAGTTGCATAATGATGCAATTGGCAAAGAAGTGCACATCCAAAATATGTTTAAATGGTTTAAAGCATGATTTTGAGTCTTTGCCTACCGAAATTATATTTAATCATAGGGACATGCCAAAGCAGTGCTATGGTTAAGTATGGATTTTGGATCTTCACCCACTTAAATATTTTAAAGGGTTTTATAATTTAAGTGGGAGCATTTAAATAAAAATCTTTACACGCTTTATTATAGTTATGATTGCTATTACCATGATCTCGATTGTTATTGAACTTTGAGAATTGTTCTCAAATCAAAAGGAATCATATGTTCTCAATAATCCTTTTGCCCAATGAACCACTAGCAATTGTAACATGAGTATAAAAGATGCTTACTTGAAGCATCGAAGGGACTCTGTTTAAAATTTATTATCTTACACTTGCCACCAATTCTTCCGCACGTGGAAGTTTTACTTGAGGTATATGATACATCACAAATGGAAATGTTCCATCAGTTAGTGAGCAAGAAAAGATAAGTGTTTGAGGCAACATTTTCTCATTGGCCTCCAAAAGGGCATTAAGATGTGATCTTGAATTCATTAATTGATAGTCATTGGTGATGAACTATCATTTGAATGACATGGAGAAAATTGTGAATTAGTTGCATAGGATGCAAAAGGATGTTAAGTTATCCATAAAGGATAAGCCCGCCTCGAATTGTGTGCTTAAGGTTCAAAAGGAAAAGGATAAAAGGAAGGTCGTTAAGCATAAAGACCGAAAGGTTCGGGTGAAAGTATTTTAAAGGCCAAAGCTGTTGGCATAGAGAGATCTCCAAAAGAAGGATGTTGCCATTTTTAGATTGAATCGTTCATTAGAATGGAAATAGCAAACTTTGTTTGGAGATCTATGAGAAGATGAAAGGCAGTAAGACTGCTACCTTAAGTATTTATTAACTATTCTACTTTTGTTTCTATATCAAAAGGTATTAGATACCTATTGTGGATCTCGTATTAGTAGAATATGTAGAATCGCAAATTGAGTAGAAACCTTATGAAGGTGAAAGGTAGAATGCGAATAGGCAAGAGAAGCAAAGGTTGTTACTCGAAGGTTTTGAACTTTTACATGAAAGTTGTGAACTTCAAGTTAAAAGTTATGAACCTTTTTACATAAGAGTTATGAACTTTGGTTAAAGGTTATGAACTTTTGCATGTGAGTTACGAACTCTTGTTGTCTATTGAGCTTGTTGACTTGAGTAAACAAATGTTGTTTATTTTATAATTGTGAATTATAAACTTTATAAAGACATGATTATGAAATGTAGATTTACATAATTGTCTTTATATGTGGAGCCCATCTGTAACATAAATACTGTAAGGATCGAATCAAATAGTTTGATCCAACCTATTTTGGCAGTGTCCTCTTGGAGACATAAGCAAAGTCGCATTACGAAACTCCATGAGAATGGACTTTTGGATTCATGAGATTGTGAATCATCTTGAATCATGCGAATGTTGTTTATTGTAAAAGATGATAAAGTTGTTCTTTGCTAAAAGTAGTTAAAGAATAATCGATTTATTAAGCATTATACATATGGATGTATATGAATTATAAATCAACTACTAAAGGAGGTTTTAATACTTCATTACCTTTATGGAACTTTTCTCTAGATAAGAGTATCTAATTAAACACGAGTTTGGAACTTTTGAAGTGTTCAAAAGCTTGTAAAAGGAGTATGAAGTATCTTGACAAGATAGTAAAGTCATTTAGATATGATCCGAGTGGTGAATATTTGAGTCAAGATTTTGACAATCATCTTAGAGATTGTGGGACTGTCTCACAATTGACTCCTCCAAGTACGCCACAAAGGATGTTGTGTCGAAAAGGGAGTAATCGAACTCTATAAAGATATAGTTCAATCTATGATGAAGTCAAGTTGATCATCGTTTTCTCAAAAATATGCCATTAAAGCAGCTGTGTATATTGTTCCGTCTAAAACAATTCATGAATCAACATATGAGATATGGTTGGGTAAGAGACCCAAATTGTTTCATTGAATAAGTTTAGGGCTGTAAAGCTTATTTCTAATAAGTTGGCACCTAAATTTAAATGTCGAATTGTGAATTACTCAAAAGGAAAGTAGGAGTTATTACTCTTATGTTCTCTTTGGGATACAAAGTAGTTATAGCTAGAAATGGTTTCCCCATGAAGAGGGAGTTAATTTCTAGTAGAGTTAGTGGGAGTAAAGTACACCTACAAAACTCGTAATTCACAAAGTGACATTAACGTTGAAGAGGAACATGGAAATGGTTTCATGATCATTGTTGAAATTACACAAGTCCAATGAAAGTCTAGTAGAATACGACATGAATAGGAGAGATATGGATTTCTCAAAATCATGATGTAGTTTTACTAGATTGGAATAAGTCTTCTTTTATGAAGAAGCAATGTTAGATTTTGAATCTAATAAGTGACTTGATGCTACAAAGGATGAAGATAAGTCCATGTCTGACAGTCAAAGTATAGACTTTGATAAATCTTTTAGAAGATGCATATGCAATGGTTGCAAGTGAGTTTTCAAATTGAAAACCGACATGGATGGTGATCTTCAAACTTATAAAGCACGACTAGTGACAAAAGGGATTATAAACAAATTCATAGTAGTGACTGTGAGGATACGAGCAAATTCATAGTACGGACTATGATAAAATCCTCTTTCGCCATTAATCATGATCAAGTCATATTGAGTTCTTGTTGCCATATCCGCATAATATGATTATAAAATATGGCAAATGGATATCAAAATCTGTTTTCTACGTGAAAACATGATTGAGGGTGTGTACGTGACACAACCCAAAGTTTTGAGCATTCAAAGAATTCAAGTAGCGTATGCAAGTTTCAAAGATTCTTATAAGGATCGAAACATGCATCAAATAGTTGGAGTCATAGTTTTGATAAAGAAATCAAATGGTTTGATTTTATCAAAATGATGATGAATCTTGTGTTTTCAAAAGGATCAGTGGGAGCATATCGGCATCCTAATGCTATATGTGGATGACATATTGCTTGTTTGAAATAACATTCTTACCTTGCAAGAAGTAAAATCTTGGCTAAGAAAGTAATTTCAATTAATGTTTAAGCAAGGCTGCCTATATTCTTGAAATTAGAATCTATATAGATAGATCTAAAAGAATGTTTTGTTTTAAGTCAAAGCATTGAAAGCGTTCAATGAGAAAGACTTAAAAGAAGTTTGCTTATGTTAACTGTGTAAATAGTTGCACATATACAACTGATTGCAATTAGTTGCAATATATCAGTCGAGATCTAGTATTCTCTTAAAAAGAGATGTTATGATTTTGAAAGGTTCAAAATAAAACGATATAGCTAAATATCTATAATAGTAGTCAAAGTATATTGTTACATATGATGTAAAGGAAATTTTGGATGAAGAAGTTCATCACAAAATGTTGTGTTTTGTTCTAAGCATTGCTTATCCTGTGAGACTATTGTAGGGACAATAGTTCAATGCGTAAGAACCTTGTATGACACAAGCATATACTTAGGCGTTTTTTTTTCACTAATTTAGAGAGGCTGTCTCTAAAGAGAGAGTGAAAATGTGTAAAGTAACAACGGAAGCGAAAATTAATAATTCACTGACAAAGACTCCTGCACAAGTGAATACATGAAAGTCATGTAGGTCAATGGGTATAAGATACATGTATGATTGGCCATAGTGCAAGTGGGAGATTGTTGGAGATTGTGCCCTAAGGCCAATATTGGATTATGTAATTTGACTTCTAAGATTAATCTAGTGTAGATTAATATTATCATTTATGTTTGTATGTTAGCATTTATGATAAGTATCCATGAATAAATCGTGTTATTCCAAATATCCCTAGTCGATTGTTATTATGGGAATAATAACAAACTAAGACTAGTGTGAGTGATAATGGATATTCATAAGATGAATATAGTGTATACAGATACAGATTATACTCACGGGTAATATGTTAGAGAACATGTTACTGGAGACCCACTATGAGATCAAGTTCATGGTTATGTGTCACAACTGATCTTGATTATAGTACTGTCATTAGCTGATTCCTTTGACCTGAGGTCACCATGGATTCCGGGATGAATTCAGGTTGTGCTTTGATGCAGTCAAACGCTGCTTGTAACAGAGTAGTTATAAAGGCTGTGATTGGGTACGATATGACTCATGCCTTGGGATGTGAGTGACAGATATGGGATTTTGTCCCTCTCTATCAAGAGAGCGATATCACTGGGCCCCTCGATAAGTGAGACTGTTATATGCATGGCCGTGCTCAAATAATTGATAAGAGTATCAATTGATTTGTTTAAACAGTCCGCTTTGAGATCGAGAAAGCATATGATTAATTTATATAAGATTGACAAGTGTACCATGTCTTATAATTAATCATGATATCAAGAGACAAAAGGGAATATGACACATTCTATAAGTAGGTTTATTGGATTATACCAATCATATGAATTGGGTAGTCATAATGGCTTGCTAGAGTCCGCTTATGACTTATGAGGGCATTATGGTAATTTCCTCATTGCCAATTTATATGATCCTACGGGGTCACACACAAAGAGCAAAATGAGATTCACTTAATTCGGGGATAAATCATTATGAGATAATGATTTATTATTGATGAGAAATTAAATATATATAAAGATATATATTTACATGTATATGTATATACACATGAACATATTAATAAGATTAATATATTTATGGCATAAAGTATGCTATATATATATATATGTATATTATAATTATATTATATGGTGATATAATTAATTATAATATACATTTACGTATATGTGTATATATATATATGTATGTATGTATGTAAATATTAATAAGATTAATATAGCATAAAGTATGCTAATTATATTATATGGAGATATAATTAATTTTACATACATATGTGTATATGATGGAGAATTGACTAAGTTTAATATTAATTGAGAATTAATAAAACTTATGGGGGCTAATTTATAATTATAATTAAATATAGTATTTAATTACAATTATAAGTTAATAATAAAAGAAAAAACCCTAGAACAAGGATGGTATACAGCAGCAGCCCCCCATCTCCATCAAATGGCCGAAAAATTGCTTTTGGCAAAAAGTGAAAAATATCAATTTTTCACCTTCTCATTCGAAGAACTGTTCTACGATCCCGGCGCTAGCACGCGGTGAGTCAATTGCTCGGTGTGGATCAACTGTAGAGGGAATCTGCTTTGGTTCCTAATTGATTCAAAACCTACAAAGAATTAAGGTAATTCTTTAACCCTCCTTCCAATTCAATGCAATGTACATGGGTCCTTGGTGGGGATTAATCTTTTATTTCCGCTGCGCATTTTGTTTTGTGCGATTAATTCCCAACAGTGGTATCAGAGCCACTTGTATTTTGATTGAATTGGATTTATGTTTTGATTGGATCAAAATTGCATGTTAGGGTTTGTATGATTTTGATTGGATCAAAATTGCATGTTAGGGTTTGTATGATTTTGATTGGATCAAAATTGTTGTTAGGGGTTTGTATGTTTTTATTTAGGGTTCTATGTTATTATGAATAACAAATTAAAATTTGATTTTAATGTGAATCATTGTGAATGATTTGTTTTAATAATTTGAAATGTTTAAGGGGTTGGTATCATGAATTTGATTCATGGGATTTTAATTGAAATTGTTTCAATTAATTAAATGAAATAAAAAAAAAAAAAAAGATTGTTTCGTTATTCTGGGCATAATGCCCAGAATATTTTTTGGGTGCAATGCAATTGCAATTGCAATTGCGCCCAACTGCAATTGCAATTGCAATTGCAATTGCACATGCTGCGTAAGCAGCATGCTGCTTACGCAGCATGGGCTGCGCAGCATGGGCTGCGCAGCTTTGTGTTGCGCAGCCCGTCGGGCTGCGCGCAGTATTGGATACTGCAGTGCGAGGCCCGACGAGCATGCTGTCCGACAGTTTTACCCCTTTTTCGTTTTAAGTGTGGAAAATTGTTTCTGCATATTTACGAATTTTTCCAAATTAATTAATTCTAAATACAATGTGATTGTATTTTACCACTTTGAACCCTAAATATTTTTAGATATAAAATTATTGTTGATAATTTTATGCATGGTGTTGTGGTATGGTTTTGGACCCTGTGGATGCTTTATTTTATTTATTATGGTTTTATATAAATACGACCTGCGAGTCGTTTGTATTTATGTAAATTTTAATTTTAATTTTACTAGATAAATTGTATAGGATGCAATTTATAATATGTAAATTTTATTTACTAGAAAATTGTATAGGATACAATTTTGTAAAGTATGTAAATCCATGAGATGGTGCCAAGGAACAAAGACGTGAGGACGGATCCAAGGGATGCGGCTTTGCTGTGACCATGCGATGGTTACAACCACCTAGGAAATGACCTGTTGATTTTCATATTGGCCTATGAAAATCAATATAGATAAAACCATACCATAACACGGTTCGAGTCATATGCATGTTTTATTTTATTTAGATGCCATGTGATGCCATGCTAGATATTCTATATGCATGCTAGACAATTGTATGCCATAAGATGCCATGCTAATTAATATTAACAAAAATATGATTAATATTAATGCCATGAAATTGTATATGATACAATTAACTCACAGGATTTAATAAACCCTAAATAAACTTATGAAGTTTATATTTGCCACCCAATTACGTATAACACTAGTCAAGTACTATGTTCGCATCATGGTAGCCACGCCAAAGCGGGTACGCATGTTGTGACCTTAGCGAAGCGATAATATGAGAAATGGTGATTCTCATTGTGTTGTAATTGGTTTAACAAAGGGTTAATCAAAACGGTGTTTGAGCCCGAGGCAAAGATGAGATGAGTAACATACAATTAAATATGATATATGATATCATGCATCTCATAAATTAGAAGAGTTGCATAATGATGCAATTGGCAAAGAAGTGCACATCCAAAATATGTTTAAATGGTTTAAAGCATGATTTTGAGTCTTTGCCTACCGAAATTATATTTAATCATAGGGACATGCCAAAGCAGTGCTATGGTTAAGTATGGATTTTGGATCTTCACCCACTTAAATATTTTAAAGGGTTTTATAATTTAAGTGGGAGCATTTAAATAAAAATCTTTACACGCTTTATTATAGTTATGATTGCTATTACCATGATCTCGATTGTTATTGAACTTTGAGAATTGTTCTCAAATCAAAAGGAATCATATGTTCTCAATAATCCTTTTGCCCAATGAACCACTAGCAATTGTAACATGAGTATAAAAGATGCTTACTTGAAGCATCGAAGGGACTCTGTTTAAAATTTATTATCTTACACTTGCCACCAATTCTTCCGCACGTGGAAGTTTTACTTGAGGTATATGATACATCACAAATGGAAATGTTCCATCAGTTAGTGAGCAAGAAAAGATAAGTGTTTGAGGCAACATTTTCTCATTGGCCTCCAAAAGGGCATTAAGATGTGATCTTGAATTCATTAATTGATAGTCATTGGTGATGAACTATCATTTGAATGACATGGAGAAAATTGTGAATTAGTTGCATAGGATGCAAAAGGATGTTAAGTTATCCATAAAGGATAAGCCCGCCTCGAATTGTGTGCTTAAGGTTCAAAAGGAAAAGGATAAAAGGAAGGTCGTTAAGCATAAAGACCGAAAGGTTCGGGTGAAAGTATTTTAAAGGCCAAAGCTGTTGGCATAGAGAGATCTCCAAAAGAAGGATGTTGCCATTTTTAGATTGAATCGTTCATTAGAATGGAAATAGCAAACTTTGTTTGGAGATCTATGAGAAGATGAAAGGCAGTAAGACTGCTACCTTAAGTATTTATTAACTATTCTACTTTTGTTTCTATATCAAAAGGTATTAGATACCTGTTGTGGATCTCGTATTAGTAGAATATGTAGAATCGCAAATTGAGTAGAAACCTTATGAAGGTGAAAGGTAGAATGCGAATAGGCAAGAGAAGCAAAGGTTGTTACTCGAAGGTTTTGAACTTTTACATGAAAGTTGTGAACTTCAAGTTAAAAGTTATGAACCTTTTTACATAAGAGTTATTGGAAAAATCCTCTTTGTAGAAGATTTAATTTGAAGTGTTGTTTTGGAAAATAGGTTTTTTAGAAAATCCCAATATAAACTTAAAGATCTTAAAACTCAAATTTTGTGATCAGATACAGAGTCCCCACCCGGATAAGCTCATCCAGAAAATTCCAGTATGGCTCCCAACCAAATGAAGACGCAATACCTAATCCAGAGATTCAAGGTTCGGGCAACACATCTACTAATCCTCACTTATTTTCAATTATTATTTCATAATATGATATAACATTCACTTAGTTCTACTCATTTTATCTTCTTTTAATTTTAGTTAATGCTCATGCAAATGACATAATTATAAACCATAAAATAAAGTGCAAAAAATTAAAAGTGCGGAAAAGTAAAGTAATGGCTAAATTATACAACCCGAAAAATAAAAAACTCTCATCCTTACCATTTAAAATCGCCTATAATACATAATAATCTAAAAAGTACAATCGCCTAGATATACAAGACAATCTATTAAATACATCAAAAACAATAAAAAATAAAAAGCTGCATCCAAATACGGTTAGCACAAATAAATAACGCACACCAAGGACTCACATAGGACAGAATAGGGGTATTTTGGGAAACGGGATCATAAACAGGGGGATAATCGAGAAGTCTGGATGACTACTCGATTAGACCTGGAAAACATTTTATAAAAACCCTCTATAGATTTTGTGAATGAAAAACCAATTTTGAACACAATTTGGCTCATTTTACATGTATTTTCCAACTTTTAGTGGGCCGAATATCTGGGAACCCGGGGTTCTGTTCGTGAGTGAGCCTAAATTAAATATCCATCTAAGGTCTGAAAAAGTAAACACGCTAAAAATCTGTTTGAACAGAAAAGATACACAAAATTACAAGTTAGAGGCCTAAAAGAGCAAAATTATAATTCTACTTCTCAAACTACAGCCGAGGGGCTATAGGGTATCACATCCGCGCCACTGTAGTAGCTGGGGTGGCTGTAACACCTATAGCTAAACAGCTATAGTGCTCCAGAATCAACATATCGGTTTTCTTTTCTCGTTTTGAAAATCGTTTTTAGGATTTTGATGGTTTCGGGCAATATGAGATTTCTGTAAACTCATAAAATTCCACAAAATAGATCCAAATCGGATCAAACGAGTTGAGAAATCCTTAAAAACCCAAAATCATCAAACTTCAATCTTACATCCATCAATTGAAAACTCAAAAACCATAAATCTAAACATGTATGGATGTAATTTGACCGATAATATTCATGAAAAACACATTTAGTTTGAAAACGGAAGCATTATCGGTCTATTTAAGGCATTCAGAGCTTCTGCCCTAGAGATTACAGCCAAGCGGCTGTAATCAGAAGACTATAGCAGACCACTGTAGGTTACAGCTGCACGGCTATAATCATCAGACGGGACAGCTATAGCTGGCTTAACTTCCAGATTTGAGAAAAATGCAAAATCATAAACAAATAACACCTAGAACAAATCAAAAGGAGTTTTTAAGGCCTCTCAGAGTATACCTTGTCTGTGGTCCAGTGTTTTGGATCACCAGAAATAGATTCGAACGTCAGAAAATCTTCTGAAATCACCAACAAGCTGAAATCACCTACGATCTCCAAAGCCCGAACAGAACCCCGAATCAATCCAAATGAAAACTAAACAAATCCAAATCAATCCAGAATATTAATCCTCACAAAACCCTAATCATTTCTATGGATTATGTTAAAGTTTTTTTGAAGATTTTTATTGAGTGCTTTATTTTTTATTTCTTTTTCTCTAAAACCCTAATTCTTGTGTGTGTTTTCCGATTGGAGACTGTCTGTTTGTCTTTTTGACCTAATTGCATTTTCTGGCTTTTATATTTCCCAAATTAAGTTAAACATCCAAATTAAAGACTGATTTTGCCCTATTTAGGAAATCTGATAATTACAACTGACAGGTTGTAGTGGCCTACAGCTGGGCGGCTGTACTACAGCTGTGTGGCTGTAGGGCACTATAGCCGAGTGATATAGTGACTGGACTTGCCCATTTCACTCTTTTTTTTGCTTTTCTCTTCGGTTCTCTTAAACGCTCACTCGTCCTTCTTTGAGGTACCATACCAAGACTTGTCACACATATTCGAGTCATCCGAGACATTTCCAACGTCATTCCAGTTGATTTGAATCCGCCTCAAATTTATCAGTGAAAAAGGTAATAAAAGTTTTCATCATCGAGGTCGGGAAAAAACTCGTGCTCACAGGCTGCCCCTCGTGTGACCAAAGTCGACTTGAACGAGTGCTTGTACCCGATTCGAGTTTGGTCTCGTGATAGGGAGCACGGTGAGAAGGAAAAGAGGACGTACCTGGTGGTTCCTCTCGTGCTGACCTGCTTTGATGTTTGTAGGGACTTGTTTCGGTTGATTCGAGAAACAGCGGTCTTGCCTAAGTTGATTTGATTTTTCAGGGACTTACTTTGACTCCGTTTCAAAGCGTAGGACTTTGCCCGAATTGATTCGCTATTCTCTAGGGATGTGCTTCAACTCCATCGTGAAGTAGAGGACTTTGCCCAAATTAGATTGGTTTTCCAGGGATGTGCTTCGACTCTATCGTGAAGCAGAGGACTTTACCCATATTAGATTGGTTCGCCAGGGACATGCTTCGATTCCATTGCGAAGCAGAGGACTTTACCCGGATTGAATTCTCCTTGTCATTTGATGTTCATGAAAGGAAAGGGTATTTTGGTAATTTTGTAACTTGGAAAGTTGGTATCCCTTGAAGGAAGGGTACTTTAGTCATTTGACTTCTCATGGGGCCTATGTAATGAAAATCAATGTGTTTTGGTGGCTTGGTATCTCTTTTAGTGAGAAAAAGGGTATTTTGGTCGTTTAATAGCTTGGTGGCTAACAAGAGGGTATTTTGGTCATTTCACCTCTAGTGGAGCTTGTGTCACTAGGAGGAAGAAATATTTTGATGATTTGGTCTTCCATGAAGCTTGTGTGGCTAAAGAAAGGGTGTTTGGGCATCTGGTGGTTTGGTTGCTAACAGAAGGGCATTTTGGTCATTTCACTTATAGTGGGGCCTGTGTCACTGAAGGAAAAGGTAATGGTGTTTCCCGTGAAGCTTGTGTAGCCGAGGAAGGATGCTTTGGTGATTTGAGAAGCTTGATCATCTTTTTTGATGTTTTGAAGTTGTTTCGGGCGCGTATTCGTTCCTTGATCGATAATTTTAGACATAAAAATTTTTGCTCCTTCGATCAAGAATGAATACGAGCCAAATATCTTACCCCTTCCACACAAGGTATTCTATTCCAGAGGAGGATTTCCTTTTAGCCCACGAACCCACTGAGAGTGTTTATGGGTTAAAAGAAGATGACAAGTATTGCGGAAGATCAACTCTCCTGTACCTATCTAGCTCCAAATATCGAATCACGCCTTCTTGAATCCGGTTAATTTTATTGGGTTTTCTCTTTTTTCCAAGTTTTGAATTTCTCCAAAATTAGAGAAATTAGTGCATAATAGGTGAAATTGATACGTGATTTGTGTAGAATATGCCCCTGGAATGCTTATTTGATGATTTGGGTTGAGTTAGGACAAGATTTAACTAAAAAACAAACAAATCCATAGATGGGCCAAAAATCTCCAGTTACAGCCGCCCCAGGGGATGATTACAGCCGCGCGGCTGTGATCATGAGGGCTACAGCCGCGTGGCTATGACCCCCTACAGCTGGGTGGCTGTAGTTGGTAGATTCAAGGCCGCCCGATTTTTTTATGATTCTAAGGGTGTTTCTTTGATTTTTATGATGTATATGCATTCTAAAAAGCTTACAAACTCCCTGATTATTGATTTTGTAGGTGAGATCCAGCTATTGCAGCAGCAGATCAATTGTAGAGTCATTGAAGTGGTACAGACATCTCCCTGTAGGGGTAAGAGTGATCGTGAATTCTACAGGCCTGCAGCGGTTAATTCGGATTATGACCATCACCACTCCTCGCATAAGTCGAGGACTCTTAGCTGCACTTTTGGAGAGGTGGATGGATACTACACACACCTTCCACTTCTCTTTCGAAGAGTACACGGTGACTCTGGAGGATATTATCGCCATTACCGGGCTTCCTTTCTCTGGGCAGGTGATCCATTTCAACCAGATTTTTTTGAATATAGGGCTACCGCCAAGAGTTGGTGGCTTCGCTCATCGGGATTGACTCCCCCAATAGCCGGATCCAATGTAGGAGCCTCAGGGCTTACTGGATGAGACGGCAGACTGAGCTCCCGGAGGGGACTACTTTTGAGGCTCCCGATGAGAGGTGATATGCGAAGGCCTTTCTACTGCATGCTCTTTCTACCCTCCTTTTCCCCACGGGCCGGAGTAGTTTGAATTTGGCCATGCTACCATCCTTGATTGACATAGAGTATGTGAGGACTGTCAACTGGGGTCGAGCGGCCTTGGCCCAACTTTACTACGCTCTTGACCTCTGTGCTTAAGGCTCTCAGAAGGAGCTGAAGGCCTTTTGGATTATACTGCAAGTGAGTATCTTAGACCTTTTATTTTAAGATTTTACTTTCCTTTGTACATTTCATGAATTGTTATATGTTTTGTTTTCATATTTCTTCTACAAGTTTGGGCCTACGAATACTGCTTCGTTCCCCCCTGGTAGTGCAAGTTCCTGATGACTATGAGCTGGACAAATTTCCCCGTCTTAGATGGTGGCTGGGGTTTGTCTGGAGCAATGTCGATAAAAATCAGGCTGAGTGCCGCCAGGCTTTGAGGGAGATGACATTTGCTAGGGTATGCTTCTCTGTTTTTTTTTTTTTTTTTGTAATTTTTTGACTTTTTTATTCTAGATTGCCAAGACCCCTTAGAGGCAAAAGGGGGATAACTTGCCCCAGTTGCTTCGGGATGCGCAGGCGCTGTCGAACAGGCGCTTCATGATGGAGTCCCCCTTCGGGCAAGAGTGGCACCTTGGCGAGAGGGTTCACGAATAGCGCTCCATCCCCGAGGAGCATAGGATTCCAACTGCCTTGCCGGTGGGATTATTCTGTTCTCACCTTCTGTCTCCTAAGCTACATCCAGACCTATATGGTGCTGGATACGAGGCTGGTAGTGTGGATGGTGACTATTGTCATTTCATCGCCACTCATCTGCTTCCGCTGACTGCTGACGCTAGTGCTGGGGTATTTCCAAACCCTTCTTTTTTTTTAATCCCTATTTACCGACATCCTCCTCTTAACTTAGTTCAGCCATCTTTGAGAGGTGGACATGCACGTCCCCCCTCATCTACTAGGGGAGCAAGCAGGAGGTCTGTACTGGTTCTACTAGGACTGCTGGAGCAGGTTCTACCATTGGAGTGGAGGATGTTCCCATTCCTCCTTTTCAGGCTCCTCAGGCCCCTACTATCGATTATCTGCACGGTCGGTCGAGTTCCCGATCGAGAGCACTATTTAGTTATTCGACGAGTCTCGGAAGTCTTATCGAGCTGACCTCCATCTCCAAGATCATTTATGTTTCAGGGTGGCAGCGGACTAAGGTGGAGATGGGGATGCATTCCGGATTCTGTCCATAACATTTGCGGTGACCAGGACGGGAAATCCCCGTTGAAGGTGTCACAGATGTCCAATTGCCCATAGTTGGTACAGGAGAAATTAGAAGTTACGAAAATTAGCTGCAAAGATCTCTAATGCTCACACAAATAAAGCAAAAATAGACTATGCAAAGAATATGATAGACACTAACTAGGATCTGAAACTTGTCAAACATACCCTTTTAGTAGTCAAATAATTAATGTTGTAGAGATTTCTAATTATGCAAAAATTTCCACAATCGGACCTTGAAAATCAAAGATATGGGTTCACTTAATTAAATTATAGTTTCTATCACCATTTTCCAAAGACAGAAATGGCAGGTCTTTGTGTGGAAAATTTTGCATAAATAAAGCATTTGGGCGGGCCACTTGTTTGACTATATCCGTAGGAAATTTCACAAATTTGTTACTTCTTTGCAATATTTAAATCCACATATTGTTGAAATTTGTTACTGATAGTGTTTGCACCGTATTTAAATTATTTCGGTGATTATATTCAATTTATTGAATGACCTAAACATGTTTAATTAATAGATTATCTATGAGGAATTATAAAGGAGAACCAGATTTAAGAGGCCGTTTAATATTTTGCCGTATTTCCTTTAAGCCAATTGAGAGCCACAAAAATTAAGCAGTGTCACGTAGAATCCACCAGGTGAAGATCTACCAGAAAATCAAGAGCAGCTTTTCAGTTCTGCTAGGTGGAAAACAGTTTCTCTACGTAGACCAGTTTATCAAGTAGTTAGATGGAAGCAGTATTTGGCTAGTGAAAAATGTAGAACATAAGAGCAGTTGAGGAAACCAGAAAGTTTCCAACTATATCTATAAAAGGAAGAATCGGCGGATTCATAAAGGAACCAATAACCAATCAATCAACAACTCAAAGCTCTGACAAACCTAGCAAATCCCTTTAGACTTCAATAAATATTCTTAGATTTCAGCTAAGTTTAATCTTAAGCAATGTTCTGTCAATTTCCTTTTCAAATTTCTAGTTAAAGCTCTTCATTTCTTTCAATTGTTATTTTTTAGTTCATCAATCCAAGTTCATATTCCTTTCAAACTTATTGTAATTTATTTTATTTTGTTCCTCAAGCATTTCTTAAGGCTGATATCGTTTTGATAATTAGAACCTCAGAAAATTTTAGGTCTCTTTGTTTCCATCAATCTTTTGATTTCAAAAGTCAATAGGCGCACTTAATTTAATTTTTCTAGTTTGAGAATACTATAATTCTCTAGCACGCTCGTAGCCAAACAAATAGTGATCACTTGTTGGTGAATAATCTCACCGAAATAATTTCAGATTGTACAAGAAATCTGAAAGGAGTAATGATTAATGAATCGTTACCTTAAGGATGTCATAGGCAATAATAAAAGTTATTCGATCAGCTAAATCTTTTGGGTTTAAATGGTTCCGTTGTGGTATCAGAGCTTCTTAATTAGATTTTGAGATCGAGGGTTCGAATCCCCAAAATTTTATAGTAGAGTGAATGTATGTTGTACACACTTCAAACCGATAAGGTATTCGCATGTGAGTAAGTGTCAGAGATAATAATAATTAAGCAAGTATAACATCCCTCAAATTTGATCAAATATATCATTATGTACCTTCCCATATTTTTAGAATATAATGGCCAATAACAGAGCCAAACATTGTGATTCCCTTTTCTTCCCTTTCAAATGGATTAAACAATGCCAAACAAACCGACACATAACTATGATTTATTCCCTTCTATATATATATATATATATCAAATCTATATGGATATACATAGACTTGATAGTGTACTTGGACTAAATGAAAAATAAATTTGGTCATAAGTTAAATACAAAAATTTATGGAGTGCTAGAATAAAATATAGTACAAAGCTGTAGACAAATAATGTAATTTCTCCCAGTTTTTCATTATTTTATTTTATTTTATTTTATGTTTTTCCGTAAATATTTTTTTTTTTCACTGAAAGCAATGTCATTCAAATATTTTATGTTTTTCATTTTTTTTATTAAGTATATGAATATAACCATTGTCAGATTAACTCTTAATATTTGATATCCAGCCCAATTTGTTTAAGGGATTTGTTATGATGAAATAATATATTGCGGGGGATTTGGACAGGCATGATGTCAGGGACTGCAGTACAAACTCTTGCTCTTACCTACATGATGTATAAAACAAACTGGAATAAAGAGGTAGGTTATTTCATATTTTATTTATTTATTTTGTAAATGCATGCATCTTTTGGTTTTGACAATATATTAACTATCAATTATCTGATATAATTTTTGAGAAATAAATTAAAAGACCATTTATATGTGGTCATGTTTTTTAATCTGTGAAATGCAGGCTTCAATTGCAGAAGATAGAATAAACTGACATTATGTGAGTTGTTAAAATCTCAAATTAATTAAACAATAAATCTAATAAATTTTAATACTGAAAAAAAGTCATCTAAAGCAAAAATTTTTGCTTTCACTGGGAATGAATTACTCCCGGCTGAGAGTGTTGCGTCATGTTAGTAATTATGTTGATGTAGCGTGACATCATTGGTCGGAAGTAGTCCATTCTTGATATATAGTGGAATTTCTCCGCTTAAAGAATGTACATGACAAACCTCTAATCGATGAATAAGATTTTTCGATAAAAAAAATTACTAAATATTGGAATAGTCGTTAAAGTGAGAAAAATAGGAAGGAGTAATTATGAACCTAAGAATTAAAAAAAATGGTAATGATCATGTAGGGAGAAGCAAAGAAAGAAGAAAGTGGGGTTGCATGGGCAAAAAGGAAGAAGAAGTGGGACAAAAATGGGAAAGAAGGAAAGTAAGGCTAGGGTTTAAGTGCATGTGAAGGGATGCACGGTGTCAGAGATGATAATAAAAACTATAATTGGACCTTACCTATCAGCTTAAGCTTTTAGGTCAAATAGTTCTATGACATAGTATCAGAGCTACTTAGACCTAGAGGTCGAGGGTTCGAATCCTGGCAGCTTAATTTGTGAATTAAAATTCAACACATGGCAGGGTGGGCCTGTGTTGTACGTGCTTCAAGCCCAAGAGGCATTTGCGTGTAAGGAAGTATCAGAGATAATAATAATAACTATAATTGGACCTTACCTATCAGCTTAATCTTTTTGGTCAAATGGTTCTATGACACATGGAAAATTGAGTCAATTAAATTAGAGAGAGAGAGAGAAAGAATCCAAATAGACGGTCAAGAAACCGTGCAATTCTTTATTAAAAAATGATGTATTAAGAAACATGGCTTAGAGTGTACTTCCCCTTTTTGTATTTATAAGATCAGAATTCAGAAACATTATATTTTTGTATATGGACTTTATAGTGTAAAAGCAAATACATGGTTTTACAAATAGTGGCAACTAACAACACACAAAATTAAAATGAATGCCAGCTGATTTGTTTTCTAGACTGCTTAAATATTCCACAGTATATAATTGTTGCCATAATCTTATGCTAGCAAAAAACTACACTAAAAGAAAAATGCAAGTTGCTATCTTGACAATGAGTGAGTATCGAACATATCTGTCATAGATAAATTTGACCCATAAGTTAGAGCTGATAGGTATTGCAGAAAACAAATTTTGTTATTATTTATGTCATGCCCCCACATGCAAATACCCTTTGGGGTAGAAGCGAGTACAACACAGGCCAGTCAACCAAGTGTTGTATTTAACCAGTAAATGGAGTTGTCGGGATTTAAACTATTTAACCCAAAAGCTTAACTTTATCTATCTATTTATTTATTTATTCATTCATTCATTCATTTATTTATTTATTTATTTATTTATTTATTTATTATTATTATTATTATTATTATTATTATTATTTGGTAGAAAGCTTAACTTGATAGATAAGGTCAAATAATAGTTTTTACTATTATCTCTAATACACCTCTTCATGCAAATGCCCCTTGTCTTGAGGAGTGTACAACACATGTATATTCTACCAAATATTGAAGCTTAATCAATAACCAGAGTTCCTAGGATTTAAACCCTCGACCTCTAGGTGTAAGAAGCTCTGATACCATGTCATGAAATCGTGGAACCAAAAGTTTAACCTAATAGGTAAGACCTAAGAATAGTTTTTACTATTATCTTTGATAAATCTCATAACATAAATATTCCTGAGTTTGAAGAGTGTACAACAAACAAGCTAGTTAAATCGTTGAAAAATAGGTCCAGCAAATAAGTAATTAAGCATTGATAACTCAATTTCATATAGTTATTTTTAGGTTGATTTTACTGTTAGTTATTAATTATTTTCATGCATATTTAACCTAATTTAAGTGTTTTCATTGACTTTAGTTAATTTTAGTGTTTAGTCATTATTTGTGTAATTTTCTACTTACAGGTGCAAATTAGGAGATTTTCTTGCAAGTGTAGTAGCACTTGGATAAGGATTTCAGAAGTCGGAATTTCGACTGGACTTTTGAGCTAGTTAGAGACTAATTTAGCTTTGGTGTTTTTTAGTGAAGCTGTGTGTTTATCCATCAGATTTCCGATGCATCTTGAATCGCAGCAGTCGGAGTTGAAACGAAAATTATATCTTAGATTTACTACAACTGCTCATAAACCTACGGGTCAAAGCTTTAGGTTGACTTTTCCTTCTCCAATTCATTTCTTTCTATTTGAAGTTAAAGTTCTAAATTGAAGATGATCTTGAATATTCATTTTCCAGGAGTAGTTAGTAATTAGGTAGAGTTTCAATTAGATGAACTTCAGAGACTCCTATTAGAATTAGGTTTTCCTAAGTAGTTTACTCCTTTTCGATTTAGGAAAATTCTTCTCCTAAAAAAAGAAGGCCTTTTACCTCAGTTTAATAGATCACATAACTTAGTCTTTTATGGGTTTTTGGAGAAGAAATTCTAGCGGTCAAGTGGAGGCAACAAGGCGAAGGAATTCGATGAAGGCGTCTACACCAACCTTAGAGTTTTTCTTTCTCTTTTTTATATTTTATTTCTGAATTGTTGCTTGTGTGTTCTTGACACTATGAGTAACTAAATTTCTTTTTATTTAGGATATTAATGTAGTATAGCCAAACTAGTTTATGAATTTTTCGTGATTTATCACTACAAGAAAACTCATTATTAATAAGAAAAAATTAATGAGGGTAAGAAAATATTCTTATTAAAAACACCCATTTATGAGTTATAGTAAGGAAAGATGACACCCCTCATTAAATTTCTCTTATTAATACTAGTAAATTTCTATTAGGGATAAAAAAAAAACTTTTCATTTAATAAATAATTTTCATCCCCTCATTATTTAGGGTAAAAATCCAGAGAGCGGGAAATTTTTTTTCCTTCCCACCACTGCTTCTGCTTTTGCCTCCTTTCACGCCCATACCTTCTCTATTTCACGACCTATCCCTTCCCGATCTCTCTGATTCATCCTTTCACGCCCAGCTTCGCATCTTTCCGTCGCCGCTCCGCCCACCGTTGCTCCGCTTCGCACCGCTTCCTTCCGTTTCGCACCGCTGGTTCGCTCCGCTTCATCGTTTCACGCCCAGCTCTGCTTACTGCCGTCATTACTATCGCCAATGCTTAGCCAATTCAATTGCCATCGTTTCACGCCCAGCTCTGCTTACTGCCGTCATTACTATCGTCTAGTTAATTAGATCGGTGCTTTATGTTTAAGGATAATTCTTGGGTAGTTAGGATAGCCCTTTGCAGAGAAAGTGGTTTCCAGCGCTATTTTCAAGATGGAGAAAGATTAGGTGCCTATTCCTGGTTACTTAGAAAGCATAGAAAAACGTTGGAACTTTTAAATTGACTTATTCAAGGTTGAAATTTTATGCAGATATCATCATTTGAAGTTGTACCCAGAGGATGAATCAGGCCCTATGTCAACCAAGAAGCCTGTTGTTGTGGAATCATATGATGAGATTGTGTTTCCTGATCCATCTGAAAGTTGCCTTGCTCGTGTCCAGAATCATCCTGCTGTAAATTTACCCAGATTACCTGCTGGCTTTGTGTTGCCTCCTCCTGGTATTTTGCTTGTTGCCTCTCTGTAATGCTACTTTTCATTCTTTCTGAATACAAGTCTATCTTTGTACATACTTATGTTAATGATTACATCTTTTATGTCTTTATAGTACCTGTTGAGGATACAAGCAAAAAGAGGAGAGGTGACACCAAAGATCATCCTCTGAATCAGTGGTTCACGAATTTCTCTGAAGCTGATGAGCTGTTACAACTTGCAGCAGCTCGTCAACAGGTCAGAAGCATCTCATTAATTTTGTTCATTTTCATTACTATTCTTTTCTCTGAAACTTCCAGATCATGTTCTCAGTATGTCCAAGTACATGTTTCACATGTTCAATAACATTTTCTTCTGTCTAAATTTTATGTGCTTTTCATGTCCATTATCGTTCACATGATCTGGTTTTCTGAATCTATTGCACACAGTGAATGTTCCTTTGTGAGTGTGCATGCGTGTTTGTGTGCATGTGTGTGAATGCAAATGTTTACCATGCATTGTGGGGTAGCTGGCTTGTTTGCAGATTATCTGTTATCTAGAGAATTTTTTTTTTTTTTTTTTGAGAAACAATGAAAGCAATGTAGAAGTTTCTTTATTTTTCTTAGAGACCTCTTCTCATAAAATGTATTTCTTTTCCAAGGTTGCTTTGTGTTCTGTACATATAAATAAAAGCTTTGAAGATATTTGAAAAGTTGTGGGAAGAAAATCAGAAATTGCCAAGTTTAATAAATTTTCTGTTGAATTTTTAATCACGTTTCTATTCCATTCCTAAAGGACATAAGGGATAGAGGGCGTAGTGATTTTAGAATTTGCTTGGCTGATTTTGATTCAAAGATAAATGCAGCATTTGACTATTTGGAATTCCTACCTTGTCCATCTGCCCCTAATATCTTTCCATCGTTTGCTATCAGTTTCATAGAGACTCCTACATTTTAAGACTTTTCAGCGTAATTTTCACCAACATAATCTTCTTTTTCCTTTCAATTTGCGTGGTCTTTTTGGATTCCCTCATTATTAAACTTTTTCTACTCACAGTTTTCTTAAGTCGCATCAAGAGACATTTCTAACAGTGCAGAGAAAGCATAGAGCTTATACAATATCAAGCAGTGATGAAAATGAAATCGGATATCCTTGAATAGAGTCTATCTTTTGTAAGACAAACTGTGTATAATGACATAAATTAATTCTCTCTGGTGGAAAAAGAAGAGTAATATATCTGTGTATGTGTGAGACAGAGAGAGGGAGCGAGAAGGAGAGAGAGCTCAGACAATTACAAATTAGAGATGATAATGCAAGAGGACTTGCTTGAACAGAGAAACAAATGACATATGTTAACTCCTACTTGGTGGAAAGAGCACAAGAATTTTGTTAGTTAATTTTCCATAAAATCTTAATTTAGACAACATTTAAAAGGAAAAAACATTTCAACTTGTTTCTGCTTTCTCCCTTTTTTCGTACAAATTGGCCTTGATCCATGAATTGGTAATTAATTTTGATCTCATGGACTCTACTTTTCAGGAAGATTTTGAAAATTAGGTGTGCAAAGTTGATGTGGTGAAGGTTTCCCTTTCACCATATGTTTTCTGACATGGACCCTACTATACAGGACTTTTCAATAATTCTTTACTAGTTTTGTAATCTCCTAAACTTTTTTAAGACATGGGCAGAAAAGCTGCTGATATTATTTGATTGATATATATTGATTATGAGAATTTGAAATTACTGCCATGGTGAGGCATAACCTGTGAACTTTTTCCGTGTATTACTTTCAAAGGCCTAAACTGGTCCATTTAATTGTGAAGCATCACTCAGTGTATTTTTATCCAAGTATGAATAAGTTGAAATGTAATGATATATCTTTCTGAATTGAATTTGTTTATATTTTTGGAAAATAAAAGTTCTTGGAGACATAAATGCATTTGAATTTTATTTATTTATTTATTGGGGGGAAATTTAGAAGGACATAGTCTGATGTCCTGATGTCTGTAAATGAAACAGTAACAATTTAAGTTCATTGTATGTATTAGGTGCAAGCTCATATTGCAAAACTCAGACGACAGATAAGCATGATAGATGGACAGCATCAACAGTTGAAATCTTCCTCTGACCAGTGATTCTGCATTGCTCATATTTCTCTAAATATGTTCCTCGCACATGACGCATAGGCATGTAACACCTATATTAATTATTCTAACTGTGGGGGGTTTAGTCCCTTGGCCTCCACACATTTCTTCATTTTTTCCCCTTACGGTTCTCAATAATGAAACTGTATCTCTGTATCAATAAACTAAAAGAAAAATTGTATAATTTGATTATTCAGCAGTCAAATTCAATTTTTTATTGTCTGCGTCTGCTAAATTAAATATTTTGCACGGTGCATCTGGTATGCATAGATTGATTAATGGACCAGTTTCTTTTATTTAGCTTAACAAAAACTAAGGCTGGAGAGGAGGTCGTACAGGAAAGGTAAAAGAATTATGGCTATGTCATTGGAATAGATTGCTGATGAATTTGTTTGTCCTTTGAAAGTGTCTGGCGTAAGCATTGGCTAAGCCGTGTTATTTTTATTCTGTAAATTTTAATTGTTTCAATTTGTTTTTCTGTAAATCCTTTTCTGCAAGTGATCTATACTGTGTTTTTGTGCTTCAATTAGGATAATCCTTTATTGCTATTCGTTAGTAATGTTCCTTGTTAATTTTTTTCTTGTTCTATGGAGCTTTGAATCTTATCTCCTCCATTGTTTTGATTGAATTAGTTGCTGGAATTAATAGCTTATACTCTTCACTGGGATCTCCTGCACTGCCTGGGTGGGTTGCTACTGGGGGAGACCCTTGTGGCGACGGGTGGCAAGGTGTTGGGTGTCAGGGTTCAGATGTAATATCGATGTAAGTAAATTTGATTAGTATTAATCTTTTATTAATTCTTGGTTTTTTTTAAGTTTCTTGAAATTGCTATTGAATCTCCCCTATGTTTTGTTGATTGCTTGTTTTTATAGAGTTCTTAATGGTGCTAATTTATGAGTTAGCTGTGTGAGTATATGTATACTTTTTTTCCAATTTTTGTTTAGAATTTGGGTATCAAATAGGTTTTGTACTCGATTGCATTAATGCGTTTATTTGTGGAGCTTAGAACTTGGATTTTGAGATCTGGTTGTTGCTTGAATCGGTGGTTGATTTAATTTTTCAGTGTGAGTTAAGCTGTTAACTTAGGGTTTAGGCTTGGCTACATCTAGAATTTAACTGAAAACTGCAATTTCTGTCGTTTTTGGATCTGGGGAACTATCATTTCACTCTTATATTGTTAATTACTCTGCCTTGGTTGGGCCACTGAGGCTCTGAGCCCTGTTTAGGTTGGGCAATGATCTGAGTTGGTGGAAACAAAACTCTAGCTAAGTTAGGAATTTTGTAATTGTTCTAGTTGTTTGTTGCTTATGCTGATACATAGGTGGGATTCTACATTATGCTTCACTGCTGCTAGGAAAGTGCCAATACAGAAATGCACATTCTGAGCTCATTTTTTTCATTTGTTTTGAGTGATTAATAATTGGTTGTTTGAAGATTATATGTAGGCTGTAGGCATTGGTACAGATTAAGTGTTCATCTTTACCTTTATGTTTTAAAAGGGACAAGTTTGGATTTCAAATGTCAAGTATGTATTTATTTTCAGTTCAATTGTATTATCATTTTCTGAAATCTTTGTTTTTCTTTGCTTATTTAGTCATGTGATGTGTACATTTATAAGTGCTTAACTCATTATGCAAGAATGTTTTTAGTATAATTCAAAATGTTGAAATAGCAATGAATTGCAATGCGATATTGTATTTCTGCAATATTTTACATAGGTCCAAGCGTCTATTCTTTACATTATTTGGGCACAATTCAGTTGCATTTTTCTATCACATCTATAATAGAAGTGTTGGAGTTGGGAGAGCAATGGGCTTGAAGTGAATATTTGTTTGACATCTACCCATAATTGTTGAAGGCGCGCTTCAGCCACGGGCACTCAAGGCTCAAGGCCGAGTGCCTTGGCAAGCCTCAGGCGAGGCCCTGTAACATAGGCGCGCACCTAGGCACGCATGGGTGATGTTGAGAAAGGCACGCCTAGGTGCGCCTTTGTGTACAAAGTTATACAAGATACTTTTTCTGTTACTATCAATCCATCATTCTCTTTTCTCTCTGTTCTGTTTATTCTTCAATCTAGAATCTTTCGTTGAAAAGTATTTCTTATAATTTTGGTTAAGTAACTTAGTATATGCCTATTTGGTAACTTTGGTTGAACTTATTATTTAAATTTTTGAGTTTTATGATTATGGATAATCAAATTGGATATGATTTATTATTTATTTATTTGACTATTTGTTGCATTTTAGCAAATATTAATTGTTGTCTTGATAGTTTTATGCTTTAATTTTTTTGTTGTGCACCTTGCGTGAAGCACGTGCCTCACCTCGCGCCCTTAACAGCTATGCATCTACCATATATATTATCCTTACATTTTGACGTTGATGTTTTGATTGAATGGATGGAGCACAGAGCATCATGTAAAGATCTTCTTGGAACTTAAGAAATGGAGTCTGAAAAGTTTCAGTTTATACTTAAACTATATTGCATATGATTTCATTTTAGTGTATTTTTGATTCATTGAATAATGTTGTATGAAGCTAAACCAACGCTTCCTGCAAACTTTGAGGAGGATACATGGGCAAAACTGCTGTCAGCAATTAAAGCAATATTCTTGAAACAACCAAATTCTTGTGACTTGGAGAAGCTTTATCAGGTAATTTTTCTTGTATTCTGGTTTTTGCTCTGGGAACGTCAATTAACTAGCATAATCTTATATGTAACTGCTTCGAATTAGGCTGTGAATAACCTTTGTGTGTACGTTTTGTTGTCAAATCCCAAAGCCATGCCCTTTGCTTTTGTTTTCAATTAAAGTGACTAAAACAATCATTACAAGAGTAATTTATGGGTTTAAACTTTATAAGCTAATATTGAGTCTAAACTATCTACTGAACCATAGGAAATGAAATGGTTTCTAAAGATAATGCTAAATCATCTCTAAATGATGACTATGTTTTTGGTGCCTAGGCTAGAATGAAACCAGTAATGAATTTATATGATTCTGGTAATAGAAGTGTGGTTTATTTAGTCTTTTACATGGTTTAAGATAAACCAATAGGCTTTCCTTGAGCCTTGCTTACTTATAATTTACGGTTTGATTTTTTCTGGATAGCGGCAGATTTTCTAAATGTTTGTTCCTGATACCTCAGGAATCAATCAGAGCTTATGTTGGCTTAGGACTATTGAGAAGTATTATTTCTTTCCTTTTCCAGCTACTTAGTAGTATTTTGTTCTTGTTTCCATCTGCTCTTCCCTCTTTATCTCTTTCGCTCCCTTTCCCTTTCTTCTCTCTTTCTGTCTTTCTCTCTTCCTCTCTTTCTCTCTACCATACCTACATTGGCTGAGTTGATGGCAACAAAGGTACTCCAGCGGCAGCAGGCATACAGCAGCAGCAAATGCAGCCAAGTCAGTTTTTAAATTTTGAAGATTCTAAGGTAAATCCAGTATGTAATACTTTCCATGTCCAATTGCTTTTTCCCGATGGAAGACTTGTTGAATTGAAAAAAAAAAAAATCACTCTTGACCTTCAAGTTTTCAGAGGTGGATCCAATTGATCTTGCAGTAATACTGGATTCAAGGTATGCCAGGTGCTTGATTATGCTCTACTTTCCAGATTAGGTTAGTGCTACACCTACTGTTGGTGTCTTCTTTATTTATTACATAAGAGAAAGCCATATTCTAGTGATCCATCTTTGTAACTTAATAAATCATATCAGAAATATTTTACAGCTTTCATATGCTAGAAAGAAGGGAATGAGGATGGCATCAAATAGGCTCTAGAACATGAAAAAAATAATGAAAATGACAATGGATCAACTTTATGTTGTCTGTCATGGGGAATTTTTTCATTTTGCTCATTTACAGATTCTTGAATGCCTGTCACATCTGTCTCTGTATCTCATCCTTATTTTTCCATATTTTTATTACTCTCTTAACCATTATGAGTAAATGATTTTTTTTTTTATGGGATTATTAGTTAATGAATTGATTGTACATGTTCTATAGATTTCTGACTCATTATTCATGATGTATCACTTGGTTCTTCATATTGTTTCTTTTCCTTTCTCAAAACTAGATATTCTCTGTTTACTTAATATATATATATGATGTGTTACCGGAAAGTAAATTTTGAGCTTTTCATTATCTCCAACAGGTTGTTGTATATTAATTTTGGGTGCTATCTTGATTTATCTTCTGCTGATTGTGAGGATAATTCTGTTCATGTGTATACTTAGTATTCTGCTTATCATTTGGTTCGTGTTCTGTACAAGCATATGAAGCATCTGTCATTTGTTTATCACAATCTGGTGTTCATGTGTATAGATGAGTTTGTAGCAGGGTTAAGAAATTGAGTATCAGGTTGCAGAGACAGGATCTAATTGTGCTAATTACATGTATTTCCTTATCGGACAAATCTTGTTTGCAGATGTGATTTCTTGTTTGCATTCTCTATCAGCTAAGATGGACGTGTAATTATTTCTTTTGATTATTTCTTGCAGGCACTTGATGCACATTCAAGCTAAGCATCATTAGTATTTTTTGGACAAATGAAGACTACTTGATGCACATTCAAGCTAAGGATCATTAATCTAATTAGTGTATTTTGGACAAATGATCTTATTTTCATCTTTTGGATATAATCTTTTGTAAGACCAACGGTCTTTGATTTTGGGTAAAACAAACTACTCATGTCAAAATTATGGAATACCAATTTTTGGTGTTAAGAAGTGACTATTTAATGACAATATGCTATATTATTAATATTAGTTGTTATTGATTATTTAATGAAAATATGTTATATTATATTATTAAAACCCTACATGTCATTTGAAGGGAAATAATTTTACTCATTATTTGTTTACAATAATAAGGGGTTTTTTCAACATTAAAACTGATTTTTAATGAGGGGATTTCCCCTCATTAGTCCCCTTATTATATGGGTCCCTTGTTAAAGGCTTTAATGAGGGTATTATGTCCCCTCATTATTGACAAATAATGAGGGGACATAATGCCCTCATTAAAGCCTTTAACAAGGGACCCATATAATAAGGGGCCTAATGAGGGGAAATCCCCTCATTAAAAAGTTTTAATGAGGGGATTTGAATTTTTAATGAGGGGAAATCCCCTCATTAAAAGCCGATTTTCTTGTAGTGTATCTAACTTTACTATTCGTAATTCTTATTATCTATCTTAAAACTTATTATTAACTAACTATCAATCACATGATTTTAGGTTAAAATAATGTAGATCACCAAGAGGAAATATTATTGAAATCAGAATTAAGATAATATGATTATTAGATTAAAGTTTGAATAGAGTAATATAACTTGTACAGTGTGGAAGTTGTGAATAATTCGATCTTAAAGAGTTAATTCTAAGTTATTTGTCACTATTGGGAGATAGGATTATTAACCTACTATTAGCACTTATTGTATGTCTTGGGAAAAAATATCATCATCGTTTAACTATTCTTGATTGCAATAATAATTAAAATAGGTTTGGTAGACACAAGAAAATAAATAAACTATTTGTTGCATGAAATCAATATCCTAGGTGTTTCTCTTATTGAATTTTCTCAAATTATCTCTACTTTTATTGTTTTTAATGAAGTTTTTAGTTTAATAAAATCTCAAATCAAATTTTGCTATTTGCTTAGATAATAGTCTTAGTAAATTAGTTGGTAATAAAGTAAGCAATTTGTGTGGGAATGATCTTTACTTACACTTTATTACACGATACGATTGTGTGGACTTACAAATTCTCACACCAAGCATCAATTGTGATAAGTCTAAATTATTACTATTTATTTAAGGGCAAAGTTAAAGGATTTAGGCAAACCGTGATTTACATTGAATGAGTGTTGGGTTTATATACCCAAAGAATACAAGGTAGAATATTTACATCTAGTACAATTAGAATCCTTATACAAGTAGAATTAGAATCCTTATACAAGTAGAATCTGTTTCCTATACATATTCCTATCACACCCCCGCAAGTTGAGCAGGGGGAACAACTCTCAACTTGTCACGCAAGAAGAGAAACCGAGATTTGGGAAGAGCTTTGGTGAGTAAATTGGCAAGTTGGTGTTCCGTTGGAAGATATCGAACAAAAAGAGACTTCGCTACCACCCGTTCCCGGACAAAATGAAAATCAATCTCCAGATGTTTTGTCCGTGAATGAAAAATAGGATTAGCCGTAAGATACGTGGCACTCAAATTATCACACCATAGAACCGGCGAAGTGGGCAGAGGGAAGCCGATATCCTTGAGAAGCATCGTGATCCAAGACAATTCAGAAGTGGTGGTGGCTAAGGCATGATATTCTGCTTCGGTTGAAGAGCGAGAGACCGTTCGCTGTTTTCTGGAGACCTAAGAGATGAGGTTGCCGCCGAGTACAATTACAAAACCAGTAGTGGAGCACTGATCATCAGAGTCACCTCCCCAATCAGAATCCGAAAAACCATGTAACTGAGTGGTAAGACCTGGTCGAAAAATGAGGCCATGGGAGAAGGTAGCCTGGAGATAATGCAGGATACGTTTGACTGCCTGCCAGTGAAGATCAGTTGGAGCGTGCATGAACTGGGCAACCTTATGAACCGCATAGGCAATGTCTGGTCTAGTCACAGTTAAATATTGTAGGCCACCAACAATACTATGATACAAAGAGCCATCTGAAAGGAGGTCACCCCCGAAAACCGAAAGTTTGGTAGAAACACAAGCTGGAGTGCTCAACTACTTGCAGCCAGACATCTTTGACCGATGTAACAAATCTCGAATGTATTTTTGTTGATTGATATATAAACCATCATTCCCCCACTGCATTTCAAGACCACGAAAATACTGGACACGACCCAAATTTTTAATGGCAAACTGACGCTGTAGATATGCAACCAACAACTGAAGTTTCCCCGAATCATTGCCAAGCAATAGTAGATCATCAACATAAATGAGACAGAAAAGAGTAATAGTACCAGACTGGAAACATATAAAGAGATGTCAGCCTTGGAGCATCGAAAACCGAATCCAACAAGAGCAGTGGTGAGGCATTTATGCCACATCCTAGGATATTGTTTGAGACCATAAAGAGATTTCCGGAGAGCACAAACATGGGTGGGACGGCTTGGATCAACAAAACCAACAGGTTGCTGCATAAAAACTTTCTCCTCAAGGTCGCCATGGAGAAAGGCATTGGAAACATCCAAATGTAGGACCTGCCAAGAGAGAGAAACCACCATATCCAGGAGAAGTCAGATCGTGGTGGGCTTCACAACAGGGCTAAAAGTATCAGTGAAGTCCATGCCTGGACGTTGGTGATATCCCTTAGCAACTAACCTTGCTTTATAGCGATCAACAGAACCATCATCTTTCCTCTTTGTTTTAAATACCCATTTGTAACCAATAATGTTGGCATTCAGTGGAGGAGGCACCAGTTCCCAAGTGTCATTGATAATTAATGCATTAAATTCGTCTACCATTGCTGCCCACCAATGAGGAAATTTTACTGCCTCAGTATAAGTAACGGGATCATCTTGAACAACTATCACATTGAAGGCCCGTGGCTTAGAGGACCCGGTTTGAGAACAAGTGACCATACAATGAGTAGGAGCCAGAGGAGGCTAATCAGAAATAGCAGGAGGCAGATGAAAATCCATGAGATCCACAATTAGGGGAATACCAGGGGAGGGGTGCTTCTTGGGAGAAGGAGAGTTGGCTCGTTGTAGGGTTCGGTGGTGAGCTGGTTAGGGACGGGTTGGATTAATGGGTTTCGGTTTGGGGACGGGTTGGGGGTGCTGGTTAGGTGAGGGCTAGGTGGTGATGGGTTTGGTGAGTGGGTCGGGTCAGGGTTCATTGGTGACGGGTTAGGGGTGCTGGTTGGGTGAGGGCTGGGTGGTGACAGGTTGTAGGTGGTGAGCGGTTGAGGGCTGGTTAGGGTTGAGTTGAGGTAGGTTGCTGAAGGTGGTAGCGGTGGGTTGGGAAGTGCTGGAAACTGCAGTAGTGGATTGGTAGATGAGGGATGTGGTGTGGAATCACAGAGCCGAGCCATCTCTGGATATGGGTACACCTGTTCATCAAAGAGCACATGGCGTGAGACAAAAGTTTTCCCAGTAGAAAAATCAAAACAACGATAACCTTTATGGAGGTGACTATAGCCAACAAAAATACAAGGACGAGAACGAAAATCAAGCTTAGATGTAGAGTAAGACGAAGCCAAGGGTAGCACAAACAACCGAATACACGAAGAAAATCATAATTAGGGGGGAATGCATGAGTTTCTCAAAGGGTGACACAAAATTCAGTAATTTAGTAGGCACACGATTGATGAGGTATACAGCGGTGTCAAATGCATGGGTCTAGAATGATTTGTCAAGTTTGGCATGAGATAATAAGGACAAAGCCGTTTCAACTATGTGGCGGTGTTTCCTCTCCACACACCCATTTTGTTCTGGGGTGTATGGATAGGAAACCCGATGTTGTATACCGTGTTGTGATAAATATGATGAAATGGATTGAAATTCCCCACCCCAATCAGATTGGAAAGATTTAATTTGGCATGCAAATTGTTTTTCTACCAAAGAACGAAATTTAATAAAAGCAGTAAAGGCATCTGACTTATATTTCAAGAAATAAATCCAACTATATTTACTGTAATGACCATAAAAAAGTACATAGTAAGAAAAATTATCGCATGATTGGACAGGGGATGGTCCCCAAAGATCAGAACAAATGAGTTCAAGAGGCCGAGTGGGCCGAAAAGATGACTCAATAAACGGTAGTTTGTGACTCTTGCTAACTGAACAACTGGGGCAAACAAAATCGACTTTATTGGAAACAGTTAAATTATGCTGACTAAGAACTTTTCTGATGATGGGCAATGCTGCATGTGCGAGTCGCGCATGCCAAGTAGAGAGACTGGTGAGATGAATTTGAGCAGGTGGGGCTGAAATTTTCGCTACTCTGTAGAGACCTCCTTTATTCTGTCCTTGGTAAATGACCTTCCTGGATTTCAGGTCCTTCATGACAAAACAATCATTAAAAAATTCCACAGAAACATCATTGTTAATAGTGAGAGCAGAAACTGAAATAAGATTGGTATTACACTACGGAACATGAAGAATATTAGTCAATTTAAGAGATTTATCAGACGTATGAAAAAGAGATTGACCAATATGAGAGATAAGGAGTTTAGAACCATTACCCAAGATGACTTCTTCTGGGCCACTGTAGTCGGAATGAAGATTCCGGTTCCCCATATCCGAGGTGAGGTGATGTGGTGCACCCGTATCCATGATCCACGGTTGTTTTGGTGGTGGAGAAGGTGCAGTGGTAGTGTGGTTGGCCTGAGGGTTTCAGGTTTGGGGGGTGTGAATTCTTGGTGATGGACATTGTCTGGAATAATGGCCATTCACCTTACAGTTGTGACATACCACGGTTGTAACATCATGAAAAGTGTGATTACCATTCTGATAGCCTGTACCACGGCTACCTCCATACCCATAATTCTAAAAATTCTGAAATTGATTCTGATATTGGTGCTGTTGCCGTCCACGGCCCCTTCTGCTGCGGCTGCCGCGTCCTCTCCCTGCGGCATATTGATTGGAATGCTGTCCGATATGACCTCCTGGCGCATTGACCTGCTGCCTCACCGTCACATGAGCGGACGGGACTGAATTTTTATGACTAACTCGTCTATTAATTTTCCTTTCCTCAGTTAATAGCATCCCATACAAATCACCAAACAACACAGAATCCATATAAACCTCAAACGTTCTCACAAAGGCATCGAAATTTTCATGTAAGCCATCAATAACTGCTTCAATTAAATCATCTTCCCTAACATGATAGCCCAAGGCTAACAACGAATCATAAATAGACTTAGCACGCTGTAAATAACAAGCAACATCATCATTCCCTTGTTTCAATGAATGCAAACGATTACGTAACTCACAGATTTGGGATCGAGACCCCGAAGCATAAGAAGTATTAAGTTTATACCAAGCTGCCCTAGCCGTAGTAACCCCAACCAATTGAGGTAATAATGATTCTGAAATTGAGTTTAAAATCCAGTAGAGTACCTGTTGATCATGCAGTGTCCAAAGAATGAAGGCTGGATTGCGGGTGCCTTCCTCAAGATATTCTTCTAGTGTTGGATCCGTTCCATCAAGATGTCTATCAAGGCCGCTCCCTTTGATCATTGGGAGCAGTTGCGTCTTCCATAGGAGGAAGTTGGAGCTGGTTAGCTTTGTTGGCATCTAAGTGGTCAGGGACAGCAATTGAGGGACGGCGCCGGTGAGAGAGGGAACAATTTCAGACATGGCCGCCGGTGAGTAGAAGAGAGAGGCGGCTAATAGGTAGAATCAGTAGAGTTGGTAGAGAAGAGAAGAGAAAGAGATTGGCGGCTAGGGTTAGGGTTTTTAGAAAATTTGGCGGTTAAGCCTTTGATGCTCTGATACCATAAAGGATTTAGGCAAACCGTGATTTACATTGAATAAGTGTTGGGTTTATATACCCAAAGAATACAAGGTAGAATATTTACATCTAGCACAATTAGAATCCTTATACAAGTAGAATTAGAATCCCTATACAAGTAGAATTTGTGTCCTATACATATTCCTATCACAAGTAAGTTTGGTACCAAAAAGATTTTAATGTTAATTTTTCCCATGGGTTAAAATGCAAGTTGTTCTCTTAGGGGAAATTAGTCCCTATAACTCAAGCTCCTACATATTATTTCTTTTAGCATCCCCCATTTTCCTATTTAACAATTTCTTTCTATTTTAACCCAAAATCCAATTGGCATTTTTTTATTGGATTTAATTTACTTTATTTTACTGTAATATTAATATATTTTTTTCTTAATTATGCAATTATCATGTTTCAACCTTATCACTTTCTTAGGTTTTCCTTTTATAATCATCATCATCATCGTCATCATCATCATCATCATCATCATCATCGTCATCATCATCATCATCATCATCATCATTATTATTGTTGTTGTTGTTGTTGTTGTAAGCATCACATTTAAAAATTATTTCTTTTCTTAGACTTTTCTATGTTGAAACCTTGATTTAACCGTGCTTCTGAGATCTATCATGTTTGTTGTATTAGCAATTTTCTAATGGATTCTCTCTTTTTCTTTTTTATTATCATTTGGTGTATATTGTTTATATTCATGTTATATTTGTGGTATATGGTATAGGATTTAGCATTTAGATAATTTACTGATTTTTTCACGGTGTACTTTATTTTAGACATGTATATTCATATTATATTTGTATTACATTTTATGTATATTGTTTATATTCTTATGGTCGGGTTGTTTAGGCCCGCTAAAATAAATATTTGTAATGTTGATTCATCTACTGGACTACAATTTGAGTTTTAGTAATAGTGAATTAACAAAAAAATTTTGTTCTTTTCGCATAGACTAGAGGAGCAGCAGAGAACCAAGAATGGGAATTGGAATTATTGATCTTCCATTGAAGCTTCTGATTCCTTCTGCTAATAATATGAGAGAAATTGCTTTTAAAACCATTCCTTCTGTGTCAAAGGTGTTAGATAACAGTAAACAAATACAATTTATATAAGTAAATTGTAGAAACGAAATAAATTGAAGAACAGAAAATAAGATACTTTTCAACCTTAACAAAAGGAACAGTAGAGTTTAGGCCTGAAAAATACAGTTTCCTTAAGATAATTATCTGCCCGTAATTGGTGATTTGTCTCCCAGGATACAACAACTCTCGATGGCGAACTCAACTGTGCGAAGCGGACTGTCACCGGAGAAGAAAGGAAAAACGACAGCCTATCTAGAAGGAAACAGATTGCAGAAAAAAGGAGGAAAGGAAATTGGAAATTCTTGCAAGTGTATTCTGCAACTGATGGAGCAAGAAAATATAGGCTGTTTAAGAGGATTTATTGCATTAATAATGACAATTAATTGGATTAATTCTCTTATTAAGAGAAAATTAATTCTGCAGTTATTTTATTTGAAAAATAAAACTGACAGAAAAATTAAACATGCTCAAAAAATAAAATATCTGGAGAAAATTAGTCAGACCGGAGAAAAAATTAGGTAGGCCCGTAGTGGCCCAATTCGGTCCGGCATTCGCAACGCCCATGTCGTGCGGATGTGCATTGGGCCTTTGAAGGCTCGGGGCCAGGATTTACCACCCCCCCCCCCCTCTACGCGCGCAAGAGAGAGCGTTTTGGCTTACACAAGTTAACACCTTACAAAAGTGTGTTTCAATATAAACAGCTTTTCCACTTTATATTTTTCACATGTGGGATAAGTTAACATAAACCAATTTTTCTCCAAATATTTCATTCCATTAGGCTAACTTTAAGCAACAATTTCTCATTCACTACTTGTCCGTTTTGGGCAAATTATATACCGTTGGAAAGCTCATTTTACTTACTATAGAATGATACTAATCATTTGATGTAATACGCTTTCTTTCCATAATATAATTTGGCCCAAAGTTGACAAATAATCACTAGTATATAATCCAATACATTTGTCAAATTTCCAACAATCCCCCACATGAATGAAATTGATTGACGAAAAGAATGATCAAAATCGAAGTGGTGATAGTAAACTACAGTCGACATTTGCATAGCATAGGTAGGCATCAACCTTTAAACCTTCCCTTGTGCTAGTATATTTACTTCACTGGCTGACTAATAGACACGATGTCCTTGAACTATTCTGCCGTTTGTGTAAACGATGATATACCCCACACAAATACCAACGTAACACAGTTTGTGGTTCTCATGGTTATGTCCGTTATGGTCATGGACATCTCCTGGTTCTGCAAGAGTTTCAGATAACTAAGCCCCATTAGTCTTTTTTGAAGTGACCCCACTTCACTCTTAAATCATAAAGAATCATTAAAAGCATAGCTTAACCTTTCCACATTTTATCACTATTTACATCACAGGAATGGACAAGGGGTTGACCCCCACATTGACCTCACAAGCTCTATGCAATTAGGTTGTCCCATTGAACCTAGATCTTGGGATCTCCAGTCAACAAGGTTGGGTTTTCCTTCACATAGTGCCTTAAATATTCATGGGCTTTAGTCCCATTCCCCTTGATGTCTTTTCAACTTAATCTCGGTTTAACCCTTTGGTTAGCGGATCCGCAGTGTTATCCTTTGACCCTACAAAGTCAATAGAGATAACTCCCGTTGAGACCAGTTGTTTAACGATATTATGACGACGACGCATGTGTCTCAATTTACCGTTGTACATAATGTTCTGTGCTCTTTTAATCACTGCTTGATTATCGCAATGTATACAAATTGCAGGCACAGGCTTTGGCCATTCTGGAATATCTTCTAAGAAATTCCGTAACCATTCAGCTTCCTCTCCAGTTTTATCTAAGGCTACAAACTCAACTTCCATAATGGATCTAGTTATAATCGTTTGCCTTGAGGATTTCTAGGACACTGCTCCTCCTCCTAGAGTGAACACGTACCCACTTGTACCTTTAGAATTCTTGATGTTAGCTATCCAACTGGCATCAGAATACACTTCTAGTATCGCAGGTTCTCTCGTATAGTGCAAACCATAATTACGAGTATATCGCAAATACCTTAGTATTCTCACTATAGCTACCCAATGAATCTTTCCTGGATTACTCATATATCTGCTTAAACTACTTATAGTGTAAGCAATATCATGTCTTGTACAACTCAAAAGGTACATCAGACTACCTATAACCCTAGCATACTCCACTTGGTCTATGTCTTCACCTTTGTTTTTGGACAAATGTTGACTAATGTCTAACGGAGTTTTATCTATACCAGAATAATCCTTGTTAAACTTATCAAGTATGTTGTCCACGTAGTGTGACTGAGTTAAAATGAGACCGTTAGGGGAACGTTTAACTTGGATGCCTAAAATTACATCTACCAGTCCCATATCTTTTATGTCAAATCTGGAATTTAACATGTTCTTGGTACTCTTTACCATCTTCTCATTACTTCCCACAATGAGTACATCATCAATATACAAGCATAGGATAACATATCCTTCAGTTGTAGTTTTGACATAAATACATTTGTCACACTCGTTGATGTTGGGCTCTTTTTTTTCTGACCCATGAGAAGAGCCCAAAGAGGGTTTTTGACCCAACAATATTACCATGGGTATATGAGGGGAAGCAAGGAGTAGTTTGGGTGAGTGAGAGCCTCCAAATTTGAAAGAAAAGAGAGAACAAAATCTGCATGTTATTCCATTCGCCCAGATTCACATTTTCTTCATTTGCCGGAGATTGAACCGTTAGATCGCCGTGAAATTTTAACAGCATCTTCCAGACATCTAGTTCTTGATTCTGAACGGTGGAGATCGGGTTCTGAGGTCCGGAAGAGAAGGTCGGGTATGGGCAGAAACAGATGGAGTTTTTGAGGTTTCTTTGCTTGCTCTTTCTTTCTTCCTTTATTTTCATACACTTTGATGATGTTTGCCAAGTGTGTGATGTTGATTATTGTATACCTCTAGATTATCTAGGGAGGACTTTGTATTTTGCCCATTATTGTTGATAGTGGAAGATTTAAGCGGCCTAAGGGTCCCGTGGTTTTTACTTCTCACATCGAGGGGATTTTCCACGTAAAATTCTTGTGTTTTGTTCTTGTTTGATGCTTCAAACTTGGCTGGTTATTGCTCTATTTGTCAGTTAGTTTCCTCATAGATTCATTCAAGTGGGAAAGTGATCTAACAGAGTAGCTATTCCGCATTTGTTGTATATCTGTTGGTTAGATATTTTGGCATTTGTTCATTACTTTCCTATCAAAGTGGTATCAGAGCCCTGGTTAGTGTTATTGGACTTGTTTGAATGATGGAGACTAATACAAGTAGAATGGTTAATTTAAATGGTTCTAATTATCATGTTTGGAAAGGAAAAATGGAGGACCTTCTTTATGTGAAGGAATATTATGAGCCAGTGTTTACAGAAAATAAGCCCGATAGTTTTGAAGCTGTAGCATGGAAAATTTTGCATAGGCAGGTCTGTGGTTATATCCGGCAATGGGTAGATGATAATGTCTTAAACCATATTAGTGGTGAGACAGATGCACGTGTACTGTGGAACAAGCTTGAACAATTGTATGCCCGAAAGACAGGAAATAACAAGCTGTTCTTGATCAAGCAGATGATGAACTTGAAGTATCAAGATGGAACTCTTAGGTCAGATCACTTGAATGCCTTCCAAGGGATCATAAATCAACTTGAAGGAATGGGTATCAAGTTTGAGGATGAGGTACAAGCTTTATGGGTTCTTGGTACATTACCGGATTCTTGGGAGACGTTTAGGACGTCATTGTCTAACTCCGCACCAGATGGGATCATTACCATGGAATTGGCTAAGGGTAGTGTTCTGAATGAAGAGATTAGAAGAAAGTCACAGGGTTCCTCCTCTTCACAGTCAGAAGTCTTAGTCACTGAAAGGCGGGGAAGAAGTCAGAGTAAAGGTCCGAGTAACAGAGGTAATCATCGTAGTAGTTCTAAGGGCAAGTATGCTACTATTGAGTGCTACCATTGTGGTAAAATGGGGCATACTAGAAATGTCTGCAGGAAGTTGAAGAAAGAAAAGAAGAAGGGTACACAAAACAACAATCAGAAAAAGGATGACAATGGAAATGAAAATGCTGTGGTTAATGCTACCACTGATAATTACCTGATTTGTTGTGATTGTGACATCGTTAATCTTGCACATGATGAGTCGAGTTGGGTGATTGATAGTGGTGCTTCATGTCATGTTACATCACGAAAGGATTATTTCTCATCTTACACTGCAGGTGATTTTGGTGATGTACAGATGGGAAATAATGGACTATCAAAGGCTGTTGGTATTGGAGAAGTCTGTTTGAAGTTTGATACTGGGATGGAGTTGGTTTTGCATGATGTGAAACATGTTCCTGATATGAGATTGAGTTTGATTTCTACAGGCTTGCTTGATGATGATGGATATCACAATAGCTTTGGTAGTGGACAGTGGAAACTCACTCGAGGCTCTTTAATTGTGGCAAGGGGTAGCAGACATTCAAAGTTGTACACAGTGCATCCAAAAATCTCCAAGAGCATTGTTAATGCCGTAGAGAATGCTGATGGTATTGATTTGTGGCATAAGAGACTTGCCCATATGAGTGAAAAGGGTATGTCTATATTGTCAAAGAAGAAGTTGTTGTCTGGTGTGCAAGAGATTCACTTGAAGAAATGTTCAGACTGTTTGGCGGGCAAACAAACTAGAGTCTCTTTTAAAAGCCATCCTCCTTCTAGGAAGGAGAACATACTTGATTTGGTGCACTCCGATGTTTGTGGTCCTATGTCTACTAGGACACTTGGTGGTTCCCTTTATTTTGTCACATTCATCGATGATCATTCAAGGAAGATATGGGTTTACACCTTGAAGACTAAGGATCAAGTATTAGATGCATTCAAGCAGTTTCATGCCCTAGTTGAGAGACAGACTGGGAAAAAGCTCAAGTGTATCCGGACAGATAATGGAGGCGAATATATAGGTCCATTTGATGCTTATTGTAGACAACAAGGTATTCAGCACCAAAAGACTCCCCCAAAGACCCCACAACTGAATGGTATAGCAGAGCGGACGAACAGAACATTGTGCGAACGAGTCAGATGTGTGCTATCACATGCAGGATTGCCTAGATCGTTTTGGGGTGAGGCACTAGATACTGTTGTGCATATTTTAAATCTAACCCCATGTGTTCCTTTGCATTTCGATGTTCCTAACAGGGTTTGGAGCGGCAAAGATGTCTCTTATAATCACTTGCGTGTCTTTGGATGTAAAGCTTTTGTGCATATTCCCAAAGATGAGAGATCAAAGCTCGATGTGAAGACTAGACAATGTGTGTTCATTGGTTATGGACATGATGACATGGGTTACAAGCTGTATGATCCAATTGCAAAGAAAATTGTGAGAAGCCGAGATGTTATATTCATGGAAGATCAGAATCTGAAAGATGTTGAGAAAGCAGAACTAGTTCCTCAACACATTGATGATCTTCTAGAGAAGCCTGAGATAGTTCCTCAGCATCAAAATAACCCGATTGATTTGGATCCAGTCATCCCTCGGCATGTAGACACACAGACAGAAGATGAGGATCAGAATGCTGATCAACATGGTATTGATGATGTTGATGCTCCACAAGAAGTTGAAATGGATGAGATTGTCCATGAAGAATTACCAGTACCAGATGTACTACCATTTACTCCACTTAGGCGGTCTGTTAGAGATCGTCATCCTTCTACACGATATTCTGCTGATGAGTATGTGTTGTTGACTGATGGGGGAGAACCTGAAAGTTATGCAGAAGCTATGGAAGATGAGCATAAGAAGAAGTGGGTTGATGCCATGCAAGATGAGATGAAATCCTTGTATGAGAACAACACTTTTGAGTTGGTGAAGTTGCCTAAAGGTAAGAGAGCTTTGAAGAATAAGTGGGTGTACAAAGTGAAGCAAGATGAGAACTCTTCGCAGCCACGGTACAAAGCCAGATTAGTGGTCAAAGGATTTAGTCAGAAGAAAGGCATTGACTTTGATGAGATTTTCTCTCCAGTAGTGAAAATGGCTTCTATTCGTGTTGCTCTTGGTCTAACGGCTAGCCTTGATTTGGAGGTTGAGCAGATGGATGTCAAGACTGCTTTTCTCCATGGTGACTTAGACAAGGAGATTTACATGGAGCAGCCTGAAGGTTTTCAGATGAAAGGAAAAGAGGAGTATGTGTGTAGACTTTAGAAAAGTCTATACGGTTTGAAGCAAGCACCAAGACAGTGGTATAAGAAGTTTGAGTCTGTTATGGGGGAGCAAGGCTACCGGAAGACTACCTCTGATCACTGTGTCTTTGTTCAGAGGTTTGGCAGTGATGATTTTATCATTCTACTATTGTATGTTGATGACATGTTGATTATTGGCAAGAATGTTAGAAGAATTGCCCAATTGAAACAGCATTTGAGTAAGTCTTTTGCTATGAAGGACTTGGGGCCAGCAAGAAAGATTCTTGGCATCAACATTACTCGAGATAGGGCTACCAAGAAATTGCATATGTCACAAGAAAAGTACATTGAAAAGGTGCTTTGCAGATTCAACATGGATAAAGCTAAAGTTGTTAGTTCACCTCTCACTACCAACTTTAAGCTAACTGAAAAAGATTGCCCTTCTACTGAGAAAGAAAAAGAAGAGATGGAGAGAGTTCCATATGCCTCAGCCGTAGGAAGCTTAATGTATGCCATGGTGTGTACACGGCCTGATATAGCTCATGCAGTTGGTGTTGTTAGCCGTTTTCTATCAAATCCGGGTAGGAAGCATTGGGAAGCAGTTAAGTGGATATTTAGATATCTTCGAGGTTCTTCCAAATTGGGTCTTACATTTGGAAATGAGAAGCCAGTGCTTGTTGGATACACGGATTCTGATATGGCGGGAGACAAAGATAGCTATAAGTCCACTTCTGGATATTTGATGACCTTTGCAGGGGGAGCTGTTTCATGGCAATCAAGATTGCAAAAGTGTGTTGCACTTTCTACAACAGAGGCAGAGTATATAGCAGCAACGGAAGCAGGTAAGGAGATGCTATGGTTGAAAAGGTTTGTGCAAGAGCTTGGTTTCAAGCAACAGCGCTATGTGGTGCTTTGTGATAACCAAAGCGCGATTCATCTTGCCAGAAACTCCACTTACCACAAGAAGACAAAGCATATTGATGTTAGGTATCATTGGATTAGAGATGCTCTTGAAGAGGGTCAATTTGAACTTGGAAAGGTTCATACCTATGATAACGGTTCCGATATGTTAACAAAGGCTTTAGCTAGGGAAAAGCTAAAGGTGTGTTGCTCTATCGCCGGGATGGCGATCTCTTCTTCATAGTCAGAAAGGGGGAGATTTGTTGGGCTCTTTTTTTTCTGACCCATGAGAAGAGCCCAAAGAGGGTTTTTGACCCAACAATATTACCATGGGTATATGAGGGGAAGCAAGGAGTAGTTTGGGTGAGTGAGAGCCTCCAAATTTGAAAGAAAAGAGAGAACAAAATCTGCATGTTATTCCATTCGCCCAGATTCACATTTTCTTCATTTGCCGGAGATTGAACCGTTAGATCGCCGTGAAATTTTAACAGCATCTTCCAGACATCTAGTTCTTGATTCTGAACGGTGGAGATCGGGTTCTGAGGTCCGGAAGAGAAGGTCGGGTATGGGCAGAAACAGATGGAGTTTTTGAGGTTTCTTTGCTTGCTCTTTCTTTCTTCCTTTATTTTCATACACTTTGATGATGTTTGCCAAGTGTGTGATGTTGATTATTGTATACCTCTAGATTATCTAGGGAGGACTTTGTATTTTGCCCATTATTGTTGATAGTGGAAGATTTAAGCGGCCTAAGGGTCCCGTGGTTTTTACTTCTCACATCGAGGGGATTTTCCACGTAAAATTCTTGTGTTTTGTTCTTGTTTGATGCTTCAAACTTGGCTGGTTATTGCTCTATTTGTCAGTTAGTTTCCTCATAGATTCATTCAAGTGGGAAAGTGATCTAACAGAGTAGCTATTCCGCATTTGTTGTATATCTGTTGGTTAGATATTTTGGCATTTGTTCATTACTTTCCTATCAGTTGATACGATAGCCACTAGCCATCATGGCATCATCAAACTTGAGCTCACATGGAAAGACTTTTCCCACTTCTTCTTTTCTTGTTTTCCCCTATTAGGGAATGGTGCATATTTCTACATGGCATGGTGAATTTCAAATTATTCTCTTCTTCGATTCCTAATAGATAGTATTTGAGGTTGTTGATAAAGATTAATGACATTTTACATAGATTATTGAAATACTTCTTTTTTTATTATTATTGTTATTATATGGCTTTCTAAGATTTCCATTTTATTTCTTTTTTTCTTTATTTGGCGTTTTACATTACAAATGCACTTTTGGTGACGTTTGTTTAATATTAAATGAGAGATGTTCAATATTAAATGTAAATAATCTTAATTAAACCTTGATAATTAAGAAAAAAGAGAATTTTAGTATAGAAGTATAGTTTTAGAGAAGAGTTATTAAGGTTAAATTAGTTATTTTAATAATCTAAATTAAAATATCATTAGTCTTAATAAACAACTTTAGACGACATAAAAAAAAAAAAAAAAAAAAAAAAAAAAAAAAAAACAAGGGAGTAATTGATTTACCATTGATACTTCTCAATGTAAACTCTACTTTTCATGTCAAATTTCTCTTTTCTTCTTAATATTATGGATTGATTCTAGTATTTTTTGCATTAATTACTAAATCTCTTAGTTTAAATAAGACCACGTTTAAGTTCTTAATCCCACCTTTTCTAAAATTGAGGACCATACACTAATTTAATTCCTTCATTTGCTACTGCTGCGCTCAATTTCTCCATAACACAATATTTAATTCATCATTTTAAGTATATTAATTTAAAATAACACGTGTTAATACGTAATTTCTTGATGTAAGTGCTAATTTTAAAGTAAATTATCAAAACAATGCTAAAATGCAAAATTAATAAGACCGATTTGTCCCCCAAACCACAAAATATTACTTTCTTCTAATATGAATTGACAATTTAAACTTTTAGCCTAAATTCAGAAATGAGCCATATTTTTTTAAAATAAACTCTTTCTATATGAGATTATCATCCTTATATGTATAGACAAAACTTTGACTTTCTTCATTTGAAATGCGAAGTTAATAGTAATAGCGTTCAAACACAACATTTAATTTCATGTTTTAACCAAAAAAATAAAATAAAATAAAATAAAATTTTTGGATCTTACCAAATAAGATGCAGGGGTCAAAGTTACAATTGATAGAATATAAATTGGTAGTAGTGGAGAGTTGAAATAATTTTAGGGCTCCTTTAATTAATTAATCAATACACAAAATTTCTTGGAATACTAAAATTGGAAAAAAAAAAAAAAAATTGACACACGGCTTCATGTAACTTTCCAAGTCCTCTTTAAGACCAAATACTGTACAATTTGAAGAAAATAAAAAAAAAAAAAAACTATAGAATGATGAGTCACATGGGAAAAGGTGGAATTCTAATCCACAGGTTACTCAGATGTATGGTTAATTGAATCACAGCTTTTTGAATTTATTATTGAAAAAAATAAACTAATTAATAGTGTTCTCACTTGTGCAGCTTTACAAATATCTTCATTCACATTGAGTTGGTAACGAATGATATAAAATTCGTAAAACACATCCTGAGTCACTTGATCTTTTATCAAAATTATAATTGACTCTCTGATTAATTTTTTGAACATATTGAGTATCCGATTTTTTCATTTTAATATTATAAGCTCTAAACTCGATTTTATTTTATGTCTATATAACAAGCACTATTAAGTAACATGACCAATAATATTTTAGTACGTAACATAATTTCGGAAAATTGCCAACAGAAGAAAACAGATTTGATGGAAATGTACATTTTACAGTTTCAAGCAATAAAACCATATAGTTGTTAAATTATTTCGGAATATTTATTTCACAGTTCCATCACTGAACGAAACGTATTACACATACGCAAAAGATAGATCGAGTTTGGGGCTAATAATATCGAAATAAAAAGATCAGGTACTCAATATGTTTAAAAAATTGATCAGGGCACCAATTACAGTTTTGATAAAAGATCAGGGGCTCAGAATGTGTTTTGCCTATAAAATATGAAATAATGATTCTACCATGCCAAATGTGAATGCTATACAGTCACAAGAATATTATTCATTGCAGTCAATTCTGGAGATCATTTGAATATATATTTTTGAAAACATTAGAATTTAATTTCTAGTTTAATATTTATAATTATGACTATACAATACAATGGCTTGATTCTACAAAACGAGGGAGTAATTGATTTACCATTGATACTTCTCTATGTAAACTCTATTTTTCATGTCAAATTTCTCTTTTTTTCTTAATATTATGGCTTGATTCTAGTATTGTTTGCATTAATTACTAAATCTCTCCTAGTTTAAATAAGACCACATTTAAGAGATAAAAATACATTGATTATACCAAACGTCATATAAAATAGAATAATGGTTATAATAGCAAGAACAAAGAAATTAAAACTTGAGCACAATTTTCAATTCTAAATGTCTCTATCAAGCACATAGTTTTCTAATACAGCACTCAAGAGTAACTCTGGTTGTTGGATAATTAACTCAACTTATAATCAATGACTATGAGTTTTCTCCATTAAATTTTTATTTTTTTGAGATTTTATTTTAGTGGGCTTGAATATTTTTTGCAAAATTAAGAGAGTTTTGATGGCTAAGTTTCTGTTTCTGTTTCCGAACAGAGTACTCTGTTTTCTTACATGTCAGAATTTAGACAATTGTTTTGGGTATATATTACTCTTATACAAGGATTTTGACTCCACATTAAAAAAAAAAGGGTAATTTGTCATCCCCTCCCCTTCCATATGAATTGCTACCATTTTTTCAAAGATTTTGATTTCTTGTACATCCAGCAGTAGCAGAGTAGCTGATAGGAGGTGGATCAATGGGCTTCTATTCTCTTATGACGGGCTCTTTATTCCTACTTTAAGAAATACAATATTTCCATAGCCTGCAATTGCCCACCATATCAAATATGGTTTCTGGGTTATTGCAATTAGATGGTAATTGAAAATGAAAAAACAAAACATAATAAGAAAGGAAAAAAAAAAAAAAAAAAACATAATAAAGAAAGAAAAAAAACAAAACATAATAGGATCACATGCAGTAGGCAAGAGTTTTTAATATTTGCACGAGCTTGCAAAATGAACCCTTAAATACAAAAGTTGTTGAATTTGGCCTTTAGAGCCCTTGAGTGACACCAAACCCAAAACCAGGTCCTGTGGACCATTTCCATGATAAAATTTATCAGAAAATAGAGTTTATTGATACATACTATGATTACATATTTTTTAAGTCTGTTGAACATCATTCAAAAACTTAACTTGGACCTTGTTGAGAGCACTGTGAACTTCTTTGCTACTAATCCTCTCGTCAGGTAAATCTGCACAACACATCAAGGCCAACTCCATAATCGACGATATGCAATCCATCTTAGCTAAATAGTGACGTTCGTTAACCCTAAGCAAATTGGGATCTGCAATTTGAGTGACTCCATAAGGTAATGACTCTTTGATCCATTGCTTGATGCTCATTGCTTCATTAAACATCTCATCTGTAGGCTTTCTTCTCGTAAAAGTTTCCATCAACAGAACACCAAAGCTATATATATCACACTTTACAGAAACCAAGCCTTCTGATCCAAACTCTACATCATAAATTGTTTTAGTTCGCGTAGTATAAGCAATTATCAATACAAGTTATATACAAAAAAAAAATCAAACGTCACCTGGTGCCAAGTACCCAACAGTGCCAAGACTCACAGTTTGTATGAAATTTTGATATTCTCCGATGACTTTGGATATGCCAAAATCAGTTACATGAGCAACCATGTCCTCATCTAGAAGGATGTTATTGGGCTTCAAATCACAATGAACAATTGGTTCTATAGAGCCATGATGAAGATATTCAAGTGCTGATGCAATATCCATCATTATATTCAATCTTTGCAAAATGTTCAAAAAGTAGTTATGAGAATATAACCACTTTTCCAAGCTCCAATTAGGCATGAACTCCATGACTAAAGCCTTAAACTCCGTGGTACAACAACAGGTGATTATTTTGATATGATTTCTATGGCGAATCTTACGTAGTACTTCACACTCCACATCAAAACTTTTGAATGCTTCTTCTGACTCTAGATTGTAAACCTTGACCGCAATGGGTATTCCATTTGAAAAAGTACCTTTGTATACCGACCCAAAACTCCCTCTACCAAGCAAGTTCACCTCATCAAATTTATTTGTTGCCTGATCAAGCTCGTGAATCGAAATTCTCTGCAACGTTGGTAAAGGCGGAAAATGCTCTCCACGAGTCGACAATCTTGTTTTCCTTTTGGAATACCAAGTCAGGACAATGATAATAGTTCCAAATGCCAAAATTGTTGTTCCAATCACAACTAGTGCTATCTTTTTTTTCCCTGATTGGTTCTGATTACTAGTGTTGCATGGATGAACATGGAATTTAGGTGCCCCACAAAGTCCTTTATTTCCTACAAATGATTGAGGAGACAAGTTTGTAAAGGGTCCTCCATTAGGAATTTCTCCTTGCAATTCATTCATGGACACATTAAAATCCTTGAGATATTTTAGTTTCTCAAACGACTTGGGTATTTTGCCAGACAAATTATTAATTGATAAATCCATGAATTCCAAGCTTATAGCATTGCTAAATGATTCAGGAATAGAACCCTCTAATCTATTATTAGATAAAGATAGATGAGTTAAAGATTGGAGGCTTCCAAAGGTGGGTGGGACACTACCTGATAATTGATTTCCTGACAAATCAAGTAGTGTAACAGCTTCCAAATTTCCAATATCGTGTGAAATGGAACCAGTCAAAGAATTTGATGACATGTTTAATTTCAATATATCTTTAAGCTTCCACAAGGTTGGGGGAATAGTAGAATTAAGTTTGTTGGATTGTAAAAAAAGATTTCTCAAAGAACTCAGATTACCCAGGCAAGAAGGAACTTTTCCTGAGAGCTCATTTCCCCATACAGATAAGGTAATCAAACTCTGTAAACCGCACAATTTTGTTGGTATAGACCCTTGTATTCTATTTGACTCGAGATTGAATCCTTGTAGCTTTCTCAATTTTCCAACTGTCAAAGGAATGAATCCTTTTAATTCGTTATATCCTAGAAACAATTTAGTCAAGCTGCTTAAGTTACCAATTTCTCTAGGAATGGTTCCTGTAAGTCCACTGCCATCAATGTAAAAACGTTCAAGAGATGAAGATAGATTTCCTATGGAAATTGGTAGAGTAGAATTCAATTCATTGTAACCCAAAGCTAAATGTGTCAAATTTTTGCAATTGGCCAATGAGTAGAATAAAGTCAACAATGATGGGCTTTGGAGCTGATTGGCCAACAAACTGAGAGATTGAAGGTTTCTTAAATTACCAAGAGCATTGGGAATAGAGCCAAAGAACATGTTAAAACTCAAGTCTATAATAGTGAGCTTAGAGGCATTAGAGAGTGATATGGGTATAAGACCATTGAACTTATTTCCTGCCATATAAAATTCCTCAAGATTAGGAAGATGGAGACCAAAGCTTGGAGGGAGACTGCCTGAGAGATTATTAATCTGCAAAGCCAAAACCTCCAATGCTGAAATATTAAAAACAATGGAAGGAAGTATTCCATCAAGATTGTTATCTCCAAGATCTAGGTAAACAAGGTTACCCATTTCAAAGGTCGGAATGCTACCTGCCACAATTCAAGAACTTATATATTAAGAAAAAAAAAAAAATAAATAAATAAAAAAAAAAAACTCTACATATCTTGTAATAAGAAATTTACCACCAATGGAATTTATTTAAAACAATAGAAATACCTCTCAGATTATTTTCTCCCAAGTTAAGACCACTTAGCCGGGTCAGATTTCCAATAGATGAAGGAATTTTACCACTAATGGAATTTCTTCTTATGTGTAACACCTCCAAGTTTATAAGATTGCTAATGGACTCTGGAATTTCTCCTATATAGAATAAAGAACAATTTTGCAACTGGTTAATTACTCTAATATTAACACATATCAAATTCTATAAGGACTGAAATTCAAGAAGAAAATATGTTCTAAGTAGGCACATGCGTAATCAAACTAAATTCCTAAACACCAGTAAACACCATATATAGTTATGAATGATAGCACTATCCATTGGTAACCATGCATATGTTTAGGTAGTATACTGTAATATAAACTAATTTGAGGTTATTATTCCCAGAATTAAGTTGGATAATTTTTTTCACTTATATAAAATGAATTATGTACATACCTGTGAAGTTGTTATGGCCAAGATATAACTCTTCAAGCATGGTGAGGTTCCCAAAATCCCTATGTAAATCTCCCTCGAAAAAATTGTAAGACAAAGATAATGTCTGTAAACTCTTGCATGTGAACAAAGTGGAAGGTATTGGACCATTGAACAAGTTTAAACTCAACGATAAAAATTCTAAAGAAGAAGAATAAGTAAACATATTTGATGGAAGACGGCCTGTCAGATTATTTATACCAAAACTCAACATTCGAAGTGAAGACATGTTTTTAAGCACGGTTGTCGGAATAGATCCTGAAAACCAATTATCACTGAGATCAATTGCTTGCAACGAAGAAATGTTGAAGATACCCACAGGTAAAGCTCCCGAAAGCTTGTTGTGACTCAAGTAAAAAAATTTCAAGTTGTAAAAATTTCCAATTGTTTCTGGAATTTGTCCTTCAAGACTATTCCTATCCAAGTAAAGACTATGGAGATTTGAAAGGTTGGATAAGGCTGTTGGAATAACACCTGCATGAAAAAATTTTGTTAACATATATAGCTAATGTATTCTTCTAATTTAAACATTAGCAATAGCATAATGAAAATTAATAAGATGCAAGTAAAAAGGTGTAGAACAAACCTCCAAAGTTGTTAGAGGAAAGATCAAGATATTCAAGTCGGGTGATAGATCCGATCCATGAAGGGATAATCCCTTTGAAAAGGTTTTATCCCAAGTCTAACAACTTCAACCTTCGTAAGTTGGAGAGTTGAAGAGGCAGAGAGCCATGGAATTGATTTTTATATAAAGAGAAATTGACTAGGAATGAAAGGTTTCCAATTTGTGGAGGAATGGTCCCTCTTAGCCCTATGCTTTCAAGTGCTACAACTCTAACTCTGTGATGGCGAATTCCACAAGTAATACCAATCCAATTGCAGACTGAAGTAGCCGAAGACCAGTTGGATTCTAACAATTTTTTAGGGTCATTTGTGATATGAGCTTTGAGGGCAAGCAGTGCTTCCTTATCTGTGCTTATATCTGCAGCTCTAATGTCATTCAGGCATATTAACAAACACATTACATACAATGTAAATATCAGAAACAAAGATTTCATTTTCCCCATCACCAATGCAAAGCTGGGTCATATATAATTAAATCAGAAAAAAGGATATAATTTGTAAAACAATTGAAACAATACTTACTTGCTATATAATTACTCAATGATTCGTAGATAACCCCAGTATCGGTGCAAGCACTCAAGTCAAGTCAAGTCATCCTTTCCCTTACCCCACTCCTTTGGTTTTTAAAAACGCACCAAATTAACTTGACAATTGAAAAGTGTATGTATATATATATATATATATATATATATATATATATAATTAACCTTAATAAAGGAATTTTAATGGTAGCAACAGGTTAAATACCATGGTTTTCAGACCCGGACCGGTCATCGAACTGGTAAAGGGATAGATTCATGGATTTTGGATTAAACCGGAATAAATTGGAATCGAACCGGATTTAATAAATATATTAAAATATTAATATATTTTTATTTTTATATTTATAATATATGAAAATTTGAACATTTTTATTATAATTCTTTACAATATAGAAAAGCTCAATTTATGAAATATAGTTTTTATAGTTACAATTAAATGTCAATTTAATTTAAAATAATATAAAAATACAAACTATGTTTTATTTTAATTAAAAACACCTCAAAATAATAAATTAAATTTTTAATTCAAATAATTTTTTTTAGACGCCTGGTCGAACCTGAAAACCGGTCCGGTTCATGGTTTTCCAGTTCGATCGGTCGGTCCGACCAGGAGTTTACCGATTATTGACCAGAGTGAAAGCCGGGCACAAACTGACTGGACTGACCTTTGGTTTAGGTCGAACCCGGTCCGACAGGCCGGTCCGGTCCGGTTTTCACAACTATGGTAAATACCAATGTTATCAAAACTGGATAGGGGTGCGAACCGGTAAGCCTACTAATTCGCAGTTCAACAAGATTCGAACCGATAATTTAACCGTAAATTTATTTTTTAAAAATTATTATTTAATAATATATCATAATACATTATGCTTTATAGTGTTTAAACAAATATTATTTAATAATATATTATAATAAATTATGATTATTTTTAAAAATTGAAGTTTTTAATCAAGCTGACTTGACCCATGGCCGATTCTCGGTAAACCGATTTAACTGGCCGGTTCGATCTAGTTTTAATAACATTGGTAAATACCATAAACTAAGTCAGAGCTCATACAAAGCCCGATCGAAGAAGATGCAACAAGGTCCCCTATGAGTGACACAACCTGAAGTAGCTCGGGCCTCATTAGACCAATACGACTAGATGGTCTTACAATAAGACCGACTCAATATACTTTGGGACAAATAAGCTCTGAAGTACGATAAAGACACGTGTCACTCAAAGATGATAGATTGAATGAAAGTCATCACCAACTTCCACTTGTAGGGTTAAGACTTTGCACTTTGGATACCAAGCATAAGAAAGGACAAGAATGGGAGAGCTCATCACTGCTTCACCACGCTTACCTAGTCACGTTTGAGTTGTACATAACGGTCTGATGGTGATTGGACTCCAGGTAATATAAAAAAAGGACAATGTTTATCATATAGGTATCTCTTACATTCTTTCTCTTTCAGTTTCTCTTTCTTTCCTTCCTTCCTAAGTTAAGGGTTCTGACTTAGGTATCGAAATATACCTCTGAATCACCCGATGTTTTACCATTGGTTTTTTGTAGTTACGTAGGTTAAAGGTCGACTCCACAGGTCATTTGGACCGGACAGTCTGTGGATCCAAGTTTTACTTGCGTAGAAGATCGCTTATTGATCAAAACATAAAAATTAAAGAATAATATGTTGTGGACCTTTCATTTTTTTTTATTCAATTGAATAAACTTACCGTACATTATTGTATTTATATGGCCTTGTAGTCTTTTGTTTAAGTGTTTTAGTTTCTTGTTTTTATTTAATATTCATGTTTTTAGTTATATATCTAAAATCAAACACTTATAAAAGAAAACATACATGTAAAAACAACATAAAACGTAATATTTAAAGTAAAAACAAAAATTTCACAAAGTTTGGCAAATAATAAATAAGCATATATAATATACTATTAAAATTTCACTTATATCTAAAAATTTTACTTATGTTTTTCATTTTTATATGTTATAAAATATAAATAAGTATATATAATATAATATTAAAAAAAAAATAAATTCCAATTTGACCCCGATTGATCCTCTGCTTTCACCAGTGTTTTTTGACCAGACCACGTCTAGAACGACAGAGATATGGACTATTATCGTGTGTGTATATATAGTGTGAATCAACTACCACTTGTTAAACCAAAAGTGGATGCAAGAACTCAATTGTCAAAGTCATCCATTAATATTTCAATTATCCCACTTCTTTACCAGGAATTCAAACTTGACAATCGACAAGTCAATTACTGTAACTAACAATTCAATATACAGTATGAGAAATTTTAGAATATGTTTGACGCATCACGTCATCTGTGTGTCAAACCAATAAAATCATGTCACATAATATATTTTAGGGTCTAAGGTTTATAAATTAGACTCTAGGGTTTATACTTTAGAGTTTTTGTTTTAGAGTCTATAATTTTATTTAAATAGTTAACTATTAAATAATGGATTAATCAATTACACATCTCATTATTATATTAGTTGAAAAAGTGAATTGTCACAATAGTATTGGCTTAACAAACAAATGACGTAGTGTGTCAGACGTGTTCTATAACTTCCCATATAGTATCACCAATGAAAACAAGCGATGAATCCTCATCACTCGAGCATTTCCACAAACACAATTCAAGCAATAACACTAGGAAAGCACTAGAAACACTATGCTGCAAAAACTCAATTAAAAATCGCCCGTTAATTCCTTTGCTTACCCTACTTCTTTAGCTAAAACTAGAACTTGACAACTGATAAACCAATTTATAATGCATTCTCTAGGACGCTTCCCTACAATAAAACTCAAACTCAGAATCTTTAGCTTAATTGCATCATATTGTTGAACTCGAGATCACATTTCAAAAAATGAGCATCAAATATAGACATGAAACAACTATGACAATTAAATATGTTTAACTGCATGTTAATTAAGTCTAGTTGAACAAGCTTCAAAATCTTTTACCTTCTTGAGAGTACAGCAAACATCTTTTTTTTTTTTCTAATCATCTCCTCAAGTGAATCTGAACAAGAAGTTAAGTCCAACGAAACCAGCCCGTAAGCTACGACAAAGCTCACATATAGAAAGCTTCCATGTCAATAAAGCTAATGAAAGACGAAGTTATTGTTGTTGATGGAGGCGATTCTGGTGCAGTACAACTTTTCAGCAATGGTCAACCACAAAGAAATGGATTTCCTTTGTAGCTATTTTCATTGAATGTCACATATTGTCGAGTCCTACCAGATAAATTATTGTACGACAAAGTAAAAACTACTAGAAACTTTAACTGATTAAGACTATAGGGGAATTGTCCCTTGCAAATTGTTGTACATGACATCAAAACTCTCAATGTTTTGCAAGTTCCAGAATGTTGGAGGGATTCTTCCTGTTAAACTACTGTGAGACAAGTTTAACACTTGAATGCTGTTGAGATTTCCAAATTGAGAAGGAACTAGAATTAGAAGAAATCCAATCAACAATCTTTCAAAGTCCATCAACTACAATGGACAATTGCTTCATTTTTTTTACGTTTACTCTTTTTGCTTGCAAAAGTGAAGTTTTATACCTTTTCTGCTTTGTTCAATAGATGATATCATCTCTTTCTGTATCTAACTCAAACTCTATCCTCTTTCCAGTGCAACCTGGACACTTATACTACTTGATATGTCCTGTGAAATGTTAGGGTTTTCCCTTAGAATATTATTGAGTGAAATCATCATATATATACAATAAGACATGAGGCCCGATATATACAGTGGGCTGACTATACATGTACATGGGCTTTACTTAATAAAGATGTATCCCCCCCCCCCCCCGGAAGTTGAGCGGGGCTAAGCACGGTCAACTTGTCACGAAGGACAAGAAAACGTTGTCTGGAGAGTCCTCTGGTAAGGAGATTTGCTGGTTGGTGAAGAGTTGAAATGTGCTGTACCCGTAGCAACTTTTGACTCACCTTATCACGGACAAAGTTGTAAGAGCTAGAATTTTCCTTACAAAAAAAAGCCTCGTGTCACATGGCTCTAATTACAGTCGTGCGACTGAGCTTACAGTCATGCGACTGTAATTAAAATTACAGTCGTACGACTGTAAGATCGTAGCAGGTAGCAGGTGCCCATACCTTGTGAATAAAAAATTGGGGTGATTTGAAGGGCAATTAATGCCCGATTCTCAGCAGCAAAAAAGGGGAGATAAAAGGGAGAAGGAGGAGAAAGAGAAGGGTTTTTGGACTTTTGGATTTTGGCAGATTTTAGGGAGAGAAATTGAAAGAAAGAAGAGAAGGAAAAAGGAGAGAAAAAGAAGAAAAACCCAACCAAGCATTATCTTTTTTCTCCTCTTTTTCTTTTAATTCTAGAGTGTTAAAGTTAAAACCAGTTAGAAATCAATAGGTTAAAACTTGACACACTAAACTAAATCAATTTCAAACTCTTAACTCACTAAAATCCATGACTTTTTGGAGAATTTTGGACTCATTTTGAAACCTTAACACACAAGGAAGAATAAGCAATTTGGAGTCAATCAAGGCGTTTCCAGCGGTCAAACCAATGGTGGATCAGTGCCACAAAGGTAATTACACCTAAAACTTTCATTTTGCTGCTTTTTCTGGGTGATTTCGTGCATAAAACTCACATTTGTGTCTTGCTATTCCTGGGAAATAAGAACAGCTTGTGACAAAGAACAATCGCATGACTGTAATTACGGTCTTACGAGTGTTCTTAAATTCCAGTGGGTATTAGTTTTATTTGAGGAAATTTCAGCGATTTTCTGCATTTGGGTGAATTACAGTCACACGAATTACAGTCGTACGATGTAGTTATAGCCGCACGGCTGTAATAACAGCCAGGTGACTGTAGTTCTCATCCAAGGACAGAATATCCGGAATAATCCATAAAAATTCATAAAAATCCTCAAAATTCAGAAATTTAGAAAATCATCAAAAAATGAATTTTGTTGTGTGCATTCACGACCTTAGATTTAATTTTTGAAGTTATTGCACTTAGAACAATGTAACGACAGAGATTCAAATCTCCCGAAAACCGATCCACCTCACATGTTAAATGAAAATAAACCGGAAAAAGAAAATGTTTTCAAAATGTGTTTTCTCACAAAATAAAAATACAGGGACGTTTCAAAACTGTTTTCCAGGTCTAGTCGGGTGAACTAGCCGAGGTCACCCAACTATCCCCCCTAAATGCATGTCTCCAATCTCTAATTTCCCGATTCTATCCTATTTGAGTCCTATTTGTAGTGTGCTATAAATTATGCTAACCGTCTGTTTTGCAGCTTTTAGTTTATTTTTATTTTTCACTTTGGATGTAATTAATAGATTAATTCGTGTATTTTAGGCGATTGTATTTTTCTAGATAAATCGTGTCTTTTAGGCGCTTATAATGTGAGGATGACAGTTTTTATTTTTATTCATTCGGGTTGTAATAATTTAATTATTTAATGCTTTATTTTTATTTGTGTGTACGCTATGTGTTTTAATTTAATTTAATAAAAATCCACCTTAGAAATTTAAAATATCATCAATGAACATTGGCCAATTTTTTTTTGATTAGACACGAAATAAGGGACTTGTCTGGACCTAGATCTCTGGATAGTGTAGCCGCCTTTATCTGGTTCAGCTACGTTGTTATTTCCCGGTTGAGCTGAGCCAGGTGGCGACTCCTACACTCTCTATCAAGAATTAGGTCTCGGTTCTTTTATGAATGAATTTAATTTTCCAAAAACCGATTTTTCCATTATAAAAACCCCACGAGAGGGAGGGTTGCCCAATATCGAGGCTCCTATCCGAGAGGGTCGCAAAACATCGTCCGCTCACAGTGGCGACTCTGCTGGGGATTTCTTACAAAAGTTTTCTTAAAGGTTAAAAGAATTTGATAAGCCCTGAAAAGTGTCTAATCAAAATGAGGTGGATGATTCTTGTATGGTATTTTATTTTACATTTTTACTTAGACATGCTTGCATTAGGTTAAGTATCCAATTTTTAGCCCGGTGAATTGTTGAAGTGCCGCCTATGTTCCTCATGGTCTTAGGGGCACGGATATGAAACACCACCCATAGCCTCATACGTACCCCTTCGTTAGGACCCTTGAGTAGGGAGAAGTGAAGAGTATATTGTGCTGTGGAAGCTTTGATTTTATCCCGACTTGGACCAAACTCATATAGGCAACCTGAGTTGGATTCCCTTAGGATACCAAAATATATTGTATGAATGCTATAAACTGCGCCTTCATCATCCCCGGTTGATGATCGAAGAGAACCCCTCCTAATACTCGGATAGAATTTTCAAAAATTGACCACGATTGGAGGAATAAGGTTGGAGGAATACGCTTCGTGTGCTATGTGTTACACATTTCTCAACATTTCATGACATGCCATCATCGGCATTTTCCCACAAACATAATATGTCATACACAAAGCATTTGTTGATACTAACTCACATCTTTTGTGTAGCCACTTGCATTTTATTTTTGTGTGTGAAAACATTAAATCATTTGTGTAACATTCATACTAACCATTATTTTTACAGCCATAACATTATATTTTGTGTGTTAACATTTTCACAAAGCATACATGACATCATCATGTATGTCATACATCCTAACCACTTTTTTGTGCAGCCATTTGCATTTTGCTTGACATAAGCATTCATGTCATCTCATCTCATTTAAATTAAGGACATTCTAAGGGTGCCCGTCACGATCATTTCATTTCATAACATATCGGGAGTCCCAAAACTACCAGTGTTCAGCCCGTGCACCGGATTACAGTTGGTCATTTCGCCATATCATGCCATTCAATATGAGACCACAATGGTCCTAGGCCCATTTCTATGTGACGATTCACATGATGTCACTACATGACACCATACTCATTTATCATAAGAATCATATAACACCGGGGTCCTGTTTGCACACTGTGGTCCACATCAGATCATTTCATGACACTATTACATCATTCAAGGTACTCCCCGAGTGCCGGATTAGTACACATATAAGTCCATTTCATAACATTGCCAAATCATGAAAGGTGTTCCCCGAACGTCGAACCTCTGTCCGTGTCCCCGATTACGCGTGACTTTTTTATAACATCATTTCATATCACATGCCTCAAAAGCATCAAAACTCTGTCCATAGGGCGGCCCCCATGCGACCATTTCATGTCATCTCATAGACCTACAAAGCGTCGAAACCCTGTCCATGTGGCGGTACACACGCGACCATTTCACAAAATTCACCAGGTGCCCCAAAAGCACCGAACCCTTGTCCGTGTGCTGGTCCATATGTGGTCTTTTTGCATTACCCCTTGTACTGCATTGGGTGTTCTTGGAATGTCCGAAAAAAATAATAATAAATAAAGATCATCCTTATCATCATTTTCCTCATGACATCATTTCATTTATTCATCATAAGTCATCTTCAGTGTCTCACTCTTCATGTCACCATTCCATTCACTCATTGTCCCTAACATTTCCCGTATGATGTCAAGTAGAGTAAACTGGAGCGTCCTAGGACAAGATCTCAGGTTTTGAGGGCTGTTGGGGAACAAAGGGCAGTAGAACTAGAAAGTGAATCTAACTCCGGGGAAGAATTTGAGATGGCTAATCCAACATCAAGTCTTGCTGATGCCCTGAAGGATTTCTTGAGATCTTAGGATTTCCGTGATATGCTGAAGGAAGAGATGCGGGCTGTTGTGAGAAAAGCCGGGGAAACTAGCGTTAGTGGAGCTGGAAAGGAAAAAAAAACGCTGAATCATCTCAGTAGGTTGCTGATGCCTCGACTAGTTTAGAGAAGCTGCAAGAAATTGAGGCAGCTATGGAAAGGAAATAAAGGCGAAGTATTCAGAGTTGGATGAAGTTGTGGCCCAGTGGGCCAGTGTCAGTTTGGATTCTAAGAAAGGAGTCAATGTAGACGCCATGATCAGTAAAGGCATTGAGACTTTTCCTATCGGCTTTCAAGTACCGAAAGTTCCCTCCTACAAGGGAATGGGTTAACCAGAAGCCCACATGAATCTCTATGCAAGGGTCATGCTGATGGCAGGTGCCACTAAGCAACAACTTATCAATCTTTTCCCGACTACACTTGAGGGAGGAGCATTGAGCCAGTACAATTCAATATTTGAAGAAGAGCAATCAGACTGGGAAGCTTTATCGACGGACTTTATCAAATACTACAGCTTCAATACCAAGATTTAGGTGAAGCTTATGAACTGGAGCAAATTAAGCAAAAGTCGAATGAGCCCTTTGATGAATACTATCAAAGGTGGATGAACAAGATGATTTTGCTATAAAACCGCCCTGATGAAGATGAATTGATCCAGGAGTTGAATGACAGTAGTAGGGACATCTTCAAGAACAATATGAAATTGCCCCCTTTCAGTGAGCTCAATGAAGTATATAGTATGGCTATGAAAATTGAGCGAGATGAAGAGGAGAAAGCAGCAAGCCATAGGGGTGGCAGAAGTTCAGGATATAGTTCTGGGTACAGGGTAACAGCTGCGGCCGGGTCTGGTAGCGGCTTTAGCTCAGGTTCTGGAGGTAAAGGGGGACAATCTTCAGATGTAAAGCAAGTTGAGGTTGTCGCGGTAACCCAGCAGCAAAGCAGTCAAAGTAGAAATCCAGGTATATCCCCTTGGACTTTCCCCTTGGTTAAAATTTTTGCAAAGTGTAGAAATGGAGGTTTGTTGTAGTCCCTGAGACCATTTGAGAAACCAACTGATGCGGATAAAGATAATTTCTGCACATACCATGTTGTGACTGGCCACAAAACCAAGAATTGCTACAAATTGAGGGATGCCACCCAAAAACTGATTAATGAGGGGAAATTACAGGAGCCTGCTAAACCCAGTACAAAGACTAACCCGTTGCCGGCATTCGAGAAGCGGGTTAACATGGTACACTCAGGATTTCAAGCCAATTTCATTTTTGCTCAAGTCCTACATGTGAATCCTGCTATACAGTCCATAGCAATTGGTGAAGCTGAGGCAGAGTCAGGATGTAAGAGGCAGACAGAGCAGAAAGAGATCAAGCCGATGAGTTTGAATGACCTCGACTCGGAGGATGAATACGAGGAGTTTGGTGGGGATGAGATAGTTAAGCCGCCAGTTATCAAAAAGCTGAAAATTCAAGAGGTTCAAAATATGACCCGAAGCGACAGGGTTTATCAACCAGCGGCCCAATTGAAAGATAAGGCCCCGATGAATGGGTCAGGTAGCACATCAATACAGGAGGGAGTTGAGAAGGAAGACCTGGTTATTTCTCAGTTAAAGAAAACTCATGCACAATCCAGTTTGTGGCATCTGCTTTTAACCTCCAAAGAGCACAAGGCGGCCTTAGTGAGGAAGTTGACAGAAATTGAGGTTTCCCCTATTGCATCGCTGGAAGCCATGTGTTTTCTGCTAGATAAGATCCATTTTGTGTCTCCTGACATTGTTCTTTCTGAAAAAGATCTTCCCAGCGAAGGAAAGGCCCACAATAAGGCCCTTTACATCAGAGCTCATGTTATGGACAAAGTAATGCCATGTGTGATGGTGGACGATGGGTCGGCACTGAACATATGTCCGTAAGAAATGCTTCCATGTTTGGGCTTGAATGAAGATGCTCTAAAGAAGTCCTCAACAGTGATCCAGGCGAATGATGATTCCAAAAGAACATAATTGGAACATTTGAAGCTAAAGTGGAGGTCGGACCAGTCAAGTCAATGGTCGTTTTCACTGTGATAGACATCCCAGTCACTTTCTCCCTGCTATTGGGGAGACCATGGTTCCACCCATTAGGAGGTGTCCCTTCTACTTTGCATCAGAAAATAAAGTTCTCGATAAATGGGGAGATTGTGACTGTTGAGGCGGATGCCGAATCCATGATTGCTACTATAAATAAAGGAGTCGTACCATTTGGCGGGTTCCAAATCTCCATGTTCGGGGAAGAGGAAGCCATAGACGCCCCGATGGTCATTTATGAAAACTATACGCCGGAGTGGCTGTCCAGATATTTGCATAAGCAGAATTTTGTCCCAGGCATGGGACTCAAAATCAACCTGCAAGGGGTGCCTGAGTTTAACATTGACTCAGGAAAGCCAAAACAGTTCGGGCTAGGGTACACAGCAGAAACATCTAACAAGAAGAATCAGAGAAGGGGCAAGAACGGCAAGCCTATGATGAAACCATTCACAAAGGTAGGAGAAGAGCTCTACAATAGCCAAGGAGAGCCAGTGAGGGTCAGGAACATTGAATACCCGGGCTTTGAAATATTTTCTGATGCCGTAGACTTTGAGAAGAACCGGGAAGAACCAGTAGCCCCTTGGTGGTGGAAGAGGTAGTTACTAAGTCTGCTATTCTGCAAAATGAGCCGCTTGAAGTGATAGCAAAAGCAGTGGGGGTGCCTAAGGAGAAAGATGAAAAGTAAGTCTGCGATGAAACTGAAGAAGCAATTTTAGGTGCTCTGACTGCCGCCGTAAGCAAGGTGTTTGGGAAGTCTAAAGAGGGGTTCGGAGAGGAGATGATGACCAAGGTAAACTTGGATTCTGTGGTTGCTAAGATAGCCGAGATCATGAAGAAGGCTAAAACACAGATGGCTGAAATTGAGAAGACCTTTATTACTGCTGAGAAAAAGGCCAAAGCAGCTGTAGATCTGGATGATGCCCTAGAGATGAAAGTGGAAGCTAAAGAAGTGCAAGGCCCTCCGCCTGTGGAGTATGAAAATGATTTTGTTGTATCTCTTTCTTCCATTTTCAATGTAAACGATGTACTTTATGATAATTTCAATGCAATGAAATCTCAGTTTGCTTACTTGTGTGATGTTTATCCTGATAATTCTGTGTATGCATTGGAATCACCATCAAGCATATTTAGCATACATGACACTACATTGCATGAAATCAACATAAGTACAGATGAAAATCCCAAAAAGGTATTCATTTCACATGAGCTAAAACCCGAGGAAGAGAGAGAATTAACAAGAATATTGCAAAAACATGTTAAAGCCTTCGCTTGGTCATACGAGGACAAGCCGGGGGTAGACACAGAAATAGCAGTTCACAAGATCCCAACGGATCCTAAGTTCAAGCCAATGAAGTAGAAGCTGAGAAGATTGAGGCTAGAATGGGCCACATTGGTGAAGGAAGAAGTGGCTAAGCAGATAGAAGCCAAATTCCTCGAAGTGGTGGAGTATACGGAATGGCTAGCCAATATCGTCCTAGTACCTAAAAAAGATGGAAGGGTCAGGGTATGTGTCGACTAAGGGATCTGAATAAGGCATGCCCAAAGATAACTTTTCACTACCTCATATCGATGTCCTGGTTGATAGTGCAGCAAAAGCAGCAATGTATTCCTTCATGGATGGTTTTCAGGTTACAACCAGATCCTGATGGACGTGATTGATAAGGTGAAGACATCATTCATCACAGAGTGGGGCACTTTCTGCTACAGAGTCATGCCCTTCGGATTGAAGAATATGGGAGCCACTTACCAAAGGGCTGTCACAACATTGCTACATGATAAGTGTATGTCGATGATATACTTGTTAAGTTGATGACTCGGGAGGAGCATCCTGTTATCCTGGATAGATTTCTTACACGCATTAGAGAGTACAACTTGTGACTCAACCCTAAGAAGTGCATATTTGGAGTCACATCAGGGAAGCTGTTGGGTCATGTAGTCAGCCAGAGAGGAATAGAAAAGGACCCAGATAAAATCAAAGCTATTCAAGATATGTCAGCTCCAAAAAAAGAGAAGGAAGTCCGCTCGTTCTTGGCTCCTTACAGTACGTCAGTCGCTTCATAGCACGGTTGACTTCCACCTGTGAGCCGATTTTCAAATTGTTAAGAAAAGACTAGCCAGTTGTATGGAACGATAGATGTCAGTTGGCATTCAAGAAAATCAAGGCTTATCTGGTAAATCCGCCAGTTCTGAGCCCATCGATTCCAGGGAAGCCTTTGATCTTGTATTTGGCCATTGAAGATTCCTCCGTAGGGGCAATGTTGGCTCAAGAACAAGATGGCAAGAAGGAGTACCCTATCTACTACCTTATTAAGAAGCTGCTGGAGTACGAAACCAACTACACACTGGTGGAGAAGACATGTGTGGCAATGATCTGGCTGACCAAGAAGCTGTGCCATTATTTCCAGTCACACAAAGTGTAGGCCATGGCCAAGGTGGATCCAATGCAATATCTTTATGAAGCACCCGTTCTAGTCGGGAAGTTATGTAGGTGGCTCTTACTCTTGTCAGAATTCGACATTGAATACATCACTAAGAAAACCATCAAAGTCGAGCCGTGGCAGAGTTTATGGCAAATCAACCGCTAGAATCAAAATTACATAGAGATTTTGGAGTTCCTAGATGAACAGCTGGCCATGGTGGAAATAAAGAGATGGGTTATGTGTTTCGATGGTGCCGTGAATAGGAAGGGTGTTGGAATCGGGGTAATCATAGCAACACCAGACGGTGAAATCATTCCTTCGTCAAAAAGATTGGATTTTCCTATAACCAATAACAGAGTAGAATATGAAGCATGCTTATTTGGGGATGGAAGCTCTGTTGACACTAGGGGCAAATGACATCTTGATCGTTGCAAATTCACTTTTAGTGATTAGGCAAGCTCAAGGCAAATGGGAGCTAAAAGAAGAACAGCCTTACTTTGAGCTGCTTCAGTACAGAAAAGAGTTATTTGGCCAATGTGAATTCAGACATGTCCCTAGGGATGAGAACAAGATGGCTGATGCGCTAGCAACACTATCTTCTATGTGGGAAAATCCAGAAGAAACTCAAGTACAACCACTGGTTATAGCAACTTCCAGACATCCCTGCTTTGAAGTGCACGAAGTAATGGAATTGACAGCTAAAGAAAAGCCATGGTTCTTTGATATCTACCAGTATGTGAAGAAAGGAAAATACCCAAAGGGAGCCAATACTACTGATAAGGTCTCATTAAGAAGATTGGCCAGTCAGTTCAGAATCTTTGAAGATCGGCTATACAAAAGAACAGCAAATGGAGTGCTTCTGATGTGTCTGACAGAGCAGGAGGTAGAAACAGTGATGCAGCAGGTACATGCAGGGTCCTACAGGCCACATATGAATGGACTCGCTATGGCCAGAAAGATAATGAGACAGGGGTACTTTTGGATGACTATGCAGACTGATTGTATAAGGAAAGTAAGAAGATGTCACGAGTGTCAGATCTATGCTGACATCAGTCATCTTCCACCACTCGAATTACAGCATCTGGTGTCTCCTTAGCCATTTTCTGCATGGGGGATAGATATGGTTGGAGAAATTCATCATGTTCCTCTAATGGGCATCGATTCATAGTCGTGGCAGTTGATTACTTTTCAAAGTGGGTAGAAGCATAATCCTTCGCTAATGTAACAGCCAAGCAAATGGTCAATTTCATTCAGAAGATCATCTTCACCCGGTATGGAATTCTCCATCATATAGTAACTGACAACGGAGTGTAATTTCAAGGGCAACAGCGGAGTTGCTTGCAGAACATGGCATTGAGCATCATAAATATTCTCCATATAGACCCCAAGCTAACGGTGCAGTAGAAGTAGCTAATAAGGAGATAAAGAAGATCTTATAAAAAATGGTAACCACCTACAGAGATAGGGCTGACAAACTGCCATATGCTCTTTGCGGTTACAGAACCAGTGTCAGAACGCCAATAGGGGAAACTCCCTATGCCTTGGTATATGGGATGAAAGTAGTATTGCCAGTAGAAATAGAGCTCAAGTCACTTAGAGTCGCTTTCGAAGCTCAGTTACCAGAGACTGAGTGGGTGCAAGCTAGATACAAGCAGTTGGCGGCACTAGATGAAAAGCGGCTGAAAGCACTGGATCATCTACAGATGTACCAATGCAGAATGTGAAGTATCCCAGGCAAGAGTTGAAAGCAGGAGATTTGGTGTTGAAACAATTAAGGCCTTCAAATGTCGATGTTCGAGGAAAGTTTAGACCTAAATGGGAAGGGTTTTATGTTGTGAAGAAAGTGCTGTTGAAAGGTGGTGTCAGCATCATGGACATGGATGGAAATGAGTTCACAAATCCTGTCAACCAAGACCGCTTAAAGCTTTATCATGTGTAAAAAAAAGGTCTGCTAGGCTGAAAACTCAAAAAGAGGAGTTGTTGGAGCCTAAATTTTAGCTGGATTTTCGAAAGATTTGGAGGCTGTTTTAGCTTCATATTTATTCTATAAAGTTGTGCGCCTATCCGTTAGCTTTCTATAGCATCTTGAATCGCACCAGTCGGAGCTGTATCGAAGAAGTTAGTTGAGATTTCCTGCAACATGCTCGGGTCCTACGGGTCAACCTTTTTCTGTTGACTTTTTCTTCTAATTTGGGCTTCCTGATTAGAATGGGAATATGGTGTTTTTTCTTTGGAAAGTCTTTTTCTAGAAGGACTCTTTTAGGAATAGAATTTCAATTTAAGAGAAATTAGAAGGGTTTTGGAGAAAAGAATCCTGATTCATTGAGGAGACTTAGTCTCTATTATTTAGGAGTCATTATTAAAAATTAGAAAAAAAAATTTTTAGCTAGGGGGACGCAAGAGCTGGAAAAGAAGAGGGTTTCTACATTTTCTTTTGTTATCAAGGACAGCAAGGCTACATATTTTCTTGATGATATTTGGTGGCTTATGTTCAGTTATGAGTAGCTAAACTTTCGTCTAATTGAGGTACTTGGATGTTTAATTCCTTTTGGTTCATAAGACTTGTGTTTTAATCATATTCTTTTATTTGAGCATTTGTTCAATTCCTGCACTAAAATTGTTCTATTGCTGTTGGATTAATCAAATTAATTTGGTCGGTTGATTGATTGATTGTACTGCATATTGCTGAATAAAATAATAAATCCGTGATTGTTGTTCTATCGTAGTGGCAAGTTAACTTTGCGTAAAGTTAACGGAATTAAATAATTTAGTCTGTATGATTTGGGGCATTTCTAATTTCATTGACAAGATAGAGGTCTTTTTGTGATTAATGCTGCCATAGGTTAATTCTTGTTAAAGGTTTCTTGGAGATTATCTATTGGCTAGGGAATTAGTTTATTCGAGCGTTTCTTGAAACTATTAGTTAATTAAGAAAAGATTGGTTATTGAGTGCATTTCACCTTTGACTATAACTCTCTCTATTTGGAAAATTGAATTTGATCTTTAGTATCTATGATTGAATTACGGAATTAAACTGAAAAGTATCTCGGCTAGTTTTTCATTTTATTGATTTATTCTATTTTAATTTACAATCTGCAAATTCACAAATCACTTTATCTACTTTTATTATAAAACATTATCACTATAATCTGTTTTCCCTTTTTTGCAAATAAATACACCTGCATTAATCCCTGTGGTTCGACCCAGTCCTTGCTATACTACCCAGTATAAGGAGCTGGAGATTTTAAATAAAACTTTGACGGGTTGACAACCTATCACCGAGTCAGAATGCAATTGACCAAGTCAGAGTTGAGTTCGAAAGTAAGGGAGAACCCTTTGAGAAGACTAATTTGGTGAAAAGTGAGATTGAAGTGGCTATGGAAGCCATCTCTAGGGCACTGTTCACTCTAATGAAACTGGGAAAGGGTTCAGAGAAGAAAAAGCCATCTGTTGGGAAGACACATGAATAGCTCGTAGATGAAGCTGTGAAGGAGCTTACCAAATTGGTGATGACGGGCAAGGCCGAAGCACTTAAAGAGGAGCTGACCGTGAAGCAGAAGGAAGACCTGGAAGATGATCTTGGGTACCTATTTGAGGAGTTTGATTGTGTTGCTGCTGATGAAGACCCTCCGCATGTGGAGGATGGAAATTTTTCTAATGTATCTACTTTTTCAATTTATGTTGTGAACAGTTTTGCCTACAAGGCCTATAATGCAATAAAGTCTGATTTTGCTTTACTTGTGTGATGTTTTTCTTGATGGAACTGTGCATGCAAACATTCATTTAATGTCTTTAGCATACATGATGCATCATTGCATGAAATGAACCCAGGGACAGATGATGATCTAAAGATGGTATCCGTCTTGAAAGACCTCACACCTGACGAGAGAAAAGAACTTGTAAAATTTTTGCAAAAACATGTCAAAGCCTTCACTTGGTCCTACGACAACATGCTTGAGGTTGATAGAGAGATTACAGAGCATAGAATCCCGACGGATCCAAAGATGAATCGGTTAAGTAGAAGCTTAGAAGACTTCGACCAAAATGGGCTGAAAAGGTTAAAGAAGATGTAGCTAAGCAGATAAAGGCTAATTTCTTAGAAGTAGTAAAGTATCCAGAATGGTTGCTAATATCATGCTGGTTGCGAAGAAAGATGGTCGAGTCAAGGTTTGTGTGGATTATAGGGATCTGAATAAGGCATCTCCCAAGGACAATTTCCCGCTCCCGCATGTTGATGTTCTGATTGACAGTGCCGCCAGGGCAGTGAAGTACTTATTCATGGATGGGTTCTCGGGGTACAACCGGATTCTAATGAGCATGATCAACAAAGTAAAAACGGCCTTCATAACAGAGTGGGGGGTTTATAGCTATAGAGTCATGGCATTTTGGTTGAAGCATGCTGGGATAACCTATTAACGAGCAGTCATGATGCTTCTACATGATATGATCCATGGGAGGTCGAGGTCTATGTGGATGATATGTTTGTTAAATCCATGACCCCGCGGGGAGCACCCAGTTATCCTGGATAGATTCCTAGCTAGAATCGAGAAGTACAATCTCCACCTAAATCCCATGAAGTGTGTGTTCAGGGTAACTTTAGGAAAACTGCTTGGTTATGTACTCAGTCTCATATTACTTGAGTAAGAAGCTACTAGAATACGAGACTAGATATACGATAGTAGAGAAAACCTGTGCTGCTATGGTATGGTTGACGAAGAAGCTAAGGCATTACTTCCATTCGTATAAAGTTCAAGCGGTAGCCAAAGTGGACCCTATGAAATACTTATGACAAGTTCCAGTATTAGCTGGGAAGTTATCGGGATGGTTGTTTTTGTTGTCAGAATTCGACATAGAGTATGTGACAAGGAAGACCATCAACGGAAGAGCCGTAGCAGAATTTCTAGCCAATCAGCTGATAGATTCAGATTATGTCGAGTATTTGGCATTTCCTGATGAACAACTGGTGGTAGTGGAAGAAGAAGCAAACAGATGGGTGATATACTTTGACGGTGCAATGAACAAACACGGCACATGCTTAGGAGTAATCATTACTACACCTGAAGGAGAAATCATTCCTCTGTCGAAACAGCTTGACTTTCAAGTAACTAATAAAAGAGCAGAATACGAAGCTTGCCTCTTTGGAATTGATGCTCTGATCACATTAGGGGCAAATCAGGTATTAGTTATCAGGGATTCAGCTTTGGTGATTCGGCAGGTTACCGGAGATTGGGAGATAAAAGAAGAATCACTCCGGCCTTGTCTCGAGATGGTTTGGGAAAGGGCGAAGGTATTCAGTCAGTGTGAATTCCGGCATGTACCGAGGGAATAGAATCAGATGGCAGATTCCTTGGCTACATTGTCATCAATGTGGGAAGCACCCCGAAAATAGCCGATACAACCGGTAATCCTAGAAATCGCTCAGAATCCATGCTATTCATCAGTCAATGCAGTTGCAACCATCGAAGAACGGCCCTGGTACTATGATATTTTACAATTCATTTAGAATGGTCAATATCCCGAGGATGCTAGTGAGGCTGATAAAGTTTCCCTTCAAAGATTGGCAGTACAGTTTCGGGTATCTGAATCAGCTTCTTCAAAAGAATAGCTAACGGAGTCCTTCTGAAGTGTCTAACAGAGGGAGAGGTAGTTAAGGTTATTAAACAAATACACTCCAGAGCTTGCGGACCACATATGAGTGGGTTGGCCCTGGCAAAGAAGATGTTGAGGCACGGATACTTTTGGCTCACTCTGCAAGCCGATTGTATCGAGGAAGTTAAGAGGTGCCATGAATGCTAAGTGTATGGATTCCTCAATCATCTCCGTCCATTTGAACTTCAAGTATCCTCAACTCCATTGCCGTTTGTAGCTTGGGGTATAGATATCATTGGAGAGATAAGGCCACCCGCCTCAAACGGACACCGATTCATTGTCGTGGCTATGGATTACTTCTCGAAATGGGTCGAAGTAGAATCATTCACAAATGTTACAGCTAAGAAGATGGCCAAATTCATAGAAAAGAACATTTTTGCGAGGTATGGGATCCCCCATCACGTCATGACTGTTAACGGGGTACAATTTCAAGGAGTAACGGCATAGTTGTTTCAAGAGAAGGGAGTTAAGCATCACAAGTGATCCCCGTATCGTCCACAAGCCAATAGGGCGGTAGAGGCCAATAAGTCTATTAAGAAGATTTTGTCGAAAATGGTAGTGACCTACAGAGATTGGGCTGACATGTTACCATTTGCCTTGTGGGGACCAGAGAAACACCATATTCACTAGTTTACGGGATGGAAGCTGTTTTGTCAGTGGAAACCCATCAACCAGGACAAGCTGAAGCATTATTACGTGTAAGAAAAAAAGAAAAAAAAAGAGGTCCGATGGGTCGAAAACCAAAAAGGTAATCCATGCAAAAATTAGGACAGAGAGGCAAGGACTATCAGCTAGAAAATCTGCAAAGACCGGTTGGTGGCAGTCGTGGATTCAGTCGAGACGTGTACCATCACTGATTCTGTCCTTAGTTTCATTTCATCATTGATGTGCATTGTACTAAAGCATTATTTATGAATGAACGAATGAATGTTTGGTTCTATTCTCTTAAATGTCCCGAGTTTAATTGAAATTCAGATTATTTTATGCCTTATTGGCTTCATATCTTTTGCATATCTCACATCCATAGATTAAATATATATGCAAAAAAGAAAAAAAAAAGTCTGATAGATTGAAAACCCGAAAAGGGCGGTCTATGCAAAAGTTAGGACACAAAATAAAGTTTGTTGAATTGAAAACCCAAAAGGGCAGTTCAGGCAAAAGTAAAGATAATCCGATAGGCTAAAAACCCAAAAAGGCGACCTATGCAAAAGTTAGGACATGAAATAAAAATAGAACAAAAGTCATACAATAGCATCAAGCAAAGATAACTCTAATCCTTTAAAGGCCGAGGTGCCTCAAAGTCAGTGTCTCATGTCCACGTCTTATGGGGCAAGTAATCAGGTCAGTTAGCCAAGCTCTATAGCGAGCATCCATCTCCACAGGTGCAGTACTATCATATCTCAGAATCTCTATGTGAGTAGGATGCATCCACTGATGCTGCACGTGTCGAGGCCACTATGATGTGAACACTCCGTACTCAATGGTGCACAAAGATCGCGGGACCCCTTACAACTAACCATACTGTCTGTACAGCTGAGCGGGAGAGTAGAAAGTCACATGGGTCAATCCAAGCAGCTAGACTCCTCTGGCCCAGGTCTTAGTAGTCACATCAAAAATATCCCACCAGGGGCAGACCCATCGGATAGAGGTGTTAGTCTAACTCCTTAACCAATCAAACCAATGCTCTGTGGACATAAAGCCAAAATCTAGAACCTCGATGCGCCGAGACAAGTAATGCTTTGGAGTATATCTCGGGTAAGGTGGAGGAGGGCTCAGGAGGCTCAACTTCTCTAGTAGCCAAATCTGTGCATGGGTTAGTCAAATCAAAAGGCGTACTAGATAATTGAATTCAGAAAGTATAGTGCAGAAGCATACCTGAAGCAGAAAAGGGGATCCACAACTCTCGACTGGAGAACTAGAGTGGATAGAATCCAAATGAACCAATGTCTCAGCTAAGACAATCCCTATAGGTGATGCACCCCGAGCCATCTGGGTCACTATCAAGGCTAATCTAAGGCTATAAGTACCATCTCAAGACTCGCACAGGTAGCATGCCATCGGTAGCAAACTCATTAGCGGAGCCCAGCCAGAGGCAGAAGGGGGTAAAGCGAAGCATAAATCTGCTATAATAGAAAGGCTAAGTCTGGGAGAAGCAGGCCAACCAAAAAGTGCACGACCCATACCAGCTACATCCGGGGCAAATCGACTAAGAAATGAATGAATACCACCAGAGTCAGGATCAGGAACAGCTAACCGGACCCCTCGAGGGCAAGGAACACAAAGGATAGCGCTAAACTCCTCTACTAAGGGGTACAACTCCTAGCTGGTGAAGTAAAAGACGTGATTCATCAGATCCCAAAAGCTGGTAGCAGCATCCAAGAAGACCCAGTTCGGAGTCAAAGCAGTGTAGAACCTGAGGTACTACAAGCCAAAGGGTGCAAGCAAAGCTGAATTGGAAGAGCGGGTCATGCCCCAATAGTCCCAGAGTCATCCTTGGAGTTGATCCATGCCAAAAGAAGAGTGAAAGAAGGAGAAGAAAAGCTGAAATGTGGTGTGGGGTGGCTCTAATGCGTCTCACAGCTGGAATGCCCTACAGTGGCGCGGCTATAATGTTCCAAGCGGCTATAGTATTATGGTGGAGTGGCTGCAGTGAAGAAAAGTTGAAATTTGGTGTGGGATGGCTATAGGTGTCTGGAGGCTATAACACTATACAATGGTGCGGCTGTAGTGTGCCAGGCAGCTGTAGTATCACAAAGGCATGACTGTAATGTAGACAGCACGTTTATATCTTTATACGATTTTTGATGATTATAGAAGAGGGGCTATAAGTTCCAGGGTAGTTTTTCAAGGAAAATGAAGTCTAAAGGCACTGAAACACATCCCTGACCCAACCAAATTGAACCAAAGGGGCAATAAAAACATGAAAAGGCAGAAAAATATACTCAAAGGCTAAAAACTTATTGATTAGAAGATGTAAATGTCATAAATCATATGTAACTCATTCGAGCTATCAGGTACATCACAAAGTAGGACCCATGTAAGGGCCAAAATGTGTAAATGTCAAAGGAAAGAACCCATAGATGGGTCAATACATCACAAGCAGAAATAGGCCTAAGAAGATGCAAAGCCAGCATCGTCATCATCATCTCCACCATCTCCTAGCTCCTCAATCGGGTTCTCACTCACGTCCTCACCCGCAAACCCCATCTGTGCATCCCAATTGTCCGCCCGATCTCTAAAGGTCTGGTTCATGATCTCCAGCTCGATGACCCGTCGTCGCAACTGGTCATTCTCCACCCTCAAGCGAGCGGACTCACGGCGCTCAACCCCGATCTTTTTCTGCACCAAGCGAAGTATGAAAAACATCATAAGCACATGCATATGCATCCATACATACATGCACACATCTAGACACAAGCATAAAGCCAAATGCAGGTACTTACCGTCAAAACGGAGTTATCCCGGATGGTGACCGCCCTCAGTGCAGAAATGACCTGACCCATACACATACCCTGCATCACTGGGATCTACAGAGATTGTATTCAAAGGGATCAATCTAGGACAAATAATCAGAAAAAAGGGCAACAATAGAGAAAAGCAAAGATACTCACATGAGTGGTGCCATCGGGAATGACTAGAGGAAACGAATAGTCATAGAGATGGAGGTCAGCTTGGTAAGACCGTCGAGAATCGTCGAACAGCTGAATGGTGCTCTCGATCGGGAACTCAAGCCGACCATGCAGGTAATCAACATCAAGGGCCTAAGGAGCCTGAGAAGGAGGAACGGGAGCATCCTCCACTCTAGTAGCGGAACCCGCTCCAGTGGTCCGAGCAGAGCCAGTACCAGATCTCGTACCTGCTCCTCTAGCGGATGACGATGGGTGTGCACGCCCACACCCGTGAAGACAGCTGAAGTCAGTTGAGAAAAGAATGTCAGTGAATACTGATTTTAAGCAAGCACAAGACAAAAAAAAAAAAGAAAGAGAAGGGTTTGGAAAGTACCCCAACACCAACGTCGGCAGTCAGTGGATGAAGATGAGTGGCAATGAACTGGTGGTAATCACATATAAATCTCACTTAAACTAATTTTTCAACAAATAATATAATTAATTTAACTCCAAATACTTCAATAATTCATATAAAATAATCTACTCATAATCATCAAAAACTCAAAGAATTAATATTACTCCAAATAATTCATAGATCAATATAAAAATATTAAACCCTTAGAAACTCGCCAAAAAATATTCCGATTACCGGAATAGTACCTATAATTCGAACAGAGAACACCACTAGATTCACAGCACTGCTAGGAGTCCAAATATACCAATTTTATTCTTATATCACTTCATATTTAGAATTAATTTACAAAAATACTCCAAAATTACATTTCCAAATACACCACCATATAAACCTCAAAATGAAATTTTAACCATACATAATAAAATTCACATAGCTCTGAACATATACCTGAAATTTCATCATGATCGGACCACAGAACCAACAATTATCCATCTTCTTATATATATATATATATATATATATATAAATTTATGCTCTAGACGAAATGTCCAGAGCCTCCCCTTCCTCCCTTCGTCTCTTCTTTTCTTTCCTTTTATAAAAATATCTTTCTTATAAAATTACTTTTTTGCCTTAAATAAAGTTATTTTAAATTTCTAAATTCCTTCACATAACTTTTAATTTCTTTCGATTATATCCTTCCTGTGCATAAAATTTTCACCTCCAGGACTTTCTATTTTTATATTTTCTCCATATTTCATCCCATAAATATAATTCTCAAATATATAGGGGTGAGCAAAACCAAACCGCGAACCAAAAACTGAACCGAACTGATACTTATCGAGTTTTGATTGCATAAAATTATTTCCGTAAGATTCATTAAGATCCAATTCCTCTCTCTCTCTCTAACTCAAACACATTAACAAAAATAAACTCATACAGTAATCAAAGTTTAATTAGAGAAAGATTAGGGTTAATTAATGAGTGTAATTGGTGGTTGACTTGGAAAAGGCATGAATAAAAAATGTTGATTTGGTGGGTAATACTTTTGTTGGAATTTTAGTTTTTAAAGATTGATTGAGAAGGCTTTGTTGTGACTTAGGCATATGATATCCCTCTTCTCATGTGATGCCTTCACTTTTTGCATGTGATTTTGCACCCTCCCTCTCTTTCCTTTTAACTATCAGTATCACCACATTTTCTCCTATTATTTATATTTCTCAATTTGTTATTATTTGTTTAGTTCTTAATCCCACCTTTTCTAAAATTGAGGACCATACACTAATTTAAATATATGTATAGACAAAACTTTGACTTTCTTCATTTGAAATGCGAAGTTAATAATAATAGCGTTCAAACCATAGCTGTGAAAACCAGACCGGGTTCGACTGGAACCGGAGGTCAGTCTGGTCGGTTTGTATCCGGTTTTCACTCTGGTCAACAACCGATCAATTCTCAATTGAACCGAAAAACCGTGAACCGGACCGGTTTGCTGGTTCTACCATACTTTTTAAAATATATATATACATATATATATATATATATATATATATATATATATATTTGAATATAAAATTTAAGTTATTATTTTGAGGTGTTTTAATTTAAATAAAATATAGTTTATATTTTTAAATTATTTTAAATTAAATTGATATTTAATTGTAACTATAAAAATTATATTTCATAAATTGAGTTTTTTTAATTACTATAATGTATTTGAAATGCTTAAATTTAAAAAATTATAATAAAAATATTGAAATTTTCATATATTATAAATAGAAATATTTTAATATTTTAATATTTTAATACATTTATTAAATCCGGTTCGATTCCGGTTTATTACGGTTTAATCCAAAATCTATGAATTCATCCCTTCACCGGTTCGATGACCGGTTCGGGTCTGAAAACCATGGTTCAAACGCAACATTTAATTTCATGTTTTAAAAAAAAAATTAAAAAAAAATAAAATTTTTGGATCTTACCAAATATGATGCAGGGGTCAAAGTTACAATTAATAGAATATAAATTACTACTAGTGGATAGTTGAAATAATTTTAGGGCTCCTTTAATTAATTAATCAATACACAAAATTTCTTGGAGTACTAAGATTGGAAAAAAAAAAAAAAAATTTGACACACGGTTTCATATAACTTTCCAAATCCTCTTGAAGACCAAATACTGCACAATTTGAAGAAAAAAAAAAAAAACTATAGAATGATGAGCCACATGGGAAAAGGTGGAATTCTAATCCATAGGTACTCAGATGTATGATTAATTGAATCACAGCTTTTTGAATTTATTATTGAGGAAAATAAACTAATTAATAGTGTTCTCACCTGTGCAGCTTTACAAATATCTTCGTTCCCATTGAGATGGTGACGAATGATATAAAATTGGCACAATACATTCTGAACCGTTAATCTTTTATCAAAACTGTAATTAGTTTTTTAATTAATTTTTTGAACATATTGCATGTCCGATCTTTTTATTTTAATATTATAAGCTCCAAAATTGATTTTATTTTACGTCTATGTAACAAATACTATTAAGTGGTATAACCGATAATATTTTAGTACGTAACGCAATTTCAGAAAATTGCTAAGATAAAAAAACAGATTTGCTGGAAGTGTACATTTTACAGTTTCAAGCAATAAAACCATATAATTGTTAAATTATTAAAAAATATTTATTTCACAGTTCCATCACTGAACGAAGCGTATTACACACACGCAAAAGATAGATCGAGTTTGGGACTAATAATATTGAAATAAAAAGATCAGGTGCTTAATGTGTTCAAAAAATTGATTAATATGCCAATTACAGTTTTGATAAAAGATCATGGGACTTAGGATGTGTTTTGCCTATAAAATTTGAAATAATGATTCTACCATGCCAGATGTGAATGCTATACACGGTCACAAGAATATTATTCATTGCAGTCAATTCTGGAGATCATTTGAATATATATTTTTGAAAACATTAGAATTTAATTTCTAGTTTAACATTTATAATTATGATTATACAATACAATGGCTTGTTTCTATAAAACGGTGGAGTAATTGATACTTCTTAATGTAATCTCTACTTTTCTTGTCAAATTTCTCTTTTTTTCTTAATATTATGCCTTGATTTTAGTATTATTTGCATTAATTACTAAATCTCTCTTAGATTAAATAAGACCACATTTAAGAGATAAAAATACATTGATTATACCAAACGTCATATAAAATAGAATAATGGCAAGTAGAAAATAGCATTTTTTCCAATTCTTAGGAAAGAACAAAGAAATTACAACTTGAGCACAATTTTCGATTCTAAATGTCTCCATCAAGCACATAGTTTTCTAATATAGCACACATAGTTTTCTAAGACTTTATATATATAGCAAAACTAAGTATATTTACCAAGACTTAGTGTATATATATATATGTGTGTGTGTGTACCAAGACTTTATTTTGGTCTTTACTTTATTGCTACCCATATGCTTTAATTTTCTTTTGGAAAGACTTTTCCCACTTCTTCTTTTCTTGTTTTCCCCTATTAGGGAATGGTGCATATCTCTACATATTTCTATTAATGTCCTTATATTATCTTATATATTGACTCTATCTAATCAACTTACGTAAACAATTCTTTGACACTTTTCTTTTCTAATTTATTTTTCTTCAGTCATATATACTTTATTTTGCTCTTTACTTTATTGCTACCCATATGCTTTAATTTTCTTTTGGAAAGACTTTTCACACTTCTTTTTTTTTTTTTTTTTTGGTTTTCCTCTAACAGGGAATGGTTCATATTTCTACATGCCATGGTGAATTTCAAATTATTCTCTTCTTCGATTCCTAATACAGATAGTATTTAAGGTTGTTGATAAAGATTAATGACATATTACATAGATTATTGAAATACTTTCTTTGTTTTTATTATTATTATTATTATTATTATTATTATTATTTTTATTATTATATGGCCTTCTAAGATTTCCATTTTATTTCTGTTTTTTTTTTTTATATGGTGTTTTACATTACAAATGCACTTTTAGTGGTGTTTGCTCATATTTGCCTATATTAAAAGTACGAGAGATGTTCAATATTAAATGTAAATAATCTTATATTAAACCTTGATAATTAAGAATAAAGAGAATTTTAGTATGGAAGTATAGTTTTAGAGAAGAGTTATTAAAGGTAAATTAATTATTTTAATAATCTAAATTAATATATCATTAGTCTTAATAAACAACTTTAGACGACATATAATAAAAAAAAATGAGGGAGTAATTGATTTACCATTGATACTTCTCTATGTAAACTCTACTTTTCATGTCAAATTTTTCTTTTCTTCTTAATATCATGGCTTGATTCTAGTATTGTTTGCATTAATTACTAAATCTCTATTAGTTTAAATAAGACCACATTTAAGAGATAAAAATACATTGATTATACCAAACGTCATATAAAATAGAATAATGGCAAGTAGAAAACAGCATTATTTCCAATTCTTAGAAAAGAACAAAGAAATTTCAACATGAGCACAATTTTCAATTCTAAATGTGTCTATCAAGCACATAGTTTTCTAATATAGCACACTAGAGTAACTCTGTTAGTTGGATATAGGGTTGAATAAAGTGCACCATTTTGGAGAACCGATCCACCACAACAAAAATAGAATCACTGCCGGGCAACCCCAATACAAAGTCCATGCTGATTTCTTCCCAAGGTTGAGAGGGAATAGGCAAGGGCAAGTACAAACCTGCATTAGTGGCTGCCCCTTTTGAAACTTGACAATTCTGGAGATCATTTGAATATATATTTTTGGAAACACTAGAATTTAATTTCTAGTTTAACATTTATAATTATGATTATACAATACAATGGCTTGATTCTACAAAACCAGGGAGTAATTGATACTTCTCAATGTAATCTCTACTTTTCTTGTCAAATTTCTCTTTTTTTCTTAATATTATGCCTTGATTCTAGTATTATTTGCATTAATTATTAAATCTCTCTTAGTTCAAAAAAGACCACATTTAAGAGATAAAAATACATTGATTATACCAAACGTCATATAAAATAGAATAATGACAAGTAGAAAATAGCATTATTTCCAATTCTTAGGAAAGAACAAATAAATTAAAACTTGAGCACAATTTTCGATTCTAAATGTCTCTATCAAGCACTAGAGTAACTCTGGTTGTTGGATAATTAACTCAACTTATACTCTGTCAATATGAGTTTTCTCCATGAAACTTAAATTGATGGCTAAGTTTCTGTTTCTGAACAGAGTACTCTGTTTTTTCACATGTCAGAATCTAGACAATATGTTTGGGTATATGTTACGTTTATACAAGTATTTTGAATTTATGTAAAAAGGGTAATATATATTACTCTTCCATATGAATTGCTACCATTTTTGAAAGATTTTGATTTCTCGTAAAACATGGAAGCAAGCATTGTACATCCAGCAGCAGCAGAGTAGCTGATAGGAGGTGGATCAATGGGCATCTATTCTCTTATGATGGGCTCTTTATTCCTCCTTTAAGAAATACATTATTAAAAAAAGGGTATTTTGACATGTCTGAACAGAGTACAATTTTTTTGGGTATTTTGACTTTATATTAAAAAAAAAAAAGGGTAATTTGTCATCCCTATGAATTGCTACCATTTTTTAAAGACTTTGGTTTCTTGTAAAGCATGGAAGCATTGTACATCCAGCAGCAGCAGAGTAACTGATAGGAGGTAGATCAATGGGCTTCTATTCTCTTATGATAGGCTCTTTATTCCTCCTTTAATAAATAAAATCTTTCCATAGCCTGCAATTGCTCAATTTCCAGTTCCAATTTGCACATTTCAATTTGTTTGTAATAAAAGTTGGTTTTATTTATTACAAGTTGTTAAGATTTCCAATTGTATCTGGAATGTGCCCTTCCAGACTATTCCCTGCCAAGTAACAATTATGGAGTTTTGAAAAGTAATAATGATTTTTCTAACGTATATCGATAATTATTGTTTTTTGAAATATTATATTAACAATACAATAATGAAAATTAATAAAATGCTTGTAAAATGGTATAGGTAAGTGAAAGAACAAACCTCCGAAGTTGTTAAGAGTAAAAATTAAGGTATTCAAGTTGGGTGAAAGATCCAACCGATGCAATTGCAGACTGAAGTAACCGAAGACCAATTGGATACTAACAGCTTTTGAGGGTCATGTGTGATGTGAGCTCTGAGGGCAAGTAGTGCATCCTCGTCCGTGCTTATATCTGCAGCTCTAATCTCATTCAGGCATATTAACAAACACAAGGCATACAATGTGAAAATCACCAACAAAGACTTCATTTTGCCCATCACCAATTCAAACATTTTGATATCTTTAGCAAGAAACCTGGATCATAAATAATTAAATCATAAAGTAGGATATAATTTGTAAAACGAAAATTAAGGAATCCGTTTGTGACTAATATTTGTATGGCCTTGTAGACTGCTATTAATTAGCTGAACTAAATTATTTGTTTTCTCCATCTCTTGTATTCCATGATTCAATTAGATTTTAATTTTTCTTTGGCATGTGCCATACGCACATCTTGATTAGTTCCTGAGGAGACTTTCTAGGAAACTAAACCAAAACATTCACCTTCGGTGACATTTTTCTTCAAATGTCCCATTTGTATTACATCATCATAAATGCCTTTGGAATTTTTCTACAACTTTTGCGTTTTATCCACACAAACGGGACTGGATAGAGGTTCATACTTCGATCGATTTAACCGGATTAAACCGTTTTTATGTTTTATTAAATTATTGGTACTCCCTCCAATCATTTTTATATGACATTTAATGTTGTTCGCTAAAACCAATAAAAATATTAATTAAGTTATCAAATTGACTTGTACATACTTACCTTTGCTTATAAAATTCTTTTTCTTATTTATTGTTATGGTTTAATATGCATTAACTCTCGATGTGTTTTTTTTATCATAAATAAGGCTAAGTTTGAGAAAATATATCCAGGAGTGCATTGATAATACAAAATGTCATATAAAAAGGATCAAATTAAAAATCTTAAAACATCGTATATAAAAATGACTAAAGGAGTGGTTAATATAATTTTATAAATTCCACCATTTAAAAATATATTTAAATAAACCATATATACGAATAAGTAAAATGTTAAGAATTGGAATGAATCGGTTATTAATTAAACAAGCACACAATATTTACGTGAAACTAATATGAGCACACAATTCTAACTTTTATTTAACTAATTTTTTATTTTTTTTTTATTTTTTTGAATTATCCTTCTAATAATTCCATCGGGATTCCGTCATTTCACTGCTCATGTCTTGATTCTGATCAACAAACCAAACATAACACAATTACTTCTACATAGATCGGGTTCACTATAAAAATTCTCGAAAAATTGGGTTCGAGAGAAAAGAATAACAATAACTAATTAAATTCGTCAAATTAAAGGCCGTATACAGCCTTAGTCTATATATGAAGTGAAGTGTGTTCCCTTAAGTAGGAGGTGGATAATTTTACAAATGAAGTTTATAGCTGTTTAACGTGCAATTATTAATTGTTATTATTTTATTTCCTTTAATTTCCTGATGTAATTGCTATAGATAGAAGTATATATGGATGCTCATGAAAACGAGGAAATTGATGAACCTTCGAGGCTATATTCTTTTACCATTAACTAACATTTTGAAATTCAAGGCATAAATTGGGTATATAGTCAATGAAGAGACTCTATGGATCTTGAGAGTGCTAAGGTTGACTTGATGAGTGAGCATATAAATGGAGTTAAATCTATATAATACAAAACCAATTGGCTTGTATTAAGGTACAATCTACACCACTGATATATTTCCGATGTGGGATTCATTCTTCAACATCTCCAACAGTCAAAAGAATTTCTTTAACTTTTAATTACAGCCTCTAATTAAAACTTATCATCTCCACGTAGGATCTTAATTTTGAACACATGCATGTATAGTAGGAACTTACAAATGAAGAAATGGACCCCTAAATTAATATATGACCGAGTCAACAAAAGAGATTTGATTCACCAACGAATGATGAGCTGATATTATAAAATTAAATTCATTTTTTTTTTCTTAAACTTTTTTTAAGAAAAGAAAAAGGAGTTGCTTTTTGTGAACGAAATTGAAACTTTGGGGCCTACAAATCAAATTATCCAAATCCAATTCTTGCACCTGTTCACAGAAAATGGCCCATCTCTTTGGCCACATACAGTTATTTACAAGAGATTTACAAATCTTCCCATTTATAAAGATTTCAACAGCCGCTGCAGAATTTGAATCCAAATGCCATTTTCTTACGACAGAGTCCACCCCTCATGTGTCTAAAAAAAGGGGCTATTAACTGCAAATATTTTAATTTTAATGGTTTCACTAGACCAATTAATCCCAACTTCAATTGTAAATTTCTAAAATCTTTATTAAAATTAAAATATCATTAATAAAGAAATAACTATCACTTTACTTTTGTATGCAAAAATAAAATAAATAAAGAAATTAAAGAGTTAGATTGGGATAAAACGTGAAGAATATATATATACATAATTGCTGCATGTATGCTTTCATTTTCTTTTGCAAGACTTTTCCCACTTCTTCTTTTTACTCTAACAGGGAATGGTGCATATTTCTACCTGCCATGCTGAATTTCAAATTACTCCCTCCGATTCATAATCGATGGCGTTTAAGGTTGTTCACCAGATTAATAACATATTACATAGATTATTAAAATACTTCCTTTGTTTTTTTTATTATATGGCTTTCTAAGATTTCCATTTTTTTTTTCTTTGTGTAGCGTTTATATTACCAATGCACTTTTAGTAATGTTTTCTCATATTTGCTCATATTTAAATTATGAGAGAAGTTCACAAATAATCTTATATTAAACCTTGATAATTAAGAAAAAAAATAGAATTTTGGCATGGAAGTATAACTTTAGAGGAGAGTTATAAGGGTAAATTAGTTATTTAAATAATCTAAATTAATATTTGATTAGTCATAATAAACAATTTTAAACGACATATAATAATAATTGATCTACCTTTAATATTTCTCTATGTTTTCCTGTCAAATTTCTCTTTCTTCTAAATATTATGGCTTAATTCTAGCATTGTTTGCATTAATTACTAAATCTCTCTTACTTCAAATAAGAACACATTTAAGAGACAATTACCAAAAAATACATTGATTATACCAAACGTCAAATAAAAATAGAATAATCTAACTTGTGTAAAACATCATCTATTATGAACAGAAGGGTTTACATTTTATCATTAAAAAAGCAGAACATTAATTCATCGAACATTATTTCCGATTCTTAGGAAAGAACAAAGAAATTACGACTCGAGCACAATTTTCAATTCTAAATGTCTCTATCAAGCACATGGTTTTCTAATTAACTCAACTTATACTCTGTCAATATGAGTTTTCTCCATGAAATTTCCATCTTTTGAGATTTTATTTTAGTGGGCTTGAATATTTTTTGCACAATCAAGAGAGTTTCTTTGAAACTTAAATTGATGACTAAGTTTCTGTTTCTGAACAGAGTACTCTGTTTTTTGACATGTCAGAATTTAGACAATTGTTTGGGTATATATTTCTCTTATGCAAGTGTTTTGACTTTATATTAAAAAAAAGGGTAATTGTGATCCCCTCCCCTTCCATATGACTTGCTACCATTTTTTGAAAGATTTTGATTTCTTCTAAAACAAAGGAAGCATTGTACACCCAGCAGCTACACAGTAGCTGATAGGAGGTGGATCAATGGGCTTCTATTCTCTTATGACGGGCTCTTTATTCCTCCTTTAAGAAATACAATATTTCCATAGCCTGCAATTGCCCACCATATCAAATATGGTTTCTGGGTTATTGCAATTAGATGGTAATTGAAAATGAAAAAACAAAACATAATAAGAAAGGAAAAAACAAAACATCATAATGAAAAAAACAAAACATAATAGGATCACATCACATGCAGTAGGCAAGAGTTTTTAATATTTGCACGAGCTTGCAGAATGAACCCTTAAATACAAAAGTTGTTGAATTTGGTCTTTAGAGCCCTTGAGTGACACCAAACCCAAAACCAGGTCCTGTGGACCATTTCCATGATAAAATTTCTCAGAAAATAGAGTTTATTGATGATAAAATTGATTGTAACTTATAACAAAGTTGCTTTTTCTAGGTAGAATGGGAAATAAAATCTGCTTCTTCATATGATGGATATTAAGAGAAATCACACATAAACAAATTCCCATATGAAAAAATGGAAAAAAGAAAAAAAGAAAAAAAAAAAAAATCTAGAATGTGGTAACAAGGCAAACAACATGCTTACAGTGAGGAAGTATTCAGGTGTTAGAGACCTGGCTTATCCTGGAGAGCTACACCTGATCTTCCCGGACGAACTCGAATCCTTTTCGATCTGCAGAAAATTAACCGATGAATCTGAGAGCACAAGGCAGTCCCCCCCTTAGGCCTTATGACCAGCACCACATCCACCCAAACACCCCCGCAAAAAAATTCAAAGAATGTTTTCCTAGTTCATAAGCTGGCAAAACTCATAATGATCAATATCACTAGGATCTCCTCCTCAAATGCTGAGATACCGGATACCCTTCGAAGAAATCCAACACTGCGTTCTCAGTTTCCCATTCTCAGTTTAAATGCATTTTTTGAAAATTAAATATATATAAAAACTTGCTTACGGATTGGTTTGATGTTCAAATGTTAACTCAAATGAAAATTTAGCCAATATTTTGATTTGAGCTATCTGTCCTATAAGTCATTTGACTTGTTTATGTACTAATCATTTGATGATAAAATTGATTGTAACTTATAACAAAGTTGCTTTTTCTAGGTAGAAAACTGAGTTGTTGAAAGAATTGAAATTCAAGAGCAAATAGTAATATCCATTTTCCAATAGCATTTCGTTGAAACTTCCATTGTTAGGTAAGTAATAAGCTTTTTGAAACACTTACTACCACTTTATGGGATATGCGTTCGTTGTGCTCTTTTCATCATTTAGATTTGTTGGCATAGGAGAAGGATGTGCACATTAATTTATGAACTGAAAGCACTATCAGTGCAAAACACCATTCTAAACCCATAAACTTTACATATTTGTGCTATTCACTCCAGTCTGCGACCACAGTAGATGCTCTCATCTTTATTATTCTGTTGTCGAGCTGCTCAAGTTCATTTTTTCACTATGAAATTCTTAAACTTTATAATTGAAATTTATTGAGCTCGATAAATTCCGATTATAAAAGTCAAAGGCTTAATGAAACAAAGTCAAAAGTTAAGTCAAAGGCTTAATGAAACAAAGTCAAAAGTTAAGTCAAAGGCTTAATGAAACAAAGTCAAAAGTTAATAGAGTTTAATAACATATACATCATAGGCTTAAAAACGTGTTTTTGCCTTGCTTTCGTTGACTTGGATGTTGAATTTCTAGTAATAATTTCAGAAATGGTCAATGCACTTGATTGAACCTGGCTGAATCTCTCTTGCACTTGAAAGACGAAGTTATTGCTGTTGATGGAGGAGATTCTGGTGCAGTACAACTTTTCAGCAATGGTCAACCACAAACAAATGGATTTCCTTTGTAGCTATTTTCATTGAACATCGCATATTGTCTGACCTTCCCAAGAGTCCTACCAGATAAATTATTGTACAATACACTGAAAACTACCAGAAATTTTAATGATTAAGACTATAGGGAATTGTCCCTTGCGAATTGTTGCACAAGACATCAAAACTCTCAATGTTTTGCAAGTTGCAGAATATTGGAGGGATTCTTCCTGTCAAACTACTGTGAGACAAGTTTAACACTTGAATGCTGTTGATATTTCCAATTTGAGAAGGAACTGGACTTAGAAAAAACCCAATCACCAATCCTTCAATTTCCATCAACTACAATGGACAATTGCTTCAGTTTTTTAGTTTTACTCTTTTTGCTTGCAAAAGTGAAGTTTTATACCTTTTCTGCTTTGTTCAATTGATGATATCATCTCTTTCTGCATCTAACTTAAACTCTATCCCTCTTTCCACTGCAACCTGGACATTTGTACTGCTTGATATGTCCCGCCTTTGCCGATGTAATCTTCACACATTTTCCATGGAACCATCTCTCACATATGTCACAGCAAATCCAGAAATCATCGATTCCATAGCTTTCGCCACATGCCCCACAAGTAGCACTTTGTTTATTTTCTTCCCCTTCATCTTCCTCGCTTTCATCATCTTCTTTGGGTGGTGGAGACATCATTACCGGCTTTGTACGAGATTCAGAAAGGCAAGATTGCTTGAAGGCTACGTTCAAACATAAATAAAGATTAAACCTTCAAATACAAAAGAATTGAAGAACAAGGGAAATAAATAAGCAATTAAATACAACAAATAATTTAGTTTACCATTTTCCCACTCGATTCGTCGTGAATATCCTTGACAAACTTAACTTGGATCTTTTTGAGAGCATTGTGAATATCCTTGCTAGTTACCTTCTCCTTAGGCAAATCTGCACAACACATTAAGGCCAACTCCATAATCGGTGATATGCATTCTATCTTAGCCAAATAGTGTCGTTTGTTGACCCCTTAGCAAATTGGGATCTGCAAGTTGAGAGACTTCATAAGGTAATGAATCTTTGATCCATTGCTTCATGCTCATTTCTTCATCAAACATCTATAGGCTTTTTTCTAGTAAAAGTTTCCATCAACAAAATACCAAAGCTGTATATATTGCCCTTTACAGAAACAAGTCCTTCTGATCCATGCTCTATATCAAAATTTATTTTAGTCAGCCTACTATAAGCAATTATCAATTAAAATTATATACAAATATGTATGTATATATATATATATATATATATGATAGTCCTAAGAAGAAAGTGACTTTCACGCGGTCTTCACGACTGGTAATGCCGTCTGGTCTCACAGGAAGACCGTGTACCTGAAATAAAAGGGGTTGAGGACCGGGTGACCTCCGGGTCCACTCCGATGCCAAAGTTAGAGGGTTTGGAAGAAAAAGGAATAAGAGAACACAAAGAAGATGTATTGTTGAAAAAAGATACCTGGGGAGTCCCTTATCTTCCCTTTTTATAAGGGGCTCATTCGTGTGACCTGTCAAACCGTTTTGTACGGTTCACTCTCATTGGCTGGAAGTGGTCCCCCTTCCTGGCACAGCTGGGCGGCGGACTCGCCCTGCTCTTGTCTCCGCGGCCCTCTCTTGTACCTGACCTCTGTGGCCTCCACTCTGCGTTTGTCCCCGCGGCACCTTTGCAGGTACAACATCATGTCCTTACACGTGTTTAATGGGGATCTGCCCACCCGTCCCTTGGGTTAGGAGACTTGAAATGGTACAAGTTATTTCAGTCGGTGCTTTCTAGGATCCGGTCCGTTAGGGAGTTGGCGTACGAGAGGATGCGGTAACTAGCCGCGTGGTCTACACGGCCATTTTTATTGCTTCATGCTATCAATATATATATATATATATATATATATATATATATATATATATATATATATATATATATATATATATATATATCACCTGATGCCATGTACCCAACAATAGCAAGTGTCACAGTTTTTTGAATGATTGATCATCTCCAACAAGTTTTCATATGCCAAAACACTAACATGAGCAACCATATCCTCATTTAGAAGGATATTATTAGGCTGCAAATCACAATGTACAATTGGTTCTAAAGAACTATGATGAAGATATTCAAGTGCTGATGCAACATCAATCATTATGTTCAATCTCTGCAATGTGTCCAAAAAATAGTTGTGAGAATACAACCACTTTTCCAGGCTCCAATTGGGCATGAACTCCATGACTAAAGCTTTAAGCTCAGTCGTACAACAACTAGTGATAAGTTTGACAAGATTCCCATGCCGAATCCTATGCAATACTTCGCACTCAACATCAAAACTCTTGAATGCCCTTTCATGCTCCATATTATAAACCTTGATTGAAATGCAAATCCCATTAGAAATAGTCCCTCTTTATACTAATCCAAAACTCCCTTTGCCAAGCAAGTTAACCTCATCAAAATTATTAGTTGCTTGTTCAAGATCGTGACTTGAAATTCTTTTCCATGTTGCCAAAGTTGGCAAATCCTCTTGATGTGTCGAAATCTCGTTTTCCTCTTCCAATACCAAATAAGAATAACAATAGCAGATCCAAGTGCCAAAACTATCGAGCCATTTGCCATTAGTGCTATCTTTTCTTTTTTGGATTTGTTCTGATGGCAAGTTTTGCAAGGATGGACATGGAATCTAGGTTCCCACAAAGTCCTTTATTTCCTAGAAATGATTGAGCTGATAATTTTTTAAATGGCCCTCCATTAGGAATTTCTCCTTGTAACCCGTTAAATGACACATTGAAATCCTTGAGATATTTTAGTTTCTCAAGTGACTTGAGAATTTCGCCAAAGAGATTATTGATAGATAAATCCATGAATTCCAACCTTTTAGCATCACCAATTGATTCAAGAATAGAACCCTCCATTCTATTATTAGACAAAGAGAGATGAGTTCGAGATTGGAGGCCTCCAAATGTGGGTGGAATACTGCCTGATAATTGATTCTCTGACAAATCAAATAATATCATAGATTTCAAATTGCCAATGTCTAGTGGAAGAGAACCACTCAAGGAATTTGATGATAAGTTTAGTTCAAAGATATCTTTAAGCTTCTGAAACGTTGAGGGGATTATAGAGTTAAGTCTATTGGATTGTAAAATGAGACTTCTTCGAGAACTGAGATTACCAAGGCATGAAGGGAACTTTCCAGAGAGCTGGTTTCATCCAAAATATATGTAACTCAAACTCTGCAAACCACATATTTCAAAAGGTATGGACCCTTGTATTTTATTTGACCCAAGATCTAATCCTTGAAGTTTCCTCAATTTTCCAATTGCCATAGGAATGGTTCCTTTTAAGTCATTATTTAGTAGAGAAAATGTAATCAAGCTGCTTAAGTTCCCAATGTCATCAAGAATGGAGCCAATTAGTCCACTACTCTCAATGGACAAAATTTTAAGTGAAGAAGATAGATTTCCTATCGAAATTGGCAGAGTAGCATTCAATGGCTTTCCATCCAACCCTAAAGATGTCAAATTTTTGCAATTGGCTAATGAGGAGAATAAAGTGAATATAGATTTACTACTAAGTTGATTGTTTCCCAGAAAGAGAAGTCGAAGGTTTCTTAATTATCATAATATTAAGGTTTGGATAGACATAAATGACGTAGTGTGATAGAAATGCTGCGTAACGTTTTCACTAAATGAGATCACTTTCTTATCTGTAAGACTACTAGGTCTAGGAAATTATTTTGCAAGCTAGGAAGTGAAGTATTTGATTCCCTGTGGTGAATGGTAAACTGTATATGGCATAATAATAGTGAAGGCAAAGGGTGAAGGATTAGAGCCAATACAAGTTTCCCATATAGTACAATACACTATTTAGGGAATATATACAAAAATATGCATGACATAATAATATACCATATTCTATCATTTCAGACCCGAACCAATAAAAAAAATGGTGAAGGCAAAGGGTGAAGGATTAGAGGTTCAACCGCGATCAAATCGGAATTTTATTATTTCAATAATATTATATATACTTATTCATATTTTACATCACATCACTACAAAAATTGTTAGATTTAACCCCAAAAAACTACTGCAAATTAAATTTTCCTGTTAAAAAACACATCTAACAACAAAATTATATCAAATTTTTGTTGCGAAATTTTACGTCGACAACTTTATAACAGCAATATGCAACAACTTTATTACTGCTGCCATAAGTTATGGTACTGAACAGCCTAATGTTGATGTTTTGAAAAATGATGTTTACAAAAAATGTCCATAGTGAGGTTTTACTGACCAAATGTAGGTAAATTGTTATTTGTTTCACTGAGCTTTCCTACACCTATATTACCGAAACTAGCTTTTCTGTCCTCATTGATTTTGCAGCATGATTTAGCGACGCTCTGATGATGCTTCAAAATGCCTCAGTAAATGATTTAGCGACGAAATTTGGCGTCACTAAATTTAGTTATTAGCATCATAAACACAACTTTTGCTGTAGTGGACGTATGATATTAAGAAGAATTGATTATCTGTTGATAATCGTATAACTAAGTTAAGTCAACTTCTCTACAAGAAAAACGGGGAAAAACACATGTTCACATGCTAGACATATATATAATTATATATATATATATATATATATTAGTGTTTGATTAAAAACAAGAATATTAAATATATATGAAAGATCTGAATAACACAAGTCTGATAATGTAATTAAAAATATTCCTGCAAAGTAGAATGGTCCAAATACTCTAATTCTTGGTGAACTGTTATTAAATGGTGAGGGCCAATATTTACAATTTTAAAAGGTTACGGAATGAATCAACTTTTGAATAATAATTCAGTTTGAATTTCACCCTAACGTTCGTCAATGTTTTTTGATAATTGATTAGATTACTTTATTAAACTTAATTTTATATACGTTAGTTTTTTGATTGTCAAGTTAATGTGATGTGGTGCTGAAGGAGTTGGTTAACAATGAATCATTGAGTAATCATATATTGGCTGCATTGGTCCAATTGTTTTACAAATCATATTCTTGCTAACGATATTCAAAATGAAGCCTTTGTTGGTGATAATTACATTGATTGTCATGTGTTTGTTAATGTGTCTCAATGAGATTATAGCCGCGGATATAAGCACAGATGAGGAAGCACTGCTTGCCCTCAAAGTTCACATCACAAATGACCCACAAAATTTGTTGGCATCCAACTGGTCTTCGGCTACTTCAGTCTGCAATTGGATTGGTATTACTTGTGGAGTTCGCCATCAGAGAGTTAGAGGTGTAGTACTTCAAAACATGGGGCTGATAGGGACTATTCCTCCACAGATTGGAAACCTTTCATTCCTAGTCCATATCTCTTTATATAAAAATCAATTCCTCTGCAACTTCCCAACTTAAGCAGGTTGAAGTTGTTAGAAAGGAAGACATATTCTTAAGGAATGTTGGTATAGATCCTGAAAACCAATTATCAGTAAGATCAATTGCTTCCAACGAAGAAATGTTGAAGATACCCAAAGGTATAGCACCTGAAAGATTGTTGTTTTCTAAGGAAATAAATTTCATGCTGTAAAGATTTCCAATTTTTTTGGTATTCGTCCTTCAAGACTATTCCATGACAAATACAGACTATGGAGCCTTGAAAGGTTGCATAATGATGTTGGAATAACACCTGTAACAAAAAAAAAAAAAAAAAATGCCAATTTAAACAAAAGATGTGTTTCAACAGTATGAATATTATATTAACCATTCAATAATGAAATTAATAAGAACAAACCTCCGAAGTTGTTAGAGTAAAGATCAAGATACTCAAGTTGGGTGAAAGAACCAACCCAGGAGGGGATAATCCCTTTGAAAAGGTTGTATCCCTAGTCTAACAACTTTAACTTGCGTAAGTTGGAAAGTTGAAGAGGCAGAGAGCCATGGAATTGATTATCATATACAGAGAGATTGACTCGGAATGAAAGGTTTCCAATTTGAGGAGGAATGGTCCCTTTTAGGCCCGTGCTTTCAAGTACTACACCTCTAACTCTGCCATGGCGAATTCCACAAGTAATGTCAATCCAGTTGCAGATTGAAGTAGCCGAAGACCAGTTGGAAGCTAACAAATTTTGAGGATCATTTGTGATGTGAGCTTTGAAGGCAAGGAGTGCTTCCTCATCTGTGCTTATATCTACGGCTCTAGTCTCATTCAAAATGGGCTATTAATTGATTAATTTCTTCTAAGTTGTAATCAAATTGTATTAATTCAAAGGCATTTAATGTTGACATTGAATTTCGCAAAATTCACAAAAGCAGGGTAAAAGGGAATTAAATCCGAAATTCTTATTCAATGAAAAGTGATTACAATTGAGAAATAAAAGCCGTAGATCCTTACAATAAAATCTACCAAAATAGGAATCCTTATCAATTCTACCAAAATAGGAATCCTTATCAATTTAGGATCCTTACAATAAAATCTAATCCTAATCCAAATTATAAAATAATTACAATTAAAATAAAGATATAATCTAAAATATTTCTTTAATTTCTTTCCATAACAAGTAGTTGTTTCCAAATTGAATTTGAAATCCTTTTTATTATTTGTGGCACGCATCACCAAGTGCATAGCTAATTTAATATACATTGTAATTATATGTATACATTACATGGAATATTAGAAAAAGTAAATTTTGCTGTAAAATAACATATTTAGGGACAAAATTTAAAAGTTTCTACCAAAAAACACATTTAACAATAAAGTTATATCAAAATTTTTACTACAAATACCTACGGTCACAAAATCAAAGCAGCAACATGTATCAATTATTTTATTTGCTCCTCCAAATTAAAGTTGCGACCATAGGTTTTGCAGCAAAAAATTTAATAGAATTTTATTGCTACAAGTACTTTTTGGTGGTAATTTTTGGATTTTGCTGCTATATATAATCTTTAACAGTAAAATTTTTGTTATTAAATCGAACATTTGTTATAGTGATATGTATCCTACCTTCAATTGGAAATTTCTAAAATCTTTATTAAAATTAAAATATCTCTAATAAAGCACTACCTATAGAATAACAATTGAAAAATAAGAGATTTAGAAGCAAAAACTTTCACATCCAAAAGTATAAAAGTTGTGTTATAAATTTAGACAGTAAAAGTTGCAGCTTGTTGCTTCTATAAAGTTGTTACTACAAGTATTTAACAACAAAATTTGTTAAAATTTTACTACCATAGTATGTTAATGGAAGCAAGTTTTAAATAAATGAATTTTTTTGCTAAATTTTTTTTTTCTTTTTTTTTTTTTAATTTATTTTTTTGCAAATGTAATCAATTATATTCCTTAAACCATGCAACGAAACAAACACTGAACTCAAAGTCAACCATGTGCTTACCCCACTTCTTTATTAGCAAGTCATTCATTTCCTTTCGTTTTATATATATATTCTCACAAGGCAATTATCTTCATTTTTATAATTATTGAATAGAAAAATTAAAGTATCATATAATTAAGAGGTCAGATTTCAATCCACATAGGAAAGTTGGGCCGGGCTAGGCAACCCTTTTTAATACGGACCCATATAATTGCATTCCAAATTTGTTTATTTATAAATAATAAAATCAGCAGAATATGGATGGTTTGCATGCTAATTAACTTTTATCTTGTGGATAGCACTATGAACATTTTTGCTACTGATCCTCTCCTCAGGTAAATCTTCACTACAGTTTGATGCCAACTCCATTATTGACGATATGCAATATGTCTTAGCAAAATAGTGTCGTTCATTGACCCTTAACAAATTGGGATCTGCAAATTGATTTATTCCATAAGAGAATAACTCTTTGATCCATTTGCTTGATGCTCGTTTCTTCATTAAACATCTCATCTGTAGGCTTTCTTTTCGTGAAAACTTCCATTGTCAATATACCAAAGCTGTATATATCACCTTTTATTGAAACAAGTCCTTCTGATCCATACTCTACATTAAAATTTGTTTTAGTCAGCCTAGTATAAGCAACAATAAATTCAAGTTATATACAAAAATCAAACATCGATCACCTAGTGCCATGTACCCAACAGTAGCGAGAGTAGTAGTTTGTATAAAAGTTTGATATTCACCGTTGAGCTTTGATATGCCAAAAGCAGTTATATGAGCAAACATGTCCTCATCTAGAAGGATATTATTCGGCTTCAAATCACAATGGACAATTGGTTCTATAGATCCATAATGAAAATATTCAAGTGCTGATGTAATATGTATCATTATGTTCACTCTTTGCAAAATGTCTAAAAAGTAGTTGCGAGAATATAACCACTTTTTCAAGCTCCAATTGGGCATGAACTCCATGACTAAAGCCTTGAACTCTGTGGTACAACTACTAGTGATAATTTTGACAAGATGTCTATGGCGCGTTCTACCCAGTACTTCACACTCCACATCAAAATTCTTGAATCCTCTTTCTAACTCCAAATGGTAAAGCTTCACCAAACATTCCATTTGAAAAGATAACTTTGTATACTGAGTCGAAACTCCCCCTACCAAGCTAGTTCACCTCATCAAATTTATTTGTTGCTTGATTAAGCTCATAAATCGAAATTCTTTGCAATATTTGTTAAAGGTAGCAAATGCTCTTGATGGGTCAACAATCTTGTTTTCCTTTTGCAATACCAAATTAGAAGGACAATAACAATTCCAAATGCCAAAATTATTATTCCAATTACAACCACTACTATCTTCAATTTCCTTGATTGGTTATGATTCTTAGTTTTACAAGGATGGACAAGGAACTTAGGTGCCCCACAAAGTCCTGTATTTCCTAGAAACGATTGGGAGGACAAGTTTGTAAACGGTCGTCCACTAGGAATTTTTCCTTGTAATACATTGAAGGACACATTAAAATCCTTGAGATATATTAGTTTCTCAAAAGACTTGGAGATTTCTCCGGAGAGATTATTAATTGATAAATCCATGAACTTCAAGCTTATAGCATTGCTAAATGACTTTGGAATAGAACCATCTAATCTATTATTAGAAAAAGAAAGATAATTAAGAGATTGAAGGCCTCCAAACATGGGTGGAATACTACCTAACAATTTATTTCCTGACAAATCAAGTAATTTTACTGCTTTCTGAAGCATCATCAGAGCGTCGCTAAATCATGTTTCGCGAAATCAATGAGGACTGAAAAGCTAGTTTCGGTAATATTGGTGTAGGAATGCTCACTGAAACAGCGACCGATTTCCCTACATTTGGTCAGTAAAACCTCACTGTGGACATTTTTTATAATCATTTTTCAAAAAAATTATTCTTCAGTTTTACGGATAAGAAGAATACAAAAGAAAAAGAAAATAATAATTCAAATACAGAGAAAATGACTACGTGCATCCTATCTATTCCTATTTCCTTGTAGCTTCAGTTTGCTTGGTGGATCCATAAATAAATTTTATTATATTTTTTTTCTTTTAAAATGCTACTATATTACAACTACAAAGAAAAACGCTTAAACTAAGGAAAACGACAGCGGATTTAGTGGGAAATTTAGAATAGTATAAACTGAAGCATATGAAAATGATAAGAAGAGGCCCTTTTTTCTTTTGTTGGAAAGTTCCGAGTCAACGGACGAAAGAAAGTGACCTCAATTAGTTGACATTCCAAATATAGAAAATTAATCTGTATTTAATGTTTAAGATAAATTTATTACAAAACACTAATTTACTGCTGAATGAAGTACAAATTTTAAGTTTAGTGAATCAAACTTGCGAATTGTATAACTCAGTTGATGCAGACTAAATTTGTGGAGGAACCCTGATCGAGTTTTATTTTTATTAAATAAGAGGAATAAAGAGTCTCAACGTAATTTAGTATCAGACACAATTATATGAATATAGTACAAATTTTTAGATGATGAAGTTCACTTTTAATTTTGAAAAATTACCAAAAGTACTTAATTTATAGGTTTTGTTTTGTTCAAAAACTATATGAATTCTTGGAATACGCCTTTTTATTTCTAAGTTTTGATATATTTTGATACATTTCTGATACTTACGTGACAATTGGAAAAAACTCAGATACATTTTTGATACATTTCTTATATATTTTAGATACATTTTGGATACATTTTTTATTCAATTCTAATACATTTTTATACATTCCTGATTTTTATCCGACCATAGGAAAAAAAAAATCAGATACATTTTTTATACATTTCTAATACATTTTTTATATGTTTCTAATACTTACCTGACAATCGGGAAAAAATAAAAAAATATATATACATATGGATCTCATTTTGGAGACAAAAAGAAATGAAAAGAATTTGTTACAGCAGAATGTCGAAAAAGTGAACGGTTTCAGTGATAAATGAAAAAATAACGTTTAAATTGCAAAAGATGAGAGAGAATAAAAGATAGGTAGAGAAAGGTGAGTATTTTTGGGATTTGGGCATATTTTCAACCATTACAAATGAAAGTATTTTAAGAATTAGTAAAATTTTTGTAGGTATTTTGGAGAGAATTTCTTTTTTATGTATTTGTGGAAGAATTCTTTAAAATGGAGGTATGTTCCTAAAATGCCCTTTAATTTTTATAGTCAAACTTTACAATTGACCCGGCCCGTAGAATAATTTGAATTATCGATTTTGGAAATAATTTGAACTATCTAATAAGTATATTCCGTCAGATTTTGTTAATAACATTGTTAATAGAATCTAACGGAATATACTTATTAGGGGGGCCATTTTGAAATGTTTTTGCACACCACAAGGAGGTAAAAGGAAAATGTCAATAGGATAAGAGATAAAAGGGCAAACCAGTGATATCACAGAATGGTCATTATTACTGTTCTGTGTCTTTATTATTATTATTATTATTATTATTATTATTATTGGTGGTGGTAGCAGTAATTCATGATGTGTTCATAGTTTTATTGCGATTAAATAGAAAATAACAAAGCTGTCATAATTTCAGAACAGGAGCCTAATGATTATTAACTTAATTATATTAAATTATGGAAACTTAACTGACATTATAATAATTATTAAATATAGTTGATAAAACATTAATATATGGTTTATATTTAATGAGATTGTTTCAAAATCTTGACTATACTACTAATTTCTACCTTTACAGATGTCGGGTCTTACATGTATTTAATTTGTGAAAATAAAAAGAATATATTAACCCTAATTCTAAAAAGTAACTAATAAACTTTTATAATTTGTTCTAACAAAAACAAACACCTTTTATTTTAAATGGATTTAAGAAAAATAAAATTCAATTCGCAATTTTTTTTTAAGTTGTTACGTAAGAGAGTTTTTGAGAAAATGACAATTAGATTATTTCGCCACAAGATCAGTAATATGCATGACTAAATATTAATTTTCTCTAGATTATTATTGTTGAAATCTACGTAATTCAAGTTTGGATTTTAGGGGGTAATAGAAGAGAAAAACTATAAAAATTAGTACCGCATAAATAAAACTTGCAAATTGTTTTTGTGCAAGATAGAGAAGAAAAGGACAAAAGCCATATGATGAAAATAAGTTGAAATTAATAAGAAAAGGGTTGGGAAAAGAAGATTACATGGAAATACAAAATGCAAATATTCTTATTACAGGCACTATATGATGGCAATTTCAAGTAGCATATTGCTTATCAAGAAAAAGACGAATTACATCACCCATGTCAGGAAAATTGATGAACTAATTCTGACTACTTTCTATAAGAAACATTCTGGATGAGACTTTTTATTTGTCTAAACTAATCAGTGTCCAAACTTGTTCCTTTATTTGTCGAACTAATCTATGTCATCCATCATCCCGCCCTTCCATCCATCCTAACAAACACATCATTAGAGATAAAAAGAGAAGTATATTAATTTCAAACCTCAAAACAAAGCACTTAACATTAGTTAAAGTAGCAAACAAAAAAAGTGTTAAATAGCATACAGGTTACTTTAAGCAAAAACATGAAAACAAAAATAAAAAATAGCCAAGGCAAATTTGATGTAATTTGCTTCAAGATCATAGGGACTACCTTGATACTTCTAAAAGTAAACCAAGAAAAGCTTACATAATTAATTCTAGAGAAGGCAAAACCATTTTGTGCAATTCTTAGTTAACCCATGTTTGTGCATATATTTCTATTTTATTTTAAGAATCGACATATCATTAATGTGTTTACCTCCTCAAAGACTCTTCTAATTGAAATTATTAGGAGCAAAATTCCAACTGAAATTCATCATAATACAAAAATGTGAAACATATTAACTAATATCTCAAAATATGAATGGTTGAATTACTATTATATAATTACACAACTTGTATAGAAGCTCAATCAATGTAATATGTTAAATGTGAATACAGTCATAGGATAAGCACAAAAGTGTTTACAAATAATGTTACTTGAACTGTCAAATGGATGAAAGTGTTGCATAATATCCAAGTTTTAAACTCATGCAAGTATTGAATAGCCTATGAGGCAGTAACTGATGCCTATTGCCCACATCTAGTTATGCTAAAAAAAACTCAATCAAACTATCAAGGAAAACTTCAAATTAGAGAAGAAAAAACCGGAGGAATCAAATGACCTGAGCAATGCTATAGCTAATTAAGAATAATTCAGTGTTTGAAATAAATTCTTAAAGTTTACTATAACTGAAAGCTTGGAGCTTTGTATAAGGAATTGAGGTGCAACATGTTAGAGTATACTATGTGTTATATGTATAATATGTATTCTTGGGCTTACTTATGTATTCTTAGGCTTACTTGTATATTCAGCCCATCATGTACTTGTATAAATACTCTCTTTCTAATGGAAATACACAAGGGTTCAAACAAAGTATTATGGTATCAGAGCTAGGGAAAAATTGAAATCCTAAACCTAAAAATAAATGATGTCCACTGCACTAGAAAACACCATCGTTTCTATTCCAACACCGGCAACGACAGTGATGGCATCAACTCCACCAGCATCCATTCCGATTTCGATCACCTCAATTCCGATCGCCTCACTGCAATTGTCCACACCACTTTTCACTAGCTCCGGTGAAACAATTAATCTTCAAGAGTTATTAGGGTTGCAAAGTCTTGGTTCGAATCAACTGGTTCCAGCAATGACGTCGACCTCAGTTGTTCCAGCAGCAGCTCTCGTCGATCAAACCTCTTCATTTTAATTGTCTGCCAATCCAATTATTGCTCCCAATCTTTCTGGTATGGTTAATAACAAACTTGACTCGGGTAATTTTGTGATTTGTATAGCAAAATTTATGAGTGTTTTAAGGGGTTCTAGATTGGCAAATCATATTGATTCCAGTGCACCTGTTCCTGTTAAATATCTATCTGATGGTTTTGTAAATCCTGTTTATGAATCTTCGGAACAAAGAGATCAACAAGTCTTAAGTTGGATACTTACCACTGTATCCGATAATTTATTGCCACAAATTGCTCTTGCCGAAAGAGCAGCAAGTGCCTGGGAAAAGCTAGTTAAGACGTATTCATGTGGTTCTCGCTCGCAAATTTGAAATATGCAGGTTGAATTAATGAGTATTGAGCGGGGTAATGATGACATTCCAACCTATATGTTGAAGGCCAAGAGTATCCATGACAAATTGAGTTCCCTGGGTCATGTCATGAGCGAAGATGATCTTGTTGATGTTGTCCTATCTGGCCTTGGAGATGTTTATGATGCCTTTAAATGTGTAATGGAAGCAAAATTGGAATCAATTAAATTTGATGATGTCTTTGGCTTGCTTTTGAGTGCAAAAGCCAACTCAAACGAAATTCTGCAGGAAAGTTAGTCCCACCTACAACCCTTGTGGCATTAAGAGTTGCTGGTCAGTAGCAAAGAGGTGGCGGAGGTGGCGGTCATAGTTATCACGGAGGAGGCAGAGGCGGCAGGAATGGAGGCCGCGGGTATAGAGGCCAAAATTTCCAGAATTTTCAGCACCATTGTAACAAATTTGTGCAGCCCCATCAAGGAAATTTTGTGCAAAATCATATTCCACCATCTGTAAATAACTCGGAGTATTCACAGCATGCTATTTGTCACAATTGTCAGGGTTTGGATCATATTGCAAGAAACTGCTCCTCACCAAAATTTACCAAAGGACCTAACTCAAACATTGCCTCCACTTCCACCAACGTCCAACCTTGGATTGTAGACTCAGGTGCATCACATCATTTAACTTCGGACTTGGGAAACCTCAACATCCACTCTGAGTACTCCGGACCTGAAGAAGTCACCATTGGTAATGGTTCTAAACTCAAAATCTCTCGTGTCGGTAATTCAACTATGTCTTTTGGTAATCATTCTTACAAGTTTCGTGATATTCTTTATGTTCCGTAGTCTTCGAATAATTTGTTATCAGTTTATGCTCTTACCAATTCTAACCCTGTTTCTGTGAATTTTTCTATAATTATTTTGTTATCAAGGATTTGGAAATGGGGAAGATCAAGGCTGGAGTGATAATGGACTCTACTCATTGTGTTTGTCGGCTTCTGATTTATGTTATGTCAATTTAGCTACTCTATCAACTTGGCATGATTGCTTAGGACATGCTTCATTTCCTATTGTTAGACAATTGCTACATTCAAATCAAATAAAAGTTTCTGATGATTCTCATTCATTGTGTTTCTCTTGTTCTGTTTCTAAGAGTCATAAATTGCCTTTTAATTTATCTCATTCTATGTCAACTGGTCCCCTTGAACTAATTTGTGCTAATGTTTGGGGGCCAGCTCCTATTATGTCAGTTGATGGTTATCATTACCATGTTCTTTTTCTAGATCATTATAGCAAATATTCTTGGATCTACTTTTTGAAGCATAGATCTGATGTATATATAATACTTTGTGTGAACCCTTGTGTATTTCCATTAGAAAGAGAGTATTTATACAAGTACATGATGGGCTGAATATACAAGTATGCCCAAGAATAAATATTATACACATAACACATAATATACTCTAACACCTTCCCTCAAATTGAGCAGGGAGGGGAACAAATGCTCAACTTATGACGAAACGGGAGAAAGCAATCTTTCGACAAGGGCTTGGTAAGTACATTGGTAATTTGATCTTGAGTGGGAACATACAATACTTGAAGAAGACCTTTCGAGACCCAATCACGAATAAAGAAAAATCAACTTCAAGATGTTACTCCGTTGGTGGTAGATGGGGTTCACTATGAGATAAGTAGCCGAAAGATTGTCACACCAGAGGTGTGGCGGAATGTGCAACCAAACACCCAATTCTTGCAATAAGATTTGAAGCCAACCAAACTTTGAAGCACTAGTAGCCAATGCCCTGTATTCGGCTTCAGTGGAGGACTGAGAAACAGATTTTTGCTTTTTAAAGCTCCAAGAAATTAAGTTCCGCCCCAAGTATATACTATAGCTGGTTGTAGACTTTTGATCATCCAAGCTACCAGCCTAATCAGCATCTGTATAACCCTGAAGTATGATCGGTGACCCATAATGAAAGAATAAGCCGTGATCAATGGTGCCATAAAGGTATAGAAGGAGTAGTTTGCCCCCTACCAATGAACAGTTTTCGGAGCGTGCATGAATTGTGAAAGTTTGTTCACAGTGAATGAGATGTCAGGTCCTGTCAAAGATAGGTACTGAAGACTCCCAACACTGTCCGATAATTAGTAACATCAGAGTAGGGATCACCATAGTCAAGCATGAATTTTTCCTTTGAACACATCGGTGTGGAAATAGCCTTGCAACCAATCATATTCTGCCGTGTGAGAAGATCTCGAATGTATTTGGATTGATTGAGAAAAAGACCATTTTTGTACCAGGTAGCTTGGATACCAAGAAAGTACTATAAAGAACCAAGGTCACGAATGGCAAATTGGGTTTGCAGTTTGGAAATCAGACGAGATACAGCTGTAGGATTGTTGCCTATCACTAGAAGATCATCAACATATATGAGACAAAACACAAGAACCGAGTCCCTATGCAGCCAGTATAGAGAGACATTAGATTTAGAACCTGAAATCCGAAGGAACAAAGAGCATCAGTAAGTATTTTATGCCACATGCGGGGTGCCTGTTTCAACCCATATAGAGATTTTTGCAACTTGCAGACATAATTCAGATATTGAGTATTGATATAACCCGGGGGTTGCTCCATGTACACAGTTTCATCGAGTTTCCATGAAGAAACGCATTGGATACGTCCAGTTGAGTGATTTTCCATTTCAAGGAGAATGCTAGTGCTAACAATAACCTGATAGTTATGGGTTTAACTACGGGACTGTAAGTCTCAAAATAATCCACTCCGGGACTTTGATGAAAGCCTTTGGCCACTAAACGTGCCTTATACTGATCAACAGTGCCATCTGATTTTTGTTTTACCCTGTAAGCCCATTTGCATCCTACCACATTCTGAGTTGGATGGGGAGGAACTAAAACCCATGTTCCATTCCTAATCAAGGCATTATACTCTTTTGACATTACCTGGTGCCATTTTTCATGTTTGCATGCCTGCTTATATGAGGAGGGTTCCAGCACAGCATGAAAAAGATCAAAAGGAACTTTGGGTCGTAGAGACCCGGTTTGAGACCGAGTGGTCATTCGCCGAGGAGGTTCGGGGAAATTTAGGGATTGTAGTAGAAGTGGGAACATTATAGGAACCGAGATCAACTGTAACATTTACGGCAGTGTCAGAAGGTGATGATGTAGATGTGGGATTAAGAGAGGCCGAAAGTGGTTGAGGGGTTGATGATGGTTTGGTGGGAATTGCTAGTTCGATTGATGGTGTTGATGTGGTTATGGAAGGCAAGGTTGATGTTTGTGTCGGCTAAGGAAAGGCTACAGTAAATGGATGGAAAGTGGTGGATCGGACCCTTGAGTTGTAGACTCGGATTGTAGCACTGCAGATGACTTTGAAAAGGGGAACACCTGTTCATCAAACAAAACATGATGTGAGATAAACAGTTTAGATGAGACGGGATCAAGACATTTGTAACCTTTATGGAGTGTGCTATATCCCATAAAAATACATGGTCTAGACTTTGGTTCAAATTTATGTTGTGTGTGATGTTTCAGCCAAGGATAACAAAGGCACCCGAAAACCCGAAGTGAATTATAGTTAGGAGTTTCCCCAAATAATCGTTCATATGGTGTAATGAATTTCTGTTTTTGAATAGGGGTGCGATTTATCAAATAGGTAGTTGTATCAAGTGCATAGGTCCAATAACGTTGTGGAACATGAGCTCGATGCATAAGAGCAAGTCCATGTTCCATAATGTTACGATGTTTGCGTTCAGCTGACCCATTTTGTTCAGGGGTGTGGGGACATGATATTCTATGTGAGATGCCATGTTGTAGGAAAAAGGGTTTCAATGCAATAAATTCTCCCCCGCCATCAGATTGAAAAGATTTAATGGGACAAGCAATTGAGTTGAGCCCATGTAACATAAAACCAATTGGCTTGTGATAAGGCCCAATCTACACCACTCATATACCACTCTTTATTCTTATTTATTTCTGATGTGGGATTCCCCAATATCTCTAACACTCTCCCTCAAGTGCAACTGGGTCTGGACCAGTTGTTACTTGTCAAACATTCCTTGGCCTCTCTCCTTTAAGTTCCAAGGTTATCAACGGGTCTAGTTTTCTCCACTAGCCCAAACTCCACCAGGACTTTAAACACGGGCCCAGGATCTTTTCGACTATCAGGCCTTCTTCTGCTCTGATACCATAAGGAGACTCCGTGGGCCTTAAGAGTGTTGGACTTGACTGGATGAGTGAGCATATAAGTGGGGTTGAGCCCATGTAATACAAAACCAATTGGCATGTGTTAAGGCCCAATCTACACCACTCATATACCACTCTTCATTCTTATTTATTTCTGATGTGGGATTTCCCAATATCTCTAACACTCTCCCTCAAGTGCAACTGGGCCTGGACCAGTTGTTACTTGTCAAACATTCACAAACTTACAAAAATCTAAATGTCGAAGAAAAGCCAAGCATAAAAAGATAATTAGACTTCAAGCTATGCCAAGTGATAATTGGGGGAAAAAGAAAAGCACACTAAAACTTAAAAAACACGAAAGAGAGAAGTTGATTGCATTGAATTTTCTGAAATGAACAGAAACTAACACACCTTATATTGGTCAGTGCCAATATTGCCTGACAATTGAAGAAACCTTGCCTATGTTAATATGATGGCAGAGAGAAAATAACACCTTTCAATATTAGCATCGATCATATTCATAATGATGTATTTTTCATATAAAGTTGTGTGTACAATTGTTAGGTTTGAATCAAGATCTTGATGAGTTTTGTCTGAAAATTTCTCTGGTTTATTATTGATGGATTGATGAAATATAATAAAAATTGATGTTTAAATATTAAATTATACTTTCTAATTTATACATGTGTCAATTAAGGTTAACAACGATTAAAAAAAAACTAAAATTTGACAAAGAATGAGAGGAAAACGAGCAAGAGAAGAAAAAGGTTGAGAGAGATAAAAAGCAAGTAATTGATAAGGTATGACTAATGTTTAACAGTTTAAAATTTATAATTACAAATATTATACCGCATGTAATTAAAATACAAAAATTATTTATTTTGGGAAGAAATTGGAAAGAAGCGGTATCTACAATCCAAGGCTAGAGAAAGCCAAAAATCATAAAAAGAATTATGAAATGACTTACAAAGTGACACAAAAGTTGCTTCATTACATAGAAATCGCTTTCATTGGCTATCTTAAATTTATATAAGTGGAAGTTAGATTCATTGAATTAGAACCTTGTACGGGGAACGTACTTGGAACTTGGAAGAGTAGGTAGCGGCTTACATGTGCCTTGAAAATCAAATTCGACATTTTTGGAGATAACAAAATATAAAATAGGATGTCATTCTTTTTTAACTCTAATTTGTTAAGCACTTTTTTTTCCATACAACTCAATTCTTTCCCTGCTCATTGATACTCATTTATGACAAATTACTGGAATAAAGGAAAATTATCTAGAACATGAGCACCATAAATTCTTTTCTAATTTTTATTTGATACATACTAATATTATATGGATGATTACATATTTATTAAGTATGTTGAACATCCTTGACAAACTTTACTTGGATCTTGATGAGAGCACTATGAACATCCTTGCTAGTTAGCCTTCCATCGGGTAAATCTGCACAGCACATTAAGGCCAATTCCATAATCGATGATATGCAATCTGTCTTTGCCAAATAATGTCGTTCATTGACCCTTAGCAAATTAGGATCTGCAAGTTGAGTGACTCCATAAGGTAATGAATCTTTGATCCATTGCTTGATGCTCATTTCTTCATTAAACATCTCATCTGTAGGCTTTCTTCTAGTAAAAGTTTCCATCAACAATATACCAAAGCTGTATACGTCGCCCTTTACAGACACAAGTCCTTCTGATCCATACTCTGCATCATATTTTGTTTAGTCAACATACTATAAGAAATTATAGATTCAACTTATATACAAAAAAATAAAAATAAATAAAAATAAAATATCAAACATCACCTGGTGCCATGTACCCAACAGTAGCAAGAGTCAGAGTTTGTATGACAGATTGATCTCTAATGAGTTTTGATATGCCAAAATCACTAACATGAGCAACCATATCCTCATCTAGAAGGATATTACTGGGCTTCAAATCACAATGGACAATAGGTTCTGAAGAACCATGATGAAGATATTCAAGTGCTGATGCAACATCAATCATTATGTTTACTCTCTGCAAAATATCCAAAAAATAGTTGTGAGAATACAACCACTTCTCCAAGCTCCAATTGGGCAGAAACTCCATGACTAAAGATTTAAGCTCGGTGGTGCAACAACTGGTGATTATTTTGACAAGATTTCTATGGCGAATCCTACGGAGTATTTCACACTCCACATCAAAACTCTTGAATGCTCCTTTACACTCCAAATTATAAACCTTGACTGCTATGTTCATCCCATTAGAAAGGGTCCCTTTGTATACCGAACCAAAACTCCCCTTACCAAGCAAGTTCACCTCATCAAATTTATCAGTTGCTTGTTCAAGCTCCTGACTTGAAATTCTTTTCCATGTTGGAAAAGGTAGCAAATGCTCATGATGAGTCAACAATCTTGTTTTCCTCTTCCTGTACCAAATAAGGATAACAATAACAGATCCGAGTGCAAAAACTATCGATCCAATCGCCGCTAGGGTTATCTTTGCTTTTTTGGATTTATTCTGATGACTAGTTTTGCAATGATGGACATGGAATTGAGGTGCCCCACAAAGTCCTTTATTTCCTAGAAATGATTGAGCTGAAAAGTTTCCAAATGGACCTCCATTAGGAATTTCTCCTTGCAACCCATTGAATGACACATTGAAATACTTGAGATATTTTAGTTTCTCAAAGGACTTGGGGATTTCTCCAGAGAGATTATTGATTGATAAATCCATGAATTCCAAACTTATAGCACCACTGAATGATCCAGGAATAGAACCCTCCAATCTATTATTCGATAAAGAGAGTTGAGTTAGAGATTGGAGGCCCCCAAAAGTGGGTGGGATACTACCGGAAAATTGATTTCCTGACAAGTCGAGTGATGTAATAACTTTCAAATTGTCAATATCTAATGGAAGAGAACCATTGAAGGAATTCGATGACAAGTTCAGTTCAAGGATATCTTTAAGCTTCCATATGGTTGAGGGGATTGTAGAATTAAATTTGTTGGATTCAAAATTGAGACTTCTTAGAGAACTGAGATTTCCGAGGCACGAAGGAAACTTTCCAGAGAGCTTGTTTCCTCCAAAATATATGTCACTCAAACTTTGTAAACCACAAAATTCAGAAGGTATGGACCCTTGTATTCTATTTGACTGCAGATATAAACCTTGAAGCTTCCTCAAATTTTCAATTGTCATAGGAATGAATCCTCCCAAACCGTTATTTCCTATAGCCAAGAAAATTAAGCTACTTAAGTTGCCAATTTCTTTGGGAATGGTGCCTGTGAGTCCACTCTGAGCAATGTCCAAACGCTGAAGGGAAGAAGATAGATTTCCTATGGAAATTGGCAGAGTACCATTTAATGGATTTCGATCCAAAACTAAAGATATCAAATTTTTGCAGTTGGCCAATGAGGAGAATAAAGTGATTAAAGATTCACTATTGAGGTGATTGTTCGCCAAATTAAGATGTTGGAGGTTTCTTAAATTACCAAGATCATTAGGAATAGAACCAACGAACGTGTTACTACCCAAGTCTATTCCAATAAGCTTAGAGGCATTAGAGAGAGATATGGGAAAAGGACCATCCAAGTTATTGTCTTCAATATAAAGCATCTCAAGATTGGGAAGATGAAGACCACAGCTGGGAGGAAGACTGCCTGAGAAATTGTTAATATGCAAGTCCAATACGTTCAATGTCGAGATATTAAAAATGGTGGAAGGAAGTATTCCATCAAGATTGTTTTCTCCGAGAAGAAGGAAAAAAAGGTTGCCCATTTGAAATGGTGGAATGCTACCTGTCACAATTTATAAATTACCTACATTAATTATTTCAACTAAAAAAAAAAAAAAAAACATTTCTCTACATCTCGTTATTACGAATTTAAAAGTAATGGAATTTAACATATGTTAAGAGTTTTACAAAAAGAATACCTGTCAACCTGTTTTCTGCCAAGCTAAGAATCCTTAACCGGGTGAGATTTCCAATAGATGAAGGAATTTTACCACCAATGGAATTTCCATCCACAATTAACATCTCCAAAGTTATAAGATTGCTAATTGACTCTAAAATTTCTCCTGTATCGAATAAAGAATAAATTCGCAAATGGTTAATTACTTCAATTCATTTGTTACATATATTCCAGTATTTACTACAATGTCATCAAATAAACTTTACAAATTAAATTAAGATAGATACTTTGGGCTATGAGAGGGGTGTTGAAGTATACAATGTGAATATATGACAAATTCAAGGATTGGAATAGAAAATGAAAATATCTACATATAAGATTGCTAATTGACTTGGGAATTTTCCCTATATAGATTAATAAGGAATAAATATGCAACTGGTTAATTACTTTAATTCATTTGTTCTATTTAAGTCCATGTAAAGTATGTGGCTGCAATATTAATTTGTTTTTATTATTTGAATTTAGTTTAAGACAATATTATCAAATAAACTTTGCATCATATAGTGCAAATTAAATTTATTTGCTCAGGGCAAAATATCCATGCTAATAAGATAGAAACTGAAATAATGTGAATATATTTCATTTTATTCAAAATAAATAATCCATGATGGATTTGCATATATTTTGAAGTTTATAGATGCTTTCAACACTATATATAATCCTTTCAAGTCTATAGATGCTTGAATGATCTCACTAACTATATACTTCACTCGTCCCAAATTGATAGACTACTTTTAGCTTTTACTTAAATTAAGAAAAAATAGTTAAGTTAGTTGAAAGATAATTTTTTTACATGATATTCCTACTTTACCCTTATTTAATTAATCAATAGGAATATAATGTGTATTAATTAGCGACAATTTTTAATAAAGTTTGTATTGAAATTGAAAAAATATTTATAATTTCAAGTTAATAGTGAAATAATTTGTTGGTTTCTACCCATAACCAATATTCATAAATAAAAACTTATTTATAATTTGGGATGAATCAAATTGGCAAAGTGGTTTAATTTTGGCTAATTTTTTTTAACTTCTATGAAATAAGGCATACCTTTGAAGTTGTTAGAGGCAAGATATAACTCTTGAAGCATGGTGAGATTCCCAAAATCCTTGTGCAAACCTCCTTCGAAATGATTGGAAGACAAAGATAAAATTTGTAACCTCTTGCATCTAAACAAAGTCGAAGGAATTGGACCACTTAATGAGTTCGCACTCAAATACAACCCTTCCAAAGAATGAAATTGAGTAAACATATGTGGTGGAAGACGACCCGTCAAATTATTTACCGTGAGATCTAATCTTCGAAGTGAAGACATGTTCTTACTGTAGGTTGTTGGAATGATTCCTGACAACCAATTATTACTAAGATCAATTTCCTGACACGAAGAAATGTTGAAGATACCAATAGGAAGAGCTCCCGAAAGCTTGTTGTTACTCAAGGAAAACAATTTCATGTTATAAAGGTTTCCAATCGATACTGGAATTGGTCCTTCAAGATTATTGAAATCCAAGAAAAGACTATGGAGCTTTGACAGGTTACATAATGATGTTGGGATAACACCTGTGTGAAGAAATTTTGTTAACACAGATAGCTATTATTGTTTTTTTATAATTTAGATATGTTCCAAAACAAATATTTTATTAACAATAAATAATGAAAAATAATAAAATCCATGTAAAAAGTGAAAGCACAAACCTCCAAAGTTGTTAAACCTTAGATTAAGATATTCAAGTCTGGCGAAAGATCCAATCCATGAGGGGATAATCCCATTGAAAAGGTTGTATCCTAAGTCTAACAACTTCAACCGGCGTAAGTTGGAAAGTTGAAGAGGCAGAGAGCCATGGAATTGGTTTTTATCCAAAGAGAGATTGGCTAGGAATGAAAGGTTTCCAATTTGTGGAGGAATGGTCCCTTTTAGACCCATGGTTTCAAGTACTACACCTCTAACTCTGCGATGGCGAATTCCACAAGTAATGCCAATCCAATTGCAGACTGAAGTAGCCGAAGACCAGTTGGATGCTAACAAATTTTGAGGGTCATTTGTGATGTGAGCTTTGAAGGCAAGCAGTGCTTCCTCATCTGTGCTGATATTTGAGGCTCTGATTTTAGCTAGGAATATTAACAAACACAAGACATACAAGGTAACAACCATCAACAATGACTTCATTTTCCCCATCACCAATTGAAACAGAACGACAAATTGGATGATATATAATTAAATAAGAAAGTAGGATATAATTTGTAAACACTTGCAACAATACCTACTTATATATAATTACTCAATGACAAGTCATAGTTAACCCAAGTCAAGTCATTGTTTCTATCCAAGGGATGGAATTATATGCAAATTTTCCACAACAAAATATGTTTCCCATGTGAACATGTATTTTTGCTGCTTTTTCTTCCAAAGCTGATTGACTTAGGTCAATGAATGACCTCACCTTAAGAGCATAAACAATGAGTTAATTTTTACTTTTATGATTAATTTTTACTAAACAATGAGTTTTAACTCACATAATAAGGGCAATTTTGTGCTTTTGTATGAAAAATAAATAGAAGGATAAAGTGTCGATTTCAATCAAATTTAAGGACTTTAAAATACATATATAAATATATATAGATTGCATTGTAGTATACTCCCTCTGGTCACAAATGTAAGTCATTTTGGGCTTGTGCACCAATATTAAGAAACTATTAACAAGTGATTAATGAGTAAAATGACTTGTATTTGTGACTTTTTTTCAAAGCCTAAAAATGAAGTTAATATATACACGTCCTACGTCCTTCCTTTATTGCTTTGCTAGTTGTTTGCTTGCTTTCTTTCTTTCTTTCTTTCTTCCTTTCTTTCTTTTCTTTTTTTCTTCCTTCCTTTATTGTTAGTTGTTTGCTTTCTTTCTTTTCTTTTTTTCTTTTTCTTTTTGTAAAACTTTTCCGTCTTTTTTTTTTTTCTAACAGGGAATGGTGCATATTTCTACACGCCAAGTCAAATTTCAAATTACTCCCTTTCATTCATGATAAATAACAGTTAAGATTGTTCAATAACATTAATTACGTATTACATATGCTATTAAAATGAGTGATTTACTATTAATATTTCTTTCCGTAAACTCTACTTTTTATGTCAAATTTCTTTTTCACTTTTGTATCCGCGAAGTTACTTTCACCATAATTCATCGAAATTTAGCTTCAAAATAATGATGTGACAAGTCAATATCAATTCTAAAATGCCAGTGCAGCACTATGTCAGCTCCAACAAATTTTGAATTTCAATTTTTGTCATTTTTTCTAAATAATGGTACATAAGTGGGTGTCATATTTGTGGCATGTATCAGTATTTTTATTGTTCAGAGTTTATATGATACTTTGTTAGAAGGTTTGACTTAGTTTTGACTTGTTTTGTCTTTATTAAGGAGCTAAATAATAACGAATTAGGATGAGAGTGGCTTTATTAATACAAAAGTAAAAGTTTAGTGACTTTATTAACACAAATTAAAGTTTGGTGATAGTGGATGCAGAAACTCTAAACTTCAGTGACCATCAGTGCAATTTACCGCATAATCTATTCCATCTTTAAGAAGTACAATATCTCCATTGGCTGCGATTGCTCGATTTCCCCTCCGATTTGCCCCACTTAGAGTCCCAATTGTAGGACTTTTCAATTTTTTTGTAATAAAAGTTGGTTTGATTAATTTATTACGTTTGCTTTCTACTTTTCCTTCATTTTAAAATGAGAGATAATATTGCCGAATTTATAATTATTTTCTCCAATCTTGCTCCTTTCATCTTCCCTGTTGATTTAATTAATACTATTGCAAACAGATCGCATTCTGTGAGAGATTATCAACATGCAAGGACAAAATCTCCAATGTCGAAATATTATAAATGCTTGTAGGAAGTGTTCCATCAAGACTGTTTTCTCCAACATCTATGAAAACATGTTGTGTATATATATATATATACAACATAATATATATGTATATAAATGTCATGTGTCTACCAAGTCAATAAAATGATGCTACGTGATATATTTTAGGATCTATAATTTATAAATTACCCTGTAACTAGAGTATTTTAGGGTGTAGAATTTATTTAATTAATCAACTATTAATTAATTAATTACACATTATTATTTTTCTATTGGTTGAAATATGATTTGTTGTGATTTTATTGACTTGACATACACAGTGGCGGAGCCAGGACTCCAACATTGGGGGGTCAAAAATAGACAGCGACCGACAGGTCGTCACGGTGGTGGACCGAGAGACAGCGGTGGAAAGAAACTAAAAATAACACAAATTTACTCATAGCATTTTTAATACCAATTATGTAAATAATATTTCAATTGGTATGAAACATAATCAAAAATACAAACAATGGAATTTGAATTTTTAGAAATATATATTATAAATTTGAATTAAAAAAAAACATTAATAATATATAATAAATGATTAAATATAGAAATCAAAATAATAAAAATATATATGATCATGACTAAAGAAAACTCAATTAGAATGTGAAAGTTTGAATATATCCAATTTCATCTCAAAGAGAAAAAAAAAAGTTTGAGAGACAAAGAAAAAAAAAGGACATTTCATTATGTATAAATAAATATAATATAAATAAATATAAATAAAAGGCTGGGCTTTTTTTTTTTTTTTTTTTTTTAACACGTCGTTTTGCTCCTAAGTAAAAAATTAGGGCTGGGCAGTCTTCTTTTTTGTTTTCTTCCCTAAAAATTAGGGGGCAGCCCCCCCAATTTTTGGGGAAGCAGCAGCTAGGGTGTTTTCCTGCGGCTGGAGAGGCAAGTACCCCTCCGTGAACCCCTAGCGCCGCCCCTAGACATACATATGACTTGGCGTTCCAAGCATACAGTAAAATTTCTTGTCCACTATAATCTTCAAGTGCATATCTAAGTGACTAAAAATTTAGCATGTAAAGGTATAGGAGTTTTACGAAACAACTTGAGATGGGAGGTGTAATAAAGAACTCGAGATTTGATTTTTTTTTTCTTTGGCAGTAAACTTGATCAAATTAAGCACAAAATATAGTATAATGAATGCTAGTAAACTAATTACGTGTTTTTGAGATATTAATTAATTAAATTATAATAGAGTTATAATTTGGAGTGTTAATCAGTTTGGGCATGCCGACTTGTAATAAATCAAGTAATGATTGTCTCTATCTGTCTGGTGATCATGTGTGATAATGGCAAACAGCTACATCTTGTAGTGGAGAATGATGACAGCTTTATTCCACTTTCAACAAAGAAAATATGTTTCCCCCACCCATGTGAACATGTATTTTTGCGGCTTTTTCTTCCAAAGCTGATTGACTTAGGTCAATGAATGACCTCACCTTAAGAGTAGTGCTGTCAAAATGGGTGGTGACACGATAACACGATTCGTTTAACACGGAATTTAACGAATTAGGGTTGGGTTTATGAGGGTTAGTGTCGGAAAAGGATCGACACATTTATGACACGAGATAAACAGGTTGGGTCATGAGTCAACCCATGAACTCGGATAACCCGTTAACAAATTAATAACTTTGACTAATATGAAGGTTAAAACTACCATTTGCACTTGAGAGTTGATAGTATAAATTTCTTCTTTCTTCAATACTTCCAAACCCTTATTCATTGTGATTTAATGGATATTTTTTAAACTATACTAGGCTAGGAGCTATTATGGCTTTTGATGTAGAAATTGCAGCTTCGGAAGGCTGCCTGAATGGGATGTAAAAGTTTCACCAGATATTGTTTAATTAGTAAAATGCAGAAATTTAAACTAATTTTTACTTTCTATTGCCTATTTGCATTGTTGCATGTTTAATTAAGTTGATGAATTCATGTTGATTTATTTTTTGAAGGGTAATTGTTATTTTTATAGATAATATCATTGAATATTGAATTGATCTATAAATAATCTATTTTTTTTTACTAAAAATAGTCTATTTTTAAATAAATGGGTTGAATATGTTAATAGTGTCAACCCGTTATAATATAGTGTTGTATAGTGTCAGCCCATTTAATATATGGGTAGTGTCAGTGTTGACCTTATAAGTGTCACCAAACTGTATCAACACGATACGAACACGACACGCGAACCCATTTTGACAGTCCTACTTAAGAGCATAAACAATGACTTAATTTTTACTTTTATAGTATATACCATGGCTTTTAGACCCGGACGGTTATCGAATCAGTAAAGGGATGGATTCATGGATTTTGGATTAAACCAGAATAAACCGGAATCGAACCGGATTTAATAAATATATTGATATATTAATATATTTTTATTTTTATATTTATAATTTATGAAAATTTGAATATTTTTATTATAATTCTTTAAGTTTAAACATTTCAAACATAATATAGTAATTCAAAAAACTCAATTTATAAAATATAGTTTTTATAGTTGAAATTAAATGTCAATCTAATTTAAAATAATTTAAAAATACAAACTATATTTTATTTTAATTAAAAACACCTCAAAATAATAAATTAAATTTTATATTCAAATAATTAAAAAAAAAAAAGACTGATCGAACCGAAAAATCGGTCCGGTTCACGTTTTTCGGTTCCACCGACCGGTTCTACCGAAAGTTAATCGGTTATTGACCAAAGTGAAAACCGGATAGAAACCGACCGGTCTAACCTCCGGTTCCGATCAAATCCGGCCCGACTGGCCGGTCCGGTCCCCTTTTTACATCTATGGTATATACTGACAAAAGTTTTATTGAGAACATTTTAATTAGATATGGAAAATAAAAGTTTTAACTTACATTATAAGGACAATTTTTTGAGAAAAAATGTTGTAACTATGAATATTATAAAAAAAAATGTAATGTATTTAAAAAATTAATCAGGGGCCAATTGCCAAATCCATGAAAGTTCAGGGGCTCATGATGTGTTTTGCTTGCCTAACAATAACAAGTAAGATTGAGTTTGTGAACAACATCTTTGAGAAACTTAAGTTTAATCTTGTTAGTAGCGTTGTGAACATCTTGTTAATAGCAACAATGACTAGGAATGTTGATGGTGAGCCAGCTACAATTAGTTGTTCTGTGTCTATTTTTATTATTGTTATTATTGTCATTAGTTCATGATGAGTTTGTCAAAATGTAAACAACAATATTTTTCATCCTCTGTTAAATAGCTTTATAATGATCATATTTGACTGTTCATAGACTAGCTTGTAAATGAAAAATTCTGAGCCTTCACAAAAATTCTGAGCATTCAGATGTCTTATTTGTTAAACACTCTTAATTCCTTAATAAACACTCTTATTTATTAATTCAGCTCTGTAAAGACTAAGGGCTGAAACAAGAAAACCAAGAAATGCAGAGCAAATACACTCTATTGACAAAGGTTCCACTAGTATAAAAACTGATACGAAGTTTATGACAAATTGCTTGAATGAAGGAAACTTTACTAAACCGTAATAAACTTAAATTGTTTTCTTTACTAAACCGTATAGATGATTACAAATTTATTCATTCTGTTGAACATCCTTGACAAACTTAACTCAGATCTGGTTGAGAGCTTTGTGAACATCCTTACTTGTTAGCCTCTCCTCAGGTAAATCTGCACAACACATTAAGGCCAACTCCATAATTGATGATATGCAATCTGTCTTAGCCAAATTGTGTTGTTCATTAACCCTAAGCAAATTGGGATCTGCAAGTTGAGTGACTCCATATGGTAATGAGTCTTTGATCCATTGCTTCATGCTCATTTCTTCATTAAACATCTCATCTGTAGGCTTTCTTCAAGTAAAAGTTTCCATTAACAAAATACTAAAGCTATATATGTCACCCTTTGTAGAAACAAGTCGTTCTGATCCATACTCTACGTTAGAATTTGTTTTAGTCAGCATAGTATAAGCAAATACTGGTTCAATTAATGCAGAAAATCAAACTTTACCTGGTGCCATGTACCCAACAGTAGAAAGAGTCACGGTTTGTATAACAAATTGATCATCTCCAATGACTTTTTAGATGCCAAAATTACTAAAGGAATTTGGTGACAAGTTCAATGTAAGAATATCTTTAAGCTTCCATATAGTTTAGGGCTTGTGCACCAATATTAAGAAACTATTAACAAGTGATTAATGAGTCAAAATTTTCTATTTCTCGTTTCTTAATTTACGCTCAAATTAATTAACTATCTACTTTTAGCCAATAAATTCTTATTATTCTTTTTAATTATATCTTAGATATTGTGTTTATAGTAGAATTAATTGCTAAAAGAGAATAAGAGTATTAAAAAAAAAAAAAAGTAATTGACAACAATTAATTATGAATAAAATGACTTGTATTTGTGACTTTTTTTCAAAGCCTAAAAATGCAGTGAATACTAAATTGTTTAATATATATACACGTCCTACGTCCTTCCTTTATTGCTTTGCTTGCTTTCTTTCTTTCTTTCTTTCTTTCTTTTCTTTGTTTTCTTTTTCTTTTTGTAAAACTTTTCCGTCTGTTTTTTTTTTTTTTTTTTTTTTTCTCTTGAATATTTCTACACGCCAAGTCGAATTTCAAATTACTCCCTTTCATTCATGATAAATAACAGTTAAGGTTGTTCAATAACATTAATTACTTATTACATATGTTATTAAAATGAGTGATTTACTATTAATATTTCTTTCTGTGTACTCTACTTTTTATGTCAAATTTCTTTCTTACTTTTGTATCAACGAAGTTACTTTCACCCTAATTCATCAAAATTTAGCACTGAAATAATGATGTGACAAGTCAATATTAATTCTAAAATGCCAGTGCAGTACTATGTCAGCTCCAACAAATTTTGAATTCAATTTTTGTCATTTTTTCTGAATAATGGTGCATAAGTAAGTGTCATGTTTGTGACATGTAGCAGTATTTTTATTGGTCGGAGTTTATGTGACACTTTGCTAGAAGGTTTGACTTAGTTTTGACTTCTTTTGTTGTTATTAAGGAGCTAAATTTTAATGAATTAGGGTGAAAGTGACTTTATTAATACAAAAGTAAAAGCTTAGTGACCTTATTAACATAAATTAAAGTTCAGTGACAGTAGATGCAGAAATTCTAAACTTGAGTGACCATCAGTGCAATTTACCCCATAATCTATTCCATCTTTAAGAAGTACAATATCTCCATTGGCTACAATTGCTCAATTTCCTCTCCAATTTGCCCAACTTAGAGTCCCAATTGTAGCACATTTCAATTTGTTTCTAATAAAAGTTGGTTTGATTAATTTATTACGTTTGCTTTCTACTTTTCCTTCATTTTAAAATGAGAGATAACATAGCCGAATTTATAATTATTTTTCTCCAATTTTGCTCCTTTCTGTGAGAATAATGTGAAACCCCTTTCATTAGATTGATTTACATTTGGTATTTATACCCTAGTACATATGGGGAATTTACAAGAGTGTCCTTTGTACAATAATATTAATTCCTAATATATACATATTCCTATCACACCCCCGCAAGTTGAGCAGGGGGAGAACCAATGCTCAACTTGTCACGCAAGAAAAGAAAACGGGGCTTGGGCAGCGCCTTAGTGAGAAGGTCAGCAAGCTGGGACTCTGTGGGAAGATAACGAACATAGAGAGACTTAGAGGCTACCCGCTCACGTACAAAGTGAAAATCAATCTCCAGGTGCTTTGTCCGAGAATGAAAAATGGGATTAGCAGTGAGATAGGTAGCGCTGAGATCGTCACACCAAAGCGTGGGGGAACTGGCTAGCGAAAAACCAATATCAGATAGAAGCATCGTGATCCAAGAGAGCTCAGAAGTGGTAGTAGCCAAGGCACGATATTCGGCCTCCATGGAAGAGCGAGAAACTGTGTGCTGTTTCTGAGATACCCATGAAACCAAGTTCGAACCAAGAAAAATAGCAAAAGCTGTGGTGGATCGACGATCATCTGAGTCACCACCCCAATCAGAATCCGAGAACCCATGAAGCCGAGATATGGAACTTTGACGGAAGACCAAACCATGCATAGCTATAGCCTGAAGATAGTGCAAGATGCGCTTGACTGCTTGCCAGTGGATGTCAGTGGGAGCATGCATATACTGGGCAACCTTATGAACTGCAAAGGCAATGTCTGGTCTCGTAACTGTTAAGTACTGAAGTCCTCCCACAATACTACGATAAAGTGATCCATCGACCAATGCATCCGCCTTAGTGGCCGAGAACTTAGTAGAAACATATGCAGGAGTATTAATCGGTTTACAACTAGCCATATCCGATTTGAGCAGCAAGTCTTTAATATACTTCTGTTGATTCACATACAATAATTTATTCTCCCATTGCAACTCAAGGCCCAAAAAATATTGAGCCCGTCCCAAATTCTTAATAGCAAACTGACTTTGTAAGAAGGTAATTAATGACTGAAGTAAGCCAGTATCATCACCAAGCAACAATAAGTCATCAACATAAATAAGGCAAAAGAGCACTGCAGAACCAGAACAATAAACATACAGAGAGATATCAGCCTTGGAGCACCGAAACCCAAACTGAATCAATGCCAAAGTAAGTCGCTTATGCCACATGCGGGGAGATTGTTTGAGACCATAAAGAGACTTACGAAGAGCACATACATGAGATGGACGAGTTGGGTCAACAAAACCTGTGGGTTGCTGCATAAAAACCTGTTCCTCGAGATCACCATGAAGAAAAGCATTGGAGACATCAAGATGTAACACTTGCCAAGAGAGAGACACAGCAATGGCAAGGAGAAGTCGAATTGTGGTAGGTTTGACAACTGGGCTGAAAGTGTCGGTGAAATCCATACCGGGGCGTTGATGGTAGCCCTTAGCAACTAACCTGGCCTTATATCTGTCAACCGAGCCATCAGCTTTCCGCTTAGTTCTGAAAACCCATTTGCACCCTATCACATTAGCATTTGGAGGTGCAGTCACTAATTCCCATGTACCATTCCCAATTAATGGATTATATTCATCTGCCATAGCTGTCCTCCAGTGTGCATGTTTAGCAGCTTCAGAATAAGTGGTAGGGTCCGCCTCCTGAAGTTGGGTGTGCAAAGCTTTTGTTCTTGAGTTCCCGGTTTAGGAACGCGTGACCATGCGAGTAGAAGGAGGCACACGTGGGGGCAGAGGAGGGTTTGCTACTGCTGGAGAAAAAGTAGTGAGGTCCACAACAAGAGGAATGCCATTAGGGGAAGAAAGGGTGGAGTCGGTGCTGGGGTTGGGTGCGGGTGGCGGGTGGCGGGTCGGTTCAGTGGAGGACGGGTTAGGTGAGACGGGTGTGGACATGTGTGACAGGGCAGGTTGGGGCGGGTTGGTTTCGTTAATGGAAGGCGGGTCAGGTTGGGGCTGGTTGGGTTGGTTAATGGAAGGCGGGTCGGGTTGGTTAAGTAGGTGGGGTTGTGTGGGCGGGCTGGATGTGGTAGAGGGTGGATGGCTAGCTGGACTTGGTTGGGACAACACAGGGGCATTGGGCACAGGTGGTAGGAGAAGGATTGGGTTGGTGATGGAGGTGGTTGCCAAGGAATCATGGTGCCGAGTCATCTCTGAATATGGGAAAACCTGTTCATCAAATATAACATGGCGTGAGATAAAAGTTTTACCAGAAGAAACATCCAAACAACGATAACCTTTATGTAAATGGCTATAACCAACAAAGATGCAAGGACGAGAGGAAAATCAAGTTTAGAAGTAGAATACGGACGAAGCCATGGATAACATAGAGAACCAAATGCACGAAGAAAAGAATAGTCAGGTGGACACAGCAACAATTTCTCAAATGGAGACTGAAAATTGAGCAATTTAGTGGGCATGCGATTAATTAAATATACAACAGTGTCAAAAGCAAATGTCCAAAGAGATTTGTCCAATTTGGCATGTGATAAGAGAACAAGACTCGTTTCCACTATGTGGCGATGTTTCCTCTCCGTACACCCATTCTGTTCAGGGGTATGCGGATAGGACACACGATGCTGTATACCATGCTGAGACAAGTATGAAGAGATGGGCTGAAATTCCCCACCCCAATCTGATTGAAAAAATTTAATAGAACACTCAAATTGTTTTTCCACCAAAGACTGAAATTTAATAAATGCAGAAAGAGCTTCAGACTTATATTTCAGAAAATAAATCCAACAAAACTTGCTATAGTGATCATAAAATAATATATAGTAGGAAAAATTATCAAAAGACTTAACAGGGGAAGGACCCCAAAGATCCGAACAAACAAGTTCCAAAGGCCGCTTGGCCTGAAAACTAGACTCAACAAAGGGAAGTTTATGACTCTTGCTAACAGAACAATTAGGACAACAAAATGACTCCATGTTGCTCGATACGGGAAGGGCATATTGATGAAGAACACGGTGGACAATGGGCAATGCAACATGACCAAGGTGGGCATGCTAGGTGGAGAGAGACGTTAGATGAATCCGGGGCGACGAGGCTGAAATTTCTGGAACAGTGTAGAGGCCCCCTTTATTTGGCCCTTGATAGATTATTTTCCTGGATTTCAGGTCCTTCACAACAAAACAATTGTTAAAGAATTCCACAGAAACATCATTATGATTAGTAAGAGCTGAAACAGATATAAGATTAGAGTTAGATTGTGGAACATGCAAAATATTAGAGAGTTGCAAAGGCCTATCAGAAGTATGAAAAAGAGATTGACCAGTATGAGAAATTTGAAGTTTAGAGCCATTACCCAAAAGAACTTCCTCCGGTCCAGTGTAATCAGAATGAAGTGCCAGGTTTCCCATATCAGATGTGAGATGATGAGTGGCACCCGTGTCCATGATCCAAGGTTGAGAGGCGGATGAGTGAGGTGTTAGGGTGGTGTGATTGGTTTGGGGATTTCGGTTTTGCGGAGTATTTAATCTTGGTGAAGGACATTGGCATGCATAATGGCCATTCCCCTTGCAATTATGGCACACCACTGTTGTAACATCAAACCCAACAGAAGCTAAAAAATTACCATGTGAAAAAGAGTTCCCATTGCGGCGATTATGCTGACTGAAACCATTATTCTGACTGAAACCAAACTGTTGCTGCTGTCCCCCACGACCACGGCCACCACGGCCAAAACCGCGCCCCTACCGGCGCCATGAAACCCAAAATTCTACCCGGAAAACCCACTGCAGCGTTACCTTGCTGCCTCATCGTCACATGTGTGGACGGGACTGAATTTTCGCGATTAATTCTACGATTTAATTTTCTTTCTTCTGTCAACAGCATGCCATACAAATCATCGAATAAAACGGACTCCATATTTATTTCAACAGCCCTCACAAATGCATCATAATTATCATTTAATCCCTCAATAATAGATTCAACTAAATCATCTTCACGAATATTACTACCCAAAGCCAACAACGAATCAAAAATACTCTTAACACGCTGTAAATACACAATAATTTCATCATTCCCTTGCCGTAAGCTATGTAAACGACTACGTAATTCCCGTATTTGAGACCGAAACCCGGATGCATAAGAAACATTTATTTTTTCCCAAGCTGCCCTAGCCGTAGTAACACCAACCAATTGAGGCAAAATTGATTCGGAAATAGAATTAAGAATCCAACAAAGTACCTGCTGATCTCTGCGATGCCATAATGTATGGGCTGGATTCTTTGCGTCGTTGTTAAGAAATTCGATTGGAGAAGGGTCACTCCCATCAAGGTTTCCGTCAAGGCCACTCCCTTTAATCATAGGAAGAATTTGTGTCTTCCATAACAAGAAATTGGAGCTGGTTAACTTAGTTGGCAGCTGCGTGGCCAACGATGGAAGAGGAGGAGCAGCTACAAGGGAGAGAGACGCCTCTCCAACAGAGACAATCGAATCAAGAGGGGCGCTAATGGTAGCCATGAATGCCGATTAGGGTTTGAAGAAAAGAAGAAGGACGGCTGGCTGAAACAAGAAGGAGGAGCAAGAAAGACGGCTGGAACAAGTGGTTGGGATGGCTAGGTCTAGGGTTTTTCGGCTATGAGGCCTTGATGCTCTGATACCATGTGAGAATAATGTGAAACCCCTTTCATTAGATTGATTTACATTGGGTATTTATACCCTAGTACATATGGGGAATTTACAAGAGTGTCCTTTGTACAATAATATTAATTCCTAATATATACATATTCCTATCACTTTCATCTTCCCAGTTGATTTAATTAATACTATTGCAAACAAATCGCATTGTCAAAAAGATGATAAATTGGGGGGAAAAAATGATATTTTTGCACTTACGCTATCCACCAAATACCCATTTGGGTGCTAACTATTAAAATTTCATATTTGCAAGCTAACTTATGTAAATGTGGTACATTTAGAGGGTGTTTGTTAAGTGGGATAAGAGAGTGAGATATATATATATATATTATCTCATCTATTTCTCATCCCTTGTTTTTTAGGATCGATTGATTTTATTAAGGGGATCAGTTATTTCTTGAATTCTATCCCATGGAGGGAGGTGATACAAGTTTTGTCCATTTAATAAAAAGAAAAAGACCTGCAAACTTCATTTGGTACACAAGGATAACATAGTAAAATATATTGTTTTATTCTTATTCATGTCCAACGTACCAAATATATCTTATTTTATATCTTTTTCAATCCTATTCTTTATTTTCCCATCACAAAATTGATATCTTTCGCTAGAATCCTGGATCATTTAATCAAATAAAAATCTATGATATAATTTTTAAAACACTTGCAACAATACCTACTATATGTACAATTACTCAATGATTCATTGTTAATCGAAAGAGTCAATTAATATATATATATATATATATATATATATATATATATATATATATATATATATATATATATATATATATATATATATATATATAGAATAAGTTTTATAAAGGAATCTAATTAAATTGTTACATTTCCAATTAAATTTGTATTGGAATGGTATAATATTTATAATCACAAGATAAAAATTGATGTATTTTGTTGGATTATCATGCATAATAAATAATAGTTAATAGAAAGATTAGAACCAACTTGAGATGGACTAAAATGGAAAAGTACTCCATCAATTCGGGACGGAGGGAGTAATAAAAAATAGGAGATTGAATTTTTCTTTAGCAGTAAACTTGATCAAATTAAGCACAAATTATTCTATAATAAATGCTAGTAAATTAATTACATGTTTTTGAGATCTTAATTAATTAAATTATAATAGCTGTTTCAATCGGTAGCAGATGCCGACTTTGTAATAAGTCAAGTAATGATTGTCTTTATCTATTTGGTGTTGCAGACTTGAGGGCTACCCTTTATGACCACTTAATGGGGTCAATGCCTGTCTAATTATTTTCTTATCCTTTTATGCTTTGCTAAATGGAACCGTTTCCAATGTTATATCGGATACAGTGATTGATATGTCAATATAACTGATCATCTGTAAATTATTTAATGGGATAGATCTGATAAGGGTATATATATATATTTATATTGTATTTCAATTGTAATTATGTGTAATCTATAGGGAGTCTTGTAAATATTTTACACATGTATCTTTGGGTATAAATACCCACTATTCCTTAATGAAATTCAAGGGTTCACATAATCTTATATGGTATCAGAGCTAAATAGGCTTAACAGCAAAAACCTAAAGGAACCAAAACAAACCCTAGCCGTCACCCATCATGGCCACCGCCCCCAACAATTCTACCACCGCGTCCGACGCCCTAGCCACCGTCAATCTTGGCACTGCACCGCTGTCCGCACCAGCTCTTCCCGCCCTCACCACGCAGCTGCCCACCAAATTAACAAGCTCCAATTTCCTTTTGTGGAAAACACAAATCTTTCCCATGATCAAAGGGAGCAGCCTTGATGGACATCTTGATGGTTCATAACCAGCCCCGGATGAATTTTTGCTCGATGCAACTTAGAACCCAGCCTTTACCATTTGGAATCGTTGGGATCAGTAGGTATTATGTTGGATCTTGAACTCAATTTCTGAATCTATTTTACCCCAATTAGTAGGAGTTACATCAGTTAGGGCTGCTTGGAATAAATTAAATGTATCATATGCTTCGGGTTCTAGAGCCCAAGTAAGAGAATTAAGGAGTCGATTGCATAGTTTAAGACAAGGGAATGATGATATTGCTGTATATTTGCAGCAGGCTAAGTCAATTTATGATTCTTTATTGGCATTGGGTTATAATGTTAGGGAGGATGATTTAATTGAAGCTGTAATTGAGGGATTACATGATAGTTTTGATGCTTTTGTTCGCACATTTGAGGTGCAAATGGAGAATATTGGCTTTGATGACTTGTATGGTTTGTTGTTAATGGAAGAAAGAAAGATTAATGAACGTGCAGGGAGAGAAAATTCAGTCCCGTCAGCTCATGTGACGGTGAGGCAGCAGTCCAATGCACCAAGTAATCACTCCGGTCAGAATTCCAGATTTTTTGTTGGTAGTAGAGGTCGTGGGAATGGTAGAGGCGGCCGTGGAAGAGGAAGGCAGCAGCCTTTCGGTTTTGTTAATGTTAATGGCGGTAGAGGATATCAATTTCAGTAGGGAAATTTCACGGCATCAGCAGGATATGATGTCTCTTCAGTTGTGTGCCATAATTGCAAAGGGAACGGGCACTATGCACGGCAGTGTCCATCACCACTTTGGAACCCCCCCCCCCCCCCCCAAAACCCGTCAACCCCAGAGTAACCACACCACAACAGCTTCACAACAACCCGCCCCACAACCTTGGATCATGGATACGGGAGCCACTCACCATCTTACTTTGGATATGGGAAACTTGGCTCTACACTCTGATTACACTGGACCTGAAGAGGTGATCTTGGGTAATGGTTCTAAACTTCCCATATCTCACACTGGTCATTCCATTTTTCCTGTCTCTGGTAAATCTCTCCAGTTATCTAATGTTCACCTCAATCTAATTCCAATTTGATTTCTGTATCTGCTCTCACTAACCATAACGATGTTTCTGTTGAATTCTTTAATGATTGTTTTCTTGTGAAGGACCTGAAATCCAAGAACGTCATCTACCGAGGTCCGAATAATAGGAGTCTGTATACCATCCCAAAGCTATCCACTCCACCAGCTCGTGTCCACATGGCGTCCCTTTCTACTTGGCATGAACGGCTAGGCCATGCTGCCTTGCCTATTGTCTGTAAGATTCTTAGTCAGAATAATTTATTTGTTTTGCATAAGTTTGAGACATTTTGTTGTATGAGTTGTGCTATCAGCAAGAGTCACAAACTTCCATTCCTGAGTCTAATTTTCAGGCCACTAGGCCCTTGGAACTTATTTGTTCAAATCTTTGGGGTCTTACTTCTATGAAATCTTATGACAATTTTTCCTATTATGTGCTATTCTATGATCATTACACCAAATTCTCTTGGGTTTATTTCTTGAAATATGAATCTGATGCTCTTCCTGCTTTTATTAAGTTTCGTGCTTTGGTTGAGAAATAGTTTGATTGTGTTATTAAATATTTTCAATCTGATTGTGCTATTATGTGCTATTCTATGATCATTACAGCAAATTCTCTTGGGTTTATTTCTTGAAATATAAATCTGATGCTCTTCCTGCTTTTATTAAGTTTCGTGCTTTGGTTGAGAAACAGTTTGATTGTGCTATTAAATATTTTCAATCTGATTGGGGCGGGGAGTACCAATCCATTTCATCTTACCTCTCTCAACATGGCATTCAACACAGAGTGACCTGTCCGCACACCCCTAAAATAAATGGTTGTGCGGAATGGAAACACCGTCACATAGTTGAAACTGGATTGGCCTTACTCGCCCATGCGAAACTTGATAAATCCTTTTGGACCCATGCCTTTGATACTGTTGTTTATTTGATTAACAGAATGCCTACCCCCTTGCTCAATTTTTTATCTCCATATGAGAAACTCTTGCATGCTTCACCTAATTATAATTTACTTCATGCCTTTGGTTGTTTATGTTATCCTTGGCTTTGCCCTTATTCTACCTCTAAATTGGATTTTCATTCTCGTCCGTGTATTTTTGTTGGGTATAGTCATTTACATAAAGGTTACCGTTGCTTTGTCCCTCTTCTAGGAAAGTGTTTGTCACACGCCATGTTTTATTTGACGAGCAGGTTTTCCCATATCCAATGTTGTCCCTGCTCCATGATCCATCAACTTCAGCTCTTGCCACGACACCGTTGATCTCTTTTCCTTTCACCTTAGTACCAGAAGCACCCACTGTCCCCTCCATGTCCCACCGCCCAACCGAAGCCCAGTAGCCCAGTCGCAAACCCTCTGCCCTCCCCTGCACCACCTGCCCAACTGCCACCTCACCCGTCACTGCCCACCACCAAAGCCGCCACTCCACTCCGCCCACCATCTAGCCCACAAATCATCGCTGCCCACTTAACCAACCCGTCCACCCCACCCAACCCGTCATCCTCCCTATCCGACGCCCCCTCCTCCCCTGGCCTCCCTCTTGTAGTTGACGTCACCAAATTTTTCCCACCACCAACACCACCCACTACACAAGACCCGGCCCCTGCCCGTCGCATGGTCACCTGTTCCCAAACGGGCTCCTCCCGGCCCAAGGCTTGTCATTCTACACTAACGGAAGCTGACCCTGTCACCTACTCCGAGGTTGCCAATCTAAAAAATGGAGGACTGCTATGGCTGAGGAATTTAATGCTTTACTTGTGAATGGGACATGGGAATTGGTTCCTCCTCCACGGGATGCTAATGTGATTGGATGTAAATGGGTATTTAAAACGAAGCGGAGAGCTGATGGTACAGTTGAAAGACATAAAGCTCGTCTTGCTGCCAAAGGCTATCATCAAAGACCAGGGATGGACTTCACTGATACCTTCAGTCCGGTGATCAAACCCACCACAATTTGGGTTTTACTGGCCCTTGCAGTTTCTTTTTCTTGGGAAATCCTCCATTTGGATGTGTCTGATGCTTTTCTTCATGGTGATCTTGAGGAGAGGGTTTTTATGCAGCAACCTACTGGATTTGTTGACCCTACACGTCCCTCTCATGTGTGTGCCCTTCAGAAATCCTTGTATGGTCTCAAGCAATCTCCCCATATGTGGCATAAACACCTCACATCATCTTTGGTGAGTTTTGGTTTTTGTTGTTCAAAGGCAGATATTTCTCTTTACATGTTCCGTTCTGGGGCTGTCATTATTTTCTGTTTGATATATGTGGATGATCTTCTGGTGCTTGGGAATGATCAGCCCCGGATTCAGTCTCTTATTGTTTTTCTTCAAAGCCAGTTTGTTATTAAGAATCTGGGTCGGGTGAAATATTTTTTGGGATTGGAATTACAATGGTCTAGTAAAACTCTTTATGTTCATCAACACAAGTATATTCAGGATCTCCTTGCATGGTCTGATATGTCTGGTTGCAAGCAGATTGGTACCCCGACCTACGTGTCCACTAAGCTTTCAGATTCAGGGGGTGAGCTCTTACCTGATGGGTCTCCGTACATGAGTATTGTTGGGGGACTTCAATATTTGACAATCACTCACCCTGATATTGCCTTTGCAGTACACAGAGTAGCTCAGTTTATGCATGCTCCCACTAATATACACTGGCAAGCCGTGAAACGCATTCTCTGCTATCTCCAATCCACTCCATCCACTAGTTTAGTGTTTCGGCCCAGTGAGTCCCTCTCTCTTCATGGCTATTCTGATGGGGTGGAGACTCTACAGACCACCGGTCCACTACAGGTTTTGTCATCTTTCTTGGGGAAAATCTCATTTCTTGGGTTTCTCGAAAACAACGCACGGTTTCTTAATCCTCTACTGAAGCAGAATACCGAGCTTTGACGACAACTACATCTGAGCTGTCCTGGCTTACTATGCTTCTACGGGATATTGGATTTCCATTGTACGGGCTCCCACCCTCTGGTGTGATAATTTGAGTGCCATGTATTTGACAACCAATCCTATCTTTCACTCCCACACAAAACATCTCGAAATTGACTTTCATTTTGTAAGAGAGAAGGTAATAGCGAAGTCCTTATATGTTCGGTATCTACCTACAGACCGCCAACTTGTGGATCTCCTCACTAAGGCTCTTTCGAAAGTGCGTTTTCTGTTTCTCCGGGACAAGTTGAGCATGTGTTCACCCCCCTACTCAACTTGAGGGGGTGTGATAAGGGTATATATATATATATATATATATATATATATATATATATATATATATATATATATATATATTGTATTTCAATTGTAATTATGTGTAATCTATAGGGAGTCTTGTAAATATTTTACACATGTATCTTTGGGTATAAATACCCACTATTCCTTAATGAAATTCAAGGGTTCACATAATCTTATAAGATCATCGTGGTTTTGGTGCATACCAAAAACTTTCACCAAAGAAAGCTAAATTTGGCGGGGGCTGGAATTGAGCACAAAACCAAAGATATAAGCTCTTTACCATTTGAGATTAATATCTATGCATTGATACATACTAAGAAAGAGTAAAATTAACAATATGGCAAAACATATCCCGAGCCCCTAGAATTTCCATGAATTTTGTAATTCAGTCTCTGTTCAAATTTTCAACACATTGAGTGCATGATTTTTCTGTTTTGATAGTATTAGCTTCATACTTGACATTTTTTTGTACCATGGTTATAATTTTTGTTAATTAGCGCGTGATGGTTTTTGAGAAAAATAGAAGATTTTGGAATTCAGCAGAGGGGTTTAAACCATACTTCTTATGCAGGTATGTTATAACTATGAATGTGAATCATACTTTCGATTTAGTCCAACCTGTCATTAAAAATTGCATCACGCGCCAATTAAAGATACTACAGTCCATGCGAGGAAAAAACTGTCAAGTACTCTGAGACTAATTTTATCAAAATAGAAAGATGTATTCAATGTGTCAAAAAAATTGATAAAAGTATTTATTATTTAGAGATTCATATAATATTTAGTAAAAGTATGATAAATTTTTGTTATTATGATGTAAAAGATAAATAAGAAAAAAAGGTTATTTTCGTGAAAAACATCTTAATGACAAAAAATATTGAAAAAAAAAAAATAGATATGCAAATGTACGTGTTTGGCATTTTGCAGAAAATTTAATTTGTTTTTCTTTGTTTGCATTCAAAAAGAGAAAAATCCCTTTATTATTTTATTTGATCAAAATTACTTTCTTTTCTTTTCTTTTCCTTTTGCCGCTTTTTCTTCTAAAGTTGATTGACTCAAGTCAATGAATGACCTTACCTTACTTGTACTATACGAAATACAATTAATTCTCAATATTTTATATATATATATATATATAATTTATTATTCTTTATATTTAATGCATTTATACTTTTTCGGAATAATAAAATAATTTATAGGTTTGTTATTATTAACTTTATAGCCATTTATTGGAATTAATGGTAAAGTGAAATTATATAATGATAATATAATTTTTTAATGGTAAAATATTATTTTAATCCTATTTTATATTTTTTTTACATGATTCCAACCTTTTCAATATTAATTAATAGATTTATAAACTTTTATATAATTATAAAACTTTTAATCAAAATTCAAATAAAAAACTATTTAAAAAAATTTCATAATAGAATTAGTGCTATATAAAGTTGCACTTTCATTTCTAATATGCTCAATGGATAAGATTAACAATTACCATTTAATAGATTATCAAAATTCATAATAAAAGCTATCACTAGTTTAAAATTATAATATTAAATTAATAAAAAATAATATAAGAAATGTAAGAGCATAAAGAATGAGTTAATTTTTACTTTTATAGTTAATAAATACGGCTATAGAAATATTGACCTACATATACTATAATATATATATATATTTTTGAAAAGCCAATTTAGTCTTTTGACCTTTCTAAATCGTTAATATCATGCCCCCACCTTTTGAATTTTCAACATTAATTTATGCATGTCCCTTCTTGCAACGATAGCTCACCAAAATTTAAGGATTTGGATCACTTTAACTAGGAAGAATTTTCCTTATAACATTATCAGATTTTTTTTTTTTTTTTTTTCAGATTTACTGCTTACATGCTGCATCTTCTCAATACATTACGGTTTATAACTGTATCATTTTTCTTAATAATAAAAATTTGAGGAAATATCGCTCTTCAGTTGGAAGAGATGATTCAAAAAAACATCTTTTATTTAATAACTGTTTGAATCATATTTAGGCATATTATTAAATATAAATTTATAACAAAAGATATTAACAACCATTCCAATAGGGGGCCAATTGTTTAAAAGGTCGGGAACTAATTCGACTTTTGAAAGTAGTAAAGGGTGCAATTTGACTCCAAAGGCAAAAAAAATAAAATTTCTAGTTATGGACAAGGGTCTTTTTTTTAATTATAAAAAAAAAAATAAATAATGAGATTAAAGAGTTTATTTTGATAAAACTTCAAGACTTTATATATATAGCAAAACTAAGTATATTTACCAAGACTTAGTATATATATATATATGTGTGTGTGTGTGTGTGTGTGTGTGTGTGTGTGTGTGTACCAAGACTTTATTTTGGTCTTTACTTTATTGCTACCCATATGCTTTAATTTTCTTTTGGAAAGACTTTTCACACTTTTGGAATGGTTCATATTTCTACATGCCATGGTGAATTTCAAATTATTCTCTTCTTCGATTCCTAATAGATAGTATTTAAGGTTGTTGATAAAGATTAATGACATATTACATAGATTATTGAAATACTTTCTTTGTTATTATTATTATTATTATTATTATTATTATTATTATTATATGGCCTTCTAAGATTTCCTTTTTTTTTTATATGGCGTTTTACATTACAAATGCACTTTTAGTGGTGTTTGCTCATATTTGCCTATATTAAAAGTACGAGAAATGTTCAATATTAAATGTAAATAATCTTATATTAAACCTTGATAATTAAGAATAAAGAGAATTTTAGTATGGAAATATAGTTTTAGAGAAGAGTTATTAAAGGTAAATTAATTATTTTAATAATCTAAATTAATATATCATTAGTCTTAATAAACAACTTTAGACGACATATAATAAAAAAAAATGAGGGAGTAATTGATTTAACATTGATACTTCTCTATGTAAACTCTACTTTTCATGTCAAAATTTTCTTTTCTTCTTAATATCATGGCTTGATTCTAGTATTGTTTGCATTAATTACTAAATCTCTATTAGTTTAAATAAGACTACATTTAAGAGATAAAAATACATTGATTATACCAATCGTCATATAAAATAGAATAATGGCAAGTAGAAAACAGCATTATTCCCAATTCTTAGAAAAGAACAAAGAAATTTCAACATGAGCACAATTTTCAATTCTAAATGTGTCTATCAAGCACATAGTTTTCTAATATAGCACACTAGATTAACTCTGGTTGTTGGATAATTAACTCAACTTATACTCTGTCAATATGAGTTTTCTCCATGAAACTTAAATTGATGGCTAAGTTTCTGTTTCTGAACAGAGTACTCTGTTTTTTTACAATTATTTTGGGTATATGTTACTCTTATAAAAGTATTTTGAATTTATATAAAAAGAGTAATATATGTTACTCTTATACATGTATTTTGAATTTATATAAAATGGGTAATATTTGTTACTCTTCCATATGAATTGCTAAAAGGGTAATATTTGAAAGATTTTGATTTCTTGTAAAACATGGAACCAAGCATTGTACATCCAGCAGCAGCTGAGTAGTTGATAGGAGGTGGATCAGAGGCCTTCTATTCTCTTATGACGGGCTCCTTATTCCTCCTTTAAGAAATACAATATTTCCATAGCCTCCAATTGCTCACCATATCAAATATGGTTTCTGGGTTATTGCAATTAGATGGTAATTGAAAATGAAAAAACAAAACATAATAAGAAAGAAAAAAACAAAACATAATAGGCATGAACTCCATGACTAAAGCCTTAAACTCCGTGGTACAGCAACAGGTGATTATTTTGATAAGATTTCTATGGTGAATCTTACGAAGTACTTCACACTCCACATCAAAACTTTTGAATGCTTCTTCTGATTCCAAATTGTAAACCTTGACCGCAATGGGCATTCCATTTGAAAAAGTACCTTTGTACACCTAGCCAAAACTTCCTCCTCCAATGTTGAAATATTAAAAACAATGGAAGGAAGTATTCCATCAAGATTGTTATCTCTAAGATCCAGGTAAACAAGGTTACCTATTTCAAAGGTCGGAATGCTACCTGTCACAATTCATAAACTTATATATTAAGAAAATAATAATAATAACAAAAAAAAACTCTACATCTCTTGCAATAAAAAATTTACCACCAATGGAATTTATTTTTACAATAGAAATGCCTCTCGGATTATTTTCTCCCAAGCCAAGACCACTTAGCCGGGTCAGATTTCCAATCGATGATGGACTTTTACCACCAATGGAATTTCTTCTTATATGTAACACCTCCAAATTTATAAGATTGCTAATGGACTCTGGAATTTCTACTAAATAGAATAAAGAACAATTTTGCAACTGGTTAATTACTATGTTATCAAAATTTATAATAGCAGCCATCATTATTATGGATATGTGATTTTATAAGAAATTCCAAACTTTTGGCTTAAAGATTTATTTTCATGCATGTTAAGACTTAAGAACTCTATTGTTTACTTGTTTGTTTGAGATAATTCTAAGTTGTTGGTACTTATTAGTTATAACTTTTTAATTTACGAAGATATTTATGACTTTGTGTACTAAGTAATTTGTGTGGAGGTTTGTTAATTTGTTTTTATTTATATATAAAATTATGAATATATATATATATATAAAATTAAAGAATTCGGTTCGACCAGTATCAAACCGTTCCGACCGTGAACCAATTGCCTCACCTATTCCCTGTCCAGTCCGGTTTTGATAATATTACTTTAAAGATATAATATTAAATTAACAAAGAAAATAATAAACGAGATATAAGAGCATAAACAATGAGTTAACTTTTACTTTTATAGTTAATAAATACAAGTGTAGATGTCCATATACGGATATACTATGAATAGTTGTATTGAGACCATTTTAATTAGATATGGAAAAAAAAAAATTTTGGCTTAATGATAAGGGCAATTTTGTACTTTTGTATGAAAAAATAAATGGAAGGATAAATTATTGAATTCAATAAAATTTAATGATTGTAAAATACATATATAAATATATATAGATTGCATTATAGTATACTCCCTCGGGTCACAAATGTAAGTCGTTTTGGGCTTGTGCACCAATATTAAGAAACCATTAATAAGTGACTAATGAGTCAAAATTCTCTATTTCTCGCTCCTTAATATACATTTAAATTAATTAAATATCTCATTTTAGCCAATGAATTCTTATTATTCTTTCTAATTATATATTGGATAATGTGTTTATAGTACAATTAATTGCTAAAAGAGAATAAGAGTATCAAAAAAAGTGAGAATTAGTAATTGACAAAAATTAGTTATGAGTAAAACGACATGTAATTGTGACTTTTTTTGAAAGCGTAAAAGACTTATATTTGTGAACGGAGGAAGTAATATACAAAAATGCAGTGAATAATAAATTGTGTAAAGAAACATTGAGCCCAAGCCCAGTCCGACCCAGCTTAAATTTAGGTGGGCTCATGTAGGGCTTGGACTCGGAACTAAAAAAAATCCCAAGCCCAGGCCGCCTAATTGTAATATATTTAATATTAAAATTAATTAATATTATAATACAATTTTCATATACAAAATATTATAAATTAAATAATATTAAAAGGCGGGCCGGCCCGGATCGGACCCAAACGCGGCCCTAAAATAGGTGGGCTTTTGCAGACTCAGACTCGAGCCGGGCTTTTTCAATTTTTATTTGTCCAAGCCTCCAAGGCGGGTGTGCTTTTCCAATATATTTATAAATATATTTAAATTGCGTTATAGTATATTATATAAAAAATGCAGTGAATACTACATGCTTGATCTTCCTTTATTGTTTATATAGATAGATAAATAGATTATTACTAAAATGAAAAATAGATTATTGCTAAAATGAACTTTTGACTGAGTGAAAAATTTCTTATCAAGCAAGCTTTGCAATTCCTTACTGTCGATTTTATCCAACTTGTCAATCGAACTAAAATGGCCCAAAGTAAGAACGAGAATGAAGAGTTCCATATCACAGTTTTGCTTCTACCAAAACCAGACTTCCTAAAATCAGATCAAAAGCTTTCCACTTTCTGCACAAACCACAAATTACAAGACTAGAGCCTGCATTCATATTGGAAGTAGAATCATTTAGTCTCATAACGCAATAGAATGCAAAAGAAACCCAATGGTTTTCTAAAAATTGGGAAATTGATAATATCAAGTGGTTGGTGAGTGATGTAGAGGAGCAAGCATTGGCTTATTTGGCCAAATTTTATCATGAATAGTAATTTCAGAAAAATGGTCCGATTTTAGTGATTCTTGAGCCAAACTTTATTGGAAACGGGCCAACGGTTCAAACACACGTCTTTAGCCGTGACGTCCGTCGCTTTTCAGCCAAAAAACATAGTTTAGGGCTTCAAAATCGCAATTTACTGTTTTTTTTCCTATTTCGGTAATTTTTTCGATTTTTCTTGTTTTTTCCCTTTTTGTTTGGGTTTTCTAGATTGACTAGAATTCTGTTTAGGCAAGGGATATCCTGTTTTGGGTTGGTTTAATTATAGCCTATAAATAGACTTTTCTTTTGAGTTGTAATCAGTTTTGATTGAAATAAGATTTCGGAATTCAATTCCTTTTACCCTGCTTTTGTGAATTTTGCGAAATTCAATTAGTAGAAGACTATTATCCGGCATCGTGCGCGATCAACGGATTCTAGTATCCTTTGTTCGAGTTTCCGCTGCATCAGTTGGTATCAGAGCCGAATTCCTAGTCCCTAACCGTCATCATGCTGCCAAGGAGAGAGCGAAGGGTTGACGAGGTCGCGGGTCAGGATGATCTGAATCGGTTGGAGCAAAGGGTCGAGCAACGCCTGATGGACCAGAGGATGGAAACCATAACAGTTCGTTTGATAGATCGAATGGATAGGTTGTTCGCAGCTCACATGAGGGCGAATCCTCGACAAAAGAGGAACCCTAATTATGGAGAATTCAGAAACCCTTTTGTTGGATTGGAAGAATTCTATGACAGAAAGAATGAACTAATTTTCTCTCAAAAATCAAAACTTGAAGAAGGTAAATTCTTTGATTTCACTTTACCTCCAACATATGATGAAGATTATGCTTGTGTTGAAGTAGTAGATTATGATTCTTGTGACAAGATTGCTGGTATTGAAGAAACTTTACAGCCAATTTATGATGTATATGAAGACAAATATGAGAATTCTTATTGGAAGGGAGATGCTGATTGTATTGGAGTCAACTATATTTTGAATATGGATCCATTTAACAAACTCAAAGCTTGGTTTTTTAACGGGAAAACTCGAGGACGATTTTTTTCTAAGAAGAGGAGTATGATGCGGGCCACAAATAGTAAAAAGGATCAACAATTCAACTTGGGAACAATTACCTGTCATAGAAATAAATTAAAGATATATTTTAAATTGTATCTTTATTTTAATTGTAATTATTTTATAATTAGGATTAGGAATAGATTTTATTCAAAGGATCCTAAATTGATAAGGATTCCTATTTTGTTTGTATTTTAATTTATTTAGTAGTTTTTCTTATTTAGTCTAATTAGGAAGTTTAAACTATTTAGAAGTTTTGATTATTTAGGAGTTTTATTACATTTAGGATACTTTGCCTATAAATAGGCTATAATATAGTTTGTAATAGGAGTTTTCAATTGAATAAGAATTTCGGATTTAATTCCTTTTACCCTGCTTTTGTGAATTTTGCAAAATTCAATTAGTAAAAGACTATTATACAGCATCGTGCGCGATCAACGGATTCTAGTAACCTTTGTTCGAGTTTCCACTGCATCAGTGAGGTTGTGGGAAAATAAGGCCATATAATATTAGAACCAGAAACTGCATCAACATATGTAATAGAATAATGTCTAGCAGGAGGAACCAAAAACTTAGAAGAAATCCAGTCAGCTCAACACATTAAGGCCATGTGCTCCCTCTCTTAGTTATAATATTTACATGCATAGGGATGGGGGTACGTGCTCCCATGCCCCAAAAATTTCAGCCCAAAAAGTAGATTTAAATTTCATTATGCCCCAAACTTTTAGTTTATAATTTTTTTCACAACCCTTTTTTTATTATTATTCTTGTGTCTTTAAATAGATTTTTTTTTTTTAATTTTACCAGTCATAATCTAGAGTTTTTATAGTATAATCTTTCATGGCACAAATTTTAACCAAGTTTTTTCTTAGTATCTAAAAGGATTGAGTTTGAAGATTTGACTATTTCTGTAGCTTTCAACTCTTCTACAATAGGACAAAACATATTGATATTGACTATCACTTGATTCGTGAGCAGGTGGAGAATGGTTTTATTGTTGCACCACACGTTGTTTCAGCTCAACAATTAGCAGATTATTTTACTAAGTCTTTGCCTGGAACTCAGCTAGGACTTGTCATTACCATTTCCTAGCTTGAGGGGTGCATGCAGAGAGTTAATTAGTGAGCTGTAAAAATTAGCTAATTAGCAGTAATTAGCTTAACAGAGTTGGTCAATTATTTTCTTAACCCCGTGTAGATGAAAACACTGACTGGAATCAAGTCATTCATTTTGTCCTTTATCTTCAGCAAGAAATGAAACGAACGAATGCAAATTGACTTCTTTAGTCCAGAAAATATTGAAGATTATAATAAAATAAAACATCTGGTTTGCTACGAGATAACAGGAGTGTATGTGTCAAGTATAGCCTAGCAAGCTTAAATGGGCCATGGGCTTCGGTTGATAGCAGCAGGAAATAAAAGCAGTAGAAGAAGAAGAAAGGAAGGAAGGGAGAGCAGCAACTAAGAAGAAAAGGTGTTGGGCGTTTGATGAGGTGGCAAAGTTGTTAAAATTAGCCAGCTGGAAATAACGGTTTTCCCACTCATTTTCCCCCTTTTCTTTCTGTGTCAAGTTTCATTCTTTTTCTCTATAAATAGCATGTACAATACAATTCAATTTGTGAGGAATAATAGAAGTCATTTGATTCAATTGTTTTCTGATGGTATCAAAGCGATGGTGAGAAGAAATGCAAATCGATATGAAGTTTTCCATGAAGAAGAAGTTGTAAACCACGAAGCTCACAATAATGAAGAAGAACAGAGCAACCGGACTGTGCAAATCAATCAGCCGGAGAATCCAGGAATTTATTTGGTCAATGCTGTGCTTCCAGGGAAGAATTATCTACCATGGAGCAGAGCTATTAAGAGAGCGCTGACAGCTAAAGAAAAACTAAAATATATTCTTGAAGATAACCTTAGGCCAGAAGCAGACACTCCAGAGTATGAAAGATGGGAGAAAATCGACTGTTTAGTATCCTCATGGATTCTTAACTCTATGTCTAAAGAATTGTGTGAAGATTTTCTCTATGCAGAAACGGCAAGAGATCTATGGCAGGAGTTGGAGCAGCATTTTGGTGATAGCAATGGTCCTTTGCTTTATCAGATAAAGAGAAGCATCAGTTTGTTTACTCAAGGTAATATGTCTGTGATGCAATATTATACAAAACTTAAGAGATTATGGAATGAACTTAATCTGCTGAGACCAAACCCTATGTGTCATTGTGGAGTTTCACAAAATTATGCCTGTAATGCATTTAAGAGAATTTCAGATTTACAAGAAGAGGATAGCCTTATACAATTTTTGATAGGACTCAATGATAACTATGAACATGTGAAGAATCAAATTCTGCTTATGGATCCATTACCTTCCTTAAATAAGGCTTATTCAATGCTTACAAGAGTTGAAAAACAACATGAGCTATCAGCAGATAACATGATTGAAATTGCAAATCTATCTCAGAATCATTTCCATCAATCTGTTTTAAAACTTCCTCAAGGTTCTGGATCTGGTTTTAAGAAGAAGAAGAAAGATGATAGAAGCAAAAGAAGTGTCATTTGTACACATTGTGATGCCCCTGGTCATACTAAAGAATCCTGTTTTCAGTTAATTGGTTATCCAGATTGGTATATGGATTTGAAGAAGAAACAAACTCAGGCACATGTGGCTGAAGCAGATTCAGATTCAACATCTAGGGAAGAAGATTTCATCAGTTAAAAGCATATGGCAAATATGATTGAGGAGATGTATAGACAATATAAGGAGAAAGATAAAGTGACAGGAGAAAAACACAAAATGAAGCATCATTATGATACACCTGTTAATGCCACTGATCTCTCAGCTTTTGCAGGTTCAGCAGGATTCCTTGAGGCAAAACCTTCAATGAAACAAACAGCATTTTTTTGGATCCAGTTCTGGTGAGCATATCTCTACCTCTTTTTCATTTCACTCCTTTGATCTGAAAATGAATGAATGGATAGTGGATAGTGGAGCAAGCTCACATATGACTTCTCAACTAAATCTCTTTACAAGGAAATCTTATCCAACTAGAAAACAAGTAGTTTTACTTCCTGATGGTTCTAAACAAACTGTACAACACTTAGGAGATGTGATTTTATCATCCAATTTGATCCTGAAGAATGTTCTTCATATTCCTTCTTTTCGATACAATTTATTGTTTGTTGGGAGATTGCTAGAAGAAGGCAATGTGAATATCATTTTTAGTGCTGATAATTGCTATTTATAGGATCGACATACAAGTAAATTGTTGGCAGTAGGGTGGAAGATTGGAGGTTTATACAAGCTGGATGCAAGCTCTTTTGACCCTCATGTTTTACAATCTACAGTTTGTCTTAGTAGTATGAATTCATTGGACAATGTTGATTCTAATAAGCCAAATATTTGGCATTTAAGATTAGGCCATGTTTCTGCCAAAACTTTACTTCATATTCCAGAAATAAAATACAAATGTAATGATCATGTATGTTCTATTTGTCCTATAGCTACTCAGAGTAGACTTCCCTTCTATCGAAGTTGTATTTCTTCTACAAGTATTTTTCAGTTGCTTCATGTTCATCTTTGGGGCCCCTATTCTATTCCTTCTAAAAGTGGTGGAAGGTATTTCATTACCATTGTTGATGATTACTCCAGGTATACTTAGGTAATTATGCTTCAACATAAAACTCAAACTGCAATCGCTTTGGATATTTTTCTTACTATGATACAGAACCAATTTGAAAGAAATGTGAAGGTAATCCGGTCTGATAATGGCAGTGAATTTTTGAATCATAAAGTTACAAAAGTATTCCATGACAGGGGTATTTTACATCATCGAAGCTGTGTATATACACCTCAGCAAAATGGTGTTGTGGAGCGAAAACATAGACACTTATTGAATGTTGCCAGGTCTGTTCTATTTCAGGCTTCTTTAACTAATGAGTTTTGGGGTGAAGCTATACTATATGCCACTGCAGTCATCAATGTCTTACCAAGTAAAGTGTTAAACTGGCAGACCCCTCATTCTCTTTTATATCAATCTCCTCCAGATTATACTAGATTTCATGTTTTTGGATGTCAATGTTTCTACACTAACACTCATCCTTGTAAAAATATTGAACCCAGAGCATTTCCTGGTGTGTTCATGGGTTTTTCCCCAGGCCAAAAAGGGTATAAGCTGTGGGATATTACAACACATAAATTTGTAGTGTCCAGAGATGTGAAATTTCATGAAGACATTTTTCCCTTTGCTACCACACAGGTTCTTTTGCCTTCCTCTGTCTCAGTTTCTGATTCTGCTCCACCTGCTTTACCACTTTCCTCTGCTGCCCTTCGCCAGTCCACCAGAGTAACTCATCGCCCTCAATGGTTTTCTGATTATATTATTGCTACTGCTGCTTCTTACCCTTTGCCAGAAATTTCCATTTCTGAGCAACAAATGGCTTTTCTTAGCAATGTTATGCAGGACAAAGTGCTCCAGAATTATAAAGAGGCCAGCCAAGATGCTCGATGGGTGGAAGCTATGCAGCAAGAGCTCTCAGCTTTTGAAACCAACCAAACATGGCAGTTAACTACTTTACCTCCAGGAAAGCGTGCTCTTGCTTCAAAATGGGTATATCGCATCAAATACACACCAATAGGGGCTATTGACAAGTTCAAAGCTAGGTTGGTTGCTAAAGGTTATAATCAGACCTTTGGCATTGATTATCATGATTGTTTCCTATTGCCTACATTGTTACTGTTAGGCTCTTAATTGCCATTGCTGTAGCCAAGCATTGGGAGATCCACCAGGTTGATGTTAACAATGCTTATCTCCATGGGTTCCTTGATGAAGAAATTTATCTTCAACCTCCAGATGGGTATTCTGTTGCTGATTCTAACAAAGTGTGTAAGCTTACCAAGTCTTTATATGGGCTCAAGCAGGCTGGTCGTCAGTGGCACAAGGAATTGACAAGCAAGCTTCTTCAATTCGGATTATAGAGATCCTACCATGATACTTGCCTTTACACCATGACCAAAGCAGATAGTTTTCTCATGGTTGCCATTTATGTTGATGATATCCTCATCTGTGGATCCCATTCCCTACAGATTCATCAATTCAAAGATTATCTGCATCAACTGTATACCATTAAGGATCTTGGTCCAGCACATTTTTTCCTTGGCGTTGAACTTTCTCGCACTCCAGATGGTATTTTGCTTTCTCAAGCCAAGTACATCCTAGACATGCTTACTGATGTGGGCTATCAAGAGGTCACTGCTGCTCCTAGTCCTTTTTGTTCAGGCATTATCCTTTCTGATCCAGGTACTCCTATTGATGATCCTGAGCTCTACCGTAGACTTGTGGGCCGCTTACTCTACCTTGGTTTCACTCTTCCTGACATCTCTTTTATCACTCAACAACTCAGCCAATTTATGCAAACTCCATGTCTGCTTCACTTACAAGCAGCCCTCCATGTTCTTACCTTAAAAGGACTATGCACTATGGCGTGTTTTACTCTTCTCAATCCAATTTTCAGCTTACAGGATACTGTGACTCTGATTGGGCCACCTGTAAACAGAGTCACCTGTATCATGCTGGGTTCTTCTCTTATCTCCTGGAAATCTAAAAAGCAGTCCACCGTTAGTCGATCCTCCGCAGAGGCGGAATACCAGAGCATGGGTTCTGCAACTTGTGAATTGAAGTGGCTTAGCTATTTACTTAAGGACTTAAACATTCCAGTTCATCTCCCTATCCCTCTTCATAGTGACAATGTCGCTGCTATTGCCATTGCCAAAGACCCTGTTTCCATGAGAGGACCAAACACATTGAAATCGATTGTCACCTGGTTCGCGATTGTGTTGAGTCTGGATTTCTTTGCACTCCTTATCTTTCTTCCCAGAATCAACTAGCTGATCTTTTCACTAAGGCCAAACCTCATCACTAAATGCTTCCTGCTTTGTCTTAATTAGGGCTTGTTTCTATAAGCCACGATGACTCTCATCGTGAGGGGGGGATGTTAAGTATAGCCCAGCGAGCTTAAATGGGCCATGGGCTTCGGTTGATAGCAGCAGGAAATAAAAGCAGTAGAAGAAGAAGAAAGGAAGGAAGGGAGAGCAGCATCTAAGAAGAAAAGGTGTTGGGCGTTTGATGAGGTGGCAAAGTTGTTAAAATTAGCCAGCTGGAAATAACGGTTTTCCCGCTCATTTTCCCCCTTTTCTTTCTGTTTCAAGTTTCATTCTTTTTCTCTATAAATAGCATGCACAATACAATTCAATTTGTGAGGAATAATAGAAGTCATTTGATTCAATTGTTTTTTGAGTATGGACTTGTGTTTTGTCCAATCCCACCTGCTTGCAGAACAAAGAAAGGCATTTGGGCTTTGGGATTTTGGCATTTTCTTCTGTGTTTAAATGTGACACCCAACTCCAAAATTTTATAACCATTCTGTACCTCGCCGGCGAATTTCACCGCCGCTGCCGTACATGGTAGCCGGAAAATTCAAATATCGGCTTATGGAGAAAATGAGCCTAACATCGCGATCCTTATTATCAGCAGCAGCTAAGAAGAAAAGGTGTTGGGCGTTTGATGAGGTGGCAAAGTTGTTAAAATTAGCCAGCTGGAAATAACGGTTTTCCCGCTCATTTTTCCCCCTTTTCTTTCTGTTTCAAGTTTCATTCTTTTTCTCTATAAATAGCGGGCACAATACAATTCAATTTGTGAGGAATAATAGAAGTCATTTGATTCAATTGTTTTTTAAGTATGGACTTGTGTTTTTTCCAATCCCACCTGCTTGCAGAACAAAGAAAGGCATTTGGGCTTTGGGATTTTGGCATTTTCTTCTGTGTTTAAATGTGACACCCAACTCCAAAATTTTATAACCATTCTGTACCTCGCCGGCGAATTTCACCGCCGCCGCCGTACATGGTAGCCGGAAAATTCAAATATCGGCTTATGGAGAAAATGAGCCTAACATCATGATCCTTATTATCCCAAGAGCTCAATTTCACCGTTGAAACACATTAAACCCATTGAAAAGTTGTCAGATCGGAGAAAAATCACCTTTTTTGCCGGTGAAACACCAATCTCTGACCAAAGCACCTTCTACACTTCCATCTTCACCTGATTCCAAGGTTTTCGACCTCAAAATCGTGAGAAGAAGGCTGCAGCATGGCACATCAAGGTGGGCAGCCTTTAGCAAAAAGTTTCTCTGCCTCAAAACATTTCAGAGACGATGTTTCTCTCAACAAAATTTACATAGAATCGTAGCCCAAGCTGAAAACATCATTTTGATACCAAGATTGCGAGAAACAGTGATCATATGGGTGAGAATCGACCTTTTGAAATTGGGAAGGAAAGAAGAAGGAAAAAAAATGGCATGGGAATATATAAGAGAAAGTAAGTAACCCAGAAGCTTCCCGTTCCCCTCCTGCCCCTCTTTCCCTCTTTTCTTTATATATATAAATATATTTATATATTTATATATATATATATATATATATATATATATATATAACTTTCCCTCTTTTCTTTATATATATATATATATATATATATATATATATATATATATATATATAATATAAAAATATCTTTCCTAGAAAATTACAATTTTACCGTTAAATTAATATATTTTTAACTTCTAAATATTCCCACATAACTTTTAATTCTTTTCGATTATATCCTTACTGTGGATAAAAATTTCACTAACAGAACTTTCTATTCCATAAAAATCCTCAAATTATAATATCACTTTTTAAATATTAATACTTATTAAATTTTCAGGGTATTACACTATAGCTTGTCAATTTTGTATTAGTATTCATCCCTCAATTAATGGTGAGCCAATTGGTGAGGCCAAGAAGAAATGGAAGAGAGAAGGAGGATAAGAGATGGCGTGCCTTTTACTCAGATTTTGATTAGATTTTGTGTAGTGTAATTGGCACATTTGTTTCTTTCTTTCTTTAATACTCTGTCCAGTTTTGAAATAATATCGTATAAGAAAAATTCTCATGTTTTTAAATAGTTATCATTTTAAGAAATCGAGAAAACAAATAATCTTCCTAATCTATGTGTCAAATTCTTACACGACATCTTTTTGAAACCGAAGGGTGTATCAATTTGTCCTCTAAACTACACAACTTTTGACTTATACTATGGAAGAGACATTTCGTGACCTTAAGAGTAAACATATAGGTGAATTTGATGCCAAGTGAATTGGCTTATGTTAATCACGGATGTATACCACTTATATGTCACTCTTTAGCTTTATTTATCTCTAATATATAATCTCCAACACAAGCGGGTCAATTTATTTAATAAATAAAAATGGAATAAGGTATGATAAATATATATCATTCCAACTGTATTATTTTTCATATATATAAAACGAGATCGAATAGACCAAACTTTAAATGATAATAAATGATATATATGGACATGGAAAGTGTCAGAAATATGGCCAACCATGATAGAAGAAGAGGCTAATGTGGGAAAACGAAAAATGCCCCACAAAAGCCACTGCGAAGCCAAGTATTCAGCTCCAAAATCTAACAAAATAATAATAACAATAATAATTATTATTAGCAAAATACGAATTACTCTAGCACATGTTAACTTAAATGCTTGTGGTTAAATAACAAGGATGGGGAAATTTTCTTAATGTTTTTCTTCTTTAGAATAACAGAGTATGGGTCCGTGCAATTTTGCATTCAATAATAATCTGTTTCTTTTTTATACCTCAAAGACACGTGTTTATGATGTAAGCGTTGGTGTTTGTTACTGGATAAAGTATGATTTACACAAGTTTTTATGAAGGAGTTTAACGGTGCCGTTTCAAGGTGTTTCAATGAATTAGAAGGTCAAGACAATGAAATGAGATAATAAAAGTGATATTCAATTATTTGAAAATAATTACAATTTGCCATTGGACACTGTTGAATCATCGTTCCATTATATAAGTATATAGATAAGAAGTCATATCTGTTAGTATTTCTTAATTATAGCAATATTCCTTTTCTGGATGATTGAGCAGTTGAAGTACTTTTACTCTTTTGTTATTCATTTGTTTGATTTTAAGACAACAAATTCCAAGATTAGAAAAGCAAGACATGAAGTCACATTGTCCATAAAACTCATCATATTATTTATGACGTACTACTAATTAATTTTGTTGAACATCCTTGAGAAACTTAAGTTTAATCTTGTTGAGACCACTGTGAACATCTTTGCTACTAATCCTCTCCTCCGGTAAATCTGCACAACACATTAATGTCAACTCCGTAATTGATGATATGCAATCTATCTTAGCCAGATAATGTTGTTCGTTGACCCTAAGCAAATTGGGATCACCAAGTTGACTGATTCCGTAAGGTAATGTTTGTTTGATCCATTGCTTCATGCTCATTTCGTCATTAAACATCTTCTTGTGAAACTTTCCATCAGTAAAATACCGAAACTGTACATATCACCTTTTATTGATACAAGGCCTTCTAATCCGTACTCTAAATCAGAAAATTTTTTTTTTTTTTTATCAGTATAGCAAAAGCAATTATTATTTCAAGTTTAAAAAAAATAAAAAAATAAAAAATCACCTGGTGCCATGTAACCAACAGTAGCAAGGGTCACAGTTTGAATGACAAATTGATCCTCTTCGACTAGTTTTAAGATTCCAAAATCAGTTAGATGAGCAACCATATCCTCATCTAAAAGGATATTGCTAGGCTTCAAATCACAGTGGACAATAGGTTCTAAAGATGCAAGTGCAAAAACTATTGATCCAATCGCCATCAGTGCTATCTTTACTTTTCTAGATTGGCTTTGATGGCTACTTTTGCAAGAATGGACATGGAATCTAGGTGCCCCACAAATTCCTTTATTTCCTGAAATGATTGAGTTGACAAGTTTCTAAATGGCCTTGCATTAGGAATTTCCCCTTGTAATTTAGTGATTGACACATTGAAACCTTTGAGATATTTTAATATCGCTAGTGACTTGGGGATTTCTCCCCAGAGAGATTATTGATTGATAAATCCATTACTTCCAAGCTTACAGCATCACCAAGTGATTCCGGACTGGAACCCTCTAATCTATTATTAGATAAAGAGAGATATTGGAGGCTTCCAAAGGTGAGTGGGATACTGCCTGAAAATTCATTTTGTGAAAAATCAAGTAATGTAACCACTTTCAAATTGCCAATAGCTTTCGAAAGAGAACCACTCAAAGAATTCGATGACAGGCTCAATTGCAAGATGTCTATAAGCTTCCACAAGGTTGAGGGAATAGTAGAATTAAGTCTGTTGGATTCTAAAAAGAGATTTCTCAAAGAACTCATATTACTCAAGCAAGAAGGAACCTTTCCAAAGAGCCCATTTTCCCCAAAGATATGGTAACTAGACTTTGTAAACCACACAATTCGGAAGGTATGGTCCCTCGTATTCTATTTGACCCAAGAAATAATCCTTGAAGCTTCCTTAATTTTCCAAATGTCATAGGAATGGTTCCTTTTAAATCATTATTTGACAAAGACAATATAATCAAGCTGCTTAAGTTGCCAATTTCCTTGGGAATGAAGCCAATTAGTCCACTACTCCCAATGAACAAACTTTCAAAAGAAGAAGATAGATTTCCTATGGAATTTGGCAAAGTAACATTCAATGGATTCCTATCCAATACTAAATATGTCAAATTTTTGCAATTGACCAGTTAGGAGAATAAAGTGAATAAAAATTGGCTACTGAGGTGATTGTTCCCCAAAACGAGATGTTGAAGGTTTCTTAAATTACCAAGATCATCAGGAACAGAACCAAAGAACATGTTATGAGACAAGTCGATTGTAATAAGCTTAGAGGTATTAGAGAGAGATATGGGAGTAGGACCATCCAAGTTATTTTCTTCACTATAAAGTTCCTCAAGATTGGGAAGATGGAGACCAAAGCTTGGAGGTAGACCGCCTGAGAAGTTGTTAAAATGCAAGGCCAATACCATCAGTCTTGAAATATTAAAAATTGTGGAAGGAAGTATTTCATCAAGACTGTTGTTACCCATTTGAAAGGGAATGCTACCTGCAATTAATCACTTCAACTTAAGAAAAAAAAAAAAAATAATAATTCTCTACATCTCGTGATATGAAATTTATGTATATAGTTTTTTCAAAAGATTAATAAAAAAAGTGACAGTTCCATATATATATATTATAAACTGAAATTGTATTTGCCAAAAAAGTAATAAAATAAAATTACAAGGTTTAATTAAGATACCAAATGTTGTGCAATATTGTAAGATAATTTAAAGTCTTCCAACTGTATTTCTGTCATCACATATAAACTTGGAAACAAGAAAATTCATTCAAAAACCATTAATGAATTGAGGAATTGTCCACAAAAATCAATGATAAATTGCACAAATGTAAATAAAAATTTAAATTCTAAGAATTTTATGAAAATAATACCTCTTAATCTATTGTCGTCCAAGCTATGATACCATAGCTGTTAAACATAAATATTGGAGTGGAAAAATATATCTTCTATATTGATTCAAGATTACAAAGAATACAAATATATAAAGATAGAGGACTTGACCAACAAGCAAGGAATACAAGGAAAGAGAACTATACAGGAAAACAAATACAAGGAAATATAAGTAGAGTAGGAAACAATTATATATACAAAATAGGAAAATAATAAATAGGAAAAACTATATTCCTTATCAGCCCCCCTCAAGCCGATGGGTGTCACAAACATGCAGGCTATCGCGAAGGTGTAAAAACCGGGCTTGACCCAACGGCTTGGTAAACAAATCGGCCAATTGATCTGAGGATGACACAAAGCGAACATGTAGCGTACCATTTTCAACTAACTCCCGAACAAAATGGTAGTCTAAAGCAATGTGCTTAGTCCGAGCATGAAACACAGGATTTTTACTTAAATAAATGGCGCCAATATTATCACACCAAAGAGTGATTTTGCCCATCACAGGAAAACCAATTTCTGACAAGAGTGAGTGCAACCAAAGAGCTTCAGCAGTAGCATTGGCAAGGGCTTTGTACTCGCTTTCAGTACTCGATCTCGCAATAGTGGGTTGCTTTTTGGCAGCCCAAGAGACAAGACTGGAGCCTAGAAAAATGCAATATCCCCCGGTGGATCGACGATCATCAGGACAACCCCCCCAATCGGCATCAGAAAAACTATTAAGATGAATAGTGGAGGCTCGGGGCAGAAGCAGACCATGATGAACAGAACCTTTCAAATAGCGAAGAAGGCGTTTAACCGCCCCCCAATGAACTGTAGTGGGACAATGCATGAATTGGCATAACTTGTTGACAGAAAAAGCTATATCAGGCCGAGTGAGAGTGAGGTATTGAAGAGCACCAACAACACTGCGATATTCATTTCCGGAGACAAGAGGCTGCCCCATGTGTTTGGAAAGGTTGGGGGTCGTAGCCATGGGTGTGGCACAACAATTGGATTCGGCCAGCTGTGTCCTTTGAAGAAGATCAACAATATATTTGGATTGTCGCAAATGGATACCTCGCGAGCTATAATCAATTTCAATCCCCAAGAAATATGTAGCACGGCCAAGATCACGAATAGGAAATTCGGACTCAAGGGACGCCATGGTGGACTGAATGTGAGGAAGAGAAGAACCTGTAACAATGATGTCATCAACATAGCACAAGATATAAGTATAATTAGTCCCACTGTGATGAATGAACAATGAGTTATCTGCCTTGGATTTATGAAAACCAATGGTGAGAAGAAATTGACAAAGGCGAGTGAACCATTCACGGGGAGCTTGCTTCAACCCGTAGAGAGATTTCTGCAATTTGCACACATAATCAGGATGATTAACATCAAGAAAGCCAGGTGGTTGTTGCATATAAACAGTTTCCGATAAATTCCCATGCAAGAAAGCATTAGACACATCCAATTGATGAACAGACCAATTATGCATGGATGCAAGAGCCAGTAATGTACGAATTGTAGTAGCTTTTACCACAGGACTGAAAGTGTCCTTATAATCAATCCCTTCTTGCTGGGAATAACCCTTGGCGACAAGCCGAGCTTTGTACCTGTCAACACTTCCATCGGTATTACGTTTGATTTTAAAAAGCCATTTGCAACCAACAATATTAACATTAGAAGGTGTTGGTACAAGAAGCCATGTGTAATTATCAAGTAATGCTTTATACTCACAAGCCATAGCATCTCTCCAAACTGAAAATTTTCGAGCAACAGAATAAGGGGGTTCGGTTTGCAGATAATTGGTTTGAGAGAGTGTATGTAAGAGGGCAAGGCGATCTGGAGCGCGTCGGGTACGTGGATCCCGAAGTATCATAGTGTGAGCTTTGGGAGTAGGCGGATTGGGGCTGACGGGGGAAGGCTCAGGAGGACAGGTATTGGGGTGAGAAGTAAGATCAACCACCAAAGGAAGGCCATTGGTGGAAGAAGGAGGGATTGGTAGAGGTGAGGCCGCACCTGCATTTATGAAGGAGCGGATGGGATGAGGGTTCGGTGGAGGAGAATTAGGAATGGGAGCAGGAGCAGGTGAAGACCGAAGAGATGAGGGGGAGGGCTGTATAGGGGACTGATTAGAGGACAAGGAGGAGAAGTTACCTGGTGGATCCGAGACGTGCAGGGCTGGAATGGGCAAAGTGATGCGCGATCGGCAGAGGTGTGAAAACAACCGCCGAATCACTTAACTAGGGCAGTGTACCCGTCGTTGTCAAGTAATAATTCTGGATTAAGTCCAGGTATCGATCCCACAGAGAATTATTCTACGCCCAAAACCCAAAGATTCAACTTGCGTGACTTAAGCGAAAAGAAAGTTTAATTGATTATTATCCTAAGTTAAAATTGATTAACTACACCTAAGTGATCTATGTGAACCGCTTTCGCACTGGGATTAGGAAAAACTTGCGAAGGTTTAACCGATCTGTGAATGGAGATGGGGATGGCTCTGCTAATTTGATTAAATCACGAGACTAATATGGTTGCAAATTCCCCAAATGACTTTATATGAATGACTAAAATGGCGATTCGTTGAACTTATTAATTCCCTAGCCGGTTTACCCTTGTTTAGAGGCGGTCTAGCTCTAGGGTTCAGAAATTAAGGACCCGTAAATTCCACAGGGTTGTCAGTCCTAATGGTTTCCTAGGCGTCACTCCAGGTGAGGTCTCGAATATGAACCGATGAAATTAAGTTTTTATGAAACCAAAGCTATCATCCAATAAACATCAAGTAAGCATTAACAAACCAATCATTAATTTCAATAATCCAATCCAATACACAGAGATGAAACGAGTCAAGGTTACAATCTCACAATATCTATTGCAAATCGAAAAACTACACAAAAATGGAAGGGAAAAGCTAGGAAAAACTTGTGCCCTTCGTATTGCAGAGTCGCGACTTGGCGGTGGAATACCGTGAGAAGGTGAATCCCTATAGATGTACGAACACCGCAAGGGAGGAAGATTCTTTGTATGAAAAACACAATCGCCGTTCAAATCCGTTCCCAAAATACAAAAGAAAACTCAGAGGCTCTCCAAAACTGTCAAGTTGGCGGCTGACAAAAAAAGCCCCCAAACAAAACCTAAAAATCCTATTTAAATGTCTGGCCAAAAGGGGAAATTACAAAGCGGGAAAAGAAACACACAACTCGCCGAGTTGTGGAGCTGCACGCCGAGTTGTGGAGCTGCACGCCGAGTTTTGGAAACTCGCCGCCGAGTTTGCTGCTGCCAAAGAATGCCTCAATGTTGCACGCCGAGTTGTGGCAACTCGCCGAGTTGTGGAGCTGCACGCCGAGTTGTGGAAACTCGCCGACAAGTTTGCTACTGATTCTCAATGTTGCACATTTTCTTTCCAGCTGAGCCTTGATGTATTACTTCTCTACCAAAAATTACTCAAACAAAAAGGCATCAAAGCACCAACAAATTGAACAAATCATAACTTAACAAAATAAAAATAAAATGCAACGATTTTCATAGAAAATTACAAAATCAAAGAAAAAGAACAAAAACAATCTAAACCTAAACAAAAAGACAAAATGGATGTAAAATACTAAAAAGGACTGAACAAATGCCAAAATTAACCCGAAATACATTGACATAATAGGGTTAAAAACAACCCTATCAACCTCCTCACACTTAAGACCTTGCTTGTCCTCAAGCAAGAAAAGAATATGATCATAGAGCCTGATATAACACAGCGCAACCAAAAATTCATCGCGAATCAAAACACAAGAGCATTCCTTTCTATTGACATCTATTCAAAACCGAGCCCTAAAGATTGCCAAATTCAGCAAAAAAGATCAAGAGACAATGAGGTTTAGGCTAACCACCACTAGCTCAACACAGTCATCCAATACAAGCAATTTCGGTTTCATTCTTTCCATCACAAAGCCGGGTTTATTGAGTTGGTTTAAGAAGTTTACGCACACGAAATCATTGAGTTTCACTTCAGTTAAATCCCCGCATTTAGGACTCATAACCACAACTCAAACCCCACATTCTACAAAGTCACAAAGTCACAAGGCGAAAAAGAGAAAAACTGGGCGTTCGATCAAATTCTCGCACTAGTCTCACATTTGTTTGTTATTGAAATTTTTTTTTTTTTTTTTCTTTTTTTTTTTTTCTTTTTTTTTTTCTTTTTTTTTTTTTAGAGCTTACTTCGGGATGCAAAAACCGTTCCGTATTAGAGCGTTCCCGGTTGCCAGCCGAGTACCCCTAACCGTAGCGGGAATTGCGCTCCCTAGCGGCTACTAGCCCGGCCCATAGCCAAAATTTTTTTTTCTTTTAGCCAGCGGGACCAATGAGACGGCAATTAATAAAACAAACTCACACCCACATAAGACCCTTCTACCAAAATAACCAAGGATTTACAAAATACAGAGCCAAGTGCAATTACAAAACCCAAATGCGAGACAGCTTATAATCATGCACATTTTTGTATTTCATCCAATTTTAAACTCAAATAGCCCGAATTTGGATTTCATTAACTCCGCCTTATTACTTAAACAAATTTCTGCATTGAAAGTGGGGCGCCACAATCCAATCATGCCCCGCAACTCACTTCCACTAGCTTTCAATGAAGACTCGATTTTGAACAAATTCAATCCCCTAGGAATGCACCAAATGTTATGAAACTCATTATTATCAAGTTTTTCAAAAATGACAACCATGATAGCCAGAATTCAAGCACGTAAGCCTAACTTCGGAGGAGATTACAGTCAAACGGATCAACCTGACGACTCGAAAACAACTAACCAAACAAAACAAAAACAAACAAACAAACAAACATACTGACTCAAACAGCAGACCAAACAACTCATGCCAAATCACCAAAAGAAAATAAAACGCACAAATCCACATCCACGCACCAACAGAAGAAAAATTAAGTAAAAGGGAGGGAGAAGCCCTTTTCCTCCTCACACTTACGCTGCACTTACTCCGGGAAGTGCAATGGAAAAAGAGCAACGCAAACAAAGAAAGAGAAGGAAAAACTCACTGATCGGATGGTTCCGAAGATGGCGGAGGTGGAGGATAGGGCCAACCAAACTCCGGGCGATATTGAGCGGCAAAGGATTCGAAAGTAGCGATCCGCCCATCCAGCCTCGACACGGTCGACTCGAGGTTGGCAACGCGGCCATCCATTCGCTGCATCCACTCAACATTATGCAGATGCATAGTGTTGAGGGTGTCCAATATAGCCGAAAACTGGGCGTTGGTTCCGGACGAGGTGCTAGCTTTACCGGCGGCTGCTACTGGTTCGTCATGCCCGCCCTCAGGCTCGCCCATCGGCTCATCTTGTCCCATAGCAAGGGCTGCTGCTGCGCGCCCATGTGGCGGAACAAACTGCAAAGCATCAGGATTTATTGGTTTGCTAGGGATAGCAACCAGGTTGTTAGTGCATGCAGGAGTACGAAAATGATGAGCAATACGGGTAATGATGTGCCCTAATCCCATCTCCCCATGGGCCCTCTTAACTCTAGAGATCAATGCATTAAACACAAATTTGCCCAGATGTGGCTGAACATTATCTCTTACTCGACTCAAAATCATTAATTCCGAGTCGTTAATTTTGTTGGCTTCAGGCTTTCCCGAGAAATTAAATGCTATAAATTTAAAAACGTAAAACAAAATCGGGTCATGCAAAAGGGAAGCCTTTAAATTCTGGGGGTTATGCACCCCCCGACCAATAGCGTGCCAACAGCGCTGGGGTGTCATATTCTCAGGCCACGTATATACAGTGCCCGGAATCCCCAAAATCGTGAGCAATAGTTCAGCCGACAAGGAATATTCAACACCAAACAAGCGAAAATGCAAAGTCTTCTCCCTAGTCATACTATGAATTTTAACAGAAGCAGTAGTATAAAATTCTAGGGTAAGCGCCTTAAAAACGGGCGTACAAGCATTAACAAAGGGAGTCCAACCTAAGGCATCAAATTTTGCATGCAAAGCATCCTCATGACCAGTTTTAGACAACCAACTAGAGTCAAAATAATAAAAAGGGGCACATTCCAAATTAAACAAAGAAGTGTAACGCTCACCTTCCGCCACTGTGTCGAGACGAAATGGGCATTGGAACTGAATGTAGAGGGCCGTGGAAGGAGCGGCATGCTGTGGGGGAACGAACCCAGCAGACTGGCCTTCGGAGTCCGGAGAGGGGTCCCGTAGAATGGGAGGCCCCTTGCGCCGTTTGCTGCCACTGGTTGTGTTCTTGGTGCGGGTCATGGTGTGGCTATGGAGAAGAGAGGGAATGAGAGGAGAGAGAAAACTGTTGGGAGGTGAGAAAGTAGAGAGAGAGAAGAAGAGGAGAAAAAATTGGCAAGGGAAGAAGAGAGGGAAGGGGACGGCGGCTGCAAGGGATTTGAGAGGGAAGGGGACGGCGGCTGCAAGGGATTTGAGGTAGAGAGAGAAAGAAAAAGAGAAAAAATAAAAAAAAAAAAAAAGAAGGAGAAGAGTGAAATAGAGGACTGGGCGGCAGTTTTTGGGTTATGGGCGGCAGTTTTTTTTTTTTTTTTTTTTTTTTTTTTTTGGGAATATGGAGAGAACACGCCGTGTAAATGGGTAGCACGGCGTGTTCTACAAGTGTGAATAAGTTCCAGCAGAAAACACGCCGGCGTGTTTTTGTTACACGGCGTGTTGTTGGATTGCACGGCGTGTTGTTGTATTGCACGGCGTGTTGTTGGTGTGCACGGCGTGTTGTTGGTGTGCACGGCGTGTTGTTGCTAGGTGCCCTGAGTTCCAGTGTGTAACACGCCGGCGTGCATCCATTGCACGGCGTGTTGTGGCTTGAAATTCTCCCTGTGAGCGTGTTCCCTCCTTTTCGCCTTGGTGCAGAACTTTTCGCACGTGCCACTCCGTCCTCACACTTAATTGCTTGTTGCTGATCTTGTCTACAAAAAGAAAAGAAAACAGACACACACAAAAATAAAACATTAGTCCTAAAACAGTATGTACGAAAGACAGAAATTACTACATGCTGTGTTTATAGTCGAAACAGCTCGACTGTTGCCTGCTAATTGTGCTTATGCATCTCGGAGAAACAACACTTGCTTCTCCTCCGGTGTCCCTCCATGAATGTACGGCTTCAAACGGTGGCCATTCACCTTCTGAACCCCCTCGGGCGTAACAATCTCAACCAATCCCGAAGGGTATACCTGGTGTACATGAAATGGGCCCGTCCACCGGCTCCTCAGCTTACCCGGAAATAACTTCAGCCGTGAGTTATATAGAAGCACGAAATCACCGGGGCTGAAGTTTTTGGCCACAAGATGCGAGTCATGCCAGCGTTTGGTCTTTTCTTTATATATCCTCGCATTCTCATAAGAAGCGAGGCGCATTTCGTCCAACTCAACCAATTGCTTCAACCGGAGTTCTCCAACAGCCTGCACATCAAAGTTAAGAAATTTCAAAGCCCAATATGCCTTATGTTCTAACTCCACGGGCAAATGACACTCTTTACCAAAAACTAAACGGAACGGAGACATTCCAATCGGCGTTTTATATGCCGTCCTATAAGCCCAAAGTGCATCATCGAGCTTTAAGCTCCAATCCTTTCGGGATGCACTGACAGTTTTCTCCAGGATCCGTTTTAACTCCCTATTGGACACTTCGACTTGCCCACTAGTCTGTGGATGATAAGGTGTGGCCACCTTATGGGTTACCCCGTATTTATGCAGAATGCCATCAAATTGCTTATTACAAAAATGGGATCCTCCATCACTTATAATAGCTCTGGGGGTTCCGAATCGAGTAAGCACATGCTTCTTAAGAAACTTGATAACAGATTTTGCATCATTATTAGGTAAGGCCACTGCCTCGACCCACTTGGAGACATATTCAACTGCCACAAGAATGTACTGATTGTTGTGTGACTTCGGGAAGGGACCCATGAAATCTATACCCCAGACATCAAAGAGTTCACACACTAAGATGCCCTGCTGAAGCATTTCATTCTTTTGGGAAATATTCCCCACCCGCTGACACGCATCACAAGATTTAATATAATCGAATATGTCTCGTTTCATAGTGGGCCAGTAAAATCCACAAGACAAAACCTTCCCATAGGTTCTATCAGGCCCAAAGTGGCCTCCTGCTTCTCTATCATGGCACATATTAATTATGGACGGTACTTCATCATGTGACACACATCTCCTAATGATATTATCAGCACACAACCGAAACAAATAGGGCTCATCCCAAAAATAGTTTTTCGCGTCATGCAAAAATTTTTTCTTCTGGTTGTAAGAAAGATTAGGAGGAAGGATATTACCGACTTTGAAGTTTGCTATGTCAGCAAACCAAGGGATAGAAGTTACCGACAACAGTTGCTCATCCGGGAACGTGTCTTGAATTTCCAGTTGAGAAGAAGAAGTCTGAGTTCCTGCCGGAAGTCGGGACAAATGGTCTGCTACCACGTTCTCCACGCCTTTCTTATCCCTGATTTCAACGTCGAATTCTTGGAGAAGTAAGACCCACCTTATCAGCCTTGGTTTCGCATCCTGCTTTGCCAACAAGTACTTAAGAGCAGAGTGGTCAGTAAATACAATAACTTTAGACAGCACAAGATAAGACCTAAACTTTTCAAAAGCAAAGACTACAGCTAGCAGCTCCTTTTCAGTAACTGTGTAGTTCAATTGAGCTCCATTCAAAGTCTTACTCGCATAATAAATTGGGTGGAAAATTCTGTCCACCCGCTGACCCAGACATGCTCCTACTGCTACATCACTGGCATCGCACATTAATTCAAATGGTAAGGCCCAATCAGGACTTATCATAACAGGTGCTTCAATCAAATTCTTTTTAAGCAAGTTAAAAGCATGCAAGCACTTGTCAGAAAATTCAAACATGGCATCTTTTTGCAGCAAATCAGTCAAAGGCTTAGCAATTTTAGAAAAATCTTTAACAAATCTCCTATAAAAGCCTGCATGACCTAAGAAACTTCGTACAAGTTTCACCGAGCTAGGAGGAGGCAACTTTTCAATAACCTCGACCTTAGCCGGATCGACCTCCATGCCTCGTCCCGACACTCTATGCCCTAACACCACACAATCTCTTACCATAAACTGGCACTTCTCCCAACTAAGTGCCAGGTGAGTCTCCTCACAACGGTCAAGTACCCGGTCCAAATGTCTAAGGCATGACTCAAAAGTATGTCCCACGACCGAAAAGTCATCCATGAACACTTCCATGAAGTTCTCAATCATATCACTAAAAATAGCAAGAATGCATCGTTGGAAGGTGGCCGGAGCATTGCAAAGCCCGAAAGGCATCCGCCTATATGCAAATGTCCCATATGGACAAGTGAAAGTGGTCTTCTCTTGATCGAGAGGGTCCACGGGAATTTGCATATAACCGGATAGCCCATCTAAGGTACAAAAGTACTCGTGTCCGGCCATCCTTTCCAAAATCTGATCAATAAAAGGTAGTGGAAAATGGTCTTTACGGGTGGCATTATTCAACTTCCGATAATCAATACACATGCGCCACCCGGTGACAGTTCGAGTAGGGATAAGTTCACCCTTCTCATTTTCCACCACCGTAGTGCCCCCCTTCTTGGGTACACATTGAACGGGGCTAACCCACTGACTATCAGAGATGGGAAAGATAATACCTGCATCTAGCAATTTTATCACCTCAGCCCTTACCACCTCTTTCATATTCGGGTTGAGTCGACGTTGAGGCTGTGCACATGGCTTCACTTCATCCTCCAGAAATATCCTGTGTGTACAAAACGTCGGACTTATCCCCTTGATGTCATGGATCGTCCACCCGAAAGCTCCCTTATGCTGCTTAAGCACCTCCACTAGTTGTTCCTCCTGCTCAACTGTCAAAAGAGAAGATATAACTACTGGCAAATCATTAGGAGGATGCAAAAACACATATTTCAAATTAGGGGGAAGGGGTTTAAGCTCTAATTTTGGAGGCTCCTCTAAAGAAGACTTTGGTACTGGCTTGATTTCCCGCTCGAGATTCTCAAACCGCCCCTTTACCCATGAGCATTCCTCCTTTAATTCCCCATCCGCTTCTTCTTCATCCAGCCCCTGACTGATGACTTCCGTCATATCCCTGCAAAAGTTCTCAAATACACAATCGTCAATAGGGCAAAAAGAAGCAATCGCACTACAATTCTCCGTATCCATGGGATACTTCATGGAATTGTACACATTGAATGTCACCTCTTCATCCTGCAACCGGAGGATTATCTTACCCTCCTGGACATCTATCAGCGTCCTCCCAGTTGCGAGGAACGACCTTCCTAACAAAAGCGGGACCATGCTGTCCTCCTCCATGTCAATGACCACAAAATCAGCCGGAAAGATGAACTTGTCCACCTTCACAAGAACATCTTCCACCACTCCCCTGGGCCTGGTGATAGACCTATCTGCCAATTGAAGCGTCATGTTCGTGGCTTTGGGCTCGCCTAACCCCAATCTCCTGTAGAATGACAATGGCATCAGATTAATGCTAGCCCCTAAGTCGCACAGAGCGCTCACCACCTCCATATTCCCGATGCGGCAAGGGATAGTGAAACTACCCCGATCCTTAAGTTTAGGGGGAAGTCTGTTGGTGATGATTGCCGAACACTCCTCTGTCAAAGCCACTACCTCATCTCCCTCAAGCTTCCGCTTACCTGCAAGTAGCTCCTTAAAGAATTTAGCATACGCTGGCATCTCTTGGAGTGCCTCAATCAAAGGTAAATTAAATTCTAACTTCCTAAAAACCTCAAGGAACTTGGAATATTTCTGATCCAATTTAGCTTTCTTTTCCCTTTGAGGATAAGGGAGCTTAGGCACGTATGCCTTAACTGGTTCAGAAAATTTCACATTAATATCAGTATTGGGAGGAGGGGTTGAGTCTGAGTCGGGGTTGCTTACTTCTCCCGACTCATCAATTACCTGTACTGGTGGAGGCTGGAGTCCAGCATCAGAAATCGGTCTCTCCACCTTTTTACCACTCCGTAGCGTGATCACCTTGGCTGATTCCCTTTGGTGTCCCTTAGGATTTGGCTCTGGATGACTAGGGAGACTACCGGACGGTCGTTCTTGCCTTTCTCTACTCAGCTGAGCAACCTGTCTCCCCAAATCTCTACAATAAGCTTCGTTGTCGGCAAGACGGGATGAGATGTCCTTAAGTAAAGACAACACCGTCTCATCCTGCTTTGACTGCGATGCTTTTTGCGAAGAGTGAGGCTTATGTTCATCCGGGCTCTTACCCAACCCGTGGTCATAGTGCTCTTGACGGAACCCAGCCGGCGGTCTCAACACGTTTTGATTGTTGCCATAAGACATATTCAGGTGTTGATACCGTCGTCCGTAGTTCTGATTAGAATTATAAGTTTGAGGGTAGGGATGATTATACCTTGGGTTTCCGCCCACGAAACTTACATTCTCTGGATCTTGTGCGAAGGGGTCATGCTGCTGGCATTCCTGGTTGGGGTGATCTCCCCCGCAGGTGACACACATCACCGGTTGGCGCTGTGATGCATTCATGCTCATCCTCGCCATCAGCACGTCTAGCTTTTTATTTACATCATCCAGAGCTGCGTCTCGGCGTCCCGACTCAGCAACTCGGACTTCACCCCTCGCAGGCAACTCCGCTTGCCACATGGTACTTTTCCTAGCTAGCTCTTCAATCAGTTCTTCCGCCTCGACAGCCGTTTTCTTGAAAAGATCACCACCTGCAGAAGAATCAACAATGGCACGGTTAGCAGGTGTTAATCCGTGATAGAAAGTACTTACCTGTGTGAACTTTAGCAGGTCATGGTGTGGGCAATTCCTCAACATCCGCTGGAATCGCCTCCATGCTTCATTCAAGTTCTCTGTCCCAAACTGCCTAAAGCCCAGAATCTCATTTTTCAACTGTGCAGTCTTCGAAGGTGGGAAATATTGTGCAAGGAATTGCTCCTCCAGCTGATCCCAAGATGTAACTGATCCTGGTCTCAACGACCGATACCATTCCATTGCTCCCCCACAAAGAGAGAAAGGAAACAACTTCAGACGTATAGCATCTTGTGGAACTCCACTCATCCGGACCGTATCAGTCACCATTAGGAAGCGATCCAGGTGCTCATTGGGGTTATCAGAAATTCCTCCGCTAAACAGTCCGTTAGCTTGGATGAGCTGCACTATGCTGGATTTGATTTCAAACTGATTAGCGGTAATAGTTGGTAACACAACTCCAGCTTGATTCCGAGGTCTGTGAGGAGCCATCAAGTCCGTCATAGATGTATTATCCCGGTCCTCATTCACTCTTCGTTCACGATCCCGGTTGGCTTGCTCCGCTCGAAGCCTTCTTAATTCCTCCCGGTCTCTTCTGATTTCCTCCTCTTCCTGCTGTCTCCGCATTGCTTCGTCCATCTGAACTTCCTGCCTCCTTCGCTGACTGTTGTTTCTGCGACAAACACTTTCAATTTCAGGGTCAAAAAGTAAATTTTCTGGCCTACGAGACCGAGTTTGCATTCACTAGGTCAAGCACACAATTAAGCACCCAAAAAGAAAATGAAAACAAAGACTAAAACCAACTAGTATGCACAAGACTCAAAACAATATTCACATATAAACAATGCCTAAATCAACAATCAACCCTTGGTTCGATTGGCGCAGGAAAATAATTCCCCGGCAACGGCGCCAAAAACTTGATGCGCGATCGGCAGAGGTGTGAAAACAACCGCCGAATCACTTAACTAGGGCAGTGTACCCGTCGTTGTCAAGTAATAATTCTGGATTAAGTCCAGGTATCGATCCCACAGAGAATTATTCTACGCCCAAAACCCAAAGATTCAACTTGCGTGACTTAAGCGAAAAGAAAGTTTAATTGATTATTATCCTAAGTTAAAATTGATTAACTACACCTAAGTGATCTATGTGAACCGCTTTCGCACTGGGATTAGGAAAAACTTGCGAAGGTTTAACCGATCTGTGAATGGAGATGGGGATGGCTCTGCTAATTTGATTAAATCACGAGACTAATATGGTTGCAAATTCCCCAAATGACTTTATATGAATGACTAAAAATGGCGATTCGTTGAACTTATTAATTCCCTAGCCGGTTTACCCTTGTTTAGAGGCGGTCTAGCTCTAGGGTTCAGAAATTAAGGACCCGTAAATTCCACAGGGTTGTCAGTCCTAATGGTTTCCTAGGCGTCACTCTAGGTGAGGTCTCGAATATGAACCGATGAAATTAAGTTTTTATGAAACCAAAGCTATCATCCAATAAACATCAAGTAAGCATTAACAAACCAATCATTAATTTCAATAATCCAATCCAATACACAGAGATGAAACGAGTCAAGGTTACAATCTCACAATATCTATTGCAAATCGAAAAACTACACAAAAATGGAAGGGAAAAGCTAGGAAAAACTTGTGCCCTTCATATTGCAGAGTCGCGACTTGGCGGTGGAATACCGTGAGAAGGTGAATCCCTATAGATGTACGAACACCGCAAGGGAGGAAGATTCTTTGTATGAAAAACACAATCGCCGTTCAAATCCGTTCCCAAAATACAAAAGAAAACTCAGAGGCTCTCCAAAACTGTCAAGTTGGCGGCTGACAAAAAAAGCCCCCAAACAAAACCTAAAAATCCTATTTAAATGTCTGGCCAAAAGGGGAAATTACAAAGCGGGAAAAGAAACACACAACTCGCCGAGTTGTGGAGCTGCACGCCGAGTTGTGGAGCTGCACGCCGAGTTTTGGAAACTCGCCGCCGAGTTTGCTGCTGCCAAAGAATGCCTCAATGTTGCACGCCGAGTTGTGGCAACTCGCCGAGTTGTGGAGCTGCACGCCGAGTTGTGGAAACTCGCCGACAAGTTTGCTACTGATTCTCAATGTTGCACATTTTCTTTCCAGCTGAGCCTTGATGTATTACTTCTCTACCAAAAATTACTCAAACAAAAAGGCATCAAAGCACCAACAAATTGAACAAATCATAACTTAACAAAATAAAAATAAAATGCAACGATTTTCATAGAAAATTACAAAATCAAAGAAAAAGAACAAAAACAATCTAAACCTAAACAAAAAGACAAAATGGATGTAAAATACTAAAAAGGACTGAACAAATGCCAAAATTAGCCCGAAATACATTGACATAATAGGGTTAAAAACAACCCTATCACAAAGCAACCTGATCCGGAGGAGGCTGTGATGTAGAAGCAGCATCGGACACACTAGCAGCAAAAGGGAATAATGTTTCATTGAATTTAACATGTTTGGCAATGAAAATGCGATCGTTTTCAGATGAGTAACATAAGAAACCTGAATGCTGTTTGGAATTGCCAAGATAGACACAAAGTTTGGAGCGAAAATCAAATTTGTGGGTGTTGTATGGACGAAGCAAAGGAAACACAGCACAACCAAAAATTTTGAAAGAGTCATAATTGGGATGGTGGTGAAATAATTTGTAAAAAGGGCTTTCATTGTTCAAGGTTGGCGAAGGTAAGCTATTTATCAAAGTGACACTGTGATTAACAGCGTAGTTCCAAAACCGAAGAGGCAATTTAGCATATGCAAGAAGGGTTAAAGCAGTATCAACAATGTGTCTAATTTTTCTTTCGGAAATTCCATTTTGCTCATGAGTGTATGGACATGCAAGAAAGTGCTGGATGCCACAAGTTTTAAAGTGTGAGGTGAGTTTTTGAAATTCACCTCCAAAATCGGAATGAAAACACTTGATTGAAGCATTAAACTGAGTTTTGAGCATAGTTTGGAATTCAAGAAACGTTTTATAGACATCACTTTTATATTTCAAGCAATACACCCAAGTATATCGAGTAAATTCATCAATAAATAAGACAAAGTACTTTTGATTGGAAATAGAAAATAGGGGAGCAGGTCCCCAAACATCCGAGTGAATGGTTTGAAAAGGAGCTGTACTAGACCTAACAATTGGAGCTAAATTAGTTTTACATAATTTTCCCAATTGACAAGAAGTACAAACATTTTTATTGGACTTGGAAAACAAAAGATTATTTGAATGCAAAACTTGAGAAGTTATTTTATTATTGGAGTGACCCAATCGAGCATGCCAAGTGTCAAACGAGACGGTTTCTCCCACCAAAGCCTGCTTCAGTTCAGGAGGCAGCACATAAAGACCTTGCTCACTCGGGCCTTGCACCAGTAGTTTCTTCGACACCTGGTCCTTAATAAGAAAATGGGAAGGCCAAAATTCAAAGAAACAATTATTATCTTTGGAAAATTGCTGAACAGATAAGAGAGATTTAGTAAGTTTGGGAACAAATAACACATTATTCAGTTTGAGAGAAAGGTATGAGGATGTACCCGTGTGAGTAATAGGCATACCTTGACCATTACCCACTCTTATTGTATCATAACCATTATAAGGTAGCATATTGTTGATTTGGCTGGGATCAGCAGTCATATGGTGAGTAGCTCCAGTGTCCGGAAACCATGGACGAGGCTGCTGATGTATTTGTTGCAACGGAGCCCCGGCAAAAGGAGAGAAACAAGAAGAAGTGTACTGTCCAGAGGTACCCCAAGAGGGCTGTTGCTGTCCAGGGTGAGTGCCCCAAGCTAAGTTGGCTTGAGGGTAGGTCATAGCGGGATGAGAACCAGCTGCCCGTGGTTGATAATTAGGCATAAAATTTCTGCTGTGTGGATTCCGTCTGCAACGATCCACAGAGTGATTGGTCAGGCCACAAACCTGACATGGAGGCCACTTGCGACGAGCAGATGGGTTACGGGTGCGACCAGAGGACTGAACCGAAGAGGGAGCTGGGCGTTGGTGGGCGAGTAAGGCAACAGGGCTCGGCTGATGGCTGATATTTTTGACCAGCAGTTCATGAGCAGTAAGGGCACCATGCAGCTCATAGAAAGTGGGAGGTGGATCTTTCAAGGACAGATTTGAGATAATGGGATGATATTCCATACCAAGGTTTCGGAAAATTGTCGCATTGAACTGAGAGGAGGAGAGTGGAGCTCCGGCTGCTTCTAGTTCGTCGGCAAAGGATTTGGCTTTCTCAAGGTAGTCCGCTATTCCAGTATCTGTAGGCCGAAGTTCTTGAAGTTGAACATTTAATTGAAGTTGATGATTATTGGAGACAGTGCCATATGCTTGAGACAGAGCCTTCCATGCAGAAAAGGTGTCAGTAATGCCAACAACGGGACGGAAAGCTTCAGGAGAAATAGAGGAAAATAACCAGAGGAGTAAGGTTTGGTCTTTCTTGAACCAAGCTGTGTACTCAGGATTCTCAACCTGAACATTAGGGTTTTCGGATGATGGGATATATTTCGGTGGGGCTGGGGTAGAGCCATCAACATGTCCCATTACTTGATTGGAATGTAAGACTGGAAGGAATTGCGTCTTCCATGCCAAGTAATTGCTTCGATTGAGCTTAACAGAAAAGATAGGCATAGTGGTTTGACAAGCGGAAGTGGTCATGTTTACGTTTAGGGTAGAGTGTGGTGGTGATGGTGGTGCGTGATGTTGAGAGATATGAGGAGGTGTTGAAGGTGGCGTTGGATGGGGGCTAGAATTAGATGACATACAGAGATCTAGTTTGCTCTGATACCATGTTAAACATAAATATTGGAGTGGAAAAATATATCTTCTATATTGATTCAAGATTACAAAGAATACAAATATATAAAGATAGAGGACTTGACCAACAAGCAAGGAATACAAGGAAAGAGAACTATACAGGAAAACAAATACAAGGAAATATAAGTAGAGTAGGAAACAATTATATATACAAAATAGGAAAATAATAAATAGGAAAAACTATATTCCTTATCAATAGCTACGTCAAATTTCCAATAGATGAAGGAATTTTAGAACCAATAAAATTTACAAGCATGTTTAACATTTCCAAATTTATAAGATTACCGATGGACTTTGGAATTTCTCCTATATCAAAAAAAGAAAAAAAAAATGTCACAAATGGTTACTTAACTAGAAAATACGTATATATTTTAGTAGTAATGTCAAGACAAAAGTGAAAAAAAGAAATATGTGTGATTTGCTGAATTTGCAAATACAAGTCCGTGTTTTAAAAGTTTATAAACTCATGTCTTTTGTTGAACCGTTTGACAAATAGAGCCCTCCATCCAACACACACTTTAAAAACTATATGAGCTGAATTTTGTATGTTAGTCAATACAAATAAAATGGACCTTTAAAATGAAGCTTTCAAATTTTCGAGAAGCGTTGATATTTTTTTTAATTAATAGTGAAAAAATATTTTAAAAAATCACAAGACATAGAATTATTGCTAGAAAATATTCAAATCTTAATGAAAAATTTGTAAATAACATTAGCAAATTAATAGGAGTACAAATGCACGAAAACATTAAAGTTTGCAAAAGTACATGTGTTCATCCTATTAACTGAATATTTGTGTTAAACTCAACATTTTTTACCATTTATCATCTAAATAGTTTACTTACGTTATTTAAGAATTTTCCATCAAAATTTGGACATTTTTCTTCCTTTTTTGTGATTTTTCTACTCTTTTTCATTATTTAACAAAAAAAAAAGTACTTGCATTACTTGAAAATTTTAGAACCTCATTGCCAATGTCCACTAGGTTGCAAAATTTCAATTTAAAATCCAAAAGATTGACAATTTTTAAGGAGTGTGTTAGATGGAAGACTTTATTTGCTAACCACGAAGTATCATAAAGAAAATCTCATGTCTCTCTTTGTTAACTTTTAAAACACAGATCTAAGCTTGCAAGGGTGACATATTTTTTTTTTTTTTTTCACTTCTACCTTATATCAATAACGGAATTCAAATAAAGAATAAGCTACATATTTAATCAAATTAAATTTATAAACACCATAGTGATAAATGGTTTCACTATTCATTGGTAACCAAAGATAGTTTATTTTATTAAAAATTGACTTGAGGTGACTATTCCTAAAAGTTGGCTAATCTTTTCACTTTCATGAAATGAATGTACATACCTTCGAAGTTGTTAATGCCAAGATATAACTTTTGAAGCATGGTGAGGTTTCCAAAATTCTCGTGCAAACCTCCATCGAAATGATTGGCAAACAAAGACAAAATTTTTAACCTTGTACATGTAAACAAAGTGGAAGGAATTGGACCATGAAATAAGTTCCAACTCAAATGCAACTCTTCCAAAGCAGGAAAATGAGCAAACATATGTGGAGGAAGACGACCTGTCAAATTATTTACCCCACCATCTAACATTCGAAATGAAGAAATGTTCTTAGCATTAAGTTGTTAGGATGGAGCCCGACAGCCAATTATCACTAAGATTAATTCCATGCAACAAAGAAATGTTGAAGATACCGACACGTACAGCTCCCGAAAGCTTGTTGTTACTCAAGGAAATAAATTTCAAGTTGTGAAGATTACCAATGGATTCTGGAATTTCTCCTTCGAGACTATTCCATTGGAAGTCGAGAATATGGAGCTTTGAAAGGTTGCATAATGATGTTGGAATAACACCTGTTTTGAACACGTTTGTTAAGAAATATTATGTAACAATGCAACAAAGAAATTTTTAAGATGCATATAAAAAAGGTATAGATAAGTGAAAGAACAAACCTCCGAATTTATTAAGGTTAAGATTAAGATATTCTAGTTGGCTGAAAGATCCGATTCATGAGGGGATAATCCCATTGAGAAGGTTGTGTCCTAAGTTTAATAACTTTAACCGGCGTAAGCTGGAAAGTTGAAGAGACAGAGAGCCATGGAATTGATTTTTATGTAAAGAGAAATTGACTAGGAATGAAAGATTTCCAATTTGTGGAGGAATGGTCCCTGTTAGCCCCATGATCTCAAGTACTACACCTCGAACTCTAGGATGACTGTTGGAGATGTTGAGGAATGAATCCCATATCGGAAATATATAAGATCAAAGAGTAGTATATAAGTGGTGTAGATTGGAGCTTAGCACAAGCCAATTGGTTTTGTGTTACATGGACTCAACCCCACTTATATGCTCACTCATCTAGTCAAACCCAGCACTCTCAAAGCCCACGGAGTCTTTTCATGGTATCAGAGCAGAAGAAGGTCTGACAACCGAAAAGATCTTAGGCCCGTGTTTAAAAGTCTTGGTGGAGTTTGGGCTAGTAGTGAAAACTAGATCCGTTGATGACCTTGGGCCTCAAAGGAGATAGACCAAGGAATGTTTGACAAGTGACAATTGGTCCAGGCCCAGTTGCACTTGAGGGAGAGTGTTGGAGATGTTGAGGAATGAATCCCACATCGGAAATATATAAGATCAAAGAGTAGTATATAAGTGATGTAGATTGGACCTTAACACAAGCCAATTGGTTTTGTGTTACATGGACTCAACCCCACTTATATGCTCATTCATCTAGTCAAACCCAGCACTCTCAAAGCCCACGGAGTCTTTTCAATGACGAACTCCGCAAGTAATACCAATCCAATTGCAGACTAAAGTGGCCTTAGACCAGTTGGCTACTATCAGATTTTGAGGATCATTGGTGATGTGAGCTTTGACGTAAAACAGTGCTTCCTCATCAGAGCTGATATTTGCTGCTCTGATCTCGTTTAGGCATTTTAACAAACAAAAGATGGACAGTATGATTATCACCAATAAGGAGCTTATTTTCCCCATCACCAAATTGATATCTTTAGCCAGAAACCTGGATCATTTACTCAAATGAAAAACTATGATATAATTTTTAAAATATTTGCAACAATACCTATATACAATTACTCAATGACTCATTCTTAACCTGGACCATATAGAATATGATTAACGTCACATTAATTGAAAGAGTCAATTAATATATATATAATCAAGGAATTTAATTAAATATCAACAAGAATTAAGGAATATGTGGGCCTCTTTTATACAATTAAATAAACTTGCAAAGATTAATTAATTACTTGGCAGCTTAGTAAACTTGATCAAATTAAGCACAAATTATAGTATAATAAATGCTAGTAAATTAATTACATGATTTTGAGATCTTAATTAATTAAATTATAATAGGTGTTTCGATCGGTAGCAGACCGGAGTTATAACTTGGAGTGTTAATCTGTTTGGGCTTGCCGACTTGTAATAAGTCAAGTAACGATTGTCTTTATCTGTTTGGTGTTGCAGACTTGAGGGCTACCCTTTATGAACACTTAATGGGGTCAATGCCTATCTAATTATTTTCCTATCCACTTATGCTTTGCTAAATGGAACTATTTCCAATGTCATCTGGGCTACGGTGGATGATTGACACGTCAACATAACTGATCACATGTAAATTATCTAACGGTGTGGATCATTGCGGTTTCAGTGCACACCAAAAATTTTTACCGAAGAAAGCTAAATTCGGCGGAGGCTGCAACTGAACACAAAACCAGAGGATATAAACTCTTTACCGTTTGAGATTAATATCTATGCATTGATACATACTACAAAAGAGAAAAATTAACAACATGGCAAAACATATTGTGAGCCCCCCAAAATTTCCATGAATTTTGTAATTCACTCTCTGATCAATTTTTCAACATATTGAGTACATGATTTTTCTGTTTTAATAGTATTAGCTCCATACTTTACACTTTTTTGTACCACGGCTTATAGTATCTGTTAATTGGCACGTAACAATTTTTGACATATATATATTAATTTTAAATTTGAAATTACTTTTATACCCCTCAAATTTTTTCTATATAAAGGTTCATTCTCTCATTTGGAAATGAAGTTTTTTTTTTTTTTTGGAATGAGAGGAGAAGAGGAATAAGGAAAGATTAATTCTTATTCTTTCAATTAGCCTGATTTAGTCTTTTAGTGAAAGCTTCTGCACTCAGTTGAGTTCGACAAATGTCTGCTGTTCTATCCTGAGAGATAGTCCTCTGTACACAGGGCAAATTCTGTCTTAAGGAAATTGATTCAGGCCTCAGTAGAATCCCTTTCTCAATTTGTTCCATATTACGATTAAGGTTAAAAGTTTTGTTATTTTGTTTTACAATTTTATTTTCGGTAATTTTAAGTTAATTAAAAATTTACTTGTATCCTGTTTACTCTCTTATTGGATTATAATTATTTATTACTACTAATATAATATATTTTCTAACAATCTTAAGACAGAATTTCTTCTTATTATATTTCTTAAAAGTTGGATAGGATACCGTTGCTTGGATTACCATAACTTTGGACTACTATAGCAAAAGGATTATTAAAGAACTTTTATGGACATTTGTTCAAACTAAAAAAAAAAACAAAAATTGGACCTAAATTTTTTTTTTTCTTTTTATTAATTGAAATGATTAATTATTTAAAATAATTAGTTATCTTTTGGCCTAATTAATTTTATTGTATCATATTTCCAATTTTTCTAAAATTGTTTTCTAACTTATTTTGTTGCAATTTCAGAAATAATGGCTGAATCTACCCCATCTAAACAAGATATTGGTTCCCAGAATGGTCAACAGGTTCCTACCGGTGGACAAAATGGCCAAGGACAAAATGGCCAAGAGCAAAATGGACAAAATGGTCCTATTGTTTTTGGTTCTATTGGTCCTATTGCTACTGGACCTGTTAACTATGTTCCAATTGGTCCTATTGTTTCGAGCATTAGTGGTTTTGCACCTATTGTTTCTGGGCATGACTCAGGGTCTGGTTCGGGTTCACACCCAACGTTACCAGTACCTAATTTAGGTCATATTGAAAGACTTTAGAAGTTCATTGGTGTGAATTTCAAGACATGGCAGTAGAAAATGTTTTTCTACTTGACTGCATTGAACTTTTCAGCGATTTATGCAGGAGGATCTCCTAACACTGGATAGGGTATAGTAGATCCTGCCATCTTGACTACTTGGACTCATTCAGATACCCTGTGTAAGGGTTTAATTTTAAACTGCTTGATTGATACACTATACAATGTGTATTATGAAAAGAAAACGACAAAAGAACTATGGGAGTCTTTAGACCGTAAATATAAAAGAAGATGCAGGTGCCAAGAAATTTTTAGTGGGCCAATTTTTGAATTATAATATGAATGATTCTAAAACTGTCATGAGTCAAGTGTAGGAACTGCAACTTATTATCCACGGGATCCTAGCTAAAAGGATGGTAATAAGTGAGTCATTTCGAGTGGCTGCAATAATTGAAAAATTAACACCTGGATGGAATGACTTCAAAAATTACCTTAAGCATAAACGAAAGGGAATGACTATTGAGGAGCTCATTGTCCGACTTCGAATAGAGGAAGACAATAGAGGTTTGGAGAAAAAGTTCTCCAAGGCTACCAATCAATATGTGGCAAGGGCTAATGTGGTGGAGGTCAAGAAAGACTCCAGGAAAGGCAAACAACTAGCTGGGTCCAAGTTGGGACCAAAAGGAGGTGTTTCTAAGAAACCCAAGTTCAATGGAAAATGCTTCAATTGCAATAAGATGGGGCACAAGTCATATGATTACAGATTGCAAAGAAAGTTAAATCCAATAAAGCTAATGCTGTAGAAGCTATTACATAAGATGTATCTGAAATTTATCTGTGTTCTGTGATCTCGGAAGTCAACATAGTTGACTCAGATCCAAGAGAATGGTGGCTAGACACTAGTGCCACTCGACACATCTGTTGTGACAAGGAGTCTTTTGTTGAACTAACTCTTGCCAAGAATGGGGAAAAGTTACATATGGGCAATGCCTCTACTTCCAAGATCAAGGGCAAGGGAACTGTAATTTTGAAGATGACTTCGGGAAAAGAAGTAAAGCTGCAAAATTTTCTATATATGCTTGACATTTGGAAGAACCTTGTGTCTGGGAGCCTCTTAAGCGCACATGGCTTGAAGATAGTATTTGAGTCCCAAAAGTTTATTTTGTCAAAAGGGGGAATGTATGTGGGAAAGGGCTATGAGTCTAATGGAATGTGGAAATTTAATGCAATTTCTTGTAAGTCCAATTCAATGAATAAAAATAACGTTTCTTCTGTTTATATCATTGAGTCATTTAATTTGTGGCATGATAGACTTGAACATGTTAATTATGATACTTTACGGAGATTAATTAAATTAAACCATATTCCCTCATTCCAAATAGACAATAAACATAAATGTGAAATTTGTGTTGAGACAAAATTAACAAGGTCTTCATTCCATATAGTTGGAAGGAATACGGAACCACTTGACCTTATACATGGTGATATTTGTGACTTGAAGTTTATACAAACTAGAGGAGGTAATAAATATTTTATTACCTTTATTAGGGGTGCACAAAAAAAACCGAAAAACCGAACCGAAACCGGACAGAAAATGTGGTTAACCGAAACCGATGGACTAGTGTACGGTTTTTATTTTTAAATTTTCACGGTTTTGGTTTCGGTTTCGGTTTTTATACCGAAATTCCATGTGGACTCGGTTAACCGACCGTTGGAAATATATATATATTTTTAATTAATCAAAGCTGATCAGATAGATAATTAATTTCTTTTTCTCCTTTTGCAGGCAGAAATTATATTTCTTGGACAATTGAGGCATCCACATCTTGTAAAATTAATTGGATACTGTTGGGAGGAAGATCAGAGGCTTTTAGTTTTTGAATATATGCCAAGAGGCAGCTTGGAAAATCAACTTTTTAGAAGTAAGTTTTAATTATAATGGTTACAATTGGATTAAATACATGGGTAGATCTAATAATTGCAATTTAACTCTGGTTAATTAATTTGCAGGATTTTCTGCAGCATTGCCATGGTCAACTAGGATGAAAATTGCATTAGGAGCAGCTAAGGGGCTTGGATTTCTTCATGAAACTGATCCACCGGTTATTTACAGAGACTTCAAATCTTCAAATATTTTGTTGGATTCTGTAAGCCTCTTCTTCAGCTTTAATTTATGAATTCCAATTAAGGAATTAATGGTGTCTAATTAAGGCGATTTCTTCCTAATTTTGTGTTTGTTCTCTCAGGATTTTACTGCAAAACTGTCTGATTTTGGGCTTGCGAAGGATGGTCCTGATGGAGAAGAGACGCACGTGACTACACGTGTAATGGGTACTCAAGGTTATGCTGCTCCTGAATATGTAATGACTGGTAATTATGCTTATCAATCACTTAATCCCAATTTCCTGCCTGTGATTATTGTTTTAATTATATATGCATAAAATATAAAGGTTTTGTGAAATGGACATGGAGTTTTTCTTTCATTAATGTTTGATTTTGAGAAACAAATTCCGTGTTTGGGATTTTTTTTTTTTTTTGTTAATATTTTAATTACTTTAGTTTATGGTTGTAAAGCCATTTTTAATCAATTATGAAGACTATGGTTTGTAATTTCATGTTTTTTTTTTATATTTGAAATTTATAGTTTAAAATTTGAAGTTTAAAATATAATGTTTATTTCGGAAATGGTTAACCGTAAAAGAATGGTTAACCGACCGAAATTAATGGTTAACCGAACAATGGTTAACCGAATTTAGTGGACAGTGTACAGTTAGTAAAATAGAAAAACCGTTCAAGCGGTTAACCGTTACCAAAAGTCTACATGGACCGGTTAACCGACCGTGTGCACCCCTAACCTTTATTGGTGATAGTACAAAATATTACTATGTATATTTGCTTAAAAGCAAAAATGAAGCTTTAGAGAAATTTGTTCTTTATAAGCAGGAAGTAGAAAACCAACTAATAAAAAGATTAAGGTGGTAAGAAGTGATCATGGTGGTGAATATATTGAACTATTTGGTGAATTTTGCTCCCAACATGGAATTATTCACGAGGTAACACCACTTTATTCTCCTCAATCTAATGGAGTAGCAGAACGCAAAAATCATACATTAAAGGAAATTATGAATGCGATGCTAAACAGTTCTGGGTTGCCACAGAACATGTGGGGGAAGCTATTTTGTCAGCTAATTACCTTATAAATAAGGTGCCCTGTAAGAAACAAGACAAGACTCCTTATGAGTTATGGAAAGGAAGAAAACCTTCCTATAACTACTTGAAAGTGTGGGGGTGTCTTGCTGCTCCATTACTAAAGAAAATGAAAATAGGTCCGAAAATGGTGGATTGTATTTTCATTGGGTATGCACATAACAGCAACGCATATAGGTTTCTTGTGCATGAATCCAAAAATCCCTAGATTCACAAGAATACTATTATAGAATCAAAGAATGCTTCATTCTTTGAAAATTTTTTTTCCCATATAAGACTAGTGAGGATGGATCAGGATCCAAACGACCTCAAGAAACAACTGAGGAAAACATTGAAGACCTTCAACTAGAGGTTGAGGCAGAAGTAGAGGAAGAGGTAGAGCCTAGAAGAAGTAAAAGAGCAAGGGTGGAAAAATGTTTTGGAATAGATTTTCTGACCTATATGCTAGAGTCTGAACCTCAAAACTACAGAGAAGCTGTAAGTTCCACGGAAAGTCCTTTATGGAAAGAAGCCATAAGAAGTGAAATTGATTCTATCATACAGAACCATACTTAGGAGTTAGTGGACCTTCCTCCGGGAACAAAACCATTAAGTTCCAAATGGATTTTCAAACGGAAAATGAAAGCAGATGGATCAATTGATAAGTATAAGGCCAGATTGGTTATAAAAGGTTATAAGCAAAAGGAAGGCCTTGATTACTTTGATACGTATTCTCCTGTGTCAAGAATAACTTCCATAAGGATGTTACTAGCAATTGCTGCTTTGTGGAATCTTGAAGTACATCAAATGGATGTAAAAATAGCCTTTCTAAATGGAGATCTTAAAGAGGAAATCTATATGGATCAACCTGAGGGTTGTATAGCTCTAGGTCAAGAAAGGAAAGTCTGTAAATTGGTGAAATCTTTATATGGATTAAAGCAAGCACCAAAACAATGGCACAAAAAGTTTGATGATGTTATGATGGCAAACGGTTATCAAATAAATGAGTGTGACTAGTGTGTGTATGTCAAAACCACAAACCAAGAATATGCTATTTTGTGTTTGTATGTTGATGACATACTTATTATGGGAAGTAATAAGAAAATGGTAAAGAGTACCAAGGATATGTTGAACTCAAGGTTTAACATCAAAGATATGGGACTAGCGGATATGATTTTGGGCATCCAAGTTAAATGTTCACCTAACAGTCTCATTCTAACTCAGTTGCACTATGTAGACAAGATACTTGGAAAGTTTAGTAAGGATGATTCTAGAATAGCCATAACTCCCATAGATATTAGCCAGCATTTGTCCAAAAATAGAGGTGAAAGTGTTAACCAAGTGGAATACGCAAGGGTAATAGGCAATTTGATGTACCTCTCGAGTTGTACAAGACCTGTGATGCGTAATAAATACACACTAATAGAAGCAAGTGTACTTCGTCGCTCAAGTAATATATAGTAAGTAGAGTATCGATCCCACGAGGACTAATTATGCTAATCCTAAACACAATTGGGTTTTTATTAACCTAGGTGGAGAGAATAAAATTATTGGCTTTTGTTTGTGAATAAATTACTACTGAAAGCAATTAAATTAAAATTGAGAAGGAAACAAAGTTATATAAGAGATATTTAATGAGAGAGTTAACTAAGGTGTCCGGTTTCACTTAGCATTAATTCCAGCAATATTTTATATAATGCAATTAATTCGATTAAATTCCAAAATGGTGATTTCCATAAATAATCAATACCGGTTAGGGCTATCAATTCTAATTCTTAACCTAAACACTTAAACCTCTTACTTCTAAGTGATCAAGCCAGAAAGCATTAAGTCTAAGAAATCCTAGCACTAACTAGTGAGCCACTGGAGCAATGGTCATGCAAAAGTCCTGTTGTGTGATTCCGTTAATCTAGTCCTTTGGTCAATTATAGATTAACTATAATCATTGGAATTGATGGTCACGCATCCAAAGCATTAAATACACACAACACAATATTGGAAAAATAATACGAATTAAATTGCATTAACTATAAAATAATTACATGAAACAATTGCTAAGATCCACCATAGCCTTAGCTATGGTGGAATTAGTTCATCGCTAAACTAATAACACACAAACGAATTAAGGAAAACATGGTAAAGAGAAAGGTTTAGAGAAAACTAGAATCAAAAGTGGTTGATGGAAGGATGCACGGATCGTTGAGGCGGAAAGATGAATGCTCCTCCAAACCCTAGCTCCCAAGAACACGTTCTCCCAATGCGTTCTTCCAAGAGAGAGAAATAAAAATAAAAATAAAAACTAAAACTAAACTCTCAAACTAAAAAACTATAGCTGAATGATGAATACTTTTCTTTTAACTCTCCCCCAAAAACAAAAAGGAAAGAAGAGTTCTAATAAGAGTCCAAAACCATCCCTTCTTTTAAGGGAATCACCAAAAAGAAAACATTCCTCCTTTGACAAGGAGTCCATTAGCTATCAAGAATTCTCAGCCAAAAGACTTCTAGTTCTCTCCTCAATAAGACCAAACCCGCAGCTTTTCCTTGGTCCATCATGAACGCAGGCCCAAATCACCAAATCAGCTTCAAAACTCCAAAATCAGTACCTCCCAAGGCATGGTCACGCCTTAGGACTACTCCTGGGCTGTTTCAAGTCAATTTCGCTCCCTTATCATGCACTTTTAGCTCCATTCTCTTCTTAGGGGTCCTAACAAGGAAAATACATAAAAAGGAAGTAAAATATGCCTTAAATAAATAAAAACAACTCAATTGAAGCACAAAAACAAAGGTAAAATAAGTATATAAAATACACTAATCAACCTGATAGTGCTTTCACTGTTAGCAGTTTAAGCAGATTCACAAGTAATCCAGGGGAAATCCATTGTAAAGCTATCGTAAGGGTTCTAAGGTATTTGAGATATACTTGTGACTACGGATTGCACTATACGAGAGGAATAAGGAAAGTTTATTCTTGTTCTTTCAATTAGCCTAATTTAGTCTTTCTGTGAAAGCTTCTACACTCGGTTGAGTTCGACAAACGTCTGTTGTTGTATCCTGGGAGACAGTCCTCCATACACGGGGTGAATTCTGTCTTAAGGAAACTAATTCAGGCCTCAACAGAATCCCTTTCTCAATTTGTTCCATACTACGATTAAGGTTAAAAGTTTTTTATTTTATAATTTTATTTTCTGTAATCTTAAGTTAATTGAAAATTTATTTGTATCCTGTTTACTCTCTTATTGGATTATAATTACTTATTACTACTAATATAATATATTTTCTAACACCTAATCATGTGGTTTCTTACTTCACTATCTCTCAATATTTATGGGCAATTGAATTTGACTACTGGGGTTTTATGGACCCTCTTGAGCCTCTTATACCTTACACTTTTATCATTATGTAATCTACAGTACTGTTTGATAGCTCTGGGAAAAGGTTGAACTTCACTCGGTCTTAGTGGGCTGAGAAGCCGCCTCGTTCTGTCAAAAGGCCGAGTACCTGGAAAAGAGAAAGGTAAGGACCGGGTGACCTCCGGGTCCACTCCGATGCTTAAGTCAGAGATTTGGAGAATAGAGAATGTATTGAGAGATAAAAAGATACCTGGGGAGTTTCTCATCTTCCCCTTTTATACTAGAATGATCCGCGTGGCCTTGTCGGGCTAGTATGTACAGTTTATTCTTATTGGCTGGGTGTGGTACACCTTTTGGTCCCCCCTCTGATATGTTTGTGCGGCGGGCTCACCCTGCCCTTGTCTTCGTGGCACTCGCACTGTACCTGACCTCTGTGGCATACACCCTGCTCTTGTCCCCGCGGCACCTATTTCTGGTACAACAGTGTGCCTTTACACGTGTACAGTAGAGATCAATTCACCTGTCTTTTGAAATAGAAGGCTTAATGGGGCGTAAGTTATTTGAGCCGATGTTTCTTGGGATCCATTTTGCAAAGGAGCCGGCCTTATCTTCCTGGGTGGCTGAGTGAATTAATAGGGAGCTGATGGATGTGTCGACGTGGTATCAAGCCGTATGGTGCACGCGGTAAGTTTTAGGGCACCATGCTATCAGGAGTCCCCCCCTGGTGAGAGGGAAAAACCCTTTTAAGGGTTTATCATTATGATTTTTAGCGGTTGGTTTGCGAGGATCGAGGAGGCTCTTGGAATCGCTGCTTCCTGTGTTGGGACGACACCTGTCCCCCTACTGAAACGGTGTCAGGGGGCGTCCTTTCACCTGCCCCTTCCCAACCTCTTTAAAAAGGGGTTTGGGGCGCCCCTTTCTCCATTTTGAAATTTCTTCTGCCTGTAAACTTTCTGGGATTCTCGTGATTTCTGGGATTCTCGCGATTTTTGGGATTTCTTGCGATTTCTGGGATTTATTTCCTATATCCGCAGCTTACTTCCAACTCTCAACTCTTAGTTTCCAGTAAGTCTTCTCCTTTCCTTTACTGGTTTGTGCTCTGATTTTGTTTGGTTTCAGTATAGGGTTTTGTTTTTCTGGGTTTATTAGTTTCTGGGTTTTGTTTATCTTCTTGTTGCCATGAGTTCATCCATAACTCTTAGCGATTTAGGGTCGAATGCTAGTGATAGATCTGGGGAGCTGGTGAATTCTAGGAACCGCCCCAGCAGGGTAGACAAGGGTAAACGGGGTTTCAACTTTAAAACAGCCGGTTCGCCGCCTCTTGGATCCTACTGATCCTGCTGACTAACTAATAATTAGTACTCCCAATCTGCCTAGCCTGCCTTCTTCTTCGGGGAATGAGTATCATCTTACCACTTCCTCAGACTCTAGCTCTCTCCCTTTAACACCCCCTACTGTTCGTGAGGAGGCGGGCACCTCTGCTCAGCCTCCTATGCCTGCTGAGCCGCCTGCTGAAAGGCCTATTCAGGTGGACTCCTCTCTAGCCGAAGTTCCTCCACCTGGTCCTAGTAGGACGGGGGCCAAGAGGATGACTCCTCGCATTGAGGATATGGTCGCTGAGACCCATGAGGAGCATATTCGGCTATGCAAAGAGTTCTACCCTTGGCTGCGTAAGTGCCAGGTCATGCTTCCTTCTTCGAACCAGCGGGTCCATAAGCCTCCACCAGGCTATTTCTCCATTTACATGGATCAGATCAGCTCTGGCTTCTCCTATCCTCTTCCGCCCGGCATTAGTGGCATCCTGCAAGCCTGGGGTTTTTGTCCTGGTTAAATCCATCCTAACTCTTGGGGGGATATCTGCGCTACCTTTTGGTTGTGTGAAAATCTAGGATTCGAACTGAATGCCGCCTTCTTTCGAAAGCTGGCCACTCCCAAGCTGAATTCCGGGGAAGACCACTACCAATTGTCTAAGAAGGCGGACTTCTACACCTTTCAGAAGCGGATCTCTTCCTTGAAGCGCTTCAAACATTTTTTCTTTTTCATCAAGATAAAAGAGAGCCACGACTCATTCCCTGTGAAGTGGTCCTTTGATGGGACAGGGAAAGCCCAGCAGCGCCTAACGCCGGGTGAGAAGATATTTCTGGAGGAGTTCAGGACTCTGGCTCCTAATAAGTGGACTTGGCAAGTCGCGGTGGATGCCTATCTGGAGAAGATTAGGCTTGTAGAGCGAGAGGGATTCGGCTTTACATATTATCCGGGTCCTATACCTGTAAGAAAAGGTACCCTTTTATTTTTGCTTAGCTATTTTATTTGTGTTTTCAGGCATGAATGTAGCTGACGTCCTTGACAGCATTGTAGCGGCTAAGAAGAAGAATATCCAGAAAGAGCCGCGTCTTGAGCCCACCGAGATCCCGTCTGATACTGGAGGGGAGGTTAAGGGGCCCAGCGCTCCCAAGACATCGAAGAGGAAGAGGGCTGCTGCAGCAGGTCTTGAACCGACTCCTCGCCCTATAAGTTTCTAGCCTCTAGGTTTTCCACTTTTTTTTGTGGCTGATCGTTGTTCTTGCCTGGTTAGGGTCCTGAAGCGGCCTCCGTCTCTTCTGGGCCGTCTTCTCCCTCTCTGCCTTGGTTGCGGGGGAGAGGCAAACGGAATGCCAGGATAATAGATTCCTCAGCACAGAACGAGTTTAGGGCTGGATTCGTGCTGCCTAGTGACCAAGAGGAGTATGCCAAAATAAGCGACCAGGCGGCAGCCTCCTTATGCTTGCTAGACCTGAACTCCGTAAGTATTTTTTACGGGTCTTTTGAGTATCTTCCCCCTTCTTCTTTTACTTATTCAATTTGCTATTCTGCAGGGGATTTCCAGGGTAGTGGATTTGGCCGGCTGCCTGTCCAAGACAAGTCAGTTGGACAAGAAGCTCAAGGAGGCTCAGGCGGCCTTGGACGCGGAGAAAAGCAAGTCCTAGTCTCAAGGTTGGGAGATTAACCGCCTGAAGAAGCAGTTGGAGGAGGAGCAGGCGACGCAGGAAGCTCTGAAGAAACAGCTGGAGGCGCAGGAGGCGCTCAAGAAACAACTGGAGGATGAGAAGGTGGGGCGCAAACAGGACCTCGACAAGTGCGAGGCTGTCCTATTTGATGCGACCAACAAGCTGGTACTTCTTGGACAGTTGTTTGGTCAGCGCATTTTAGCCGCTTGCCAAGCTGTTCATCCAGAATTGGTCATTGACCTGGGCTCCATTGACTTTCCGCGCTACGACGAGCTTTCTGCTGATGATCAGGGGGAGGAGGATGCTAACGTTGAGTCGCCAGCTGGTGCTGAAGGGCAGGCAGACGGCAGTGGGCCTGGGGCGGATGAATGCCCCTGATTTGTAGATCCCTGTTTGTATTTTTTGTTTAAAATTTTTGGGGACCTGGTTAGGTCTCTATTCGTGTAATCTTCTCTTTATGAAATGAAACTTACTTTCTATTCAGCCGGTGCTATCTCTTGTGTATATTTTTGCTTCGCATGTGCTCGACTGATTGCACTTTATGAAAATATTTTCATTTTATGGAATGAAAACTTGCTTTATATTTTTGCCTTTATTCAGTTATGACTGGTTTTTTTAATAGAAGTTTTTAACGAATCATACCCGGTTGTGACCGGTTCCTCCTGTGGGAGTTTCGTAATGAACTTCCATCCGTTTATGACCGATTCCTCATATGGGAGTTTTGCAACAAACTTTTATCCGGTTATAACCGGCTCCTCTTGTGGGAGTTTATAATAAACTTTCATCCGGTTATGACCGGCTCCTCATGTGGGAGTTTTGTGATAAACCTTCATCCGGTTATGACCGGCTCCTCCAGTGGGAGTTTTGTGATAAAATTTCATCCGGTTATGACCGGCTCCTCTTGTGGGAGTTTTGTAATAACATTTCACCCGATTATGACCGGCTCCTCTTGTGGGAGTTTTGTAATAAACCTTCATCCGGTTATGACCGGCTCCTCCAGTGGGAGTTTTGTGATAAAATTTCATCCAGTTATGACCGGCTCCTCTTGTGGGAGTTTTGTAATAACATTTCACCCGGTTATGACAGGCTCCTCTTGTGGGAGTTTTGTAATAAAATTTCATTCGGTTATGACCGGCTCCTCTTGTGGGAGTTTTGTAATAAACCTTCATCCGGTTATGACCGGCTCCTCTAGTGGAAGTTTCGTAATAACTTATCTACTCATAATTTGAAAGATATTTTATTGAGCTTTTTGCAATGTATCTTATAGATGCAGGTACTGCCTCGTTAAAAACCCAGCTATGGAAAAACCCAGTGGGAAAAAATCCATTAGTGGGAAAAAGAGTGCAACCCTCTTTCTTCTTAGCTTTCAGGTGAGAAGTATTGCCTTTGGCAATATTCTATGTCCATGGGATTTCTTTCCCATCTAGATTTTGAAGTTTGTATGTTGCTGGATGGAGTGCTGCTGCGCTGTGTGCTGCACTGTCTGGCTAGCTTGTCCACTCCAACACTTTCATTTCTGGATATGTTCTCCACTCTCCATGTGGTGCCTTTTCCTTCGATGGCCTCAGGCAGGCATCGTAGCTTTTGGAGGTATCTGGACATACAAGGATCTTTAGTTTCAAAATTTAGACTGATCTGGTTGGAAACTAACCTCTTCTGTTCTCAAGGAAGCTAAGTAGGTTTGTTGGGCCGCCTGTTGACTTCCCCTAGCCACTGCTACCCCCTTTGTAGTCGGTATTTGAAGGGCCAAATACCGGATGGAAAGGACCGTTTCTAACTCCACTAGGAATGGTCTTCCCAAGATCATGTTATAAGCAAGCGGGGTGTCAATGATCACAAATTCCTCCTCGGATCTCCATGTGTGCTCTGCGTCGCCTACTTCTAAGGAGAGGATTACCTGTCCCATGACAGTGACCGAATGGCCGCTCAGGCCGACCAGTGGCGAATGCACCGACTGGATTCTGCTCTTGTGGATATTTAGCTGGTGAGCCGCCTCCTTAGTGATAACGTTTACCGAGCTGCCGGTATCCACGAGAATTCGCTTCACCGTATATCCTTCTACCAAGGCCTTAATGACCAAGGCGTCAGCGTGATGCGCTTGCACGTCATTATGGAGGGAGAATGAACGATTCAAACTGTTGGGTCTTCCTGTATTCGCCGGTTGATGGGCCGAGGATCTAGCCCTTTTAATGGGCGGTTCAAACTCTGGTCCTCCGGCGATAACCATGACCACTCCTTTTGACTTCTTGGCCGGTCTCTCATCATTATCTTGCCCATTTCTCTGCTTTCTATCCTTATTCGTGCTCCGTGTTATGCCGTCCACGAATCTGCTGAGTTTTCCTGCTTTGATCAACAGGTCTACTTCTGCAGTAAGGACTTGGCAATTGTCTGTATGGTGGCCCTTTGCTCTGTGAAATGTACAATATGCCTCTTTGTCACTTCCCACCGTTTGGCCTAGCTTCGTGTGAGGATACCGAATGCTTTTTGCATCCGGGCTTCTTTGGATGGCTACCAGCACTTCGCTGAGTGGGGCATTCAGCGGTGCAAACCGTGAACGGTCGTTGGGGCGGTCTCTGCGGGGGTGATCTCTGTGGTCCCGTCTCTACTGTCTTTCATCAAACCGGATACCTTTGTCTTTTTCACCGAGTCTGCTGTTCTTCGCCGGCATGTCGATTTCATCAATCTCCACCATGCTCTTTGCGAGGGCTATCATCTGGGTTAACTCTCTGGGCTTTCTCGTTATGATCTCCCCCCGAAGCCTCTCATTTGTGGTGTTTTTGATCATTGCCTCCTTGGCCGTACTGAAGTCTAGATTCCTGACCTCTAAGCAGGCGAGGTTGAACCTGTCAATGAATGACCTTAAAGATTCCCCTGGCTTTTGGATTACCTCGTGAAGGGTGCGACTGGATGCTCCAGTCGGAATTGAACCCATAAAATTCTTACAGAACTCCTGCCTCAATCGATCCCAACTGTCTATCGTTCCCGGCTCTAAGGACTCAAACCAATAGGCAGCTGCTCCTATCAACGTAGTCGGGAATAGGCGGCACACCAGCCCTTCTGTGGCGCCTGCTATATCCATCCGGTTCTTAAAATTTCTCGCATGGACCCTGGGGTCTGTGTCGCCCCTGTAGCTGTCAAAGGTCGGCTGCTTGAATCTATGGTCAATTGGTTGGTTGAGGATTCTTGCTGAGAAAGGGGACTCCCCATTTTCCATCAGTGGCTCTTGATAAGGTATCGCAAATGTGCTCAGTGCCTTATTAAACATTGCCATGAACCTAGGGTCATCTGTAGGTTCTGCCCCTGATGAAGACGGTGTTGGAGGGGGAGGAGTATTGCTTGGAACGCTTGGAGCAGGTGTGTTATACGGGATGGCTGCACTGTTGCCAATGCCGTGTGGAGTGAGGAAGTTAGGTGTTTGTGGTAGAGCCGGCATTTGATACGACTGAGCAACATGCGGCAAATAAGGATGCGGTACTCCATGCCAGGGGTTGGGAAATAACGTCTGGGGACCCAGGCTCCCCGAGGCAGCCATACTGGGGGTTACCTGCGTAGTAGCCGGCTGGTCCCCCACTGGCGCGGGCATCCAGCCAAAAGCGGGTAAATATCCTCCTGCTTGAGATCCTCCAACCATGCCGCTACTTCCCCCGGTGGAGTGAGCCACGCCTAACCCTGACCACTCCGGCCTCACACCAAGAATCCCATGCTCAGAAATGGGGAAAAGGGCTCGAACAGCATTTGGGTGAGGGGCTGGCCCTGGCAATGTGTTCATGATAGGAGGGGGAGTGCTGCTGTTCAACAAGGATCCTACCATGCTCTGTTCCTGCATCTGCATGATAGCTCGCCGGAAGTCATTCTGGTTGGCCGGATTCATTCCGTAATTCTTGGCAATCCGATCTAGAACTGCGCTTGCAGAGTTGCCACTATCACCTGAGATGGTGGTGAAGGTGTGGGACGAACTTGGAGGCACGATCGTGGCAGATGAGGGCATCATAATCTCTGATAGTGCTGGCATTCCTCCTCCCTGAGAAGGAAGAACCGTAGAAATTATGTCCGAAGCTGTTGATCCCGATGACATTGTCTCGTCCAGCGGGTCCACGCTCACCGCATCAAATTGATAGCTCCGGGAAAAGGTTGAACTTCACTCGGTCTTAGTGGGCTGAGAAGCCGCCTCGTTCTGTCAAAAGGCCGAGTACCTGGAAAAGAGAAAGGTAAGGACCGGGTGACCTCCGGGTCCACTCCGATGCTTAAGTTAAAGATTTGGAGAGTAGAAGATAGGAGAATAGAGAATGTATTGAGAGATAAAAAGATACCTGGGAAGTTTCTCATCTTCCCCTTTTATACTAGAATGATCCGCGTGGCCTTGTCAGGCCAGTATGTACGGTTTATTCTTATTGGCTGGGTGTGGTACACCTTTTGGTCCCCCCTCTGACATGTTTGCGCGGCGGGCTCACCCTGCCTTTGTCTCCGTGGCACTCGCACTGTACCTGACCTCTGTGGCATACACCCTGCTCTTGTCCTCGCGGCACCTATTTCTGGTACAATAGTGTGCCTTTGCACGTGTACAGTAGAGATCAATTCACCTGTCTTTTGAGATAGAAGGCTTAATGGGGCGTAAGTTATTTGAGCCGGCGTTTCTTGGGATCCATTTTACAGAGGAGCCGGCCTTATCTTCCTGGGTGGCCGAGTGAATTAATGGGGAGCTGATGGATGTGTCGACGTGGTATCAAGCCGTGTGGTGCACGCGGTAAGTTTTAGGGCACCATGCTATCACTGTTTAATATTTATAATTGTTGTAAATTTAAAATTAGTTCTATACTATACAGAGTACAGAAAATGCAATTAAAATACAATTACAAATATTATACCGCATGTAATTAAAATACAGAAATTATTTATATCGGGAAAAAATTGGAGAGAAGGGGTATCTAAAATCCAAGGCTAGAGAAAGCCAAAAATCATTAACAGATTTATGAAATGACTTACAAATCAATGAACATTTCAACAATAATAGTGAAATTTGAACCCCAAATGAAATGACATAAGAGTCACTTCATTACATAGAAATCACCCTCATTGGCTATCTTAAATTAATATAAGTGTAAGTTAGATTCGTTGAATTAGAACCTTGTACGTGGAATGTACTTGGAAGAGTAGGTAGTGGCTTGTACGTGGAACATAATTGGAAGAGTAGGTAGTGGCTTGTACGTGGAACGTACTTGGAAGAGTAGGTAGTGGCTTATATGTGCCTTGAAAATCCAATTCGACGTTTTGGGAGATAACAAAATATAAAATAGCATGTCATTCTTTTCTAACTCTAATTTGTTAAACACTCTTTTTCTCCATCCAACTCAATTTTTTCCCTGCTCATTGATAAATTGCTCGAATAAAGGAAAATTATCTAGAACATGAGCACCATAAATTCTTTTCTAATCTTTTATTTGATACATACTAAAATTATATGGATGATTACATATTTATTATGTCTGTTGAACATCCTTGACAAACTTTACTTGGATCTTGATGAGAGCACTATGAACATCCTTGCTACTTAACCTTTCCTCAGGTAAATCTGCACAACACATTAAGGCCAATTCCATAATTGATGATATGCAATCTATCTTAGCCAAATAATGTCGTTCGTTGACCCTTAGCAAATTAGGATCCGCAAGTTGAGTGACTCCATAAGGTAATGAATCTTTGATCCATTGCTTGATGCTCATTTCTTCATTAAACATCTCCTCTGTAGGCTTTCTTCTAGTAAAAGTTTCCATCAACAATATACCAAAGCTGTATATGTCGCCTTTTATAGACACAAGTCCTTCTGATCCATACTCTACATCATATTTTGTTAAGTTAGTATACTATAATCAATTATAGATTCAAATTATATAAAAAAAATTCAAACATCACCTGGTGCCATGTACCCTACAGTAGCGAGAGTCATAGTTTGTATGACGGATTGATCTCCAATGAGTTTTGATATGCCAAAATCACTAACATGAGCAACCATATCCTCATCTAGAAGGATATTACTAGGCTTCAAATCACAATGGACAATAGGTACTGAATAAGCATGATGAAGATATTCAAGTGCTGATGCAACATCAATCATTATGTTTACTCTCTTCAGAATATCCAAAAAATAGTTGTGAGAATACAACCACTTCTCCAAGCTCCAATTGGGCAGAAACTCCATGACTAATGATTTAAGCTCGGTGGTACAACAACTGGTGATTATTTTGACAAGATTTCTATGGCGAATCCTACGGAGTATTTCACACTCCACATCAAAACTCTTGAATGCTCCTTCGCACTCCAAATTATAAACCTTGACTGCTATGTACATCCCATTAGAAAGGGTCCCTTTGTATACCGAACCAAAACTCCCCTTGCCAAGCAAGTTCACCTCATTAAATTTATCAGTTGCTTGTTCAAGCTCCTGAATTGAAATTCTTTTCCATGTTGGAAAAGGTAGCAAATGCTCGTGATGAGTCAACAATCTTGTTTTCCTCTTCCAATACCAAATAAGGATAACAATAACAGATCCGAGTGCAAAACCTATCGATCCAATCGCCGCTAGTGTTATCTTTGCTTTTTTGGATTTATTCTGATGTCTAGTTTCGCAATGATGGACATGGAATCTAGGTGCCCCACAAAGTCCTTTATTTCCTAGAAATGATTGAGCTGAAAAGTTTCTAAATGGACCTCCATTAGGAATTTCTCCTTGTAACCCATTGAATGACACATTGAAATACTTGAGATATTTTAGTTTCTCAAAGGACTTGGGGATTTCTCCAGAGAGATTATTGATTGATAAATCCATGAATTCCAAACTTATAGCATCACCGAATGATCCAGGAATAGAACCCTCCAATCTATTATTCGATAAAGAGAGTTCAATTAGAGTTTGGAGGCCCCCAAAAGTGGATGGGATACTACCTGAAAATTGATTTCCCGACAAATCGAGTGATGTAATAACTTTCAAATTGTCAATATCTAATGGAAGAGGACCACTAAATGAATTTGATGACAAGTTCAGTTCAAGGATATCTTTAAGCTTCCATACGGTTGAGGGGATTGTAGAATTAAGTTTGTTGGATTCTAAATTGAGACTTCTTAGAGAACTGAGATTTCCGAGGCATGAAGGAAACTTTCCAAAGAGCTTGTTTCCTCCAATATGTATTTCACCCAAACTCTGTAAACCACACAATTCAGAAGGTATGGACCCTTGTATTCTATTTGACTGCAGATATAAACCTTGAAGCTTCCTCAATTTTCCAATTGTCACAGGAATGAATCCTCCTAAACTGTTATTTCCTATAGCCAAGAAAATCAAGCTACTTAAGTTGCCGATTTCTTTGGGAATGGTGCCTGTAAGTCCACTATGAGCAATGTAGAAATATTGAAGGGAATAAGATAGATTTCCTATGGAAATTGGCAGAGGAGCATTTAATGGATTTCCATCCAACCCTAAAAATGTCAAATTTTTGCAATTGGCAAATGAGGAGAATAAAGTGAATAAAGATTGACTATTGAGTTGATTGTTCCCCAAATTAAGAAATTGGAGGTTTCTTAAATTACCAAGAGCGTCTGGAATAGAACCAAAGAACATGTTTGAATTCAAGCCTATATCAATAAGCTTAGAGGCATTAGAGAGACATATGGGAATAGGACCATCCAAGTGATTTTCTTCAGTATAAAGTATCTGAAGATTGGGAAGATCGAGACCAAAGCTGGGAGGAAGACTGCCTGAGAAATTGTTAAAATGCAAGTCCAATGCCTCCAATGTTGAGATATTAAAAATGGTGGAAGGAAGTATTCCATCAAGATTGTTTTCTCCAATAAGAAGATAAACAAGGTTACCCATTTGAAATGGTGGAATGCTACCTGTCACAATTTATAAATTACGTATATTAATTATTTCAACTTTAAAAAACCAAAACATTTCTCTACATCTCGTTATTATGAATTTACCACTAATGGAATTTAACATATGTTAAGAGTTTTACGATAAGAATACCTGTCAACATGTTTTCTGCCAAGCTAAGATCCCTTAACCGGGTGAGATTTCCAATAGATGAAGGAATTTTACCACCAATGGAATTTCTTCTCATGTGTAACACTTCCAAATTTATAAGATTGCCAATGGACTCTGGAATTTCTCCTATATCGAATAGAAAATCAATTTGCAACTGCTTAATTACTTTGATTCATTTGTTCTATATATTCCAATATTAACTACAATATTATCAAGTAAACTTTGCAAATTAAATTAAGATAGATACTTTGGGCTGTGAGAGGGGTGTTGAAGTATACAATGTGAATATATGACAAATTCATGGATTGGAATAGAAAATGAAAATATCTACATATAGGATTGCTAATTGACTCAGGAATTTCTCCTGTATAGATTAATAAAGAATAAATATGCAACTGGTTAATTACTTTAATTCATTTGTTCTATTTAAGTCCATGTAAAGTATGTGGCTGCAATATTAATTTGTTTTTATATTTGAAATTAGGTTACGACAATATTATAAAATAAACTTTGCATCATAATGTGAATGTAAATTTAAATTTATTTGCTCAGGGCAAAATATCCATGTTAATTAAGATAGAAACTGAAATAATGTGAATGTAATTCATTTTATTCAAAATAAAGAATCATCTATAGATGTTTGAATGATTTCACTAACTATATACTTCATTCGTCCCAAATTGATAGACTTATTTTAGCTTTTACGTAAATTAAGCAAAAATAGTTGAGTTAGTTGAAAGACAATTTTTTTACATAATATTCCTAATTTACCCTTATTTAATTGATCAATAGGAATATAATGTGTATTAATTAGCGAAAATTTTTAATAAAGTTTGTATTGAAATTGAAAAAATATTTATAATTTCAAGTTAATAGTGATATAATTTGTTGATTTCTACCCATAATGAATAAGGGTATAATGAGAAAAGCGAAACTTCACCAATATTCATAAATAGAAAGTTATTTATAATTTGGGATGGACCAAATTGACTAAGTTGTTTAATTTTGGGACGGATGGAGTATATGGTTTCTAAGATAGTTTATTTATTGAAAAATAAATTTGAGGTTTATTGTTCCTTAGAATGGCTAATATTTTCACTTTTATGAAATAAGGTATCATTACCTTTGAAGTTATTATGACCAAGATATAGCCGTTGAAGCATGGTGAGATTCCCAAAATCCTTGTGCAAACCTCCATCAAAATGATTGCCAGACAAAGATAAATTTTGTAACCTCTTCAATCTAAACAAAGTGGAAGGAATTGGACCACTCAATGTGTTGAGACTCAAATACAACCCTTCCAAATCAGGAAATTGAGCAAACATATTTGTTGGAAGATGACCCGTCAAATTATTTATCGTAAAATCTAATATTCGAAGTGAAGACATGTTCTTACTGTAGGTTGTTGGAATGATCCCTGACAACCAATTATCACTGAGATCAATTTCCTGACATGAAGAAATATTGAAGATACCAACCGGAAGAGCTCCCGAAAGCTTGTTGTTACTCAAGTAAAACAATTTCATGTTGTAAAGGTTTCCAATCGATTCTGGAATTGGTCCTTCAAGACTATTGAAATCCAAGAGAAGACTATGGAGCTTTGAAAGGTTACATAATGATGTTGGGATAACGCCTGTGTGAAGAAATTTTGTTAACATAGATAGCTAATTATTGTTTTCTCATATTTTAAACATTAGATTTAGATATGTTTCTAAACAAATATTCTATTAACAATACAAAAATGAAAATTAATAAAATCCATGTAAAAAGTGAAAGAACAAACCTCCAAAGTTGTTAGACCTTAGATTAAGATATTCAAGTCTGGTGAAAGATCTAATCCATGAGGGGATACTCCCATTGAAAAGGTTGTATCCTAAGTCTAACAACTTCAACCGGTGTAAGTTGGAAAGTTGAAGAGGCAGAGAGCCATGGAATTGATTGACATGTACAGAGAGATTGACTAGGAAAGAAAGGTTTCCAATTTGTCGTGGAATGGTCCCTTCTAGCCCCATGCTTTCAAGTACTACACCTCTAACTCTGCGATGGCGAATTCCACAAGTAATGCCAATCCAATTGCAGACTGAAGTAGCCGAAGACCAGTTGGATGCTAACAAATTTTGAGGGTCATTTGTGATGTGAGCTTTGAAGGCAAGCAGTGCTTCCTTATCTGTGCTGATATTTGAGGCTCTGATTTCAGCTAGGCATATTAACAAACACAAGACATACAATGTAACAACCACCGACAATGACTTCATTTTCCCCATCACCAATTCAAACAGAACGACGAATTAGATAAATATTTAATTAAATCAGAAAGTAGGATATAATTTCTAAACACTTGCAGCAATACCTACTTAATATATAACCCAAGTCAAGTCAAGTCAAGTCATTGCTTCCATCCTAATTTTGATTATTCTCTATCCAAGTGATGGAATTATATGCAAATTTTCCACAAGAAAATATGTTTACCTGCCCGACCCATGTCAACATGTATTCTCTAAGTGATCATGTGTGATAATGGAGAATGATGACAGCTTCATTCCACTTTCAACAAAGATTAAACAAAATAAAACCTTTAATTCAAGTAAATGAATTCTTATTATTCACTTTAATTATATTTTGGATAGTTTAAAAAAAAAAAAAAAAAAAAACGATTCCTAATACATAAATTTAGGTGTAAAAAAAAGATTAATAGTAAAATAAAAGTATATAAAAAAAATAGAGAATTAGTAATTGTAATATATCTCAAGCGCAGCCCAGCCCGTCTAATTATAATATATTTAATATTAAAATTAATTAATAATATAATATAATTTTTATATAAAAAAAAATATTATAAATTATATAATATTACAATGCTTATTGACTTGACTTGGGTTGGGTGCAATGCGCAAACACCCAAGTGAAGTCAAGTCATTGCTTCTTTCCCTTATGCCACTCCATTAACTTGACAATTAACAAAGGAATCTAATTAAATATCAAACAAAAATTAAGATATATAGTATATACTGATATACTATAAATAGTTTTATTGAGAACATTTTAATTAGATATGGAAAATAAAAGTTTTAACTTACATTATAAGGGCAATTTTGTGCAATTTTGTGCTTTTGTATGAAAAAATAACTGAAAGGATAAAGTTTTTATTTCAATAAAATTTAAGGGCTTTAAAAGACATATATAAATATACATAGATTGCATTACAGGATACTCCCTCCGGTCACAAATGTAAGTCGTTTTGGGCTTACGCATCAATAGTAAGAAACCATTAATAAGTGACTAATGAGTCAAAATTCTCTGTTTCTCGCTCCTTAATATATGTTTAAATTAATTAACTACCTCATTTTAGCCAATGAATTCTTATTATTCTTTTTAATTATATTTTAGATACTATATTTATAGTAGAATTAATTGCTAAAAGAGAATAAGAGTTAAAAAAAAAAAAATAGTAATTGACAACAGTTAATTATGAGTAAAATGTACTACGTCCTTCCTTTATTGCTAGTTGTTTGCTTTCTTTCTTTCTTGCTTTTCTTTTTTTCCATTTTTTTTTTTTCTTTTTGTAAAACTTTTCCGTCTGTTTCTTTTCTTTTCTTTTCTTTTTTTTTTTTTTCTTTCTTTCTACACGCCAAGTCGAATTTCAAATTACTCCCTTTCATTCATGATAAATAACAGTTAAGGTTGTTCAATAACATTAATTATATGTTACATATGTTAGTAAAATGAGTGATTTACTATTAATATTTCTTTCCATAAACTCTACTTTTTATATCAAATTTCTTTTTCACTTTTGTATCCGCGAAGTTACTTTCACCCTAATTCATCGAAATTTAGCGCCAAAATAATGATGTGATAAGTCAATATCAATTCTAAAATACCAGTGCAGCTCTATGTCAGCTCCAACAAATTTTGAATTTCAATTTTTGTAATTTTTTTTGAATAATCGTGCATAAGTGGGTGTCATATTTGTGACATGTATCAATATTTTTATTGTTCGGAGTTTATGTGACAATTTGCTAGAAGGTTTGACTTAGTTTTGACTTGTTTTATCGTTATTAAGGAGCTAAATTTTAACGAATTAGGGTGAGAGTGACTTTATTAATACAAAAATAAAAATTTTGTAATTTTATTGACACAAATTAAAGTTTAGTGACAGTGGATGTAGAAACTCTAAACTTCAGTGACCATCAGTGCAATTTACCCCATAATCTATTCCATCTAAGAAGTGCAATATCTCCATTGGCTACAATATTTCAATTTTTTTTTTTTTTTTGTAATAAAAGTTGGTTTGATTAATTTATTACCATTGCTTTCTACTTTTCCTTCATTTTAAAATGAGAGATAATATTGCCGAATTTATAATTATTTTCCCCAATCTTGCTGCTTTCATCTTCCCTGTTGATTTAATTAATACTATTGCAAACAGATAGCATTGTCTGAGAGATAATAAACATGCAAGGACAAAATCTCCAATGTCGAAATATTATAAATGCTTGTAGGAAGTGTTCCATCAAGACTGTTTTCTCCAACATCTATGAAAACATGGTTACTCATTTCACAGGGTGGAATGCTACCCGTCACAATTCATAAACCTACATCACTTTGACTTTAATTATATATATATATATATACACACACACACACACACAACAGAATATATATGTATATAGATATCATGTGTCTGCCAAGTCAATAAAATAATGCTACGTGATATATTTTAGGATCTACAATTTATAAATCACCCTCTAACTAGAGTATTTTAGGGTGTAGAATTTATTTAATTAATCAACTATTAATTAATTAATTATACATTATTATTTTTCTATTGGTTGAAATATAATTTGTTGTGATTTTATTGACTTGGCATACATATGACTTAGCGTTCCAAACATACAGTAAAATTTCTCGTCCACTATAATCTTCAAGTGCATATCTAAGTGAATAAAAATTTAGCAGTTAAAGGTGCAAGAGTTTTACGAAACAACTCGAGATGGGAGGTGTAATAAAGAGCTCAGAGATTTGACTTTTTTCTTTGGCAATAAACTAGATCAAATTAAGCACAAAATATAGGAGAAATTTTATAGTAGACCGGGTCCATATAGACCGTTTCACTGAAAAACTGACATGTAAGCAATATGACTTTTTTGAAAATAAAAATCGCTTATGTATCAATTTTTCATTGGAAAGGTCCACATAAACTGGGTTCATTGTATAATTTTTCCAAAATATAGTATAATAAATGCTAGTAAATTAATTACGTGTTTTTGAGATCTTAATTAATTAAATTATAATAGAGTTATAATTTGGAGTGTTTATCTGTTTGGGCATGCCGACTTGTAAAATGATTGTCTTTTTCTGTCTAGTGTTGCAGACTTGAGAGCTACCCTTTATGAACACTTAATGGGGTCAATGCCTATCTAATTATTTTCCTATCCACTTAAGCTAAACTTATGCCACCAAAGAAGACTATACAACTTATCTTCAAGTAATGATTGTCTTTATCTGTCTGGTGCTGCAGACTTGAGGGCTACCCTTTACGAACACTTAACGGGGTCAATGCCTATCTAATTATGCTGAAATTCCACCATATAATTACTAAGTGACATATGTAAACAATTTAACAATATAGATCATCGTGATCTCAGTACATGCTACCGAAATTTTCACCAAAGAAAACAAAATTTGGCGTAGGCTGGAACTGAACACAAAATCAAGGGATATAAATTCTTTACAATTTGGGATTAATATGTGTATTGATACATACTAGAAAAGAGTAAAATTAACAATCTGGCAAAACACATCTTAAGCTTCCTAAATTTTCATGAATTTTCCAATTGGTTTTTTGGACAATTTTTTCAACGCATGACTACAATGTAACAACCACCAACAATGACTTCATTTTCACCAATAGAAACAGAACGACGAATTGGATCAGAAAGCTGATTGACTTAGGTCAACATCACGAGTGATAATGGCAAACAGCTACATCTTGTAGTAGAGAATGATGACAGCTTTATTCCACTTTCAACCAAGACTAAACAAAATACTACTTTTAATTCAAGTCAATTCAAGTAAATAAATTTTTATTATTCTCTTTAATTATATCTTGAATACTGTGTTTATAGTTGAATTAATTGCTAAAAAGAATTAGTAATTGACAATAATTAGTTATAAGTAAAACGATTTGTATTTGTGACTTTTTTTCAAAGCTTAAAAAGATTTATATTTGTCACCGGAGGAAGTAATATATAAAAATGTAGTGAATAATAAATTGTGTCAATAAACATTGAGCCCAAATCCAGCCCAACTCGACATAAATTTAGGTAGGCTCGGGCTCAGACCTAAAAAACAAATTTCAAGCCTAGTCCAGCCCTAATTATAATATATTTAATATCAAAATTAATTAATAATATAATATAATTTTTATATAAAAAAATATTATAAATTATATATTATTACAATGCTTATTGACTTGACTTGGGTGCAAAGCGCAAACACCCAAGTCAAGTCAAGTCATTGCTTCTTTCACTTACGCCACTCCATTAACTTGAAAATTAACAAAGGAATCTAATTAAATATCAAACAAAAATTAAGATATATGTGGACCTCTTTTATTCAAATGTATAATTTCCATCCTAATTTTGATTATTCTCTATCTAAGTGATGGAATTATATGCAAATTTTCCACAACAAAATATGTTTCCCATGTGAACATGTATTTTTGTGGCTTTTTCTTCCAAAGCTGATTGACTTAGGTCAATGAATGACCTCACCTTAAGATCATAAACAATGAGTTAATTTTTACTTTTATAGTATATACTGATATACTATAAATAGTTTTATTGAGAACATTTTAATTAGATATGGAAAATAAAAGTTTTAACTTACATTATAAGGGCAATTTTGTGCTTTTGTATGAAAAAATAAATGAAAGGATAAAGTATTGATTTCAATAAAATTTAAGGACTTTAAAAGACATATATAAATGTATATAGATTGCATTATAGTCATATACATATTTATGACTTTGTGTACTAAGTAATTTGTGTGGAGGTTTGTTAATTTTTTTTATTTATATATAAAATTATGAATATATATATATATATATATATATATATATTCATAATTTTATATATAAATAAAAAAAATTAACAAACCTCCACACAAATTACTTAGTACACAAAGTCATAAATATGTATATGACTATAATGCAATCTATATACATTTATATATATATGTATAAATGTATCAGAGCCAGAAGGGGTGAGAGTACTGTTCATTCATCATCATCACTGTTCACATTCATCCATTTTCCAGATTTACTGTGCATCTCATTCTTGCATATACTTATATTGGTGAGTCATTTAGACCCTTGTTTGCCCAAAAGTACCGACGGACAGGGAAGAAGAGGCAGTGACTGGGTTCCGTAGTCAATATTAGTATGTGTTTGTTTTGATTTGTATTTTAATGATGGATCACACACTTCTACCTAGAACATACTCTGCATCTTCTGCATCTACATCATTAGAGAATATAAGGATCAACAGTAGTAATGAAATTACTGTTGAAGATTTTACCAAATGCATTAGTGATTGGCATATACCTCATGTTAAGAAGCATGAAATATATGAACTCAGCATTAGAGATAAGTTGTTCAAAACAAATTTGAACATAAAGACTGAGGAGAGGGATATTCCTCTCACAAACTCATATGAAAGCATTAATCTTTTGTCACAGCATTCTTTAGACAAGCATAGACAAAAGAATTTTAAGTATATTCATATTGGCCTTGTTCAGATAGGGATCAAGCCCTTGACCAAGGAAGGCCTGAACACGAGCATCTTATGTGTTGTTAGGGATAATAGAATGGAAGTGTATGAGGAAGGCATCCTAGGCACGGTTGAGTCTAGTCTGTGTGCAGGTCCTATATCATTCTCATGTTACCCTAATTTAACCATTTCTTTGAATGATAAAAACATTTTGGATTCTCTTGTTTTACAAATTCAAACACATAATTATCGCATGAAAAAGGGATCTATTCCCATTGCATTGATCTTCAGAGTTCATTACAAAGCCATGACATCTGCATTTGACTCAAAACACAAGTTTTCATGTCATAAAGGAGAAACTTTGGTTTTGCAAACAGATATGTCCAAGGCAAATGCTATTGTTCCAAAATTCATTAAATGGGAAGATGTAACTCTTCCTGAAGAATGGGTATTGGAAAAAGCATGTGCAGTTGAACCACCAATTAGAATAATACCTAATACGAATGTCAGAGAAATTAACCAGTATCCTAGTGGAAAAGTCACTCTAACCTTTGACAGAAAATCGGTAAGTACAAGGTTTTCTGATGACTCTTCCAATAGCGATACCATGGATTTGGGTAGAGTATCACAATTAGGAAAGATTGAACATAAGAATGTTGAGGATGAAGACAAGGATTCTTGCCATTTGTTTCACAGAAGAAGAATCCCTATAAGCATGCCTCACAGGCACTCTACCTCTGACATCCCTAATACGCATTTAACTGGTGTTCTCTACGCTGATAATGTTCCCAGAGCAGTTTACACTAAAGAAGAATTAGGAGAAGTAAGTGTTCAAAAATCTGAACCAACCTCGCCTACTTTTTCTTCAGTTACTGAGAATGTTATCAATGTGTTAGAAAAAGAATTTGTTTTAGACAAAACCCTTTTGCATAAAGATTTTTACGCTCCTCATAATGAAAAGAAAAAACTTTGGTTCTTTAAGAATTTCCTGAACCAAAGAAAAGAAATTCAAGAAAAGTATTATGATTTTGTTTTGCAGCATAAAGTCCATATCATGTTTTTCGATTGGTTTGAACTTTATGCATCACAGAATAACATTGCATATCCATTCAAGTGCATCAATCCAGTCTCTAGCCAAGAAAAGGTTAGTACTTGGAATTTGTCTGATGGCTCAAAGATTGAGTCTGATCATCCCCCTCTGAAAGGAATAAAAATTCCAGTCTCAGGAAATTCATCTGTTAATGCATCTGCATACAAGTATGTGACCGAAGATGTGCATAAGAACTTTGCATCTGTTATTGAACAAAATAATTTCACAAACACGCATCTGCATACCTTAGGCAAACAATTAACTAGAATTGAGAAAACCCTTAAGCCTTCTGTTGTAAAAATAGAACAGAAGCAGGAAAGGCTTAAGAATCCTATTTTTAAGCCATCTCAAATTTCTAGAGATAGCCAAAAGGAATTTCAGAATAATAAAATGGAATTCGCCAAGGCTATTCAGGACCAATTAAGCAAGATAGAGGCCTCAACTTCTAACTTAATTGCTCCAGAGACACCTCAGTCCCGGCTAAGACCAGAGATAAACGCATTAGATGAGGATTCTCCTTCAGAATCCCAGAATATCTGTGAGGAAAGGATTGAACCTATTCCTCAGATCAATAGAATTAATTGGCCTATTGTTCCTATTGCTAGTCATTTGGACGTAGGCAATCAAGCATCAAGTAGCCAGTCTAGGTTTAATGCATCTTCTGTCTATGAGTGGAATCTAGATGGATTGTCTGAATATCAGATTTTGAATTTTTTGCAACAAATGACCATGGCTGCCAATGCATATAGAATACAGACCAACGTTCAGGATAGAGCCATTGCAGAACTTCTTACTGCAGGCTTTGCAGGACAGTTAAAAGGATGGTGGGACTACCATCTTACTGAAACTGAACGTCTTAGCATATTAAATGCTGTTAAGATTGATGAAGACGCAGAACCCATTCTGGATGACGAAGGTCAACCTATTCAGGATTCTGTATCTACATTAATTTTAACCATTTCTTTGCATTTTTTGGGTGATTCTTCGCATTTAAAGGATAAAAACGCTGAGCTTTTATCAAATTTAAGATGCAAAAAACTCAGTGATTTTCAGTATTATAAAAATACATTTTTATCTCGTGTTATGTTGAGGGAAGATTCCAACCAGCCTTTCTGGAAAGAAAAGTTTCTTGCAGGTTTACCTACCTTTTTAGGTGAAAAAGTAAGAAACAGAATTAAGGAAACTTTAGGGGTTCCAATCCCTTACTCAACATTAACATATGGTGAACTTATTAGTCTTATCCAGAAGGAAGGACTAAAGATTTGCCAGGATTTGAAACTTCAAAGGCATTTGAAATGGGAAATGAAACGGACTAGGCAAGAATTAGGTTCGTTCTGTAAACAATTTGATGTTTCCACGGACAAGCCTGATTGTAATGGTTCATGCCATAAGGAGTCTAAAAGATCCCATAAAAAACATTTTTATAAAAAGGAATTTCAAAAGAAAAACCGTTTAAAAGATTTTCCTGCATACAAAAGGAATTTTCCTAAGCATAAGCATAAGTTTGGTTTTAAAAAACATGAAAACCCAGAAGGGGTAAAACCCTTTGGAAATTTAAAGCATGTTACCTGTTATAAGTGTAATAGGAAAGGGCATACTGCAAAGTATTGCCGCTTTAGCAAAAAACTGCATGAACTAGGATTAGATGATGAAGTCTTAAGTAAACTTGAGGCTATTCTCATCTACTCTTCAGAATCAGATCCTGATTCAGGAACTGATGAAGATAATGCATTTCAAGTTGATGAATTAGCAACCAATTCATCAACATCATCATCATCTTCTGATGACGATAATAGAAGTATAAATGTTCTGACAAAAGACCAAGAACTTTTGTTAGATGTCATTAAGCATATCTCTGATCCTCAACTACAAAAGGATTACCTCGATAGATTAATGAAAACCCTAGCAAGCAAACCTGAAGTCAAGCCTGTTAGTCTTCCTAAACTTAGTACTAACACCTATAACTTGACCAGTATTTTAGAAAAGCAAAAGGCTAAGGGAAAGAATACTCCCTTATCCCTTTCTGATCTGCAAACTGAGATCAAGACTGTTAAGCTTGAACTCAAACAGGTCAAAGAAAAACAGGAAAATGATTCAGCTATAATCCAAGCATTACTTAGCAACCAGTTAGATAATTCAGGAAGCGAGGATGAAGGTAGCTCTAATACCAGGAGAGACTAGAACGATCGTACGGGCGTAATGAAATATAATGCAGAGAGATTTATGCCAAATTTAAAAAATGACTGTGCATATACAACAACTTAAAAGACAGAAATATATAAATTCAGAAAAGAAATAATATGCTCAGACAAATAGAAACTTTAATTATACGTTGTGAGGTCAGGCGGTAGTCCGCCACATACCAAACATATAATTAAAATGAATGCGAGAATAAATTCTTTAATATAAATTCATAAATTGAATACTGAAAATAAAATTCTCAATCATATGTAGTTGAATTCAGGCGGTATTCCGCTACAACTTACAACCACATATGATTAAGTTAGTAAGAAGATGAAGAAACAATGCTTACTTATTATTGCTTTGAATCCGTTTACAACTTGTGGAATGCTTTGAATCCAGAAAATAATTACAAGTAGAGAGAAGGAAGAGAGAATTAGAGAGAGAAACTGATAGATGAAAACTGAAAAATAAAACTGATCCCTTTACAAATGAGACGAGGGCTCCTTATATAGACAGAGAGGAGCACAAAATGACAAAATTGCTTTCGGTGCCTGGGACCCACTTCACTTTCGGCGTCGGGCCCACCAAAGATGCTTTGAGACAGATACGTCTGGATACCGTAAATACGTAACCTTATACGAATATATACTTATACCAGTATGCTTACATTGGCAAGTATGCATATTAGGGAATTCCTGGTTATGAGCCAAGTACCCCTAACCACATTACCAAACCAAGCGGCTACTAGCTCGGTTCTTATTCATTTGAACATTGGAACCAAATTGTTATTCTGGTATAATATTCATTAGGTTATAGATTTACAATAAGCCAAAAATATCTTCGTTCTCGCCAGCAAGGGAAGGTGGCTTGGAAGACGAAGATGAAGAAGATGCCTTGGATCCAGCAGTTGAATTTCTGGAGACCATTAATTCTTTCATGATCGTGAAGAATTCTTCCTCGGACTTAGCGGCTGCAAGCTGAGGAATAGCAAATGATTTTTGTGCCAAAAATTCTGAATGAGCTTGGATTTGTTCAACAGGCAGATCAATTTTGCCTTTAGATCTAAGCCAAGTTCTGACAGCAGCTTCATTGCATTTATTGAAAGCTTGGAATTTATTCCACCATTTAATCTTAAAAATTCTTATGAGATCAATGGTTGCATTTTGATTCGTTTGATATGAAAAGTGCCAGGTTAAAGTCCATGGTACAAAAAAGATTGTACTAAAGACTAGGAGAGGAGAATGCCTTTTCTGTAAAGGAGAAGGGTCATATTTTTCTTTAAAAAGAATAAATGCTTGGTTAACTTGGTCAGGTAGGATTTCGGTAGAAGACCCAAAAAATCCCCACCAATGGTTAAACCAGTTTGGAAGTTTGGAAATGGCTTTTCTGGTATCAAACATGATTAACCAGGTATGCGATCCTTTTGAGTTTTGGACCATTAATGCATTGTACCAGGCTTGTTGATAATCCCAGTAAGAAAAAGTTTTGCTGGTTGTTATGCGGTTGGTAAAAGAGGCTGGAAAAGATTTCAAGTCAGAAGGACTTGTACCCCAATCTTGAGGATGGATGATCTTCAAGATTTTGAATTGGGAATATGCTGGTTCACCTGAATCACCATGAGATGTATGCTTTATTTCCACAGATTCTGTGACCTTTAGGATGGTTAAATAAAAATCAATGGGCTTTGAATAATCCCAAGGTTTGAAATTCCATCCATGAGGAAAAAGCTTTGATACAGCCACTGAGGGATTTTTATCATAAAAGCCATCCTCAATGGAAGTAATATACTGAAAATTCTTTTTGGTAAAATATTCAGATTTAGGCTGGGTAGCCGTATTCTGAGAAACAACATTTGCAGAAATACTTTTAGAAGAAGAAGGAAAAGTTATAAAATTTTCTTTAAAAATTTCCTTTGCTTCTTTTAAGGATACTGGTCCAAAAGGACTGGAAACAGTTAATGCTTTTGAAGGTTGAGCAATTTCTTTTCCCTTCGAAACAGGATGCTTTTGTAAATTCGTTTGAGGAAGAGTTTGTGCTGAAGAAGAAGACGAGGGTTTTTCGAAAACTCGTTTTGCTTCAGCAATAGAGTCAAAATAATTTTTAAATGCATTTTCAAGAGATTGAGAGGCCTTTGTAAGGGCCAAAGTATGCGGATCATGCTGAGTTTGTTTGACAGAACTGGAGCTGTCTTTGCTTTCAATGCTTTCTCCCTGGGCATCCTGAAACATAGTTGTCCAGGCTTTTACCTTTTCTAATGCGGTAAGCTTTGCTTGATCCTTGGAGGATCCTTCGCCCTTTTTCTTTTTAGGGGGCATGATCCTGCAAAAATTCACGGGTTAGGAAATCAGGAATAGAATTCTGATCTCCCCTAATAAATTCTATGTCAAAATCAAATATGCTTAATAAAGCTTGCCACCTAGCAAAGATTTGCTTGGAAGCAATATTCTGAACATCTTTTTGTAAAACTTCTTTTGCAGATTTACAATCAATTCTTAATAAAAATTTTTGATTAAGTAAATCGCTTTGAAATTTTGAAATACATTTTACAATGGAAAGAATTTCCTTTTTAATGGTAGAATAATTCTTTTCAGTATCATTCCAGTGTCCGGAAGTAAACTGGACAATACGTTCCTGCTTATCTTGTACCTGCTTCAAAATACCTCCATAACCAAAATCAGAAGCATCAGTCTCAACGATTTTAGGTAATAAGGGATTAGCAATATACAAGCAAGGAATATTACTAACATACTTTTTTATTTCTTGTACTATTCTAGTATGCTCTTCAGACCATGTAGGCGGATTCTTTTTTAATCTAGCATGCAGGGGTTTTGCCATCCTATTGATATTAGGGCAAAAATCTAATACATAATTCAAGCTTCCTAAAAATCTTTGAAGCTGTTGTTTTTCCAGAATTTGATCTGGAAATTTAGATGCAAATTCTAAAGATCGCTCAATAGGAGTGATCGTTCCTTGGGTAATATAATGGCCAAGAAACCTTATTCTGGTTTGAAACAATGACATCTTGCTTTTGGAGACAACTAAGCCATTTTTCTTAGCTGTAAGAAAGAATGACTTTAAATGCTTAAAATGCTGTTCAATAGATTCTGAAAATATAAGCACATCATCAATATAGACAGTGCAAAATGCTGAATATGGATTGAAAATATCATTCATAATGCGTTGAAATTCTGATGGAGCATTCTTTAAGCCAAAAGGCATAACATTCCATTCATATTGACCAAATGGAACAGTGAATGCAGTCTTATACCTATGTTTCGGATCAATCTGGATTTGCCAAAACCCAGATTTAAGGTCAAATTTTGAAAATATATATGCAGAATGTAATCTTTGTAACAGGTCTTTCTTATTAGGTATTGGGTACCTAATCCATCGAAGAACCTGATTCAAAGGCTTATAATTAATGACTAATCGGGGAACTCCACGTTCAATCTCAGATGCTTTAATCACATAAAATGCTGCACAACTCCAAGGGGACCTAGATTGGGCAATTAAACCTTTGTCTAAGAGATCCTGGATTTCTTTTCTACAATGCTGCTCAAGATCAGAATTCATTTGGATTGGCCTAGCTTTAGTCGGAATATCCCTTTCATCAAAACTAGGTTCATAAGGTAAATCTACCATATGCTGTTTCCTATTCCAAAAGGCATTAGGAATATCTGCGCAAATTTCATTTTCAACATGCTTTTAAAAATCTAAAATTCTTTTCTGAGTAAATTCATTTTTCAAATGTGCAGAAATTCTTTGAAAATTAATGTTATGCTTTAAATGCATGATTTCAAATTCTTTAGTTTTAATCAGATTGTGAACTGATTATCAAAAATGGAATTTGCTTTTAATAAATTGAGATTTCTGGTTTTAGGTTTTTCAATAAAAGGGAAAATAACATTTTCAGCTTTTACTTTGAAAATAATACCAGAATTTGATACAGAAAATGGAGTAATGAGGGTAATAAATGGCGTTCCTAAGATAACACTATGATTGATGTTATCAACAAGAACAAATGCAGTTTTAATACGGGTTTTTTCATTTAACACATATGCTTCAGTCTTACTGCTAATATTCATTTTCGAGTTATTAGCAGCAGACAGTTTTTCTTTGGTTTTTTCCCAAAATCTTTTAGGAACCAAATCAGGTTTTATGCAATTTAAATCAGCACCGGTATCAAATAATGCTATGGTACTGAGTTGAAAATCATCAGGAAAATGTAAAACAATGCTAATCAAATACTTTCTTAAAGTAATTTCTTTCAAAACATATAAAAAATCTTCAGGTGCGCATTCTAGGTTATCTAACTTAGATTCCTCTAGGTTAGTGCCACCTTCATCCTCGCTTCCTGAATTATCTAACTGGTTGCTAAGTAATGCTTGGATTATAGCTGAATCCTTTTCCTGTTTTTCTTTGACCTGTTTGAGTTCAAGCTTAACAGTCTTGATCTCAGTTTGCAGATCAGAAAGGGATAAGGGAGTATTCTTTCCCTTAGCCTTTTGCTTTTCTAAAATACTGGTCAAGTTATAGGTGTTAGTACTAAGTTTAGGAAGACTAACAGGCTTGACTTCAGGTTTGCTTGCTAGGGTTTTCATTAATCTATCGAGGTAATCCTTTTGTAGTTGAGGATCAGAGATATGCTTAATGACATCTAACAAAAGTTCTTGGTCTTTTGTCAGAACATTTATACTTCTATTATCGTCATCAGAAGATGATGATGATGTTGATGAATTGGTTGCTAATTCATCAACTTGAAATGCATTATCTTCATCAGTTCCTGAATCAGGATCTGATTCTGAAGAGTAGATGAGAATAGCCTCAAGTTTACTTAAGACTTCATCATCTAATCCTAGTTCATGCAGTTTTTTGCTAAAGCGGCAATACTTTGCAGTATGCCCTTTCCTATTACACTTATAACAGGTAACATGCTTTAAATTTCCAAAGGGTTTTACCCCTTCTGGGTTTTCATGTTTTTTAAAACCAGACTTATGCTTATGCTTAGGAAAATTCCTTTTGTATGCAGGAAAATCTTTTAAACGGTTTTTCTTTTGAAATTCCTTTTTATAAAAATGTTTTTTATGGGATCTTTTAGACTCCTTATGGCATGAACCATTACAATCAGGCTTGTCCGTGGAAACATCAAATTGTTTACAGAACGAACCTAATTCTTGCCTAGTCCGTTTCATTTCCCATTTCAAATGCCTTTGAAGTTTCAAATCCTGGCAAATCTTTAGTCCTTCCTTCTGGATAAGACTAATAAGTTCACCATATGTTAATGTTGAGTAAGGGATTGGAACCCCTAAAGTTTCCTTAATTCTGTTTCTTACCTTTTCACCTAACAAGGTAGGTAAACCTGCAAGAAACTTTTCTTTCCAGAAAGGCTGGTTGGAATCTTCCCTCAACATAACACGAGATAAAAATGTATTTTTATAATACTGAAAATCACTGAGTTTTTTGCATCTTAAATTTGATAAAAGCTCAGCGTTTTTATCCTTTAAATGCGAAGAATCACCCAAAAAATGCAAAGAAATGGTTAAAATTAATGTAGATACAGAATCCTGAATAGGTTGACCTTCGTCATCCAGAATGGGTTCTGCGTCTTCATCAATCTTAACAGCATTTAATATGCTAAGACGTTCAGTTTCAGTAAGATGGTAGTCCCACCATCCTTTTAACTGTCCTGCAAAGCCTGCAGTAAGAAGTTCTGCAATGGCTCTATCCTGAACGTTGGTCTGTATTCTATATGCATTGGCAGCCATGGTCATTTGTTGCAAAAAATTCAAAATCTGATATTCAGACAATCCATCTAGATTCCACTCATAGACAGAAGATGCATTAAACCTAGACTGGCTACTTGATGCTTGATTGCCTACGTCCAAATGACTAGCAATAGGAACAATAGGCCAATTAATTCTATTGATCTGAGGAATAGGTTCAATCCTTTCCTCACAGATATTCTGGGATTCTGAAGGAGAATCCTCATCTAATGCGTTTATCTCTGGTCTTAGCCGGGACTGAGGTGTCTCTGGAGCAATTAAGTTAGAAGTTGAGGCCTCTATCTTGCTTAATTGGTCCTGAATAGCCTTGGCGAATTCCATTTTATTATTCTGAAATTCCTTTTGGCTATCTCTAGAAATTTGAGATGGCTTAAAAATAGGATTCTTAAGCCTTTCCTGCTTCTGTTCTATTTTTACAACAGAAGGCTTAAGGGTTTTCTCAATTCTAGTTAATTGTTTGCCTAAGGTATGCAGATGCGTGTTTGTGAAATTATTTTGTTCAATAACAGATGCAAAGTTCTTATGCACATCTTCGGTCACATACTTGTATGCAGATGCATTAACAGATGAATTTCCTGAGACTGGAATTTTTATTCCTCTCAGAGGGGGATGATCAGACTCAATCTTTGAGCCATCAGACAAATTCCAAGTACTAACCTTTTCTTGGCTAGAGACTGGATTGATGCACTTGAATGGATATGCAATGTTATTCTGTGATGCATAAAGTTCAAACCAATCGAAAAACATGATATGGACTTTATGCTGCAAAACAAAATCATAATACTTTTCTTGAATTTCTTTTCTTTGGTTCAGGAAATTCTTAAAGAACCAAAGTTTTTTCTTTTCATTATGAGGAGCGTAAAAATCTTTATGCAAAAGGGTTTTGTCTAAAACAAATTCTTTTTCTAACACATTGATAACATTCTCAGTAACTGAAGAAAAAGTAGGCGAGGTTGGTTCAGATTTTTGAACACTTACTTCTCCTAATTCTTCTTTAGTGTAAACTGCTCTGGGAACATTATCAGCGTAGAGAACACCAGTTAAATGCGTATTAGGGATGTCAGAGGTAGAGTGCCTGTGAGGCATGCTTACAGGGATTCTTCTTCTGTGAAACAAATGGCAAGAATCCTTGTCTTCATCCTCAACATTCTTATGTTCAATCTTTCCTAATTGTGATACTCTACCCAAATCCATGGTATCGCTATTGGAAGAGTCATCAGAAAACCTTGTACTTACCGATTTTCTGTCAAAGGTTAGAGTGACTTTTCCACTAGGATACTGGTTAATTTCTCTGACATTCGTATTAGGTATTATTCTAATTGGTGGTTCAACTGCACATGCTTTTTCCAATACCCATTCTTCAGGAAGAGTTACATCTTCCCATTTAATGAATTTTGGAACAATAGCATTTGCCTTGGACATATCTGTTTGCAAAACCAAAGTTTCTCCTTTATGACATGAAAACTTGTGTTTTGAGTCAAATGCAGATGTCATGGCTTTGTAATGAACTCTGAAGATCAATGCAATGGGAATAGATCCCTTTTTCATGCGATAATTATGTGTTTGAATTTGTAAAACAAGAGAATCCAAAATGTTTTTATCATTCAAAGAAATGGTTAAATTAGGGTAATATGAGAATGATATGGGACCTGCACACAGACTAGACTCAACCGTGCCTAGGATGCCTTCCTCATACACTTCCATTCTATTATCCCTAACAACACATAAGATGCTCGTGTTCAGGCCTTCCTTGGTCAAGGGCTTGATCCCTATCTGAACAAGGCCAATATGAATATACTTAAAATTCTTTTGTCTATGCTTGTCTAAAGAATGCTGTGACAAAAGATTAATGCTTTCATATGAGTTTGTGAGAGGAATATCCCTCTCCTCAGTCTTTATGTTCAAATTTGTTTTGAACAACTTATCTCTAATGCTGAGTTCATATATTTCATGCTTCTTAACATGAGGTATATGCCAATCACTAATGCATTTGGTAAAATCTTCAACAGTAATTTCATTACTACTGTTGATCCTTATATTCTCTAATGATGTAGATGCAGAAGATGCAGAGTATGTTCTAGGTAGAAGTGTGTGATCCATCATTAAAATACAAATCAAAACAAACACATACTAATATTGACTACGGAACCCAGTCACTGCCTCTTCTTCCCTGTCCGTCGGTACTTTTGGGCAAACAAGGGTCTAAATGACTCACCAATATAAGTATATGCAAGAATGAGATGCACAGTAAATCTGGAAAATGGATGAATGTGAACAGTGATGATGATGAATGAACAGTACTCTCACCCCTTCTGGCTCTGATACCAGGATCGTTGCATTATATTTCATTACACCCGTACGATCGTTCTAGTCTCTCCTGGTATCAGAGCCAGAAGGGGTGAGAGTACTGTTCATTCATCATCATCACTGTTCACATTCATCCATTTTCCAGATTTACTGTGCATCTCATTCTTGCATAGACTTATATTGGTGAGTCATTTAGACCCTTGTTTGCCCAAAAGTACCGACGGACAGGGAAGAAGAGGCAGTGACTGGGTTCCGTAGTCAATATTAGTATGTGTTTGTTTTGATTTGTATTTTAATGATGGATCACACACTTCTACCTAGAACATACTCTGCATCTTCTGCATCTACATCATTAGAGAATATAAGGATCAACAGTAGTAATGAAATTACTGTTGAAGATTTTACCAAATGCATTAGTGATTGGCATATACCTCATGTTAAGAAGCATGAAATATATGAACTCAGCATTAGAGATAAGTTGTTCAAAACAAATTTGAACATAAAGACTGAGGAGAGGGATATTCCTCTCACAAACTCATATGAAAGCATTAATCTTTTGTCACAGCATTCTTTAGACAAGCATAGACAAAAGAATTTTAAGTATATTCATATTGGCCTTGTTCAGATAGGGATCAAGCCCTTGACCAAGGAAGGCCTGAACACGAGCATCTTATGTGTTGTTAGGGATAATAGAATGGAAGTGTATGAGGAAGGCATCCTAGGCACGGTTGAGTCTAGTCTGTGTGCAGGTCCCATATCATTCTCATGTTACCCTAATTTAACCATTTCTTTAAATGATAAAAACATTTTGGATTCTCTTGTTTTACAAATCCAAACGCATAATTATCGCATGAAAAAGGGGTCTATTCCCATTGCATTAATTTTCAGAGTTCATTACAAAGCCATGACATCTGCATTTGACTCAAAACACAAGTTTTCATGTCATAAAGGAGAAACTTTGGTTTTGCAAACAGATATGTCCAAGGCAAATGCTATTGTTCCAAAATTCATTAAATGGGAAGATGTAACTCTTCCTGAAGAATGGGTATTGGAAAAAGCATGTGCTGTAGAACCACCAATTAGAATAATGCCTAATACGAATGTCAGAGAAATTAACCAGTATCCTAGTGGAAAAGTCACTCTAACCTTTGACAGAAAATCGGTAAGTACAAGGTTTTCTGATGACTCTTCCAATAGCGATACCATGGATTTGGGTAGAGTATCACAATTAGGTAAGATTGAACATAAGAATGTTGAGGATGAAGACAAGGATTCTTGCCATCTGTTTCACAGAAGAAGAATCCCTGTAAGCATGCCTCACAGGCACTCTACCTCTGACATCCCTAATACGCATTTAACTGGTGTTCTCTATGCTGATAATGTTCCCAGAGCAGTTTACACTAAAGAAGAATTAGGAGAAGTAAGTGTTCAAAAATCTGAACCAACCTCGCCTACTTTTTCTTCAGTTACTGAGAATATTATCAATGTGTTAGAAAAAGAATTCGTTTTAAACAAAACCCTTTTGCATAAAGATTTTTACGCTCCTCATAATGAAAAGAAAAAACTTTGGTTTTTTAAGAATTTCCTGAACCAAAGAAATGAAATTCAAGAAAAGTATTATGATTTTGTTTTACAGCTTAAAGTCCATATCATGTTTTTCGATTGGTTTGAACTTTATGCATCACAGAATCACATTGCATATCCTTTCAAGTGCATCAATCCAGTCTCTAGCCAAGAAAAGGTTAGTACTTGGAATTTGTCTGATGGCTCAAAGATTGAGTCTGATCATCCCCCTCTGAGAGGAATAACAATTCCCGTCTCAGGAAATTCATCTGTTAATGCATCTGCATACAAGTATGTGACTGAAGATGTGCATAAGAACTTTGCATCTGTTATTGAGCAGAATAATTTCTCAAACACGCATCTGCATACCTTAGGCAAACAATTAACTAGAATTGAGAAAACCCTTAAGCCTTCTGTTGTAAAAATAGAACAGAAGCAGGAAAGGCTTAAGAATCCTATTTTTAAGCCGTCTCAAATTTCTAGGGATAGCCAAAAGGAATTTCAGAATAATAAAATGGAATTCGCCAAGGCTATTCAAGACCAATTAAGCAAGATAGAGGCCTCAACCTCTAACTTAATTGCTCCAGAAACACCTCAGTCTAGGCTAAGACCAGAGATAAACACATTAGATGAGGATTCTCCTTCAGAATCCCAGAGTATCTGTGAAGAAAAGGTTGAACCTACTCCGGTTGAACCTATTTCTCGAATCAATAGAATTAATTGGCCTATTGTTCCTATTGCTAGTCATTTGGACGTAGGTAATCAAGCATCAAGTAGCCAGTCTAGGTTTAATGCATCTTCTGTCTATGAGTGGAATCTAGATGGATTATCTGAATATCAGGTTTTGAATTTCTTGCAACAAATGACTATGGCTGCCAATGCATATAGAATACAGACCAACGTTCAGGATAGAGCCATTGCAGAACTTCTTACTGCAGGCTTTGCAGGTCAGTTAAAAGGATGGTGGGATTACCATCTTACTGAAACTGAACGTCTTAGCATATTAAATGCTGTTAAGATTGATGAAGACGCAGAACCCATTCTGGATGACGAAGGTCAACCTATTCAGGATTCTGTATCTACATTAATTTTAACCATTTCTTTGCATTTTTTGGGTGATTCTTCGCATTTAAAGGATAAAAACGCTGAGCTTTTATCGAATTTAAGATGCAAAAAACTCAGTGATTTTCAGTATTATAAAAATACATTTTTATCTCGTGTTATGTTGAGAGAAGATTCCAACCAGCCTTTCTGGAAAGAAAAGTTTCTTGCAGGTTTACCTACCTTGTTAGGTGAAAAGGTAAGAAACAGAATTAAGGAAACTTTAGGGGTTCCAATCCCTTACTCAACATTAACATATGGTGAACTCATTAGTCTTATCCAGAAGGAAGGACTAAAGATTTGCCAGGATTTGAAACTTCAAAAGCATCTGAAGTGGGAAATGAAAAGGACTAGGCAAGAATTAGGTTCGTTCTGTAAACAATTTGATGTTTCCATGGACAAGCCTGATTGTAATGGTTCTTGCCATAAGGAGTCTAAAAGATCCCATAAAAAACATTTTTATAAAAAGGAATTTCAAAAGAAAAATCGTTCAAAAGATTTTCCTGCATACAAAAGGAATTTTCATAAGCATAAGTCTGGTTTTAAAAGAAATGAAAAACCAGAAGGGGTGAAACCCTTTGGAAATTTAAAGCATGTTACCTGTTATAAATGTAATAGGAAAGGGCATACTGCAAAGTATTGCCGCTTTAGCAAAAAACTGCATGAATTAGGATTAGATGAAGAAGTCTTAAGTAAACTTGAGGCTATTCTCATCTACTCTTCAGAATCAGATCCTGATTCAGGAACTGATGAAGAGAATGCATTTCAGGTTGATGAGTTAGCAACTGATTCATCAACATCATCATCATCTTCTGATGACGATGATAAAAGCATAAATGTTTTGACAAAAGATCAAGAACTTTTGTTAGATGTCATTAAGCATATTTCTGATCCTCAACTTCAGAAGGATTACCTTGATAGGTTAATGAAAACCCTAGAAAGCAAACCTGAGGTCAAGCCTGTTAGTCTTCCTAAGATTAGTACTAACACATACAACTTGACCAGTATTTTAGAAAAGCAAAAGGCTAAGGGAAAGAATACCCCCTTATCCCTTTCTGATCTGCAAACTGAGATCAAGAATGTTAAACTTGAGCTCAAGCAGGTCAAAGAAAAGCAAGAAAAGGATTCAGCTATAATCCAAGCATTACTTAGCAATCAGTTAGAAAATTCAGACGGTGAGAATGATACTAACTTAGATGACCCTAAGTTAGACAATTTAGATTGCGCACCTGAAAATTTTCTGCATGTTTTAAAAGAAATTACATTAAGAAAGTATTTGATTAACATTGTTTTGCATTTTTCTGATGATTTTCAACTCAGTACCATAGCATTATTTGATACCGGTGCTGATTTAAATTGCATAAAACCTGATTTGGTTCCTAAAAGATTTTGGGAAAAAACCAAAGAAAAACTGTCTGCCGCTAATAACTCAAAAATGAATATTAGCAGTAAGACTGAAGCATATGTGTTAAATGAAAAAACCCGTATTAAAACTGCATTTGTTCTTGTTGATAACATAAATCATAGTGTTATCTTAGGAACACCTTTTATTACCCTTATTACTCCTTTTTCTGTATCGCATTCTGGTATTGTTTTCAAAATAAAAGCTGAAAATGTTATTTTTCCTTTTATTGAAAAACCCAGAACCAGAAACCTCAATTTATTAAAAGCAAATTCAATTTTTGATAATCAGATTTACAATCTGATTAAAACTAAAGAATTTGAAATCATGCATTTAAAGCATAACATTAATTTTCAAAGAATTTCTGCCCATTTGAAAAATGAATTTACTCAAAAAAGGATTTTAGATTTTCAAAAGCAGATTGAAAATGAAATTTGCGCAGATATTCCTAATGCCTTTTGGAATAGGAAACAGCATATGGTAGATTTACCTTATGAACCTAGTTTTGATGAAAGGGATATTCCAACTAAAGCTAGGCCTATCCAAATGAATTCTGAGCTTGAGCAGCATTGTAGAAAAGAAATCCAGGATCTCTTAGATAAAGGTTTAATTGCCCAATCTAGGTCCCCTTGGAGTTGTGCAGCATTTTATGTGATTAAAGCATCTGAGATTGAACGTGGAGTTCCACGATTAGTCATTAATTATAAGCCTTTGAATCAGGTTCTTAGATGGATTAGGTACCCAATACCTAATAAGAAAGACCTGTTACAAAGATTGCATTCTGCATATATATTTTCAAAATTTGACCTTAAATCTGGGTTTTGGCAAATCCAGATTGACCCAAAACATAGGTATAAGACTGCATTCACTGTTCCATTTGGTCAATACGAATGGAATGTTATGCCTTTCGGCTTAAAGAATGCTCCATCAGAATTTCAACGCATTATGAATGACATTTTTAATCCATATTCAGCATTTTGCATTGTCTATATTGATGATGTGCTTATTTTTTCAGAATCCATTGAGCAGCATTTTAAGCATCTAAAGTCATTCTTTCTTACAGCTAAGAAAAATGGCTTAGTTGTCTCCAAAAGCAAGATGTCATTGTTTCAAACCAGAATAAGGTTTCTTGGCCATTATATTACCCAAGGAACGATCACTCCTATTGAGCGATCTTTAGAATTTGCATCTAAATTTCCAGATCAAATTCTGGAAAAACAGCAGCTTCAAAGATTTTTAGGAAGCTTGAATTATGTATTAGATTTTTGCCCTAATATCAATAGGATGGCAAAACCCTTGCATGCTAGATTAAAAAAGAATCCGCCTACATGGTCTGAAGAGCATACTAGAATAGTACAAGAAATAAAAAAGTATATTAGTAAAATTCCTTGCTTGTATATTGCAAATCCTTTATTACCTAAAATCGTTGAAACTGACGCTTCTGATTTTGGCTATGGAGGAATATTAAAGCAGGTACAGGATAAGCATGAGAACATTGTCCAGTTCACTTCCGGACACTGGAATGATACTGAAAAGAATTATTCTACTATTAAAAAAGAAATTCTTTCCATTGTAAAATGTATTTCAAAATTTCAAAGTGATTTACTCAATCAAAAGTTTTTATTACGAATTGATTGTAAATCTGCAAAAGAAGTTTTGCAAAAGGATGTCCAGAATATTACCTCTAAGCAAATCTTTGCTAGGTGGCAAGCCTTATTAAGCATATTTGATTTTGACATAGAATTTATCCGGGGAGATCAGAATTCTATTCCCGATTTCTTAACCCGTGAGTTTTTGCAGGATCATGCCTCCTAAAAAGAAGAAAGGAATTGGATCCTCAAAGGAACAAGCAAATTTGACTGCATTTGAAAAAGTAAAAGCCTGGACAACTATGTTCCAGGATGCACAAGGTGAAAGCATGGAAAGCAAAGACAACCCCAGTTCTGTCAAACAAACTCAGCAACAAACTCAGCATGATCCGCATACTTTGGCCCTTACTAAGGCCTCTCAATCTCTTGAAAATGCATTTAAAAATTATTTTGACTCTATTGCTGAAGCAAAACGAGTTTTTGAAAAACCCTCGTCTTCTTCTTCAGCACAAACTCTTCCTCAAACGAATTTACAAAAGAATCCTATTTCTAAGGGCAAAGAAATTGCTCAACCTTCAAAAGCATTAACTGTTTCTAGTCCTTTCGGACCAGTATCTTTAAAAGAAGTAAAGGAAATTTTTAAAGAAAATTTTATAACTTTTCCTTCTTCTTCCAAAAGTATTTCTGCAAATATTGTTTCTCAGAATACGGCTACCCAGCCTAAATCTGAATATTTTACCAAAAAGAATTTTCAGTATATTACTTCCATTGAGGATGGTTTTTATGATAAAAATCCCTCAGTGGCTGTATCAAAACTTTTTCCTCATGGATGGAATTTCAAACCTTGGGATTATTCAAAGCCTATTGATTTTTACTTATCCATCCTAAAAGCAACAAAATCAGTAGATATAAAGCATACATCTCATGGTGATTCAGGTGAACCAGCATACTCCCAATTCAAAATCTTGAAGATCATTCATCCTCAAGATTGGGGTACAAGTCCTTCTGACTTGAAATCTTTTCCAGCCTCTTTTACCAACCGCATAACCACCAGCAAAACCTTTTCATACTGGGATTATCAACAAGCCTGGTATAATGCATTAATGGTCCAAAACTCCAAAGGATCGCATACCTGGTTAATCATGTTTGACACCAGAAAAGCAATTTCCAAAATACCAAACTGGTTTAACCATTGGTGGGGATTTTTTGGGTCTTCTACCGAAATCCTTCCTGATCAAGTTAACCAAGCATTTATCCTTTTTAAAGAAAAATATGATCCTTCACCCTTACAGAAAAGGCATTCTCCTCTTCTAGTCTTCAGTACAATCTTTTTCGTACCGTGGACTCTAACCTGGCATTTTTCTTACCAAACGAATCGAAATGCAACCATTGACCTAATCAGAATTTTTAAGATTAAATGGTGGAATAAATTCCAAGCATTCAATAAATGCAACGAAGCCGCTGTCAGAACTTGGCTTAGATCTAAAGGCAAAATTGATCTGCCTGTCGAACAAGTCCAAGCTCATTCAGAATTTTTGGCACAAAAATCATTTGCAATTCCTCAGCTTGCAGCCGCTAAGTCCGAGGAAGAATTTTTCAAGATCATGAAAGAATTAATGGTCTCCAGAGAATCAACTGCTGGATCCAAGGCATCTTCTTCATCTTCGTCTTCCAAGCCACCATCCCTTGCTGGCGAGAACGAAGATATTTTTGGTTTATTGTAAATCAATAACCTAATGAATATTATACCAGAATAATAAATTGGTTCCAATGTTCAAATGAATACGAACCGAGCTAGTAGCCGCTTGGTTTGGTAATGTGGTTAGGGGTACTTGGCTCATAACCGGGAATTCCCTAATATGCATACTTGCCAATGTAAGCATATTGGTATATGTATATATTCGTATAAGGTTACGTATTTACGGTATCCAGACGTATCTGTCTCAAAGCATCTTTGGTGGGCCCGGCGCCGAAAGTGAAGTGGGTCCCAGGCACCGAAAGCAATTTTGTCATTTTGTGCTCCTCTCTGTCTATATAAGGAGCCCTCATCTCATTTGTAAAGGCATCAGTTTTATTTACCAGTTTTCTTTTCTCTCTCTAATTATCTCTTCCTTCTCTCTAAAATCTTGTAATTCTTTTCTGGAATCTAAGCATTCCCCGAGCTGTAACAAAAGAATTTGTTTGAATAAAGAGTAAGCATTGTTTTCCTCTTAATCTCTAACCTTAATCATATGTGGTTATAAGTTGTGCGGATTACCGCCTGAATTTAATCACATACGATTAGGGTGTTTAATTTCTGCATTTAAGAATTTATATGGCAGGTTTATACCGCCTAGCATAATTTTATTTTTGTTCTTGAGCATTTTATCTTCTTATTTCTGAATTTATATATTTTCTGCATTTTAACTTGTTGTATATGCATAATAATTTTTGAATTTGGCTTAAGTCCTCTGCATTAGTTTCATTATCACCCGTACGATCGTTGCATTCCCTAGTGGTATCAGAGCCAGAAGGGGTGAGAGTACTGTTCATTGATCATCATCACTGTTCACATTCATCCATTTTCCAGATTTACTGTGCATCTCATTCTTGCATATACTTATATTGGTGAGTCATTTAGACCCTTGTTTGCCCAAAAGTACCGACGGACAGGGAAGAAGAGGCAGTGACTGGGTTCCGTAGTCAATATTAGTATGTGTTTGTTTTGATTTGTATTTTAATGATGGATCACACACTTCTACCTAGAACATACTCTGCATCTTCTGCATCTACATCATTAGAGAATATAAGGATCAACAGTAGTAATGAAATTACTGTTGAAGATTTTACCAAATGCATTAGTGATTGGCATATACCTCATGTTAAGAAGCATGAAATATATGAACTCAGCATTAGAGATAAGTTGTTCAAAACAAATTTGAACATAAAGACTGAGGAGAGGGATATTCCTCTCACAAACTCATATGAAAGCATTAATCTTTTGTCACAGCATTCTTTAGACAAGCATAGACAAAAGAATTTTAAGTATATTCATATTGGCCTTGTTCAGATAGGGATCAAGCCCTTGACCAAGGAAGGCCTGAACACGAGCATCTTATGTGTTGTTAGGGATAATAGAATGGAAGTGTATGAGGAAGGCATCCTAGGCACGGTTGAGTCTAGTCTGTGTGCAGGTCCCATATCATTCTCATGTTACCCTAATTTAACCATTTCTTTGAATGATAAAAACATTTTGGATTCTCTTGTTTTACAAATTCAAACACATAATTATCGCATGAAAAAGGGATCTATTCCCATTGCATTGATCTTTGGTCGGTTGTCGAATCCGCCAAAAATAATTAAAGAATTTTCTCGTCTATTCCTAACAATAAATGATTGTAGCTGGATAAGTCGAGGTCGAACCCTAGGGATTTAATACCCAATTTTAACAATTGCTTCTTAACCAAAAATAAATTAAAACAGAAATATAAAAACAGAAGGGGGTTTTGTTGATGATTGTTGTAATAAAGAACAAAGAATAAATAACTAAAACAGAAATTAACTATTGCTGGAATTTTAATAGAGTGAAAAGAATGATATAAAAATGTACTTCGCCCTAGGACATTCGTTAACTTGAATGTTAGTATTGATCATTGATGTTAAAGATAATCATTTAATTTCCCCTAGACTAGTTAAAACCTCTAGCTTAGCGCATCGAGATCAACCTTCCCAGAATCAGATTTACCTAGTACGACTCAAATAAACCTCTTCCCGAAAGACAACCCCTCCTTAGCGGGTTAGAGTTTAATCCAATGGGAGCTTTAAGTTCAAGGAAAGCCTAGCCTAAACCAATTAAATTCTTAGCGAAAATAATTTAAGTTCAAGTTTGATTAATCCCTAAAACGTTCTTAAGTTAATAATTGAGATTGGAAACGAATCTAATTACTAACAACAATTTATTAAATTGCAATATCAAAATCTGGCCAAGAAATCTAGATTACAATATAATAAAAGAGAAAATAATCTCTTGAAGTAAGATTAAAAACATAGAGGAATTAAATGAACAATAAAGTAAACGATCTCACAATACTAAATCAAGCCTTGAATTCCTTAGGCAAAGTAGAGGAATTAGTTACTCATATCTAAAAGAAAATAATACATGAAGAGAAAAATAATGTTGAAGAATAATAAAACTTAGAAGAAAGAAGGAGAGAAGGACGTTGGAGGCTGCCCTCAAATCAGCCTATACTTGTGCTATTTATAGGCTCCCTAAAAACCTAAAAGAGAATCTTAGTAAAGAAATAATCCTACTAAAAATAAAACTCCTAAATAACTAATTAATTATCTCCCACTATTTGTGCAATTTACAAGTTTGACTGCTTCAAAGTCAAAACAGGAAGCTTCTGAATAGGAGGCTGGAAATTAAATCCTGAATAATTCTGCCAGCTCGCCGAAGGTTTAGCCTTGCCCAAGGCTAATCGCCAAAAACTGGACAGCACTCCATTATAGCGCGGAATCGGCTCCCATTAATCCAAATCAGCCCAAAAGTTACCTCCTGCACAAATAAAACCAAACCACAGCAGTATCCACCAAATATATCTACAAAATCACAAATAAAGTCTATATAAATCACCCAAAATCAAGAGAATATATGATTTCATCACATCCCCACACCCATTACATGCTTGTCCCCAAGTATGGACTGAAACAATTCTAAACAGAATCCTTTTTAAAGACAAAATCACCCAAAAACAAATTTCCAGTCAAGAGCAACAGGAGGAAGAAAAATATTTTTAAGGAATCTATTCAAAGACACAAAGTTGCTAATCATCCTTTTAACCTACATCCACAAACACATTGCTTTAATTCTTTTCTAATTCTCGATGTCAAGTCGCAATTTTTAATTCATGCATATTTTGTAGTTCTCTATTTATTCCATCTCGTAAACAAGGGTCTCCATTAAAGTCAGCCCATGGACCTATCAAACAAATGTATTTCCTGGTTAAAAAGAAAGGGGAAAAGACTGCCAATTATTCAGGACAAAGATTAGATATGTTTTTCTCTTTTTTTTTTTTTTTTTTTCGATAAAGCTTACTTCGGGTTGTAGATGTCTTTTTGACGCGAGGGTACCCGGTTCTGACCCGCATACACCCGGTTACTCAGACAACACGGACCCTTGCGGCTACTAGCTCGGTTCATGGCGCTTGGGCCTGCGGAACCTTTATTCAAGATTGACACAGGAGCCAAGAAAGAGCAGTAAAATAGATAATTTCCCTTCCTTTAAACCAAGAAAACAAATGTGATTCAGTTCTTAAGAAAGACTTAACAGAACCTTTATTACACAGGATGGCAGAATTCTTTTAGTTCCACACAAGATTTACTGTTTCGATAATTAGATTCAGACTTGACAGAGAGAATTTAGTAAAGTTTCAACTTTGTGTGAGAGAGCAAGCAAAATTTTGATTTTTGCTACAAAGTGCTTCTTCAAGAATCCCTTAATTTGATGATTTTCTAACTCAAGCAAACTCTATATTTTGGAAAAAATTTCTGGACAATTATCTTTCTCTAGGGTTCTAATTTAAAATTTCAGCACAGATGACAAGACTCAAGACAATTCAATTCAGCGGGGAATATTCAACAATTCAACAAAAATTTTGTCAAAAGGCATCCAAACAGAGCATCCACAAGACTCGACTATGAAAGACCACTAGTACCTACATAAAACCATCCCCACACCCACTCACAGCTTGTCCCAAAGCTAAATCTTAACAAAGAAGCAAAAAGAAAGTAGAAAGAAAAACTTGCCTGAAGGGAATGGCGGTGGCGGCCTGAGGGGCGGAGGCGGTGGAAGGCCTGAGGGGCGGAGGCGGTGGAAGGGTTGATGGCGATTTGGAGAGGGATGGGTGGAGAGATATGTGAAAAGGCAGATGTTGAAGTAGGGAGAGAGATGAGTGAAGTAGGTGTAATTAATGTGGGTAGGTGGGTGTAAGTAATGGGTAGGTGAGTAATTAATGTGTAGGTGAGAGAAAATTTAAAAAAAAGAATAAAATAAAGGAAAGAAAAGAATTGGATGTGGTAAAAAAAAAAAACGTAGCAGACAAAACTTAAGGGAAAACAAAAGTGACTTTTTGTTTTTTTTTTTTTTTTTTTAAATAAATAAAAGCAACGGCCCATTACTTACATGTATGGGTTTTTTTCTTTTTTAAAAACAAAAAACCATTAAAGGCCCTTGAAGCTCTCAAAATCAGCCCAGAAATCTGCAGACACCCATAAAAAAGAAAAAAAAAGGCTGAAGATGACAGTTATGTTAGTTAACTAAAAGAAAAAGGGAATAAACGAAATAAATTAGCCCTGGGCAAGGCTAAATCGGGTTGCCTCCCGGAAGCGCCTCTAGTTAGAGTCTATGGCCAGACATGAGTTCTGAGGTTGCTATGGTGGCCTGGGTGGTTCCTCTAGCTGCACCTCTTGCTCAACTTTAGGCTCGAATCCCTCATAAAATGTTTTGAGTCTATGACCATTAACTTTAAAAATTTTTCCATTCCCTAAACTTTGAATCTCCACTACTCCAGGATCAAAAATTTTCACCACCAAGAACGGACCAATCCATCGGGAACGCAATTTACCCAGAAATAGTTTCAACCGAGAGTGGAAAAGCAAAATTTTCTGGCCTATCTTGAAATGCTTCCGGTTTAACATTTTGTCATGAAATTTCTTTGTTCGATCCTTGTAGACCATAGAACTCTCATAAGCTTCGTTCCTCAGTTCTTCTAACTCGACTAGTTCCAATTTTCTTTCCTCACCAGCTTCGTCATAAGAAGAGTTGTACTCCTTCAATACCATTACCAATTGTTGCTCTTCTTCCTGCGTTAATTTATTCGAAATTATCACCAGAAGAGTTCCATTTTCTCCAAGGGAGGCGTACTTTAGGTGTTGAGGTAGTTCCTTTAATTCCAATCTTGGTGCCTGCAAAATAGACGGGAGCAGCTTTGTATTAGAACGCGAAATTTTTATTTGCGCACCATTACTCACCTGAGTTATTGAAGTGGCTATTTCCCTTGAGATTCCGATTAAGTCCTCTTGCTGGAATTCTTCCAATGCTTCTTCATCGATATCTTCACTCAAGAATACCTGCAACTTGTCATCACCACTAACTCGAAAAAATTGTTGGGTTAATGGGTCAATTATATCAATACCACAAACAGTAGATATATCATTAGGATACTTCATGGCATCATAAACATTAAAGTGTACCATTTTCCCATCAAATTCCATGGACAAGACACCCTTATGGACATCTATTTTTGTTCTAGCAGTGGTAAGGAAAGGTCTTCCTAATAATATTTCAGATGATTCCGGTGAGTTATCGTCCTCCATGTCAAGAATATAAAAATCGGCAGGGAAAATCAAATCATTCACTTGCACCAAGACATCCTCCAAAACTCCCTTAGGGTAAACTAGTGTTCGATTAGCCAATTGAATTACTATTCTTGTATCGCCTAGGGGACCAGCATTTAAAGTGTCATAGATTGATTTGGGCATGACATTTATTGAGGCTCCTAAGTCACACATGGCTCTTTTTATGCAAGTATTCCCTATTTTACAAGAAATAGCAAACATTCCCCTATCATTACACTTTTGAGGCAGATTTCTTTGTAGGACAGCAGATACATTAGCTCCTACGACTACTTTTTCATCACCCTTTAATTTAGATTTATTAACACACAATTCCTTCAAGAATTTAGCATACCTAGGAATTTGTTTAATAACATCAAGTAAAGGGATGTTTACCTCAACCTTTCGGAAAGTCTCGAGTATGTCTTTATCTTCCCTCTTCTTCTTTGAAGTTGCAAATCTCTCAGGAAAAGGTGGAGGGATCACAATGGGACGAGGCTGACTTTCATCCTTGTGCTGGGACAACGGTTTATGCTCCTTCTCTTCCAAATTCTCGGCCTCTTTATTGCCTTTGACCTCTAACTCTTTCTCGACCCTTTCCTTATCTTTTTCAACAGCTCCTGGAATTTCCTTCCCATTCCTAAGGGTAATTGCACTTATATTTTCCCTAGGATTTTCGATTGTTTGGGAAGGTAACTTCCCTCTAGACTCCAGGGCACTCATTGATGTGGCTAGTTGACTCATTTGTTTCTCCAAATTCTGAATACTAGCCTTTGTTTCTTGCTGATGTTGTTGCATATTTGTAGCTAAGGAGTGCACAATATCTTCAAGAGACATTCCGGGTTTTTGGGTGGATGAAGATGGCTGATTTCTCACTGGAAACAGATTGTGAGGTGGTTGTTGAGAACGATTTCCATAGCTAAAATTCGGGTGATCACGCATTCCTGGATTATAAGTCTGAGAGTACGGATCATATCTCCTCTGATTTTGTTGCGGAAAACCTGAGGCGGCATTTACGTGCTCGGAATCCATAGTAAGTGTTGGACAAGAATCAGTTGGGTGTCCTGATATTGCATAAATTCCACAAACCATGCCTTGGGCTCCGCCTCCAGTTACTAAAGACCGAACCAATGTAGTTAGTGAGTTGATTTTATCTTCCAAATTATGAGTGTTCACCTCATGTGCTCTTCTAATGGTCTCGGCTGGGTTTTCAAATTGTCTTAAATTTTCAGCCACATTCCGAATCAGCTCCCACGCAGCAGTTGGCGTTTTGTTGATCAAACACCCACCACTTGATGCATCTATAATTCTTCTCTCAATCGGTAACATTCCCCTATAAAAATATTGTACAAGAGCTGACTCCGTCATTCCATGTTGGGGGCAGCTGTTTCTCAGATGCTGAAATCGCTCTATATAGTCATAGAGTGACTCAATTTCTTTCTGCTTAATACTACTGAGTTGACTCTGAAGCATGGCTGCTTTGGATGCCGGAAAGAACCTTTCCAAGAATAATTTTGCCATATCAACCCAAGTTGTAACCGATCCTGGAGGTAAGTAAAATAGCCAAGTCTTAGCTTTATCCGCCAATGAGAACGGGAAAGCTTTCAATTTGATTAGTTCCTCGCTAATCCCATGGGGTTTCATCCCTGAACATACTGCGTGAAATTCCTTTAAATGCATATAAGGATTCTCACTTTCCATCCCATGAAATTTTGGTAACAGATGTATCAGCCCTGATTTGAGTTCAAAGTTTGCTTCAGTGTCCGGATACGTAATGCACAAGGGCTGCTGATCTATGTTGGGGGTCTGTAGTTCTCGGAGAGTTCGAGCAGCCATTGTCTCGGTTTCTATCTCTGATTCACTCGAAGGGTCTGCTGAAGTTTCAGTCTCAGCGTCACGAATTTCAGCCCTTGAACGCCTTTCTTCGGCCCTTTTCAACCTTGTCTCCTTTCTTAATCTTTTTGCTGTTTTTTCAATTTCAGCGTCGTACTCTAATTCCTTGGAGACTTCAGACCTGGTCATAAAGCAAAAGAAAATTAAGTGAGATTAAATCCCCGGCAACGGCGCCAAAATTTGGTCGGTTGTCGAATCCGCCAAAAATAATTAAAGAATTTTCTCGTCTATTCCTAACAATAAATGATTGTAGCTGGATAAGTCGAGGTCGAACCCTAGGGATTTAATACCCAATTTTAACAATTGCTTCTTAACCAAAAATAAATTAAAACAGAAATATAAAAACAGAAGGGGGGTTTTGTTGATGATTGTTGAAATAAAGAACAAAGAATAAATAACTAAAACAGAAATTAACTATTGCTGGAATTTTAATAGAGTGAAAAGAATGATATAAAAATGTACTTCGCCCTAGGACATTCGTTAACTTGAATGTTAGTATTGATCATTGATGTTAAAGATAATCATTTAATTTCCCCTAGACTAGTTAAAACCTCTAGCTTAGCGCATCGAGATCAACCTTCCCAGAATCAGATTTACCTAGTACGACTCAAATAAACCTCTTCCCGAAAGACAACCCCTCCTTAGCGGGTTAGAGTTTAATCCAATGGGAGCTTTAAGTTCAAGGAAAGCCTAGCCTAAACCAATTAAATTCTTAGCGAAAATAATTTAAGTTCAAGTTTGATTAATCCCTAAAACGTTCTTAAGTTAATAATTGAGATTGGAAACGAATCTAATTACTAACAACAATTTATTAAATTGCAATATCAAAATCTGGCCAAGAAATCTAGATTACAATATAATAAAAGAGAAAATAATCTCTTGAAGTAAGATTAAAAACATAGAGGAATTAAATGAACAATAAAGTAAACGATCTCACAATACTAAATCAAGCCTTGAATTCCTTAGGCAAAGTAGAGGAATTAGTTACTCATATCTAAAAGAAAATAATACATGAAGAGAAAAATAATGTTGAAGAATAATAAAACTTAGAAGAAAGAAGGAGAGAAGGACGTTGGAGGCTGCCCTCAAATCAGCCTATACTTGTGCTATTTATAGGCTCCCTAAAAACCTAAAAGAGAATCTTAGTAAAGAAATAATCCTACTAAAAATAAAACTCCTAAATAACTAATTAATTATCTCCCACTATTTGTGCAATTTACAAGTTTGACTGCTTCAAAGTCAAAACAGGAAGCTTCTGAATAGGAGGCTGGAAATTAAATCCTGAATAATTCTGCCAGCTCGCCGAAGGTTTAGCCTTGCCCAAGGCTAATCGCCAAAAACTGGACAGCACTCCATTATAGCGCGGAATCGGCTCCCATTAATCCAAATCAGCCCAAAAGTTACCTCCTGCACAAATAAAACCAAACCACAGCAGTATCCACCAAATATATCTACAAAATCACAAATAAAGTCTATATAAATCACCCAAAATCAAGAGAATATATGATTTCATCAATCTTCAGAGTTCATTACAAAGCCATGACATCTGCATTTGACTCAAAACACAAGTTTTCATGTCATAAAGGAGAAACTTTGGTTTTGCAAACAGATATGTCCAAGGCAAATGCTATTGTTCCAAAAATCATTAAATGGGAAGATGTAACTCTTCCTGAAGAATGGGTATTGGAAAAAGCATGTGCAGTTGAACCACCAATTAGAATAATACCTAATACGAATGTCAGAGAAATTAACCAGTATCCTAGTGGAAAAGTCACTCTAACCTTTGACAGAAAATCGGTAAGTACAAGGTTTTCTGATGACTCTTCCAATAGCGATACCATGGATTTGGGTAGAGTATCACAATTAGGAAAGATTGAACATAAGAATGTTGAGGATGAAGACAAGGATTCTTGCCATTTGTTTCACAGAAGAAGAATCCCTGTAAGCATGCCTCACAGGCACTCTACCTCTGACATCCCTAATACGCATTTAACTGGTGTTCTCTACGCTGATAATGTTCCCAGAGCAGTTTACACTAAAGAAGAATTAGGAGAAGTAAGTGTTCAAAAATCTGAACCAACCTCGCCTACTTTTTCTTCAGTTACTGAGAATGTTATCAATGTGTTAGAAAAAGAATTTGTTTTAGACAAAACCCTTTTGCATAAAGATTTTTACGCTCCTCATAATGAAAAGAAAAAACTTTGGTTCTTTAAGAATTTCCTGAACCAAAGAAAAGAAATTCAAGAAAAGTATTATGATTTTGTTTTGCAGCATAAAGTCCATATCATGTTTTTCGATTGGTTTGAACTTTATGCATCACAGAATAACATTGCATATCCATTCAAGTGCATCAATCCAGTCTCTAGCCAAGAAAAGGTTAGTACTTGGAATTTGTCTGATGGCTCAAAGATTGAGTCTGATCATCCCCCTCTGAGAGGAATAAAAATTCCAGTCTCAGGAAATTCATCTGTTAATGCATCTGCATACAAGTATGTGACCGAAGATGTGCATAAGAACTTTGCATCTGTTATTGAACAAAATAATTTCACAAACACGCATCTGCATACCTTAGGCAAACAATTAACTAGAATTGAGAAAACCCTTAAGCCTTCTGTTGTAAAAATAGAACAGAAGCAGGAAAGGCTTAAGAATCCTATTTTTAAGCCATCTCAAATTTCTAGAGATAGCCAAAAGGAATTTCAGAATAATAAAATGGAATTCGCCAAGGCTATTCAGGACCAATTAAGCAAGATAGAGGCCTCAACTTCTAACTTAATTGCTCCAGAGACACCTCAGTCCCGGCTAAGACCAGAGATAAACGCATTAGATGAGGATTCTCCTTCAGAATCCCAGAATATCTGTGAGGAAAGGATTGAACCTATTCCTCAGATCAATAGAATTAATTGGCCTATTGTTCCTATTGCTAGTCATTTGGACGTAGGCAATCAAGCATCAAGTAGCCAGTCTAGGTTTAATGCATCTTCTGTCTATGAGTGGAATCTAGATGGATTGTCTGAATATCAGATTTTGAATTTTTTGCAACAAATGACCATGGCTGCCAATGCATATAGAATACAGACCAACGTTCAGGATAGAGCCATTGCAGAACTTCTTACTGCAGGCTTTGCAGGACAGTTAAAAGGATGGTGGGACTACCATCTTACTGAAACTGAACGTCTTAGCATATTAAATGCTGTTAAGATTGATGAAGACGCAGAACCCATTCTGGATGACGAAGGTCAACCTATTCAGGATTCTGTATCTACATTAATTTTAACCATTTCTTTGCATTTTTTGGGTGATTCTTCGCATTTAAAGGATAAAAACGCTGAGCTTTTATCAAATTTAAGATGCAAAAAACTCAGTGATTTTCAGTATTATAAAAATACATTTTTATCTCGTGTTATGTTGAGGGAAGATTCCAACCAGCCTTTCTGGAAAGAAAAGTTTCTTGCAGGTTTACCTACCTTGTTAGGTGAAAAGGTAAGAAACAGAATTAAGGAAACTTTAGGGGTTCCAATCCCTTACTCAACATTAACATATGGTGAACTTATTAGTCTTATCCAGAAGGAAGGACTAAAGATTTGCCAGGATTTGAAACTTCAAAGGCATTTGAAATGGGAAATGAAACGGACTAGGCAAGAATTAGGTTCGTTCTGTAAACAATTTGATGTTTCCACGGACAAGCCTGATTGTAATGGTTCATGCCATAAGGAGTCTAAAAGATCCCATAAAAAACATTTTTATAAAAAGGAATTTCAAAAGAAAAACCGTTTAAAAGATTTTCCTGCATACAAAAGGAATTTTCCTAAGCATAAGCATAAGTCTGGTTTTAAAAAACATGAAAACCCAGAAGGGGTAAAACCCTTTGGAAATTTAAAGCATGTTACCTGTTATAAGTGTAATAGGAAAGGGCATACTGCAAAGTATTGCCGCTTTAGCAAAAAACTGCATGAACTAGGATTAGATGATGAAGTCTTAAGTAAACTTGAGGCTATTCTCATCTACTCTTCAGAATCAGATCCTGATTCAGGAACTGATGAAGATAATGCATTTCAAGTTGATGAATTAGCAACCAATTCATCAACATCATCATCATCTTCTGATGACGATAATAGAAGTATAAATGTTCTGACAAAAGACCAAGAACTTTTGTTAGATGTCATTAAGCATATCTCTGATCCTCAACTACAAAAGGATTACCTCGATAGATTAATGAAAACCCTAGCAAGCAAACCTGAAGTCAAGCCTGTTAGTCTTCCTAAACTTAGTACTAACACCTATAACTTGACCAGTATTTTAGAAAAGCAAAAGGCTAAGGGAAAGAATACTCCCTTATCCCTTTCTGATCTGCAAACTGAGATCAAGACTGTTAAGCTTGAACTCAAACAGGTCAAAGAAAAACAGGAAAAGGATTCAGCTATAATCCAAGCATTACTTAGCAACCAGTTAGATAATTCAGGAAGCGAGGATGAAGGTGGCACTAACCTAGAGGAATCTAAGTTAGATAACCTAGAATGCGCACCTGAAGATTTTTTATATGTTTTGAAAGAAATTACTTTAAGAAAGTATTTGATTAGCATTGTTTTACATTTTCCTGATGATTTTCAACTCAGTACCATAGCATTATTTGATACCGGTGCTGATTTAAATTGCATAAAACCTGATTTGGTTCCTAAAAGATTTTGGGAAAAAACCAAAGAAAAACTGTCTGCCGCTAATAACTCGAAAATGAATATTAGCAGTAAGACTGAAGCATATGTGTTAAATGAAAAAACCCGTATTAAAACTGCATTTGTTCTTGTTGATAACATCAATCATAGTGTTATCTTAGGAACGCCATTTATTACCCTCATTACTCCATTTTCTGTATCAAATTCTGGTATTATTTTCAAAGTAAAAGCTGAAAATGTTATTTTCCCTTTTATTGAAAAACCTAAAACCAGAAATCTCAATTTATTAAAAGCAAATTCCATTTTTGATAATCAGATTCACAATCTGATTAAAACTAAAGAATTTGAAATCATGCATTTAAAGCATAACATTAATTTTCAAAGAATTTCTGCACATTTGAAAAATGAATTTACTCAGAAAAGAATTTTAGATTTTCAAAAGCATGTTGAAAATGAAATTTGCGCAGATATTCCTAATGCCTTTTGGAATAGGAAACAGCATATGGTAGATTTACCTTATGAACCTAGTTTTGATGAAAGGGATATTCCGACTAAAGCTAGGCCAATCCAAATGAATTCTGATCTTGAGCAGCATTGTAGAAAAGAAATCCAGGATCTCTTAGACAAAGGTTTAATTGCCCAATCTAGGTCCCCTTGGAGTTGTGCAGCATTTTATGTGATTAAAGCATCTGAGATTGAACGTGGAGTTCCCCGATTAGTCATTAATTATAAGCCTTTGAATCAGGTTCTTCGATGGATTAGGTACCCAATACCTAATAAGAAAGACCTGTTACAAAGATTACATTCTGCATATATATTTTCAAAATTTGACCTTAAATCTGGGTTTTGGCAAATCCAGATTGATCCGAAACATAGGTATAAGACTGCATTCACTGTTCCATTTGGTCAATATGAATGGAATGTTATGCCTTTTGGCTTAAAGAATGCTCCATCAGAATTTCAACGCATTATGAATGATATTTTCAATCCATATTAAGCATTTTGCACTGTCTATATTGATGATGTGCTTATATTTTCAGAATCTATTGAACAGCATTTTAAGCATTTAAAGTCATTCTTTCTTACAGCTAAGAAAAATGGCTTAGTTGTCTCCAAAAGCAAGATGTCATTGTTTCAAACCAGAATAAGGTTTCTTGGCCATTATATTACCCAAGGAACGATCACTCCTATTGAGCGATCTTTAGAATTTGCATCTAAATTTCCAGATCAAATTCTGGAAAAACAACAGCTTCAAAGATTTTTAGGAAGCTTGAATTATGTATTAGATTTTTGCCCTAATATCAATAGGATGGCAAAACCCCTGCATGCTAGATTAAAAAAGAATCCGCCTACATGGTCTGAAGAGCATACTAGAATAGTACAAGAAATAAAAAAGTATGTTAGTAATATTCCTTGCTTGTATATTGCTAATCCCTTATTACCTAAAATCGTTGAGACTGATGCTTCTGATTTTGGTTATGGAGGTATTTTGAAGCAGGTACAAGATAAGCAGGAACGTATTGTCCAGTTTACTTCCGGACACTGGAATGATACTGAAAAGAATTATTCTACCATTAAAAAGGAAATTCTTTCCATTGTAAAATGTATTTCAAAATTTCAAAGCGATTTACTTAATCAAAAATTTTTATTAAGAATTGATTGTAAATCTGCAAAAGAAGTTTTACAAAAAGATGTTCAGAATATTGCTTCCAAGCAAATCTTTGCTAGGTGGCAAGCTTTATTAAGCATATTTGATTTTGACATAGAATTTATTAGGGGAGATCAGAATTCTATTCCTGATTTCCTAACCCGTGAATTTTTGCAGGATCATGCCCCCTAAAAAGAAAAAGGGCGAAGGATCCTCCAAGGATCAAGCAAAGCTTACCGCATTAGAAAAGGTAAAAGCCTGGACAACTATGTTTCAGGATGCCCAGGGAGAAAGCATTGAAAGCAAAGACAGCTCCAGTTCTGTCAAACAAACTCAGCATGATCCGCATACTTTGGCCCTTACAAAGGCCTCTCAATCTCTTGAAAATGCATTTAAAAATTATTTTGACTCTATTGCTGAAGCAAAACGAGTTTTCGAAAAACCCTCGTCTTCTTCTTCAGCACAAACTCTTCCTCAAACGAATTTACAAAAGCATCCTGTTTCGAAGGGAAAAGAAATTGCTCAACCTTCAAAAGCATTAACTGTTTCCAGTCCTTTTGGACCAGTATCCTTAAAAGAAGCAAAGGAAATTTTTAAAGAAAATTTTATAACTTTTCCTTCTTCTTCTAAAAGTATTTCTGCAAATGTTGTTTCTCAGAATACGGCTACCCAGCCTAAATCTGAATATTTTACCAAAAAGAATTTTCAGTATATTACTTCCATTGAGGATGGCTTTTATGATAAAAATCCCTCAGTGGCTGTATCAAAGCTTTTTCCTCATGGATGGAATTTCAAACCTTGGGATTATTCAAAGCCCATTGATTTTTATTTAACCATCCTAAAGGTCACAGAATCTGTGGAAATAAAGCATACATCTCATGGTGATTCAGGTGAACCAGCATATTCCCAATTCAAAATCTTGAAGATCATCCATCCTCAAGATTGGGGTACAAGTCCTTCTGACTTGAAATCTTTTCCAGCCTCTTTTACCAACCGCATAACAACCAGCAAAACTTTTTCTTACTGGGATTATCAACAAGCCTGGTACAATGCATTAATGGTCCAAAACTCAAAAGGATCGCATACCTGGTTAATCATGTTTGATACCAGAAAAGCCATTTCCAAACTTCCAAACTGGTTTAACCATTGGTGGGGATTTTTTGGGTCTTCTACCGAAATCCTACCTGACCAAGTTAACCAAGCATTTATTCTTTTTAAAGAAAAATATGACCCTTCTCCTTTACAGAAAAGGCATTCTCCTCTCCTAGTCTTTAGTACAATCTTTTTTGTACCATGGACTTTAACCTGGCACTTTTCATATCAAACGAATCAAAATGCAACCATTGATCTCATAAGAATTTTTAAGATTAAATGGTGGAATAAATTCCAAGCTTTCAATAAATGCAATGAAGCTGCTGTCAGAACTTGGCTTAGATCTAAAGGCAAAATTGATCTGCCTGTTGAACAAATCCAAGCTCATTCAGAATTTTTGGCACAAAAATCATTTGCTATTCCTCAGCTTGCAGCCGCTAAGTCCGAGGAAGAATTCTTCACGATCATGAAAGAATTAATGGTCTCCAGAAATTCAACTGCTGGATCCAAGGCATCTTCTTCATCTTCGTCTTCCAAGCCACCTTCCCTTGCTGGCGAGAACGAAGATATTTTTGGCTTATTGTAAATCTATAACCTAATGAATATTATACCAGAATAACAATTTGGTTCCAATGTTCAAATGAATAAGAACCGAGCTAGTAGCCGCTTGGTTTGGTAATGTGGTTAGGGGTACTTGGCTCATAACCAGGAATTCCCTAATATGCATACTTGCCAATGTAAGCATACTGGTATAAGTATATATTCGTATAAGGTTACGTATTTACGGTATCCAGACGTTTCTGTCTCAAAGCATCTTTGGTGGGCCCGGCGCCGAAAGTGAAGTGGGTCCCAGGCACCGAAAGCAATTTTGTCATTTTGTGCTCCTCTCTGTCTATATAAGGAGCCCTCGTCTCATTTGTAAAGGGATCAGTTTTATTTTTCAGTTTTCATCTATCAGTTTCTCTCTCTAATTCTCTCTTCCTTCTCTCTACTTGTAATTATTTTCTGGATTCAAAGCATTCCACAAGTTGTAAACGGATTCAAAGCAATAATAAGTAAGCATTGTTTCTTCATCTTCTTACTAACTTAATCATATGTGGTTGTAAGTTGTAGCGGAATACCGCCTGAATTCAACTACATATGATTGAGGATTTTATTTTCAGTATTCAATTTATGAATTTATATTAAAGAATTTATTCTCGCATTCATTTTAATTATATGTTTGGTATGTGGCGGACTACCGCCTGACCTCACAACGTATAATTAAAGTTTCTATTTGTCTGAGCATATTATTTCTTTTCTGAATTTATATATTTCTGTCTTTTAAGTTGTTGTATATGCACAGTCATTTTTTAAATTTGGACATATTTCTCGGCATTAATCTTTTGTCACAGCATTCTTTAGACAAGCATAGACAAAAGAATTTTAAGTATATTCATATTGGCCTTGTTCAGATAGGGATCAAGCCCTTGACCAAGGAAGGCCTGAACACGAGCATCTTATGTGTTGTTAGGGATAATAGAATGGAAGTGTATGAGGAAGGCATCCTAGGCACGGTTGAGTCTAGTCTGTGTGCAGGTCCCATATCATTCTCATGTTACCCTAATTTAACCATTTCTTTGAATGATAAAAACATTTTGGATTCTCTTGTTTTACAAATTCAAACACATAATTATCGCATGAAAAAGGGATCTATTCCCATTGCATTGATCTTCAGAGTTCATTACAAAGCCATGACATCTGCATTTGACTCAAAACACAAGTTTTCATGTCATAAAGGAGAAACTTTGGTTTTGCAAACAGATATGTCCAAGGCAAATGCTATTGTTCCAAAATTCATTAAATGGGAAGATGTAACTCTTCCTGAAGAATGGGTATTGGAAAAAGCATGTGCAGTTGAACCACCAATTAGAATAATACCTAATACGAATGTCAGAGAAATTAACCAGTATCCTAGTGGAAAAGTCACTCTAACCTTTGACAGAAAATCGGTAAGTACAAGGTTTTCTGATGACTCTTCCAATAGCGATACCATGGATTTGGGTAGAGTATCACAATTAGGAAAGATTGAACATAAGAATGTTGAGGATGAAGACAAGGATTCTTGCCATTTGTTTCACAGAAGAAGAATCCCTGTAAGCATGCCTCACAGGCACTCTACCTCTGACATCCCTAATACGCATTTAACTGGTGTTCTCTACGCTGATAATGTTCCCAGAGCAGTTTACACTAAAGAAGAATTAGGAGAAGTAAGTGTTCAAAAATCTGAACCAACCTCGCCTACTTTTTCTTCAGTTACTGAGAATGTTATCAATGTGTTAGAAAAATAATTTGTTTTAGACAAAACCCTTTTGCATAAAGATTTTTACGCTCCTCATAATGAAAAGAAAAAACTTTGGTTCTTTAAGAATTTCCTGAACCAAAGAAAAGAAATTCAAGAAAAGTATTATGATTTTGTTTTGCAGCATAAAGTCCATATCATGTTTTTCGATTGGTTTGAACTTTATGCATCACAGAATAACATTGCATATCCATTCAAGTGCATCAATCCAGTCTCTAGCCAAGAAAAGGTTAGTACTTGGAATTTGTCTGATGGCTCAAAGATTGAGTCTGATCATCCCCCTCTGAGAGGAATAAAAATTCCAGTCTCAGGAAATTCATCTGTTAATGCATCTGCATACAAGTATGTGACCGAAGATGTGCATAAGAACTTTGCATCTGTTATTGAACAAAATAATTTCACAAACACGCATCTGCATACCTTAGGCAAACAATTAACTAGAATTGAGAAAACCCTTAAGCCTTCTGTTGTAAAAATAGAACAGAAGCAGGAAAGGCTTAAGAATCCTATTTTTAAGCCATCTCAAATTTCTAGAGATAGCCAAAAGGAATTTCAGAATAATAAAATGGAATTCGCCAAGGCTATTCAGGACCAATTAAGCAAGATAGAGGCCTCAACTTCTAACTTAATTGCTCCAGAGACACCTCAGTCCCGGCTAAGACCAGAGATAAACGCATTAGATGAGGATTCTCCTTCAGAATCCCAGAATATCTGTGAGGAAAGGATTGAACCTATTCCTCAGATCAATAGAATTAATTGGCCTATTGTTCCTATTGCTAGTCATTTGGACGTAGGCAATCAAGCATCAAGTAGCCAGTCTAGGTTTAATGCATCTTCTGTCTATGAGTGGAATCTAGATGGATTGTCTGAATATCAGATTTTGAATTTTTTGCAACAAATGACCATGGCTGCCAATGCATATAGAATACAGACCAACGTTCAGGATAGAGCCATTGCAGAACTTCTTACTGCAGGCTTTGCAGGACAGTTAAAAGGATGGTGGGACTACCATCTTACTGAAACTGAACGTCTTAGCATATTAAATGCTGTTAAGATTGATGAAGACGCAGGACCCATTCTGGATGACGAAGGTCAACCTATTCAGGATTCTGTATCTACATTAATTTTAACCATTTCTTTGCATTTTTTGGGTGATTCTTCGCATTTAAAGGATAAAAACGCTGAGCTTTTATCAAATTTAAGATGCAAAAAACTCAGTGATTTTCAGTATTATAAAAATACATTTTTATCTCGTGTTATGTTGAGGGAAGATTCCAACCAGCCTTTCTGGAAAGAAAAGTTTCTTGCAGGTTTACCTACCTTGTTAGGTGAAAAGGTAAGAAACAGAATTAAGGAAACTTTAGGGGTTCCAATCCCTTACTCAACATTAACATATGGTGAACTTATTAGTCTTATCCAGAAGGAAGGACTAAAGATTTGCCAGGATTTGAAACTTCAAAGGCATTTGAAATGGGAAATGAAACGGACTAGGCAAGAATTAGGTTCGTTCTGTAAACAATTTGATGTTTCCACGGACAAGCCTGATTGTAATGGTTCATGCCATAAGGAGTCTAAAAGATCCCATAAAAAACATTTTTATAAAAAGGAATTTCAAAAGAAAAACCGTTTAAAAGATTTTCCTGCATACAAAAGGAATTTTCCTAAGCATAAGCATAAGTCTGGTTTTAAAAAACATGAAAACCCAGAAGGGGTAAAACCCTTTGGAAATTTAAAGCATGTTACCTGTTATAAGTGTAATAGGAAAGGGCATACTGCAAAGTATTGCCGCTTTAGCAAAAAACTGCATGAACTAGGATTAGATGATGAAGTCTTAAGTAAACTTGAGGCTATTCTCATCTACTCTTCAGAATCAGATCCTGATTCAGGAACTGATGAAGATAATGCATTTCAAGTTGATGAATTAGCAACCAATTCATCAACATCATCATCATCTTCTGATGACGATAATAGAAGTATAAATGTTCTGACAAAAGACCAAGAACTTTTGTTAGATGTCATTAAGCATATCTCTGATCCTCAACTACAAAAGGATTACCTCGATAGATTAATGAAAACCCTAGCAAGCAAACCTGAAGTCAAGCCTGTTAGTCTTCCTAAACTTAGTACTAACACCTATAACTTGACCAGTATTTTAGAAAAGCAAAAGGCTAAGGGAAAGAATACTCCCTTATCCCTTTCTGATCTGCAAACTGAGATCAAGACTGTTAAGCTTGAACTCAAACAGGTCAAAGAAAAACAGGAAAAGGATTCAGCTATAATCCAAGCATTACTTAGCAACCAGTTAGATAATTCAGGAAGCGAGGATGAAGGTGGCACTAACCTAGAGGAATCTAAGTTAGATAACCTAGAATGCGCACCTGAAGATTTTTTATATGTTTTGAAAGAAATTACTTTAAGAAAGTATTTGATTAGCATTGTTTTACATTTTCCTGATGATTTTCAACTCAGTACCATAGCATTATTTGATACCGGTGCTGATTTAAATTGCATAAAACCTGATTTGGTTCCTAAAAGATTTTGGGAAAAAACCAAAGAAAAACTGTCTGCCGCTAATAACTCGAAAATGAATATTAGCAGTAAGACTGAAGCATATGTGTTAAATGAAAAAACCCGTATTAAAACTGCATTTGTTCTTGTTGATAACATCAATCATAGTGTTATCTTAGGAACGCCATTTATTACCCTCATTACTCCATTTTCTGTATCAAATTCTGGTATTATTTTCAAAGTAAAAGCTGAAAATGTTATTTTCCCTTTTATTGAAAAACCTAAAACCAGAAATCTCAATTTATTAAAAGCAAATTCCATTTTTGATAATCAGATTCACAATCTGATTAAAACTAAAGAATTTGAAATCATGCATTTAAAGCATAACATTAATTTTCAAAGAATTTCTGCACATTTGAAAAATGAATTTACTCAGAAAAGAATTTTAGATTTTCAAAAGCATGTTGAAAATGAAATTTGCGCAGATATTCCTAATGCCTTTTGGAATAGGAAACAGCATATGGTAGATTTACCTTATGAACCTAGTTTTGATGAAAGGGATATTCCGACTAAAGCTAGGCCAATCCAAATGAATTCTGATCTTGAGCAGCATTGTAGAAAAGAAATCCAGGATCTCTTAGACAAAGGTTTAATTGCCCAATCTAGGTCCCCTTGGAGTTGTGCAGCATTTTATGTGATTAAAGCATCTGAGATTGAACGTGGAGTTCCCCGATTAGTCATTAATTATAAGCCTTTGAATCAGGTTCTTCGATGGATTAGGTACCCAATACCTAATAAGAAAGACCTGTTACAAAGATTACATTCTGCATATATATTTTCAAAATTTGACCTTAAATCTGGGTTTTGGCAAATCCAGATTGATCCGAAACATAGGTATAAGACTGCATTCACTGTTCCATTTGGTCAATATGAATGGAATGTTATGCCTTTTGGCTTAAAGAATGCTCCATCAGAATTTCAACGCATTATGAATGATATTTTCAATCCATATTCAGCATTTTGCACTGTCTATATTGATGATGTGCTTATATTTTCAGAATCTATTGAACAGCATTTTAAGCATTTAAAGTCATTCTTTCTTACAGCTAAGAAAAATGGCTTAGTTGTCTCCAAAAGCAAGATGTCATTGTTTCAAACCAGAATAAGGTTTCTTGGCCATTATATTACCCAAGGAACGATCACTCCTATTGAGCGATCTTTAGAATTTGCATCTAAATTTCCAGATCAAATTCTGGAAAAACAACAGCTTCAAAGATTTTTAGGAAGCTTGAATTATGTATTAGATTTTTGCCCTAATATCAATAGGATGGCAAAACCCCTGCATGCTAGATTAAAAAAGAATCCGCCTACATGGTCTGAAGAGCATACTAGAATAGTACAAGAAATAAAAAAGTATGTTAGTAATATTCCTTGCTTGTATATTGCTAATCCCTTATTACCTAAAATCGTTGAGACTGATGCTTCTGATTTTGGTTATGGAGGTATTTTGAAGCAGGTACAAGATAAGCAGGAACGTATTGTCCAGTTTACTTCCGGACACTGGAATGATACTGAAAAGAATTATTCTACCATTAAAAAGGAAATTCTTTCCATTGTAAAATGTATTTCAAAATTTCAAAGCGATTTACTTAATCAAAAATTTTTATTAAGAATTGATTGTAAATCTGCAAAAGAAGTTTTACAAAAAGATGTTCAGAATATTGCTTCCAAGCAAATCTTTGCTAGGTGGCAAGCTTTATTAAGCATATTTGATTTTGACATAGAATTTATTAGGGGAGATCAGAATTCTATTCCTGATTTCCTAACCCGTGAATTTTTGCAGGATCATGCCCCCTAAAAAGAAAAAGGGCGAAGGATCCTCCAAGGATCAAGCAAAGCTTACCGCATTAGAAAAGGTAAAAGCCTGGACAACTATGTTTCAGGATGCCCAGGGAGAAAGCATTGAAAGCAAAGACAGCTCCAGTTCTGTCAAACAAACTCAGCATGATCCGCATACTTTGGCCCTTACAAAGGCCTCTCAATCTCTTGAAAATGCATTTAAAAATTATTTTGACTCTATTGCTGAAGCAAAACGAGTTTTCGAAAAACCCTCGTCTTCTTCTTCAGCACAAACTCTTCCTCAAACGAATTTACAAAAGCATCCTGTTTCGAAGGGAAAAGAAATTGCTCAACCTTCAAAAGCATTAACTGTTTCCAGTCCTTTTGGACCAGTATCCTTAAAAGAAGCAAAGGAAATTTTTAAAGAAAATTTTATAACTTTTCCTTCTTCTTCTAAAAGTATTTCTGCAAATGTTGTTTCTCAGAATACGGCTACCCAGCCTAAATCTGAATATTTTACCAAAAAGAATTTTCAGTATATTACTTCCATTGAGGATGGCTTTTATGATAAAAATCCCTCAGTGGCTGTATCAAAGCTTTTTCCTCATGGATGGAATTTCAAACCTTGGGATTATTCAAAGCCCATTGATTTTTATTTAACCATCCTAAAGGTCACAGAATCTGTGGAAATAAAGCATACATCTCATGGTGATTCAGGTGAACCAGCATATTCCCAATTCAAAATCTTGAAGATCATCCATCCTCAAGATTGGGGTACAAGTCCTTCTGACTTGAAATCTTTTCCAGCCTCTTTTACCAACCGCATAACAACCAGCAAAACTTTTTCTTACTGGGATTATCAACAAGCCTGGTACAATGCATTAATGGTCCAAAACTCAAAAGGATCGCATACCTGGTTAATCATGTTTGATACCAGAAAAGCCATTTCCAAACTTCCAAACTGGTTTAACCATTGGTGGGGATTTTTTGGGTCTTCTACCGAAATCCTACCTGACCAAGTTAACCAAGCATTTATTCTTTTTAAAGAAAAATATGACCCTTCTCCTTTACAGAAAAGGCATTCTCCTCTCCTAGTCTTTAGTACAATCTTTTTTGTACCATGGACTTTAACCTGGCACTTTTCATATCAAACGAATCAAAATGCAACCATTGATCTCATAAGAATTTTTAAGATTAAATGGTGGAATAAATTCCAAGCTTTCAATAAATGCAATGAAGCTGCTGTCAGAACTTGGCTTAGATCTAAAGGCAAAATTGATCTGCCTGTTGAACAAATCCAAGCTCATTCAGAATTTTTGGCACAAAAATCATTTGCTATTCCTCAGCTTGCAGCCGCTAAGTCCGAGGAAGAATTCTTCACGATCATGAAAGAATTAATGGTCTCCAGAAATTCAACTGCTGGATCCAAGGCATCTTCTTCATCTTCGTCTTCCAAGCCACCTTCCCTTGCTGGCGAGAACGAAGATATTTTTGGCTTATTGTAAATCTATAACCTAATGAATATTATACCAGAATAACAATTTGGTTCCAATGTTCAAATGAATAAGAACCGAGCTAGTAGCCGCTTGGTTTGGTAATGTGGTTAGGGGTACTTGGCTCATAACCAGGAATTCCCTAATATGCATACTTGCCAATGTAAGCATACTGGTATAAGTATATATTCGTATAAGGTTACGTATTTACAGTATCCAGACGTATCTGTCTCAAAGCATCTTTGGTGGGCCCGGCGCCGAAAGTGAAGTGGGTCCCAGGCACCGAAAGCAATTTTGTCATTTTGTGCTCCTCTCTGTCTATATAAGGAGCCCTCGTCTCATTTGTAAAGGCATCAGTTTTATTTTTCAGTTTTCATCTATCAGTTTTATTTACCAGTTTTCTTTTCTCTCTCTAATTATCTCTTCCTTCTCTCTAAAATCTTGTAATTCTTTTCTGGAATCTAAGCATTCCCCGAGCTGTAACAAAAGAATTTGTTTGAATAAAGAGTAAGCATTGTTTTCCTCTTAATCTCTAACCTTAATCATATGTGGTTATAAGTTGTGCGGATTACCGCCTGAATTTAATCACATACGATTAGGGTGTTTAATTTCTGCATTTAAGAATTTATATGGCAGGTTTATACCGCCTAGCATAATTTTATTTTTGTTCTTGAGCATTTTATCTTCTTATTTCTGAATTTATATATTTTCTGCATTTTAACTTGTTGTATATGCATAATCATTTTTGAATTTGGCTTAAGTCCTCTGCATTAGTTTCATTATCACCCGTACGATCGTTGCATTCCCTAGTTGTAAACGGATTCAAAGCAATAATAAGTAAGCATTGTTTCTTCATCTTCTTACTAACTTAATCATATGTGGTTGTAAGTTGTAGCGGAATACCGCCTGAATTCAACTACATATGATTGAGGATTTTATTTTCAGTATTCAATTTATGAATTTATATTAAAGAATTTATTCTCGCATTCATTTTAATTATATGTTTGGTATGTGGCGGACTACCGCCTGACCTCACAACGTATAATTAAAGTTTCTATTTGTCTGAGCATATTATTTCTTTTCTGAATTTATATATTTCTGTCTTTTAAGTTGTTGTATATGCACAGTCATTTTTTAAATTTGGCATAAATCTCTCTGCATTATATTTCATTACGCCCGTACGATCGTTCTAGTCTCAAAGCATCTTTGGTGGGCCCGGCGCCGAAAGTGAAGTGGGTCCCAGGCTTGGTTAACTTGGTCAGGTAGGATTTCGGTAGAAGACCCAAAAAATCCCCACCAATGGTTAAACCAGTTTGGAAGTTTGGAAATGGCTTTTCTGGTATCAAACATGATTAACCAGGTATGCGATCCTTTTGAGTTTTGGACCATTAATGCATTGTACCAGGCTTGTTGATAATCCCAGTAAGAAAAAGTTTTGCTGGTTGTTATGCGGTTGGTAAAAGAGGCTGGAAAAGATTTCAAGTCAGAAGGACTTGTACCCCAATCTTGAGGATGGATGATCTTCAAGATTTTGAATTGGGAACTGAGTTTTTTGCATCTTAAATTTGATAAAAGCTCAGCGTTTTTATCCTTTAAATGCGAAGAATCACCCAAAAAATGCAAAGAAATGGTTAAAATTAATGTAGATATAGAATCCTGAATAGGTTGACCTTCGTCATCCAGAATGGGTTCTGCGTCTTCATCAATCCGATCGTACGGGCGTAATGAAATATAATGCAGAGAGATTTATGCCAAATTTAAAAAATGACTGTGCATATACAACAACTTAAAAGACAGAAATATATAAATTCAGAAAAGAAATAATATGCTCAGACAAATAGAAACTTTAATTATACGTTGTGAGGTCAGGCGGTAGTCCGCCACATACCAAACATATAATTAAAATGAATGCGAGAATAAATTCTTTAATATAAATTCATAAATTGAATACTGAAAATAAAATCCTCAATCATATGTAGTTGAATTCAGGCGGTATTCCGCTACAACTTACAACCACATATGATTAAGTTAGTAAGAAGATGAAGAAACAATGCTTACTTATTATTGCTTTGAATCCGTTTACAACTTGTGGAATGCTTTGAATCAATGGAAAGAATTTCCTTTTTAATGGTAGAATAATTCTTTTCAGTATCATTCCAGTGTCCGGAAGTAAACTGGACAATACGTTCCTGCTTATCTTGTACCTGCTTCAAAATACCTCCATAACCAAAATCAGAAGCATCAGTCTCAACGATTTTAGGTAATAAGGGATTAGCAATATACAAGCAAGGAATATTACTAACATACTTTTTTATTTCTTGTACTATTCTAGTATGCTCTTCAGACCATGTAGGCGGATTCTTTTTTAATCTAGCATGCAGGGGTTTTGCCATCCTATTGATATTAGGGCAAAAATCTAATACATAATTCAAGCTTCCTAAAAATCTTTGAAGCTGTTGTTTTTCCAGAATTTGATCTGGAAATTTAGATGCAAATTCTAAAGATCGCTCAATAGGAGTGATCGTTCCTTGGGTAATATAATGGCCAAGAAACCTTATTCTGGTTTGAAACAATGACATCTTGCTTTTGGAGACAACTAAGCCATTTTTCTTAGCTGTAAGAAAGAATGACTTTAAATGCTTAAAATGCTGTTCAATAGATTTTGAAAATATAAGCACATCATCAATATAGACAGTGCAAAATGCTGAATATGGATTGAAAATATCATTCATAATGCGTTGAAATTCTGATGGAGCATTCTTTAAGCCAAAAGGCATAACATTCCATTCATATTGACCAAATGGAACAGTGAATGCAGTCTTATACCTATGTTTCGGATCAATCTGGATTTGCCAAAACCCAGATTTAAGGTCAAATTTTGAAAATATATATGCAGAATGTAATCTTTGTAACAGGTCTTTCTTATTAGGTATTGGGTACCTAATCCATCGAAGAACCTGATTCAAAGGCTTATAATTAATGACTAATCGGGGAACTCCACGTTCAATCTCAGATGCTTTAATCACATAAAATGCTGCACAACTCCAAGGGGACCTAGATTGGGCAATTAAACCTTTGTCTAAGAGATCCTGGATTTCTTTTCTACAATGCTGCTCAAGATCAGAATTCATTTGGATTGGCCTAGCTTTAGTCGGAATATCCCTTTCATCAAAACTAGGTTCATAAGGTAAATCTACCATATGCTGTTTCCTATTCCAAAAGGCATTAGGAATATCTGCGCAAATTTCATTTTCAACATGCTTTTGAAAATCTAAAATTCTTTTCTGAGTAAATTCATTTTTCAAATGTGCAGAAATTCTTTGAAAATTAATGTTATGCTTTAAATGCATGATTTCAAATTCTTTAGTTTTAATCAGATTGTGAATCTGATTATCAAAAATGGAATTTGCTTTTAATAAATTGAGATTTCTGGTTTTAGGTTTTTCAATAAAAGGGAAAATAACATTTTCAGCTTTTACTTTGAAAATAATACCAGAATTTGATACAGAAAATGGAGTAATGAGGGTAATAAATGGCGTTCTTAAGATAACACTATGATTGATGTTATCAACAAGAACAAATGCAGTTTTAATACGGGTTTTTTCATTTAACACATATGCTTCAGTCTTACTGCTAATATTCATTTTCGAGTTATTAGCGGCAGACAGTTTTTCTTTGGTTTTTTCCCAAAATCTTTTAGGAACCAAATCAGGTTTTATGCAATTTAAATCAGCACCGGTATCAAATAATGCTATGGTACTGAGTTGAAAATCATCAGGAAAATGTAAAACAATGCTAATCAAATACTTTCTTAAAGTAATTTCTTTCAAAACATATAAAAAATCTTCAGGTGCGCATTCTAGGTTATCTAACTTAGATTCCTCTAGGTTAGTGCCACCTTCATCCTCGCTTCCTGAATTATCTAACTGGTTGCTAAGTAATGCTTGGATTATAGCTGAATCCTTTTCCTGTTTTTCTTTGACCTGTTTGAGTTCAAGCTTAACAGTCTTGATCTCAGTTTGCAGATCAGAAAGGGATAAGGGAGTATTCTTTCCCTTAGCCTTTTGCTTTTCTAAAATACTGGTCAAGTTATAGGTGTTAGTACTAAGTTTAGGAAGACTAACAGGCTTGACTTCAGGTTTGCTTGCTAGGGTTTTCATTAATCTATCGAGGTAATCCTTTTGTAGTTGAGGATCAGAGATATGCTTAATGACATCTAACAAAAGTTCTTGGTCTTTTGTCAGAACATTTATACTTCTATTATCGTCATCAGAAGATGATGATGATGTTGATGAATTGGTTGCTAATTCATCAACTTGAAATGCATTATCTTCATCAGTTCCTGAATCAGGATCTGATTCTGAAGAGTAGATGAGAATAGCCTCAAGTTTACTTAAGACTTCATCATCTAATCCTAGTTCATGCAGTTTTTTGCTAAAGCGGCAATACTTTGCAGTATGCCCTTTCCTATTACACTTATAACAGGTAACATGCTTTAAATTTCCAAAGGGTTTTACCCCTTCTGGGTTTTCATGTTTTTTAAAACCAGACTTATGCTTATGCTTAGGAAAATTCCTTTTGTATGCAGGAAAATCTTTTAAACGGTTTTTCTTTTGAAATTCCTTTTTATAAAAATGTTTTTTATGGGATCTTTTAGACTCCTTATGGCATGAACCATTACAATCAGGCTTGTCCGTGGAAACATCAAATTGTTTACAGAACGAACCTAATTCTTGCCTAGTCCGTTTCATTTCCCATTTCAAATGCCTTTGAAGTTTCAAATCCTGGCAAATCTTTAGTCCTTCCTTCTGGATAAGACTAATAAGTTCACCATATGTTAATGTTGAGTAAGGGATTGGAACCCCTAAAGTTTCCTTAATTCTGTTTCTTACCTTTTCACCTAACAAGGTAGGTAAACCTGCAAGAAACTTTTCTTTCCAGAAAGGCTGGTTGGAATCTTCCCTCAACATAACACGAGATAAAAATGTATTTTTATAATACTGAAAATCACTGAGTTTTTTGCATCTTAAATTTGATAAAAGCTCAGCGTTTTTATCCTTTAAATGCGAAGAATCACCCAAAAAATGCAAAGAAATGGTTAAAATTAATGTAGATACAGAATCCTGAATAGGTTGACCTTCGTCATCCAGAATGGGTTCTGCGTCTTCATCAATCTTAACAGCATTTAATATGCTAAGACGTTCAGTTTCAGTAAGATGGTAGTCCCACCATCCTTTTAACTGTCCTGCAAAGCCTGCAGTAAGAAGTTCTGCAATGGCTCTATCCTGAACGTTGGTCTGTATTCTATATGCATTGGCAGCCATGGTCATTTGTTGCAAAAAATTCAAAATCTGATATTCAGACAATCCATCTAGATTCCACTCATAGACAGAAGATGCATTAAACCTAGACTGGCTACTTGATGCTTGATTGCCTACGTCCAAATGACTAGCAATAGGAACAATAGGCCAATTAATTCTATTGATCTGAGGAATAGGTTCAATCCTTTCCTCACAGATATTCTGGGATTCTGAAGGAGAATCCTCATCTAATGCGTTTATCTCTGGTCTTAGCCGGGACTGAGGTGTCTCTGGAGCAATTAAGTTAGAAGTTGAGGCCTCTATCTTGCTTAATTGGTCCTGAATAGCCTTGGCGAATTCCATTTTATTATTCTGAAATTCCTTTTGGCTATCTCTAGAAATTTGAGATGGCTTAAAAATAGGATTCTTAAGCCTTTCCTGCTTCTGTTCTATTTTTACAACAGAAGGCTTAAGGGTTTTCTCAATTCTAGTTAATTGTTTGCCTAAGGTATGCAGATGCGTGTTTGTGAAATTATTTTGTTCAATAACAGATGCAAAGTTCTTATGCACATCTTCGGTCACATACTTGTATGCAGATGCATTAACAGATGAATTTCCTGAGACTGGAATTTTTATTCCTCTCAGAGGGGGATGATCAGACTCAATCTTTGAGCCATCAGACAAATTCCAAGTACTAACCTTTTCTTGGCTAGAGACTGGATTGATGCACTTGAATGGATATGCAATGTTATTCTGTGATGCATAAAGTTCAAACCAATCGAAAAACATGATATGGACTTTATGCTGCAAAACAAAATCATAATACTTTTCTTGAATTTCTTTTCTTTGGTTCAGGAAATTCTTAAAGAACCAAAGTTTTTTCTTTTCATTATGAGGAGCGTAAAAATCTTTATGCAAAAGGGTTTTGTCTAAAACAAATTCTTTTTCTAACACATTGATAACATTCTCAGTAACTGAAGAAAAAGTAGGCGAGGTTGGTTCAGATTTTTGAACACTTACTTCTCCTAATTCTTCTTTAGTGTAAACTGCTCTGGGAACATTATCAGCGTAGAGAACACCAGTTAAATGCGTATTAGGGATGTCAGAGGTAGAGTGCCTGTGAGGCATGCTTACAGGGATTCTTCTTCTGTGAAACAAATGGCAAGAATCCTTGTCTTCATCCTCAACATTCTTATGTTCAATCTTTCCTAATTGTGATACTCTACCCAAATCCATGGTATCGCTATTGGAAGAGTCATCAGAAAACCTTGTACTTACCGATTTTCTGTCAAAGGTTAGAGTGACTTTTCCACTAGGATACTGGTTAATTTCTCTGACATTCGTATTAGGTATTATTCTAATTGGTGGTTCAACTGCACATGCTTTTTCCAATACCCATTCTTCAGGAAGAGTTACATCTTCCCATTTAATGAATTTTGGAACAATAGCATTTGCCTTGGACATATCTGTTTGCAAAACCAAAGTTTCTCCTTTATGACATGAAAACTTGTGTTTTGAGTCAAATGCAGATGTCATGGCTTTGTAATGAACTCTGAAGATCAATGCAATGGGAATAGATCCCTTTTTCATGCGATAATTATGTGTTTGAATTTGTAAAACAAGAGAATCCAAAATGTTTTTATCATTCAAAGAAATGGTTAAATTAGGGTAACATGAGAATGATATGGGACCTGCACACAGACTAGACTCAACCGTGCCTAGGATGCCTTCCTCATACACTTCCATTCTATTATCCCTAACAACACATAAGATGCTCGTGTTCAGGCCTTCCTTGGTCAAGGGCTTGATCCCTATCTGAACAAGGCCAATATGAATATACTTAAAATTCTTTTGTCTATGCTTGTCTAAAGAATGCTGTGACAAAAGATTAATGCTTTCATATGAGTTTGTGAGAGGAATATCCCTCTCCTCAGTCTTTATGTTCAAATTTGTTTTGAACAACTTATCTCTAATGCTGAGTTCATATATTTCATGCTTCTTAACATGAGGTATATGCCAATCACTAATGCATTTGGTAAAATCTTCAACAGTAATTTCATTACTACTGTTGATCCTTATATTCTCTAATGATGTAGATGCAGAAGATGCAGAGTATGTTCTAGGTAGAAGTGTGTGATCCATCATTAAAATACAAATCAAAACAAACACATACTAATATTGACTACGGAACCCAGTCACTGCCTCTTCTTCCCTGTCCGTCGGTACTTTTGGGCAAACAAGGGTCTAAATGACTCACCAATATAAGTATATGCAAGAATGAGATGCACAGTAAATCTGGAAAATGGATGAATGTGAACAGTGATGATGATGAATGAACAGTACTCTCACCCCTTCTGGCTCTGATACCAGGAGAGACTAGAACGATCGTACGGGCGTAATGAAATATAATGCAGAGAGATTTATGCCAAATTTAAAAAATGACTGTGCATATACAACAACTTAAAAGACAGAAATATATAAATTCAGAAAAGAAATAATATGCTCAGACAAATAGAAACTTTAATTATACGTTGTGAGGTCAGGCGGTCCTTCTCTCTACTTGTAATTATTTTCTGGATTCAAAGCATTCCACAAGTTGTAAACGGATTCAAAGCAATAATAAGTAAGCATTGTTTCTTCATCTTCTTACTAACTTAATCATATGTGGTTGTAAGTTGTAGCGGAATACCGCCTGAATTCAACTACATATGATTGAGGATTTTATTTTCAGTATTCAATTTATGAATTTATATTAAAGAATTTATTCTCGCATTCATTTTAATTATATGTTTGGTATGTGGCGGACTACCGCCTGACCTTACAACGTATAATTAAAGTTTCTATTTGTCTGAGCATATTATTTCTTTTCTGAATTTATATATTTCTGTCTTTTAAGTTGTTGTATATGCACAGTCATTTTTTAAATTTGGCATAAATCTCTTTGCATTATATTTCATTACGCCCGTACGATCGTTCTAGTCTCTCCTGGTATCAGAGCCAGAAGGGGTGAGAGTACTGTTCATTCATCATCATCACTGTTCACATTCATCCATTTTCCAGATTTACTGTGCATCTCATTCTTGCATATACTTATATTGGTGAGTCATTTAGACCCTTGTTTGCCCAAAAGTACCGACGGACAGGGAAGAAGAGGCAGTGACTGGGTTCCGTAGTCAATATTAGTATGTGTTTGTTTTGATTTGTATTTTAATGATGGATCACACACTTCTACCTAGAACATACTCTGCATCTTCTGCATCTACATCATTAGAGAATATAAGGATCAACAGTAGTAATGAAATTACTGTTGAAGATTTTACCAAATGCATTAGTGATTGGCATATACCTCATGTTAAGAAGCATGAAATATATGAACTCAGCATTAGAGATAAGTTGTTCAAAACAAATTTGAACATAAAGACTGAGGAGAGGGATATTCCTCTCACAAACTCATATGAAAGCATTAATCTTTTGTCACAGCATTCTTTAGACAAGCATAGACAAAAGAATTTTAAGTATATTCATATTGGCCTTGTTCAGATAGGGATCAAGCCCTTGACCAAGGAAGGCCTGAACACGAGCATCTTATGTGTTGTTAGGGATAATAGAATGGAAGTGTATGAGGAAGGCATCCTAGGCACGGTTGAGTCTAGTCTGTGTGCAGGTCCCATATCATTCTCATGTTACCCTAATTTAACCATTTCTTTGAATGATAAAAACATTTTGGATTCTCTTGTTTTACAAATTCAAACACATAATTATCGCATGAAAAAGGGATCTATTCCCATTGCATTGATCTTCAGAGTTCATTACAAAGCCATGACATCTGCATTTGACTCAAAACACAAGTTTTCATGTCATAAAGGAGAAACTTTGGTTTTGCAAACAGATATGTCCAAGGCAAATGCTATTGTTCCAAAATTCATTAAATGGGAAGATGTAACTCTTCCTGAAGAATGGGTATTGGAAAAAGCATGTGCAGTTGAACCACCAATTAGAATAATACCTAATACGAATGTCAGAGAAATTAACCAGTATCCTAGTGGAAAAGTCACTCTAACCTTTGACAGAAAATCGGTAAGTACAAGGTTTTCTGATGACTCTTCCAATAGCGATACCATGGATTTGGGTAGAGTATCACAATTAGGAAAGATTGAACATAAGAATGTTGAGGATGAAGACAAGGATTCTTGCCATTTGTTTCACAGAAGAAGAATCCCTGTAAGCATGCCTCACAGGCACTCTACCTCTGACATCCCTAATACGCATTTAACTGGTGTTCTCTACGCTGATAATGTTCCCAGAGCAGTTTACACTAAAGAAGAATTAGGAGAAGTAAGTGTTCAAAAATCTGAACCAACCTCGCCTACTTTTTCTTCAGTTACTGAGAATGTTATCAATGTGTTAGAAAAAGAATTTGTTTTAGACAAAACCCTTTTGCATAAAGATTTTTACGCTCCTCATAATGAAAAGAAAAAACTTTGGTTCTTTAAGAATTTCCTGAACCAAAGAAAAGAAATTCAAGAAAAGTATTATGATTTTGTTTTGCAGCATAAAGTCCATATCATGTTTTTCGATTGGTTTGAACTTTATGCATCACAGAATAACATTGCATATCCATTCAAGTGCATCAATCCAGTCTCTAGCCAAGAAAAGGTTAGTACTTGGAATTTGTCTGATGGCTCAAAGATTGAGTCTGATCATCCCCCTCTGAGAGGAATAAAAATTCCAGTCTCAGGAAATTCATCTGTTAATGCATCTGCATACAAGTATGTGACCGAAGATGTGCATAAGAACTTTGCATCTGTTATTGAACAAAATAATTTCACAAACACGCATCTGCATACCTTAGGCAAACAATTAACTAGAATTGAGAAAACCCTTAAGCCTTCTGTTGTAAAAATAGAACAGAAGCAGGAAAGGCTTAAGAATCCTATTTTTAAGCCATCTCAAATTTCTAGAGATAGCCAAAAGGAATTTCAGAATAATAAAATGGAATTCGCCAAGGCTATTCAGGACCAATTAAGCAAGATAGAGGCCTCAACTTCTAACTTAATTGCTCCAGAGACACCTCAGTCCCGGCTAAGACCAGAGATAAACGCATTAGATGAGGATTCTCCTTCAGAATCCCAGAATATCTGTGAGGAAAGGATTGAACCTATTCCTCAGATCAATAGAATTAATTGGCCTATTGTTCCTATTGCTAGTCATTTGGACGTAGGCAATCAAGCATCAAGTAGCCAGTCTAGGTTTAATGCATCTTCTGTCTATGAGTGGAATCTAGATGGATTGTCTGAATATCAGATTTTGAATTTTTTGCAACAAATGACCATGGCTGCCAATGCATATAGAATACAGACCAACGTTCAGGATAGAGCCATTGCAGAACTTCTTACTGCAGGCTTTGCAGGACAGTTAAAAGGATGGTGGGACTACCATCTTACTGAAACTGAACGTCTTAGCATATTAAATGCTGTTAAGATTGATGAAGACGCAGAACCCATTCTGGATGACGAAGGTCAACCTATTCAGGATTCTGTATCTACATTAATTTTAACCATTTCTTTGCATTTTTTGGGTGATTCTTCGCATTTAAAGGATAAAAACGCTGAGCTTTTATCAAATTTAAGATGCAAAAAACTCAGTGATTTTCAGTATTATAAAAATACATTTTTATCTCGTGTTATGTTGAGGGAAGATTCCAACCAGCCTTTCTGGAAAGAAAAGTTTCTTGCAGGTTTACCTACCTTGTTAGGTGAAAAGGTAAGAAACAGAATTAAGGAAACTTTAGGGGTTCCAATCCCTTACTCAACATTAACATATGGTGAACTTATTAGTCTTATCCAGAAGGAAGGACTAAAGATTTGCCAGGATTTGAAACTTCAAAGGCATTTGAAATGGGAAATGAAACGGACTAGGCAAGAATTAGGTTCGTTCTGTAAACAATTTGATGTTTCCACGGACAAGCCTGATTGTAATGGTTCATGCCATAAGGAGTCTAAAAGATCCCATAAAAAACATTTTTATAAAAAGGAATTTCAAAAGAAAAACCGTTTAAAAGATTTTCCTGCATACAAAAGGAATTTTCCTAAGCATAAGCATAAGTCTGGTTTTAAAAAACATGAAAACCCAGAAGGGGTAAAACCCTTTGGAAATTTAAAGCATGTTACCTGTTATAAGTGTAATAGGAAAGGGCATACTGCAAAGTATTGCCGCTTTAGCAAAAAACTGCATGAACTAGGATTAGATGATGAAGTCTTAAGTAAACTTGAGGCTATTCTCATCTACTCTTCAGAATCAGATCCTGATTCAGGAACTGATGAAGATAATGCATTTCAAGTTGATGAATTAGCAACCAATTCATCAACATCATCATCATCTTCTGATGACGATAATAGAAGTATAAATGTTCTGACAAAAGACCAAGAACTTTTGTTAGATGTCATTAAGCATATCTCTGATCCTCAACTACAAAAGGATTACCTCGATAGATTAATGAAAACCCTAGCAAGCAAACCTGAAGTCAAGCCTGTTAGTCTTCCTAAACTTAGTACTAACACCTATAACTTGACCAGTATTTTAGAAAAGCAAAAGGCTAAGGGAAAGAATACTCCCTTATCCCTTTCTGATCTGCAAACTGAGATCAAGACTGTTAAGCTTGAACTCAAACAGGTCAAAGAAAAACAGGAAAAGGATTCAGCTATAATCCAAGCATTACTTAGCAACCAGTTAGATAATTCAGGAAGCGAGGATGAAGGTGGCACTAACCTAGAGGAATCTAAGTTAGATAACCTAGAATGCGCACCTGAAGATTTTTTATATGTTTTGAAAGAAATTACTTTAAGAAAGTATTTGATTAGCATTGTTTTACATTTTCCTGATGATTTTCAACTCAGTACCATAGCATTATTTGATACCGGTGCTGATTTAAATTGCATAAAACCTGATTTGGTTCCTAAAAGATTTTGGGAAAAAACCAAAGAAAAACTGTCTGCCGCTAATAACTCGAAAATGAATATTAGCAGTAAGACTGAAGCATATGTGTTAAATGAAAAAACCCGTATTAAAACTGCATTTGTTCTTGTTGATAACATCAATCATAGTGTTATCTTAGGAACGCCATTTATTACCCTCATTACTCCATTTTCTGTATCAAATTCTGGTATTATTTCCAAAGTAAAAGCTGAAAATGTTATTTTCCCTTTTATTGAAAAACCTAAAACCAGAAATCTCAATTTATTAAAAGCAAATTCCATTTTTGATAATCAGATTCACAATCTGATTAAAACTAAAGAATTTGAAATCATGCATTTAAAGCATAACATTAATTTTCAAAGAATTTCTGCACATTTGAAAAATGAATTTACTCAGAAAAGAATTTTAGATTTTCAAAAGCATGTTGAAAATGAAATTTGCGCAGATATTCCTAATGCCTTTTGGAATAGGAAACAGCATATGGTAGATTTACCTTATGAACCTAGTTTTGATGAAAGGGATATTCCGACTAAAGCTAGGCCAATCCAAATGAATTCTGATCTTGAGCAGCATTGTAGAAAAGAAATCCAGGATCTCTTAGACAAAGGTTTAATTGCCCAATCTAGGTCCCCTTGGAGTTGTGCAGCATTTTATGTGATTAAAGCATCTGAGATTGAACGTGGAGTTCCCCGATTAGTCATTAATTATAAGCCTTTGAATCAGGTTCTTCGATGGATTAGGTACCCAATACCTAATAAGAAAGACCTGTTACAAAGATTACATTCTGCATATATATTTTCAAAATTTGACCTTAAATCTGGGTTTTGGCAAATCCAGATTGATCCGAAACATAGGTATAAGACTGCATTCACTGTTCCATTTGGTCAATATGAATGGAATGTTATGCCTTTTGGCTTAAAGAATGCTCCATCAGAATTTCAACGCATTATGAATGATATTTTCAATCCATATTCAGCATTTTGCACTGTCTATATTGATGATGTGCTTATATTTTCAGAATCTATTGAACAGCATTTTAAGCATTTAAAGTCATTCTTTCTTACAGCTAAGAAAAATGGCTTAGTTGTCTCCAAAAGCAAGATGTCATTGTTTCAAACCAGAATAAGGTTTCTTGGCCATTATATTACCCAAGGAACGATCACTCCTATTGAGCGATCTTTAGAATTTGCATCTAAATTTCCAGATCAAATTCTGGAAAAACAACAGCTTCAAAGATTTTTAGGAAGCTTGAATTATGTATTAGATTTTTGCCCTAATATCAATAGGATGGCAAAACCCCTGCATGCTAGATTAAAAAAGAATCCGCCTACATGGTCTGAAGAGCATACTAGAATAGTACAAGAAATAAAAAAGTATGTTAGTAATATTCCTTGCTTGTATATTGCTAATCCCTTATTACCTAAAATCGTTGAGACTGATGCTTCTGATTTTGGTTATGGAGGTATTTTGAAGCAGGTACAAGATAAGCAGGAACGTATTGTCCAGTTTACTTCCGGACACTGGAATGATACTGAAAAGAATTATTCTACCATTAAAAAGGAAATTCTTTCCATTGTAAAATGTATTTCAAAATTTCAAAGCGATTTACTTAATCAAAAATTTTTATTAAGAATTGATTGTAAATCTGCAAAAGAAGTTTTACAAAAAGATGTTCAGAATATTGCTTCCAAGCAAATCTTTGCTAGGTGGCAAGCTTTATTAAGCATATTTGATTTTGACATAGAATTTATTAGGGGAGATCAGAATTCTATTCCTGATTTCCTAACCCGTGAATTTTTGCAGGATCATGCCCCCTAAAAAGAAAAAGGGCGAAGGATCCTCCAAGGATCAAGCAAAGCTTACCGCATTAGAAAAGGTAAAAGCCTGGACAACTATGTTTCAGGATGCCCAGGGAGAAAGCATTGAAAGCAAAGACAGCTCCAGTTCTGTCAAACAAACTCAGCATGATCCGCATACTTTGGCCCTTACAAAGGCCTCTCAATCTCTTGAAAATGCATTTAAAAATTATTTTGACTCTATTGCTGAAGCAAAACGAGTTTTCGAAAAACCCTCGTCTTCTTCTTCAGCACAAACTCTTCCTCAAACGAATTTACAAAAGCATCCTGTTTCGAAGGGAAAAGAAATTGCTCAACCTTCAAAAGCATTAACTGTTTCCAGTCCTTTTGGACCAGTATCCTTAAAAGAAGCAAAGGAAATTTTTAAAGAAAATTTTATAACTTTTCCTTCTTCTTCTAAAAGTATTTCTGCAAATGTTGTTTCTCAGAATACGGCTACCCAGCCTAAATCTGAATATTTTACCAAAAAGAATTTTCAGTATATTACTTCCATTGAGGATGGCTTTTATGATAAAAATCCCTCAGTGGCTGTATCAAAGCTTTTTCCTCATGGATGGAATTTCAAACCTTGGGATTATTCAAAGCCCATTGATTTTTATTTAACCATCCTAAAGGTCACAGAATCTGTGGAAATAAAGCATACATCTCATGGTGATTCAGGTGAACCAGCATATTCCCAATTCAAAATCTTGAAGATCATCCATCCTCAAGATTGGGGTACAAGTCCTTCTGACTTGAAATCTTTTCCAGCCTCTTTTACCAACCGCATAACAACCAGCAAAACTTTTTCTTACTGGGATTATCAACAAGCCTGGTACAATGCATTAATGGTCCAAAACTCAAAAGGATCGCATACCTGGTTAATCATGTTTGATACCAGAAAAGCCATTTCCAAACTTCCAAACTGGTTTAACCATTGGTGGGGATTTTTTGGGTCTTCTACCGAAATCCTACCTGACCAAGTTAACCAAGCATTTATTCTTTTTAAAGAAAAATATGACCCTTCTCCTTTACAGAAAAGGCATTCTCCTCTCCTAGTCTTTAGTACAATCTTTTTTGTACCATGGACTTTAACCTGGCACTTTTCATATCAAACGAATCAAAATGCAACCATTGATCTCATAAGAATTTTTAAGATTAAATGGTGGAATAAATTCCAAGCTTTCAATAAATGCAATGAAGCTGCTGTCAGAACTTGGCTTAGATCTAAAGGCAAAATTGATCTGCCTGTTGAACAAATCCAAGCTCATTCAGAATTTTTGGCACAAAAATCATTTGCTATTCCTCAGCTTGCAGCCGCTAAGTCCGAGGAAGAATTCTTCACGATCATGAAAGAATTAATGGTCTTCAGAAATTCAACTGCTGGATCCAAGGCATCTTCTTCATCTTCGTCTTCCAAGCCACCTTCCCTTGCTGGCGAGAACGAAGATATTTTTGGCTTATTGTAAATCTATAACCTAATGAATATTATACCAGAATAACAATTTGGTTCCAATGTTCAAATGAATAAGAACCGAGCTAGTAGCCGCTTGGTTTGGTAATGTGGTTAGGGGTACTTGGCTCATAATTTCCAAGGGGTAAAACCCTTTGGAAATTTAAAGCATGTTACCTGTTATAAGTGTAATAGGAAAGGGCATACTGCAAAGTATTGCCGCTTTAGCAAAAAACTGCATGAACTAGGATTAGATGATGAAGTCTTAAGTAAACTTGAGGCTATTCTCATCTACTCTTCAGAATCAGATCCTGATTCAGGAACTGATGAAGATAATGCATTTCAAGTTGATGAATTAGCAACCAATTCATCAACATCATCATCATCTTCTGATGACGATAATAGAAGTATAAATGTTCTAACAAAAGACTAAGAACTTTTGTTAGATGTCATTAAGCATATCTCTGATCCTCAACTACAAAAGGATTACCTCGATAGATTAATGAAAACCCTAGCAAGCAAACCTGAAGTCAAGCCTGTTAGTCTTCCTAAACTTAGTACTAACACCTATAACTTGACCAGTATTTTAGAAAAGCAAAAGGCTAAGGGAAAGAATACTCCCTTATCCCTTTCTGATCTGCAAACTGAGATCAAGACTGTTAAGCTTGAACTCAAACAGGTCAAAGAAAAACAGGAAAAGGATTCAGCTATAATCCAAGCATTACTTAGCAACCAGTTAGATAATTCAGGAAGCGAGGATGAAGGTGGCACTAACCTAGAGGAATCTAAGTTAGATAACCTAGAATGCGCACCTGAAGATTTTTTATATGTTTTGAAAGAAATTACTTTAAGAAAGTATTTGATTAGCATTGTTTTACATTTTCCTGATGATTTTCAACTCAGTACCATAGCATTATTTGATACCGGTGCTGATTTAAATTGCATAAAACCTGATTTGGTTCCTAAAAGATTTTGGGAAAAAACCAAAGAAAAACTGTCTGCCGCTAATAACTCGAAAATGAATATTAGCAGTAAGACTGAAGCATATGTGTTAAATGAAAAAACCCGTATTAAAACTGCATTTGTTCTTGTTGATAACATCAATCATAGTGTTATCTTAGGAACGCCATTTATTACCCTCATTACTCCATTTTCTGTATCAAATTCTGGTATTATTTCCAAAGTAAAAGCTGAAAATGTTATTTTCCCTTTTATTGAAAAACCTAAAACCAGAAATCTCAATTTATTAAAAGCAAATTCCATTTTTGATAATCAGATTCACAATCTGATTAAAACTAAAGAATTTGAAATCATGCATTTAAAGCATAACATTAATTTTCAAAGAATTTCTGCACATTTGAAAAATGAATTTACTCAGAAAAGAATTTTAGATTTTCAAAAGCATGTTGAAAATGAAATTTGCGCAGATATTCCTAATGCCTTTTGGAATAGGAAACAGCATATGGTAGATTTACCTTATGAACCTAGTTTTGATGAAAGGGATATTCCGACTAAAGCTAGGCCAATCCAAATGAATTCTGATCTTGAGCAGCATTGTAGAAAAGAAATCCAGGATCTCTTAGACAAAGGTTTAATTGCCCAATCTAGGTCCCCTTGGAGTTGTGCAGCATTTTATGTGATTAAAGCATCTGAGATTGAACGTGGAGTTCCCCGATTAGTCATTAATTATAAGCCTTTGAATCAGGTTCTTCGATGGATTAGGTACCCAATACCTAATAAGAAAGACCTGTTACAAAGATTACATTCTGCATATATATTTTCAAAATTTGACCTTAAATCTGGGTTTTGGCAAATCCAGATTGATCCGAAACATAGGTATAAGACTGCATTCACTGTTCCATTTGGTCAATATGAATGGAATGTTATGCCTTTTGGCTTAAAGAATGCTCCATCAGAATTTCAACGCATTATGAATGATATTTTCAATCCATATTCAGCATTTTGCACTGTCTATATTGATGATGTGCTTATATTTTCAGAATCTATTGAACAGCATTTTAAGCATTTAAAGTCATTCTTTCTTACAGCTAAGAAAAATGGCTTAGTTGTCTCCAAAAGCAAGATGTCATTGTTTCAAACCAGAATAAGGTTTCTTGGCCATTATATTACCCAAGGAACGATCACTCCTATTGAGCGATCTTTAGAATTTGCATCTAAATTTCCAGATCAAATTCTGGAAAAACAACAGCTTCAAAGATTTTTAGGAAGCTTGAATTATGTATTAGATTTTTGCCCTAATATCAATAGGATGGCAAAACCCCTGCATGCTAGATTAAAAAAGAATCCGCCTACATGGTCTGAAGAGCATACTAGAATAGTACAAGAAATAAAAAAGTATGTTAGTAATATTCCTTGCTTGTATATTGCTAATCCCTTATTACCTAAAATCGTTGAGACTGATGCTTCTGATTTTGGTTATGGAGGTATTTTGAAGCAGGTACAAGATAAGCAGGAACGTATTGTCCAGTTTACTTCCGGACACTGGAATGATACTGAAAAGAATTATTCTACCATTAAAAAGGAAATTCTTTCCATTGTAAAATGTATTTCAAAATTTCAAAGCGATTTACTTAATCAAAAATTTTTATTAAGAATTGATTGTAAATCTGCAAAAGAAGTTTTACAAAAAGATGTTCAGAATATTGCTTCCAAGCAAATCTTTGCTAGGTGGCAAGCTTTATTAAGCATATTTGATTTTGACATAGAATTTATTAGGGGAGATCAGAATTCTATTCCTGATTTCCTAACCCGTGAATTTTTGCAGGATCATGCCCCCTAAAAAGAAAAAGGGCGAAGGATCCTCCAAGGATCAAGCAAAGCTTACCGCATTAGAAAAGGTAAAAGCCTGGACAACTATGTTTCAGGATGCCCAGGGAGAAAGCATTGAAAGCAAAGACAGCTCCAGTTCTGTCAAACAAACTCAGCATGATCCGCATACTTTGGCCCTTACAAAGGCCTCTCAATCTCTTGAAAATGCATTTAAAAATTATTTTGACTCTATTGCTGAAGCAAAACGAGTTTTCGAAAAACCCTCGTCTTCTTCTTCAGCACAAACTCTTCCTCAAACGAATTTACAAAAGCATCCTGTTTCGAAGGGAAAAGAAATTGCTCAACCTTCAAAAGCATTAACTGTTTCCAGTCCTTTTGGACCAGTATCCTTAAAAGAAGCAAAGGAAATTTTTAAAGAAAATTTTATAACTTTTCCTTCTTCTTCTAAAAGTATTTCTGCAAATGTTGTTTCTCAGAATACGGCTACCCAGCCTAAATCTGAATATTTTACCAAAAAGAATTTTCAGTATATTACTTCCATTGAGGATGGCTTTTATGATAAAAATCCCTCAGTGGCTGTATCAAAGCTTTTTCCTCATGGATGGAATTTCAAACCTTGGGATTATTCAAAGCCCATTGATTTTTATTTAACCATCCTAAAGGTCACAGAATCTGTGGAAATAAAGCATACATCTCATGGTGATTCAGGTGAACCAGCATATTCCCAATTCAAAATCTTGAAGATCATCCATCCTCAAGATTGGGGTACAAGTCCTTCTGACTTGAAATCTTTTCCAGCCTCTTTTACCAACCGCATAACAACCAGCAAAACTTTTTCTTACTGGGATTATCAACAAGCCTGGTACAATGCATTAATGGTCCAAAACTCAAAAGGATCGCATACCTGGTTAATCATGTTTGATACCAGAAAAGCCATTTCCAAACTTCCAAACTGGTTTAACCATTGGTGGGGATTTTTTGGGTCTTCTACCGAAATCCTACCTGACCAAGTTAACCAAGCATTTATTCTTTTTAAAGAAAAATATGACCCTTCTCCTTTACAGAAAAGGCATTCTCCTCTCCTAGTCTTTAGTACAATCTTTTTTGTACCATGGACTTTAACCTGGCACTTTTCATATCAAACGAATCAAAATGCAACCATTGATCTCATAAGAATTTTTAAGATTAAATGGTGGAATAAATTCCAAGCTTTCAATAAATGCAATGAAGCTGCTGTCAGAACTTGGCTTAGATCTAAAGGCAAAATTGATCTGCCTGTTGAACAAATCCAAGCTCATTCAGAATTTTTGGCACAAAAATCATTTGCTATTCCTCAGCTTGCAGCCGCTAAGTCCGAGGAAGAATTCTTCACGATCATGAAAGAATTAATGGTCTCCAGAAATTCAACTGCTGGATCCAAGGCATCTTCTTCATCTTCGTCTTCCAAGCCACCTTCCCTTGCTGGCGAGAACGAAGATATTTTTGGCTTATTGTAAATCTATAACCTAATGAATATTATACCAGAATAACAATTTGGTTCCAATGTTCAAATGAATAAGAACCGAGCTAGTAGCCGCTTGGTTTGGTAATGTGGTTAGGCGTACTTGGCTCATAACCAGGAATTCCCTAATATGCATACTTGCCAATGTAAGCATACTGGTATAAGTATATATTCGTATAAGGTTACGTATTTACGGTATCCAGACGTATCTGTCTCAAAGCATCTTTGGTGGGCCCGGCGCCGAAAGTGAAGTGGGTCCCAGGCACCGAAAGCAATTTTGTCATTTTGTGCTCCTCTCTGTCTATATAAGGAGCCCTCGTCTCATTTGTAAAGGCATCAGTTTTATTTTTCAGTTTTCATCTATCAGTTTCTCTCTCTAATTCTCTCTTCCTTCTCTCTACTTGTAATTATTTTCTGGATTCAAAGCATTCCACAAGTTGTAAACGGATTCAAAGCAATAATAAGTAAGCATTGTTTCTTCATCTTCTTACTAACTTAATCATATGTGGTTGTAAGTTGTAGCGGAATACCGCCTGAATTCAACTACATATGATTGAGGATTTTATTTTCAGTATTCAATTTATGAATTTATATTAAAGAATTTATTCTCGCATTCATTTTAATTATATGTTTGGTATGTGGCGGACTACCGCCTGACCTCACAACGTATAATTAAAGTTTCTATTTGTCTGAGCATATTATTTCTTTTCTGAATTTATATATTTCTGTCTTTTAAGTTGTTGTATATGCACAGTCATTTTTTAAATTTGGCATAAATCTCTTTGCATTATATTTCATTACGCCCGTACGATCGTTCTAGTCTCTCCTGGTATCAGAGCCAGAAGGGGTGAGAGTACTGTTCATTCATCATCATCACTGTTCACATTCATCCATTTTCCAGATTTACTGTGCATCTCATTCTTGCATATACTTATATTGGTGAGTCATTTAGACCCTTGTTTGCCCAAAAGTATCGACGGACAGGGAAGAAGAGGCAGTGACTGGGTTCCGTAGTCAATATTAGTATGTGTTTGTTTTGATTTGTATTTTAATGATGGATCACACACTTCTACCTAGAACATACTCTGCATCTTCTGCATCTACATCATTAGAGAATATAAGGATCAACAGTAGTAATGAAATTACTGTTGAAGATTTTACCAAATGCATTAGTGATTGGCATATACCTCATGTTAAGAAGCATGAAATATATGAACTCAGCATTAGAGATAAGTTGTTCAAAACAAATTTGAACATAAAGACTGAGGAGAGGGATATTCCTCTCACAAACTCATATGAAAGCATTAATCTTTTGTCACAGCATTCTTTAGACAAGCATAGACAAAAGAATTTTAAGTATATTCATATTGGCCTTGTTCAGATAGGGATCAAGCCCTTGACCAAGGAAGGCCTGAACACGAGCATCTTATGTGTTGTTAGGGATAATAGAATGGAAGTGTATGAGGAAGGCATCCTAGGCACGGTTGAGTCTAGTCTGTGTGCAGGTCCCATATCATTCTCATGTTACCCTAATTTAACCATTTCTTTGAATGATAAAAACATTTTGGATTCTCTTGTTTTACAAATTCAAACACATAATTATCGCATGAAAAAGGGATCTATTCCCATTGCATTGATCTTCAGAGTTCATTACAAAGCCATGACATCTGCATTTGACTCAAAACACAAGTTTTCATGTCATAAAGGAGAAACTTTGGTTTTGCAAACAGATATGTCCAAGGCAAATGCTATTGTTCCAAAATTCATTAAATGGGAAGATGTAACTCTTCCTGAAGAATGGGTATTGGAAAAAGCATGTGCAGTTGAACCACCAATTAGAATAATACCTAATACGAATGTCAGAGAAATTAACCAGTATCCTAGTGGAAAAGTCACTCTAACCTTTGACAGAAAATCGGTAAGTACAAGGTTTTCTGATGACTCTTCCAATAGCGATACCATGGATTTGGGTAGAGTATCACAATTAGGAAAGATTGAACATAAGAATGTTGAGGATGAAGACAAGGATTCTTGCCATTTGTTTCACAGAAGAAAAATCCCTGTAAGCATGCCTCACAGGCACTCTACCTCTGACATCCCTAATACGCATTTAACTGGTGTTCTCTACGCTGATAATGTTCCCAGAGCAGTTTACACTAAAGAAGAATTAGGAGAAGTAAGTGTTCAAAAATCTGAACCAACCTCGCCTACTTTTTCTTCAGTTACTGAGAATGTTATCAATGTGTTAGAAAAAGAATTTGTTTTAGACAAAACCCTTTTGCATAAAGATTTTTACGCTCCTCATAATGAAAAGAAAAAACTTTGGTTCTTTAAGAATTTCCTGAACCAAAGAAAAGAAATTCAAGAAAAGTATTATGATTTTGTTTTGCAGCATAAAGTCCATATCATGTTTTTCGATTGGTTTGAACTTTATGCATCACAGAATAACATTGCATATCCATTCAAGTGCATCAATCCAGTCTCTAGCCAAGAAAAGGTTAGTACTTGGAATTTGTCTGATGGCTCAAAGATTGAGTCTGATCATCCCCCTCTGAGAGGAATAAAAATTCCAGTCTCAGGAAATTCATCTGTTAATGCATCTGCATACAAGTATGTGACCGAAGATGTGCATAAGAACTTTGCATCTGTTATTGAACAAAATAATTTCACAAACACGCATCTGCATACCTTAGGCAAACAATTAACTAGAATTGAGAAAACCCTTAAGCCTTCTGTTGTAAAAATAGAACAGAAGCAGGAAAGGCTTAAGAATCCTATTTTTAAGCCATCTCAAATTTCTAGAGATAGCCAAAAGGAATTTCAGAATAATAAGATGGAATTCGCCAAGGCTATTCAGGACCAATTAAGCAAGATAGAGGCCTCAACTTCTAACTTAATTGCTCCAGAGACACCTCAGTCCCGGCTAAGACCAGAGATAAACGCATTAGATGAGGATTCTCCTTCAGAATCCCAGAATATCTGTGAGGAAAGGATTGAACCTATTCCTCAGATCAATAGAATTAATTGGCCTATTGTTCCTATTGCTAGTCATTTGGACGTAGGCAATCAAGCATCAAGTAGCCAGTCTAGGTTTAATGCATCTTCTGTCTATGAGTGGAATCTAGATGGATTGTCTGAATATCAGATTTTGAATTTTTTGCAACAAATGACCATGGCTGCCAATGCATATAGAATACAGACCAACGTTCAGGATAGAGCCATTGCAGAACTTCTTACTGCAGGCTTTGCAGGACAGTTAAAAGGATGGTGGGACTACCATCTTACTGAAACTGAACGTCTTAGCATATTAAATGCTGTTAAGATTGATGAAGACGCAGAACCCATTCTGGATGACGAAGGTCAACCTATTCAGGATTCTGTATCTACATTAATTTTAACCATTTCTTTGCATTTTTTGGGTGATTCTTCGCATTTAAAGGATAAAAACGCTGAGCTTTTATCAAATTTAAGATGCAAAAAACTCAGTGATTTTCAGTATTATAAAAATACATTTTTATCTCGTGTTATGTTGAGGGAAGATTCCAACCAGCCTTTCTGGAAAGAAAAGTTTCTTGCAGGTTTACCTACCTTGTTAGGTGAAAAGGTAAGAAACAGAATTAAGGAAACTTTAGGGGTTCCAATCCCTTACTCAACATTAACATATGGTGAACTTATTAGTCTTATCCAGAAGGAAGGACTAAAGATTTGCCAGGATTTGAAACTTCAAAGGCATTTGAAATGGGAAATGAAACGGACTAGGCAAGAATTAGGTTCGTTCTGTAAACAATTTGATGTTTCCACGGACAAGCCTGATTGTAATGGTTCATGCCATAAGGAGTCTAAAAGATCCCATAAAAAACATTTTTATAAAAAGGAATTTCAAAAGAAAAACCGTTTAAAAGATTTTCCTGCATACAAAAGGAATTTTCCTAAGCATAAGCATAAGTCTGGTTTTAAAAAACATGAAAACCCAGAAGGGGTAAAACCCTTTGGAAATTTAAAGCATGTTACCTGTTATAAGTGTAATAGGAAAGGGCATACTGCAAAGTATTGCCGCTTTAGCAAAAAACTGCATGAACTAGGATTAGATGATGAAGTCTTAAGTAAACTTGAGGCTATTCTCATCTACTCTTCAGAATCAGATCCTGATTCAGGAACTGATGAAGATAATGCATTTCAAGTTGATGAATTAGCAACCAATTCATCAACATCATCATCATCTTCTGATGACGATAATAGAAGTATAAATGTTCTGACAAAAGACCAAGAACTTTTGTTAGATGTCATTAAGCATATCTCTGATCCTCAACTACAAAAGGATTACCTCGATAGATTAATGAAAACCCTAGCAAGCAAACCTGAAGTCAAGCCTGTTAGTCTTCCTAAACTTAGTACTAACACCTATAACTTGACCAGTATTTTAGAAAAGCAAAAGGCTAAGGGAAAGAATACTCCCTTATCCCTTTCTGATCTGCAAACTGAGATCAAGACTGTTAAGCTTGAACTCAAACAGGTCAAAGAAAAACAGGAAAAGGATTCAGCTATAATCCAAGCATTACTTAGCAACCAGTTAGATAATTCAGGAAGCGAGGATGAAGGTGGCACTAACCTAGAGGAATCTAAGTTAGATAACCTAGAATGCGCACCTGAAGATTTTTTATATGTTTTGAAAGAAATTACTTTAAGAAAGTATTTGATTAGCATTGTTTTACATTTTCCTGATGATTTTCAACTCAGTACCATAGCATTATTTGATACCGGTGCTGATTTAAATTGCATAAAACCTGATTTGGTTCCTAAAAGATTTTGGGAAAAAACCAAAGAAAAACTGTCTGCCGCTAATAACTCGAAAATGAATATTAGCAGTAAGACTGAAGCATATGTGTTAAATGAAAAAACCCGTATTAAAACTGCATTTGTTCTTGTTGATAACATCAATCATAGTGTTATCTTAGGAACGCCATTTATTACCCTCATTACTCCATTTTCTGTATCAAATTCTGGTATTATTTTCAAAGTAAAAGCTGAAAATGTTATTTTCCCTTTTATTGAAAAACCTAAAACCAGAAATCTCAATTTATTAAAAGCAAATTCCATTTTTGATAATCAGATTCACAATCTGATTAAAACTAAAGAATTTGAAATCATGCATTTAAAGCATAACATTAATTTTCAAAGAATTTCTGCACATTTGAAAAATGAATTTACTCAGAAAAGAATTTTAGATTTTCAAAAGCATGTTGAAAATGAAATTTGCGCAGATATTCCTAATGCCTTTTGGAATAGGAAACAGCATATGGTAGATTTACCTTATGAACCTAGTTTTGATGAAAGGGATATTCCGACTAAAGCTAGGCCAATCCAAATGAATTCTGATCTTGAGCAGCATTGTAGAAAAGAAATCCAGGATCTCTTAGACAAAGGTTTAATTGCCCAATCTAGGTCCCCTTGGAGTTGTGCAGCATTTTATGTGATTAAAGCATCTGAGATTGAACGTGGAGTTCCCCGATTAGTCATTAATTATAAGCCTTTGAATCAGGTTCTTCGATGGATTAGGTACCCAATACCTAATAAGAAAGACCTGTTACAAAGATTACATTCTGCATATATATTTTCAAAATTTGACCTTAAATCTGGGTTTTGGCAAATCCAGATTGATCCGAAACATAGGTATAAGACTGCATTCACTGTTCCATTTGGTCAATATGAATGGAATGTTATGCCTTTTGGCTTAAAGAATGCTCCATCAGAATTTCAACGCATTATGAATGATATTTTCAATCCATATTCAGCATTTTGCACTGTCTATATTGATGATGTGCTTATATTTTCAGAATCTATTGAACAGCATTTTAAGCATTTAAAGTCATTCTTTCTTACAGCTAAGAAAAATGGCTTAGTTGTCTCCAAAAGCAAGATGTCATTGTTTCAAACCAGAATAAGGTTTCTTGGCCATTATATTACCCAAGGAACGATCACTCCTATTGAGCGATCTTTAGAATTTGCATCTAAATTTCCAGATCAAATTCTGGAAAAACAACAGCTTCAAAGATTTTTAGGAAGCTTGAATTATGTATTAGATTTTTGCCCTAATATCAATAGGATGGCAAAACCCCTGCATGCTAGATTAAAAAAGAATCCGCCTACATGGTCTGAAGAGCATACTAGAATAGTACAAGAAATAAAAAAGTATGTTAGTAATATTCCTTGCTTGTATATTGCTAATCCCTTATTACCTAAAATCGTTGAGACTGATGCTTCTGATTTTGGTTATGGAGGTATTTTGAAGCAGGTACAAGATAAGCAGGAACGTATTGTCCAGTTTACTTCCGGACACTGGAATGATACTGAAAAGAATTATTCTACCATTAAAAAGGAAATTCTTTCCATTGTAAAATGTATTTCAAAATTTCAAAGCGATTTACTTAATCAAAAATTTTTATTAAGAATTGATTGTAAATCTGCAAAAGAAGTTTTACAAAAAGATGTTCAGAATATTGCTTCCAAGCAAATCTTTGCTAGGTGGCAAGCTTTATTAAGCATATTTGATTTTGACATAGAATTTATTAGGGGAGATCAGAATTCTATTCCTGATTTCCTAACCCGTGAATTTTTGCAGGATCATGCCCCCTAAAAAGAAAAAGGGCGAAGGATCCTCCAAGGATCAAGCAAAGCTTACCGCATTAGAAAAGGTAAAAGCCTGGACAACTATGTTTCAGGATGCCCAGGTAGAAAGCATTGAAAGCAAAGACAGCTCCAGTTCTGTCAAACAAACTCAGCATGATCCGCATACTTTGGCCCTTACAAAGGCCTCTCAATCTCTTAAAAATGCATTTAAAAATTATTTTGACTCTATTGCTGAAGCAAAACGAGTTTTCGAAAAATCCTCGTCTTCTTCTTCAGCACAAACTCTTCCTCAAACGAATTTACAAAAGCATCCTGTTTCGAAGGGAAAAGAAATTGCTCAACCTTCAAAAGCATTAACTGTTTCCAGTCCTTTTGGACCAGTATCCTTAAAAGAAGCAAAGGAAATTTATAAAGAAAATTTTATAACTTTTCCTTCTTCTTCTAAAAGTATTTCTGCAAATGTTGTTTCTCAGAATACGGCTACCCAGCCTAAATCTGAATATTTTACCAAAAAGAATTTTCAGTATATTACTTCCATTGAGGATGGCTTTTATGATAAAAATCCCTCAGTGGCTGTATCAAAGCTTTTTCCTCATGGATGGAATTTCAAACCTTGGGATTATTCAAAGCCCATTGATTTTTATTTAACCATCCTAAAGGTCACAGAATCTGTGGAAATAAAGCATACATCTCATGGTGATTCAGGTGAACCAGCATATTCCCAATTCAAAATCTTGAAGATCATCCATCCTCAAGATTGGGGTACAAGTCCTTCTGACTTGAAATCTTTTCCAGCCTCTTTTACCAACCGCATAACAACCAGCAAAACTTTTTCTTACTGGGATTATCAACAAGCCTGGTACAATGCATTAATGGTCCAAAACTCAAAAGGATCGCATACCTGGTTAATCATGTTTGATACCAGAAAAGCCATTTCCAAACTTCCAAACTGGTTTAACCATTGGTGGGGATTTTTTGGGTCTTCTACTGAAATCCTACCTGACCAAGTTAACCAAGCATTTATTCTTTTTAAAGAAAAATATGACCCTTCTCCTTTACAGAAAAGGCATTCTCCTCTCCTAGTCTTTAGTACAATCTTTTTTGTACCATGGACTTTAACCTGGCACTTTTCATATCAAACGAATCAAAATGCAACCATTGATCTCATAAGAATTTTTAAGATTAAATGGTGGAATAAATTCCAAGCTTTCAATAAATGCAATGAAGCTGCTGTCAGAACTTGGCTTAGATCTAAAGGCAAAATTGATCTGCCTGTTGAACAAATCCAAGCTCATTCAGAATTTTTGGCACAAAAATCATTTGCTATTCCTCAGCTTGCAGCCGCTAAGTCCGAGGAAGAATTCTTCACGATCATGAAAGAATTAATGGTCTCCAGAAATTCAACTGCTGGATCCAAGGCATCTTCTTCATCTTCGTCTTCCAAGCCACCTTCCCTTGCTGGCGAGAATGAAGATATTTTTGGCTTATTGTAAATCTATAACCTAATGAATATTATACCAGAATAACAATTTGGTTCCAATGTTCAAATGAATAAGAACCGAGCTAGTAGCCGCTTGGTTTGGTAATGTGGTTAGGGGTACTTGGCTCATAACCAGGAATTCCCTAATATGCATACTTGCCAATGTAAGCATACTGGTATAAGTATATATTCGTATAAGGTTACGTATTTACGGTATCCAGACGTATCTGTCTCAAAGCATCTTTGGTGGGCCCGGCGCCGAAAGTGAAGTGGGTCCCAGGCACCGAAAGCAATTTTGTCATTTTGTGCTCCTCTCTGTCTATATAAGGAGCCCTCGTCTCATTTGTAAAGGGATCAGTTTTATTTTTCAGTTTTCATCTATCAGTTTCTCTCTCTAATTCTCTCTTCCTTCTCTCTACTTGTAATTATTTTCTGGATTCAAAGCATTCCACAAGTTGTAAACGGATTCAAAGCAATAATAAGTAAGCATTGTTTCTTCATCTTCTTACTAACTTAATCATATGTGGTTGTAAGTTGTAGCGGAATACCGCCTGAATTAAACTACATATGATTGAGAATTTTATTTTCAGTATTCAATTTATGAATTTATATTAAAGAATTTATTCTCGCATTCATTTTAATTATATGTTTGGTATGTGGCGGACTACCGCCTGACCTCACAACGTATAATTAAAGTTTCTATTTGTCTGAGCATATTATTTCTTTTCTGAATTTATATATTTCTGTCTTTTAAGTTGTTGTATATGCACAGTCATTTTTTAAATTTGGCATAAATCTCTCTGCATTATATTTCATTACGCCCGTACGATCGTTCTAGTCTCTCCTGGTATCAGAGCCAGAAGGGGTGAGAGTACTGTTCATTCATCATCATCACTGTTCACATTCATCCATTTTCCAGATTTACTGTGCATCTCATTCTTGCATATACTTATATTGGTGAGTCATTTAGACCCTTGTTTGCCCAAAAGTACCGACGGACAGGGAAGAAGAGGCAGTGACTGGGTTCCGTAGTCAATATTAGTATGTGTTTGTTTTGATTTGTATTTTAATGATGGATCACACACTTCTACCTAGAACATACTCTGCATCTTCTGCATCTACATCATTAGAGAATATAAGGATCAACAGTAGTAATGAAATTACTGTTGAAGATTTTACCAAATGCATTAGTGATTGGCATATACCTCATGTTAAGAAGCATGAAATATATGAACTCAGCATTAGAGATAAGTTGTTCAAAACAAATTTGAACATAAAGACTGAGGAGAGGGATATTCCTCTCACAAACTCATATGAAAGCATTAATCTTTTGTCACAGCATTCTTTAGACAAGCATAGACAAAAGAATTTTAAGTATATTCATATTGGCCTTGTTCAGATAGGGATCAAGCCCTTGACCAAGGAAGGCCTGAACACGAGCATCTTATGTGTTGTTAGGGATAATAGAATGGAAGTGTATGAGGAAGGCATCCTAGGCACGGTTGAGTCTAGTCTGTGTGCAGGTCCCATATCATTCTCATGTTACCCTAATTTAACCATTTCTTTGAATGATAAAAACATTTTGGATTCTCTTGTTTTACAAATTCAAACACATAATTATCGCATGAAAAAGGGATCTATTCCCATTGCAGTGATCTTCAGAGTTCATTACAAAGCCATGACATCTGCATTTGACTCAAAACACAAGTTTTCATGTCATAAAGGAGAAACTTTGGTTTTGCAAACAGATATGTCCAAGGCAAATGCTATTGTTCCAAAATTCATTAAATGGGAAGATGTAACTCTTCCTGAAGAATGGGTATTGGAAAAAGCATGTGCAGTTGAACCACCAATTAGAATAATACCTAATACGAATGTCAGAGAAATTAACCAGTATCCTAGTGGAAAAGTCACTCTAACCTTTGACAGAAAATCGGTAAGTACAAGGTTTTCTGATGACTCTTCCAATAGCGATACCATGGATTTGGGTAGAGTATCACAATTAGGAAAGATTGAACATAAGAATGTTGAGGATGAAGACAAGGATTCTTGCCATTTGTTTCACAGAAGAAGAATCCCTGTAAGCATGCCTCACAAGCACTCTACCTCTGACATCCCTAATACGCATTTAACTGGTGTTCTCTACGCTGATAATGTTCCCAGAGCAGTTTACACTAAAGAAGAATTAGGAGAAGTAAGTGTTCAAAAATCTGAACCAACCTCGCCTACTTTTTCTTCAGTTACTGAGAATGTTATCAATGTGTTAGAAAAAGAATTTGTTTTAGACAAAACCCTTTTGCATAAAGATTTTTACGCTCCTCATAATGAAAAGAAAAAACTTTGGTTCTTTAAGAATTTCCTGAACCAAAGAAAAGAAATTCAAGAAAAGTATTATGATTTTGTTTTGCAGCATAAAGTCCATATCATGTTTTTCGATTGGTTTGAACTTTATGCATCACAGAATAACATTGCATATCCATTCAAGTGCATCAATCCAGTCTCTAGCCAAGAAAAGGTTAGTACTTGGAATTTGTCTGATGGCTCAAAGATTGAGTCTGATCATCCCCCTCTGAGAGGAATAAAAATTCCAGTCTCAGGAAATTCATCTGTTAATGCATCTGCATACAAGTATGTGACCGAAGATGTGCATAAGAACTTTGCATCTGTTATTGAACAAAATAATTTCACAAACACGCATCTGCATACCTTAGGCAAACAATTAACTAGAATTGAGAAAACCCTTAAGCCTTCTGTTGTAAAAATAGAACAGAAGCAGGAAAGGCTTAAGAATCCTATTTTTAAGCCATCTCAAATTTCTAGAGATAGCCAAAAGGAATTTCAGAATAATAAAATGGAATTCGCCAAGGCTATTCAGGACCAATTAAGCAAGATAGAGGCCTCAACTTCTAACTTAATTGCTCCAGAGACACCTCAGTCCCGGCTAAGACCAGAGATAAACGCATTAGATGAGGATTCTCCTTCAGAATCCCAGAATATCTGTGAGGAAAGGATTGAACCTATTCCTCAGATCAATAGAATTAATTGGCCTATTGTTCCTATTGCTAGTCATTTGGACGTAGGCAATCAAGCATCAAGTAGCCAGTCTAGGTTTAATGCATCTTCTGTCTATGAGTGGAATCTAGATGGATTGTCTGAATATCAGATTTTGAATTTTTTGCAACAAATGACCATGGCTGCCAATGCATATAGAATACAGACCAACGTTCAGGATAGAGCCATTGCAGAACTTCTTACTGCAGGCTTTGCAGGACAGTTAAAAGGATGGTGGGACTACCATCTTACTGAAACTGAACGTCTTAGCATATTAAATGCTGTTAAGATTGATGAAGACGCAGAACCCATTCTGGATGACGAAGGTCAACCTATTCAGGATTCTGTATCTACATTAATTTTAACCATTTCTTTGCATTTTTTGGGTGATTCTTCGCATTTAAAGGATAAAAACGCTGAGCTTTTATCAAATTTAAGATGCAAAAAACTCAGTGATTTTCAGTATTATAAAAATACATTTTTATCTCGTGTTATGTTGAGGGAAGATTCCAACCAGCCTTTCTGGAAAGAAAAGTTTCTTGCAGGTTTACCTACCTTGTTAGGTGAAAAGGTAAGAAACAGAATTAAGGAAACTTTAGGGGTTCCAATCCCTTACTCAACATTAACATATGGTGAACTTATTAGTCTTATCCAGAAGGAAGGACTAAAGATTTGCCAGGATTTGAAACTTCAAAGGCATTTGAAATGGGAAATGAAACGGACTAGGCAAGAATTAGGTTCGTTCTGTAAACAATTTGATGTTTCCACGGACAAGCCTGATTGTAATGGTTCATGCCATAAGGAGTCTAAAAGATCCCATAAAAAACATTTTTATAAAAAGGAATTTCAAAAGAAAAACCGTTTAAAAGATTTTCCTGCATACAAAAGGAATTTTCCTAAGCATAAGCATAAGTCTGGTTTTAAAAAACATGAAAACCCAGAAGGGGTAAAACCCTTTGGAAATTTAAAGCATGTTACCTGTTATAAGTGTAATAGGAAAGGGCATACTGCAAAGTATTGCCGCTTTAGCAAAAAACTGCATGAACTAGGATTAGATGATGAAGTCTTAAGTAAACTTGAGGCTATTCTCATCTACTCTTCAGAATCAGATCCTGATTCAGGAACTGATGAAGATAATGCATTTCAAGTTGATGAATTAGCAACCAATTCATCAACATCATCATCATCTTCTGATGACGATAATAGAAGTATAAATGTTCTGACAAAAGACCAAGAACTTTTGTTAGATGTCATTAAGCATATCTCTGATCCTCAACTACAAAAGGATTACCTCGATAGATTAATGAAAACCCTAGCAAGCAAACCTGAAGTCAAGCCTGTTAGTCTTCCTAAACTTAGTACTAACACCTATAACTTGACCAGTATTTTAGAAAAGCAAAAGGCTAAGGGAAAGAATACTCCCTTATCCCTTTCTGATCTGCAAACTGAGATCAAGACTGTTAAGCTTGAACTCAAACAGGTCAAAGAAAAACAGGAAAAGGATTCAGCTATAATCCAAGCATTACTTAGCAACCAGTTAGATAATTCAGGAAGCGAGGATGAAGGTGGCACTAACCTAGAGGAATCTAAGTTAGATAACCTAGAATGCGCACCTGAAGATTTTTTATATGTTTTGAAAGAAATTACTTTAAGAAAGTATTTGATTAGCATTGTTTTACATTTTCCTGATGATTTTCAACTCAGTACCATAGCATTATTTGATACCGGTGCTGATTTAAATTGCATAAAACCTGATTTGGTTCCTAAAAGATTTTGGGAAAAAACCAAAGAAAAACTGTCTGCCGCTAATAACTCGAAAATGAATATTAGCAGTAAGACTGAAGCATATGTGTTAAATGAAAAAACCCGTATTAAAACTGCATTTGTTCTTGTTGATAACATCAATCATAGTGTTATCTTAGGAACGCCATTTATTACCCTCATTACTCCATTTTCTGTATCAAATTCTGGTATTATTTTCAAAGTAAAAGCTGAAAATGTTATTTTCCCTTTTATTGAAAAACCTAAAACCAGAAATCTCAATTTATTAAAAGCAAATTCCATTTTTGATAATCAGATTCACAATCTGATTAAAACTAAAGAATTTGAAATCATGCATTTAAAGCATAACATTAATTTTCAAAGAATTTCTGCACATTTGAAAAATGAATTTACTCAGAAAAGAATTTTAGATTTTCAAAAGCACGTTGAAAATGAAATTTGCGCAGATATTCCTAATGCCTTTTGGAATAGGAAACAGCATATGGTAGATTTACCTTATGAACCTAGTTTTGATGAAAGGGATATTCCGACTAAAGCTAGGCCAATCCAAATGAATTCTGATCTTGAGCAGCATTGTAGAAAAGAAATCCAGGATCTCTTAGACAAAGGTTTAATTGCCCAATCTAGGTCCCCTTGGAGTTGTGCAGCATTTTATGTGATTAAAGCATCTGAGATTGAACGTGGAGTTCCCCGATTAGTCATTAATTATAAGCCTTTGAATCAGGTTCTTCGATGGATTAGGTACCCAATACCTAATAAGAAAGACCTGTTACAAAGATTACATTCTGCATATATATTTTCAAAATTTGACCTTAAATCTGGGTTTTGGCAAATCCAGATTGATCCGAAACATAGGTATAAGACTGCATTCACTGTTCCATTTGGTCAATATGAATGGAATGTTATGCCTTTTGGCTTAAAGAATGCTCCATCAGAATTTCAACGCATTATGAATGATATTTTCAATCCATATTCAGCATTTTGCACTGTCTATATTGATGATGTGCTTATATTTTCAGAATCTATTGAACAGCATTTTAAGCATTTAAAGTCATTCTTTCTTACAGCTAAGAAAAATGGCTTAGTTGTCTCCAAAAGCAAGATGTCATTGTTTCAAACCAGAATAAGGTTTCTTGGCCATTATATTACCCAAGGAACGATCACTCCTATTGAGCGATCTTTAGAATTTGCATCTAAATTTCCAGATCAAATTCTGGAAAAACAACAGCTTCAAAGATTTTTAGGAAGCTTGAATTATGTATTAGATTTTTGCCCTAATATCAATAGGATGGCAAAACCCCTGCATGCTAGATTAAAAAAGAATCCGCCTACATGGTCTGAAGAGCATACTAGAATAGTACAAGAAATAAAAAAGTATGTTAGTAATATTCCTTGCTTGTATATTGCTAATCCCTTATTACCTAAAATCGTTGAGACTGATGCTTCTGATTTTGGTTATGGAGGTATTTTGAAGCAGGTACAAGATAAGCAGGAACGTATTGTCCAGTTTACTTCCGGACACTGGAATGATACTGAAAAGAATTATTCTACCATTAAAAAGGAAATTCTTTCCATTGTAAAATGTATTTCAAAATTTCAAAGCGATTTACTTAATCAAAAATTTTTATTAAGAATTGATTGTAAATCTGCAAAAGAAGTTTTACAAAAAGATGTTCAGAATATTGCTTCCAAGCAAATCTTTGCTAGGTGGCAAGCTTTATTAAGCATATTTGATTTTGACATAGAATTTATTAGGGGAGATCAGAATTCTATTCGTGATTTCCTAACCCGTGAATTTTTGCAGGATCATGCCCCCTAAAAAGAAAAAGGGCGAAGGATCCTCCAAGGATCAAGCAAAGCTTACCGCATTAGAAAAGGTAAAAGCCTGGACAACTATGTTTCAGGATGCCCAGGGAGAAAGCATTGAAAGCAAAGACAGCTCCAGTTCTGTCAAACAAACTCAGCATGATCCGCATACTTTGGCCCTTACAAAGGCCTCTCAATCTCTTGAAAATGCATTTAAAAATTATTTTGACTCTATTGCTGAAGCAAAACGAGTTTTCGAAAAACCCTCGTCTTCTTCTTCAGCACAAACTCTTCCTCAAACGAATTTACAAAAGCATCCTGTTTCGAAGGGAAAAGAAATTGCTCAACCTTCAAAAGCATTAACTGTTTCCAGTCCTTTTGGACCAGTATCCTTAAAAGAAGCAAAGGAAATTTTTAAAGAAAATTTTATAACTTTTCCTTCTTCTTCTAAAAGTATTTCTGCAAATGTTGTTTCTCAGAATACGGCTACCCAGCCTAAATCTGAATATTTTACCAAAAAGAATTTTCAGTATATTACTTCCATTGAGGATGGCTTTTATGATAAAAATCCCTCAGTGGCTGCATCAAAGCTTTTTCCTCATGGATGGAATTTCAAACCTTGGGATTATTCAAAGCCCATTGATTTTTATTTAACCATCCTAAAGGTCACAGAATCTGTGGAAATAAAGCATACATCTCATGGTGATTCAGGTGAACCAGCATATTCCCAATTCAAAATCTTGAAGATCATCCATCCTCAAGATTGGGGTACAAGTCCTTCTGACTTGAAATCTTTTCCAGCCTCTTTTACCAACCGCATAACAACCAGCAAAACTTTTTCTTACTGGGATTATCAACAAGCCTGGTACAATGCATTAATGGTCCAAAACTCAAAAGGATCGCATACCTGGTTAATCATGTTTGATACCAGAAAAGCCATTTCCAAACTTCCAAACTGGTTTAACCATTGGTGGGGATTTTTTGGGTCTTCTACCGAAATCCTACCTGACCAAGTTAACCAAGCATTTATTCTTTTTAAAGAAAAATATGACCCTTCTCCTTTACAGAAAAGGCATTCTCCTCTCCTAGTCTTTAGTACAATCTTTTTTGTACCATGGACTTTAACCTGGCACTTTTCATATCAAACGAATCAAAATGAAACCATTGATCTCATAAGAATTTTTAAGATTAAATGGTGGAATAAATTCCAAGCTTTCAATAAATGCAATGAAGCTGCTGTCAGAACTTGGCTTAGATCTAAAGGCAAAATTGATCTGCCTGTTGAACAAATCCAAGCTCATTCAGAATTTTTGGCACAAAAATCATTTGCTATTCCTCAGCATGCAGCCGCTAAGTCCGAGGAAGAATTCTTCACGATCATGAAAGAATTAATGGTCTCCAGAAATTCAACTGCTGGATCCAAGGCATCTTCTTCATCTTCGTCTTCCAAGCCACCTTCCCTTGCTGGCGAGAACGAAGATATTTTTGGCTTATTGTAAATCTATAACCTAATGAATATTATACCAGAATAACAATTTGGTTCCAATGTTCAAATGAATAAGAACCGAGCTAGTAGCCGCTTGGTTTGGTAATGTGGTTAGGGGTACTTGGCTCATAACCAGGAATTCCCTAATATGCATACTTGCCAATGTAAGCATACTGGTATAAGTATATATTCGTATAAGGTTACGTATTTACGGTATCCAGACGTATCTGTCTCAAAGCATCTTTGGTGGGCCCGGCGCCGAAAGTGAAGTGGGTCCCAGGCACCGAAAGCAATTTTGTCATTTTGTGCTCCTCTCTGTCTATATAAGGAGCCCTCGTCTCATTTGTAAAGGGATCAGTTTTATTTTTCAGTTTTCATCTATCAGTTTCTCTCTCTAATTCTCTCTTCCTTCTCTCTACTTGTAATTATTTTCTGGATTCAAAGCATTCCACAAGTTGTAAACGGATTCAAAGCAATAATAAGTAAGCATTGTTTCTTCATCTTCTTACTAACTTAATCATATGTGGTTGTAAGTTGTAGCGGAATACCGCCTGAATTCAACTACATATGATTGAGGATTTTATTTTCAGTATTCAATTTATGAATTTATATTAAAGAATTTATTCTCGCATTCATTTTAATTATATGTTTGGTATGTGGCGGACTACCGCCTGACCTCACAACGTATAATTAAAGTTTCTATTTGTCTGAGCATATTATTTCTTTTCTGAATTTATATATTTCTGTCTTTTAAGTTGTTGTATATGCACAGTCATTTTTTAAATTTGGACATATTTCTCTGCATTAATCTTTTGTCACAGCATTCTTTAGACAAGCATAGACAAAAGAATTTTAAGTATATTCATATTGGCCTTGTTCAGATAGGGATCAAGCCCTTGACCAAGGAAGGCCTGAACACGAGCATCTTATGTGTTGTTAGGGATAATAGAATGGAAGTGTATGAGGAAGGCATCCTAGGCACGGTTGAGTCTAGTCTGTGTGCAGGTCCCATATCATTCTCATGTTACCCTAATTTAACCATTTCTTTGAATGATAAAAACATTTTGGATTCTCTTGTTTTACAAATTCAAACACATAATTATCGCATGAAAAAGGGATCTATTCCCATTACATTGATCTTCAGAGTTCATTACAAAGCCATGACATCTGCATTTGACTCAAAACACAAGTTTTCATGTCATAAAGGAGAAACTTTGGTTTTGCAAACAGATATGTCCAAGGCAAATGCTATTGTTCCAAAATTCATTAAATGGGAAGATGTAACTCTTCCTGAAGAATGGGTATTGGAAAAAGCATGTGCAGTTGAACCACCAATTAGAATAATACCTAATACGAATGTCAGAGAAATTAACCAGTATCCTAGTGGAAAAGTCACTCTAACCTTTGACAGAAAATCGGTAAGTACAAGGTTTTCTGATGACTCTTCCAATAGCGATACCATGGATTTGGGTAGAGTATCACAATTAGGAAAGATTGAACATAAGAATGTTGAGGATGAAGACAAGGATTCTTGCCATTTGTTTCACAGAAGAAGAATCCCTGTAAGCATGCCTCACAGGCACTCTACCTCTGACATCCCTAATACGCATTTAACTGGTGTTCTCTACGCTGATAATGTTCCCAGAGCAGTTTACACTAAAGAAGAATTAGGAGAAGTAAGTGTTCAAAAATCTGAACCAACCTCGCCTACTTTTTCTTCAGTTACTGAGAATGTTATCAATGTGTTAGAAAAAGAATTTGTTTTAGACAAAACCCTTTTGCATAAAGATTTTTACGCTCCTCATAATGAAAAGAAAAAACTTTGGTTCTTTAAGAATTTCCTGAACCAAAGAAAAGAAATTCAAGAAAAGTATTATGATTTTGTTTTGCAGCATAAAGTCCATATCATGTTTTTCGATTGGTTTGAACTTTATGCATCACAGAATAACATTGAATATCCATTCAAGTGCATCAATCCAGTCTCTAGCCAAGAAAAGGTTAGTACTTGGAATTTGTCTGATGGCTCAAAGATTGAGTCTGATCATCCCCCTCTGAGAGGAATAAAAATTCCAGTCTCAGGAAATTCATCTGTTAATGCATCTGCATACAAGTATGTGACCGAAGATGTGCATAAGAACTTTGCATCTGTTATTGAACAAAATAATTTCACAAACACGCATCTGCATACCTTAGGCAAACAATTAACTAGAATTGAGAAAACCCTTAAGCCTTCTGTTGTAAAAATAGAACAGAAGCAGGAAAGGCTTAAGAATCCTATTTTTAAGCCATCTCAAATTTCTAGAGATAGCCAAAAGGAATTTCAGAATAATAAAATGGAATTCGCCAAGGCTATTCAGGACCAATTAAGCAAGATAGAGGCCTCAACTTCTAACTTAATTGCTCCAGAGACACCTCAGTCCCGGCTAAGACCAGAGATAAACGTATTAGATGAGGATTCTCCTTCAGAATCCCAGAATATCTGTGAGGAAAGGATTGAACCTATTCCTCAGATCAATAGAATTAATTGGCCTATTGTTCCTATTGCTAGTCATTTGGACGTAGGCAATCAAGCATCAAGTAGCCAGTCTAGGTTTAATGCATCTTCTGTCTATGAGTGGAATCTAGATGGATTGTCTGAATATCAGATTTTGAATTTTTTGCAACAAATGACCATGGCTGCCAATGCATATAGAATACAGACCAACGTTCAGGATAGAGCCATTGCAGAACTTCTTACTGCAGGCTTTGCAGGACAGTTAAAAGGATGGTGGGACTACCATCTTACTGAAACTGAACGTCTTAGCATATTAAATGCTGTTAAGATTGATGAAGACGCAGAACCCATTCTGGATGACGAAGGTCAAGCTATTCTGGATTCTGTATCTACATTAATTTTAACCATTTCTTTGCATTTTTTGGGTGATTCTTCGCATTTAAAGGATAAAAACGCTGAGCTTTTATCAAATTTAAGATGCAAAAAACTCAGTGATTTTCAGTATTATAAAAATACATTTTTATCTCGTGTTATGTTGAGGGAAGATTCCAACCAGCCTTTCTGGAAAGAAAAGTTTCTTGCAGGTTTACCTACCTTGATAGGTGAAAAGGTAAGAAACAGAATTAAGGAAACTTTAGGGGTTCCAATCCCTTACTCAACATTAACATATGGTGAACTTATTAGTCTTATCCAGAAGGAAGGACTAAAGATTTGCCAGGATTTGAAACTTCAAAGGCATTTGAAATGGGAAATGAAACGGACTAGGCAAGAATTAGGTTCGTTCTGTAAACAATTTGATGTTTCCACGGACAAGCCTGATTGTAATGGTTCATGCCATAAGGAGTCTAAAAGATCCCATAAAAAACATTTTTATAAAAAGGAATTTCAAAAGAAAAACCGTTTAAAAGATTTTCCTGCATACAAAAGGAATTTTCCTAAGCATAAGCATAAGTCTGGTTTTAAAAAACATGAAAACCCAGAAGAGGTAAAACCCTTTGGAAATTTAAAGCATGTTACCTGTTATAAGTGTAATAGGAAAGGGCATACTGCAAAGTATTGCCGCTTTAGCAAAAAACTGCATGAACTAGGATTAGATGATGAAGTCTTAAGTAAACTTGAGGCTATTCTCATCTACTCTTCAGAATCAGATCCTGATTCAGGAACTGATGAAGATAATGCATTTCAAGTTGATGAATTAGCAACCAATTCATCAACATCATCATCATCTTCTGATGACGATAATAGAAGTATAAATGTTCTGACAAAAGACCAAGAACTTTTGTTAGATGTCATTAAGCATATCTCTGATCCTCAACTACAAAAGGATTACCTCGATAGATTAATGAAAACCCTAGCAAGCAAACCTGAAGTCAAGCCTGTTAGTCTTCCTAAACTTAGTACTAACACCTATAACTTGACCAGTATTTTAGAAAAGCAAAAGGCTAAGGGAAAGAATACTCCCTTATCCCTTTCTGATCTGCAAACTGAGATCAAGACTGTTAAGCTTGAACTCAAACAGGTCAAAGAAAAACAGGAAAAGGATTCAGCTATAATCCAAGCATTACTTAGCAACCAGTTAGATAATTCAGGAAGCGAGGATGAAGGTGGCACTAACCTAGAGGAATCTAAGTTAGATAACCTAGAATGCGCACCTGAAGATTTTTTATATGTTTTGAAAGAAATTACTTTAAGAAAGTATTTGATTAGCATTGTTTTACATTTTCCTGATGATTTTCAACTCAGTACCATAGCATTATTTGATACCGGTGCTGATTTAAATTGCATAAAACCTGATTTGGTTCCTAAAAGATTTTGGGAAAAAACCAAAGAAAAACTGTCTGCCGCTAATAACTCGAAAATGAATATTAGCAGTAAGACTGAAGCATATGTGTTAAATGAAAAAACCCGTATTAAAACTGCATTTGTTCTTGTTGATAACATCAATCATAGTGTTATCTTAGGAACGCCATTTATTACCCTCATTACTCCATTTTCTGTATCAAATTCTGGTATTATTTTCAAAGTAAAAGCTGAAAATGTTATTTTCCCTTTTATTGAAAAACCTAAAACCAGAAATCTCAATTTATTAAAAGCAAATTCCATTTTTGATAATCAGATTCACAATCTGATTAAAACTAAAGAATTTGAAATCATGCATTTAAAGCATAACATTAATTTTCAAAGAATTTCTGCACATTTGAAAAATGAATTTACTCAGAAAAGAATTTTAGATTTTCAAAAGCATGTTGAAAATGAAATTTGCGCAGATATTCCTAATGCCTTTTGGAATAGGAAACAGCATATGGTAGATTTACCTTATGAACCTAGTTTTGATGAAAGGGATATTCCGACTAAAGCTAGGCCAATCCAAATGAATTCTGATCTTGAGCAGCATTGTAGAAAAGAAATCCAGGATCTCTTAGACAAAGGTTTAATTGCCCAATCTAGGTCCCCTTGGAGTTGTGCAGCATTTTATGTGATTAAAGCATCTGAGATTGAACGTGGAGTTCCCCGATTAGTCATTAATTATAAGCCTTTGAATCAGGTTCTTCGATGGATTAGGTACCCAATACCTAATAAGAAAGACCTGTTACAAAGATTACATTCTGCATATATATTTTCAAAATTTGACCTTAAATCTGGGTTTTGGCAAATCCAGATTGATCCGAAACATAGGTATAAGACTGCATTCACTGTTCCATTTGGTCAATATGAATGGAATGTTATGCCTTTTGGCTTAAAGAATGCTCCATCAGAATTTCAACGCATTATGAATGATATTTTCAATCCATATTCAGCATTTTGCACTGTCTATATTGATGATGTGCTTATATTTTCAGAATCTATTGAACAGCATTTTAAGCATTTAAAGTCATTCTTTCTTACAGCTAAGAAAAATGGCTTAGTTGTCTCCAAAAGCAAGATGTCATTGTTTCAAACCAGAATAAGGTTTCTTGGCCATTATATTACCCAAGGAACGATCACTCCTATTGAGCGATCTTTAGAATTTGCATCTAAATTTCCAGATCAAATTCTGGAAAAACAACAGCTTCAAAGATTTTTAGGAAGCTTGAATTATGTATTAGATTTTTGCCCTAATATCAATAGGATGGCAAAACCCCTGCATGCTAGATTAAAAAAGAATCCGCCTACATGGTCTGAAGAGCATACTAGAATAGTACAAGAAATAAAAAAGTATGTTAGTAATATTCCTTGCTTGTATATTGCTAATCCCTTATTACCTAAAATCGTTGAGACTGATGCTTCTGATTTTGGTTATGGAGGTATTTTGAAGCAGGTACAAGATAAGCAGGAACGTATTGTCCAGTTTACTTCCGGACACTGGAATGATACTGAAAAGAATTATTCTACCATTAAAAAGGAAATTCTTTCCATTGTAAAATGTATTTCAAAATTTCAAAGCGATTTACTTAATCAAAAATTTTTATTAAGAATTGATTGTAAATCTGCAAAAGAAGTTTTACAAAAAGATGTTCAGAATATTGCTTCCAAGCAAATCTTTGCTAGGTGGCAAGCTTTATTAAGCATATTTGATTTTGACATAGAATTTATTAGGGGAGATCAGAATTCTATTCCTGATTTCCTAACCCGTGAATTTTTGCAGGATCATGCCCCCTAAAAAGAAAAAGGGCGAAGGATCCTCCAAGGATCAAGCAAAGCTTACCGCATTAGAAAAGGTAAAAGCCTGGACAACTATGTTTCAGGATGCCCAGGGAGAAAGCATTGAAAGCAAAGACAGCTCCAGTTCTGTCAAACAAACTCAGCATGATCCGCATACTTTGGCCCTTACAAAGGCCTCTCAATCTCTTGAAAATGCATTTAAAAATTATTTTGACTCTATTGCTGAAGCAAAACGAGTTTTCGAAAAACCCTCGTCTTCTTCTTCAGCACAAACTCTTCCTCAAACGAATTTACAAAAGCATCCTGTTTCGAAGGGAAAAGAAATTGCTCAACCTTCAAAAGCATTAACTGTTTCCAGTCCTTTTGGACCAGTATCCTTAAAAGAAGCAAAGGAAATTTTTAAAGAAAATTTTATAACTTTTCCTTCTTCTTCTAAAAGTATTTCTGCAAATGTTGTTTCTCAGAATACGGCTACCCAGCCTAAATCTGAATATTTTACCAAAAAGAATTTTCAGTATATTACTTCCATTGAGGATGGCTTTTATGATAAAAATCCCTCAGTGGCTGTATCAAAGCTTTTTCCTCATGGATGGAATTTCAAACCTTGGGATTATTCAAAGCCCATTGATTTTTATTTAACCATCCTAAAGGTCACAGAATCTGTGGAAATAAAGCATACATCTCATGGTGATTCAGGTGAACCAGCATATTCCCAATTCAAAATCTTGAAGATCATCCATCCTCAAGATTGGGGTACAAGTCCTTCTGACTTGAAATCTTTTCCAGCCTCTTTTACCAACCGCATAACAACCAGCAAAACTTTTTCTTACTGGGATTATCAACAAGCCTGGTACAATGCATTAATGGTCCAAAACTCAAAAGGATCGCATACCTGGTTAATCATGTTTGATACCAGAAAAGCCATTTCCAAACTTCCAAACTGGTTTAACCATTGGTGGGGATTTTTTGGGTCTTCTACCGAAATCCTACCTGACCAAGTTAACCAAGCATTTATTCTTTTTAAAGAAAAATATGACCCTTCTCCTTTACAGAAAAGGCATTCTCCTCTCCTAGTCTTTAGTACAATCTTTTTTGTACCATGGACTTTAACCTGGCACTTTTCATATCAAACGAATCAAAATGCAACCATTGATCTCATAAGAATTTTTAAGATTAAATGGTGGAATAAATTCCAAGCTTTCAATAAATGCAATGAAGCTGCTGTCAGAACTTGGCTTAGATCTAAAGGCAAAATTGATCTGCCTGTTGAACAAATCCAAGCTCATTCAGAATTTTTGGCACAAAAATCATTTGCTATTCCTCAGCTTGCAGCCGCTAAGTCCGAGGAAGAATTCTTCACGATCATGAAAGAATTAATGGTCTCCAGAAATTCAACTGCTGGATCCAAGGCATCTTCTTCATCTTCGTCTTCCAAGCCACCTTCCCTTGCTGGCGAGAACGAAGATATTTTTGGCTTATTGTAAATCTATAACCTAATGAATATTATACCAGAATAACAATTTGGTTCCAATGTTCAAATGAATAAGAACCGAGCTAGTAGCCGCTTGGTTTGGTAATGTGGTTAGGGGTACTTGGCTCATAACCAGGAATTCCCTAATATGCATACTTGCCAATGTAAGCATACTGGTATAAGTATATATTCGTATAAGGTTACGTATTTACGGTATCCAGACGTATCTGTCTCAAAGCATCTTTGGTGGGCCCGGCGCCGAAAGTGAAGTGGGTCCCAGGCACCGAAAGCAATTTTGTCATTTTGTGCTCCTCTCTGTCTATATAAGGAGCCCTCGTCTCATTTGTAAAGGGATCAGTTTTATTTTTCAGTTTTCATCTATCAGTTTCTCTCTCTAATTCTCTCTTCCTTCTCTCTACTTGTAATTATTTTCTGGATTCAAAGCATTCCACAAGTTGTAAACGGATTCAAAGCAATAATAAGTAAGCATTGTTTCTTCATCTTCTTACTAACTTAATCATATGTGGTTGTAAGTTGTAGCGGAATACCGCCTGAATTCAACTACATATGATTGAGGATTTTATTTTCAGTATTCAATTTATGAATTTATATTAAAGAATTTATTCTCGCATTCATTTTAATTATATGTTTGGTATGTGGCGGACTACCGCCTGACCTCACAACGTATAATTAAAGTTTCTATTTGTCTGAGCATATTATTTCTTTTCTGAATTTATATATTTCTGTCTTTTAAGTTGTTGTATATGCACAGTCATTTTTTAAATTTGGACATATTTCTCTGCATTAATCTTTTGTCACAGCATTCTTTAGACAAGCATAGACAAAAGAATTTTAAGTATATTCATATTGGCCTTGTTCAGATAGGGATCAAGCCCTTGACCAAGGAAGGCCTGAACACGAGCATCTTATGTGTTGTTAGGGATAATAGAATGGAAGTGTATGAGGAAGGCATCCTAGGCACGGTTGAGTCTAGTCTGTGTGCAGGTCCCATATCATTCTCATGTTACCCTAATTTAACCATTTCTTTGAATGATAAAAACATTTTGGATTCTCTTGTTTTACAAATTCAAACACATAATTATCGCATGAAAAAGGGATCTATTCCCATTACATTGATCTTCAGAGTTCATTACAAAGCCATGACATCTGCATTTGACTCAAAACACAAGTTTTCATGTCATAAAGGAGAAACTTTGGTTTTGCAAACAGATATGTCCAAGGCAAATGCTATTGTTCCAAAATTCATTAAATGGGAAGATGTAACTCTTCCTGAAGAATGGGTATTGGAAAAAGCATGTGCAGTTGAACCACCAATTAGAATAATACCTAATACGAATGTCAGAGAAATTAACCAGTATCCTAGTGGAAAAGTCACTCTAACCTTTGACAGAAAATCGGTAAGTACAAGGTTTTCTGATGACTCTTCCAATAGCGATACCATGGATTTGGGTAGAGTATCACAATTAGGAAAGATTGAACATAAGAATGTTGAGGATGAAGACAAGGATTCTTGCCATTTGTTTCACAGAAGAAGAATCCCTGTAAGCATGCCTCACAGGCACTCTACCTCTGACATCCCTAATACGCATTTAACTGGTGTTCTCTACGCTGATAATGTTCCCAGAGCAGTTTACACTAAAGAAGAATTAGGAGAAGTAAGTGTTCAAAAATCTGAACCAACCTCGCCTACTTTTTCTTCAGTTACTGAGAATGTTATCAATGTGTTAGAAAAAGAATTTGTTTTAGACAAAACCCTTTTGCATAAAGATTTTTACGCTCCTCATAATGAAAAGAAAAAACTTTGGTTCTTTAAGAATTTCCTGAACCAAAGAAAAGAAATTCAAGAAAAGTATTATGATTTTGTTTTGCAGCATAAAGTCCAATCATGTTTTTCGATTGGTTTGAACTTTATGCATCACAGAATAACATTGCATATCCATTCAAGTGCATCAATCCAGTCTCTAGCCAAGAAAAGGTTAGTACTTGGAATTTGTCTGATGGCTCAAAGATTGAGTCTGATCATCCCCCTCTGAGAGGAATAAAAATTCCAGTCTCAGGAAATTCATCTGTTAATGCATCTGCATACAAGTATGTGACCGAAGATGTGCATAAGAACTTTGCATCTGTTATTGAACAAAATAATTTCACAAACACGCATCTGCATACCTTAGGCAAACAATTAACTAGAATTGAGAAAACCCTTAAGCCTTCTGTTGTAAAAATAGAACAGAAGCAGGAAAGGCTTAAGAATCCTATTTTTAAGCCATCTCAAATTTCTAGAGATAGCCAAAAGGAATTTCAGAATAATAAAATGGAATTCGCCAAGGCTATTCAGGACCAATTAAGCAAGATAGAGGCCTCAACTTCTAACTTAATTGCTCCAGAGACACCTCAGTCCCGGCTAAGACCAGAGATAAACGCATTAGATGAGGATTCTCCTTCAGAATCCCAGAATATCTGTGAGGAAAGGATTGAACCTATTCCTCAGATCAATAGAATTAATTGGCCTATTGTTCCTATTGCTAGTCATTTGGACGTAGGCAATCAAGCATCAAGTAGCCAGTCTAGGTTTAATGCATCTTCTGTCTATGAGTGGAATCTAGATGGATTGTCTGAATATCAGATTTTGAATTTTTTGCAACAAATGACCATGGCTGCCAATGCATATAGAATACAGACCAACGTTCAGGATAGAGCCATTGCAGAACTTCTTACTGCAGGCTTTGCAGGACAGTTAAAAGGATGGTGGGACTACCATCTTACTGAAACTGAACGTCTTAGCATATTAAATGCTGTTAAGATTGATGAAGACGCAGAACCCATTCTGGATGACGAAGGTCAACCTATTCAGGATTCTGTATCTACATTAATTTTAACCATTTCTTTGCATTTTTTGGGTGATTCTTCGCATTTAAAGGATAAAAACGCTGAGCTTTTATCAAATTTAAGATGCAAAAAACTCAGTGATTTTCAGTATTATAAAAATACATTTTTATCTCGTGTTATGTTGAGGGAAGATTCCAACCAGCCTTTCTGGAAAGAAAAGTTTCTTGCAGGTTTACCTACCTTGTTAGGTGAAAAGGTAAGAAACAGAATTAAGGAAACTTTAGGGGTTCCAATCCCTTACTCAACATTAACATATGGTGAACTTATTAGTCTTATCCAGAAGGAAGGACTAAAGATTTGCCAGGATTTGAAACTTCAAAGGCATTTGAAATGGGAAATGAAATGGACTAGGCAAGAATTAGGTTCGTTCTGTAAACAATTTGATGTTTCCATGGACAAGCCTGATTGTAATGGTTCATGCTATAAGGAGTCTAAAAGATCCCATAAAAAACATTTTTATAAAAAGGAATTTCAAAAGAAAAACCGTTTAAAAGATTTTCCTGCATACAAAAGGAATTTTCCTAAGCATAAGCATAAGTCTGGTTTTAAAAAACATGAAAACCCAGAAGGGGTAAAACCCTTTGGAAATTTAAAGCATGTTACCTGTTATAAGTGTAATAGGAAAGTGCATACTGCAAAGTATTGCCGCTTTAGCAAAAAACTGCATGAACTAGGATTAGATGATGAAGTCTTAAGTAAACTTGAGGCTATTCTCATCTACTCTTCAGAATCAGATCCTGATTCAGGAACTGATGAAGATAATGCATTTCAAGTTGATGAATTAGCAACCAATTCATCAACATCATCATCATCTTCTGATGACGATAATAGAAGTATAAATGTTCTGACAAAAGACCAAGAACTTTTGTTAGATGTCATTAAGCATATCTCTGATCCTCAACTACAAAAGGATTACCTCGATAGATTAATGAAAACCCTAGCAAGCAAACCTGAAGTCAAGCCTGTTAGTCTTCCTAAACTTAGTACTAACACCTATAACTTGACCAGTATTTTAGAAAAGCAAAAGGCTAAGGGAAAGAATACTCCCTTATCCCTTTCTGATCTGCAAACTGAGATCAAGACTGTTAAGCTTGAACTCAAACAGGTCAAAGAAAAACAGGAAAAGGATTCAGCTATAATCCAAGCATTACTTAGCAACCAGTTAGATAATTCAGGAAGCGAGGATGAAGGTGGCACTAACCTAGAGGAATCTAAGTTAGATAACCTAGAATGCGCACCTGAAGATTTTTTATATGTTTTGAAAGAAATTACTTTAAGAAAGTATTTGATTAGCATTGTTTTACATTTTCCTGATGATTTTCAACTCAGTACCATAGCATTATTTGATACCGGTGCTGATTTAAATTGCATAAAACCTGATTTGGTTCCTAAAAGATTTTGGGAAAAAACCAAAGAAAAACTGTCTGCCGCTAATAACTCGAAAATGAATATTAGCAGTAAGACTGAAGCATATGTGTTAAATGAAAAAACCCGTATTAAAACTGCATTTGTTCTTGTTGATAACATCAATCATAGTGTTATCTTAGGAACGCCATTTATTACCCTCATTACTCCATTTTCTGTATCAAATTCTGGTATTATTTTCAAAGTAAAAGCTGAAAATGTTATTTTCCCTTTTATTGAAAAACCTAAAACCAGAAATCTCAATTTATTAAAAGCAAATTCCATTTTTGATAATCAGATTCACAATCTGATTAAAACTAAAGAATTTGAAATCATGCATTTAAAGCATAACATTAATTTTCAAAGAATTTCTGCACATTTGAAAAATGAATTTACTCAGAAAAGAATTTTAGATTTTCAAAAGCATGTTGAAAATGAAATTTGCGCAGATATTCCTAATGCCTTTTGGAATAGGAAACAGCATATGGTAGATTTACCTTATGAACCTAGTTTTGATGAAAGGGATATTCCGACTAAAGCTAGGCCAATCCAAATGAATTCTGATCTTGAGCAGCATTGTAGAAAAGAAATCCAGGATCTCTTAGACAAAGGTTTAATTGCCCAATCTAGGTCCCCTTGGAGTTGTGCAGCATTTTATGTGATTAAAGCATCTGAGATTGAACGTGGAGTTCCCCGATTAGTCATTAATTATAAGCCTTTGAATCAGGTTCTTCGATGGATTAGGTACCCAATACCTAATAAGAAAGACCTGTTACAAAGATTACATTCTGCATATATATTTTCAAAATTTGACCTTAAATCTGGGTTTTGGCAAATCCAGATTGATCCGAAACATAGGTATAAGACTGCATTCACTGTTCCATTTGGTCAATACGAATGGAATGTTATGCCTTTTGGCTTAAAGAATGCTCCATCAGAATTTCAACGCATTATGAATGATATTTTCAATCCATATTCAGCATTTTGCACTGTCTATATTGATGATGTGCTTATATTTTCAGAATCTATTGAACAGCATTTTAAGCATTTAAAGTCATTCTTTCTTACAGCTAAGAAAAATGGCTTAGTTGTCTCCAAAAGCAAGATGTCATTGTTTCAAACCAGAATAAGGTTTCTTGGCCATTATATTACCCAAGGAACGATCACTCCTATTGAGCGATCTTTAGAATTTGCATCTAAATTTCCAGATCAAATTCTGGAAAAACAACAGCTTCAAAGATTTTTAGGAAGCTTGAATTATGTATTAGATTTTTGCCCTAATATCAATAGGATGGCAAAACCCCTGCATGCTAGATTAAAAAAGAATCCGCCTACATGGTCTGAAGAGCATACTAGAATAGTACAAGAAATAAAAAAGTATGTTAGTAATATTCCTTGCTTGTATATTGCTAATCCCTTATTACCTAAAATCGTTGAGACTGATGCTTCTGATTTTGGTTATGGAGGTATTTTGAAGCAGGTACAAGATAAGCAGGAACGTATTGTCCAGTTTACTTCCGGACACTGGAATGATACTGAAAAGAATTATTCTACCATTAAAAAGGAAATTCTTTCCATTGTAAAATGTATTTCAAAATTTCAAAGCGATTTACTTAATCAAAAATTTTTATTAAGAATTGATTGTAAATCTGCAAAAGAAGTTTTACAAAAAGATGTTCAGAATATTGCTTCCAAGCAAATCTTTGCTAGGTGGCAAGCTTTATTAAGAATATTTGATTTTGACATAGAATTTATTAGGGGAGATCAGAATTCTATTCCTGATTTCCTAACCCGTGAATTTTTGCAGGATCATGCCCCCTAAAAAGAAAAAGGGCGAAGGATCCTCCAAGGATCAAGCAAAGCTTACCGCATTAGAAAAGGTAAAAGCCTGGACAACTATGTTTCAGGATGCCCAGGGAGAAAGCATTGAAAGCAAAGACAGCTCCAGTTCTGTCAAACAAACTCAGCATGATCCGCATACTTTGGCCCTTACAAAGGCCTCTCAATCTCTTGAAAATGCATTTAAAAATTATTTTGACTCTATTGCTGAAGCAAAACGAGTTTTCGAAAAACCCTCGTCTTCTTCTTCAGCACAAACTCTTCCTCAAACGAATTTACAAAAGCATCCTGTTTCGAAGGGAAAAGAAATTGCTCAACCTTCAAAAGCATTAACTGTTTCCAGTCCTTTTGGACCAGTATCCTTAAAAGAAGCAAAGGAAATTTTTAAAGAAAATTTTATAACTTTTCCTTCTTCTTCTAAAAGTATTTCTGCAAATGTTGTTTCTCAGAATACGGCTACCCAGCCTAAATCTGAATATTTTACCAAAAAGAATTTTCAGTATATTACTTCCATTGAGGATGGCTTTTATGATAAAAATCCCTCAGTGGCTGTATCAAAGCTTTTTCCTCATGGATGGAATTTCAAACCTTGGGATTATTCAAAGCCCATTGATTTTTATTTAACCATCCTAAAGGTCACAGAATCTGTGGAAATAAAGCATACATCTCATGGTGATTCAGGTGAACCAGCATATTCCCAATTCAAAATCTTGAAGATCATCCATCCTCAAGATTGGGGTACAAGTCCTTCTGACTTGAAATCTTTTCCAGCCTCTTTTACCAACCGCATAACAACCAGCAAAACTTTTTCTTACTGGGATTATCAACAAGCCTGGTACAATGCATTAATGGTCCAAAACTCAAAAGGATCGCATACCTGGTTAATCATGTTTGATACCAGAAAAGCCATTTCCAAACTTCCAAACTGGTTTAACCATTGGTGGGGATTTTTTGGGTCTTCTACCGAAATCCTACCTGACCAAGTTAACCAAGCATTTATTCTTTTTAAAGAAAAATATGACCCTTCTCCTTTACAGAAAAGGCATTCTCCTCTCCTAGTCTTTAGTACAATCTTTTTTGTACCATGGACTTTAACCTGGCACTTTTCATATCAAACGAATCAAAATGCAACCATTGATCTCATAAGAATTTTTAAGATTAAATGGTGGAATAAATTCCAAGCTTTCAATAAATGCAATGAAGCTGCTGTCAGAACTTGGCTTAGATCTAAAGGCAAAATTGATCTGCCTGTTGAACAAATCCAAGCTCATTCAGAATTTTTGGCACAAAAATCATTTGCTATTCCTCAGCTTGCAGCCGCTAAGTCCGAGGAAGAATTCTTCACGATCATGAAAGAATTAATGGTCTCCAGAAATTCAACTGCTGGATCCAAGGCATCTTCTTCATCTTCGTCTTCCAAGCCACCTTCCCTTGCTGGCGAGAACGAAGATATTTTTGGCTTATTGTAAATCTATAACCTAATGAATATTATACCAGAATAACAATTTGGTTCCAATGTTCAAATGAATAAGAACCGAGCTAGTAGCCGCTTGGTTTGGTAATGTGGTTAGGGGTACTTGGCTCATAACCAGGAATTCCCTAATATGCATACTTGCCAATGTAAGCATACTGGTATAAGTATATATTCGTATAAGGTTACGTATTTACGGTATCCAGACGTATCTGTCTCAAAGCATCTTTGGTGGGCCCGGCGCCGAAAGTGAAGTGGGTCCCAGGCACCGAAAGCAATTTTGTCATTTTGTGCTCCTCTCTGTCTATATAAGGAGCCCTCGTCTCATTTGTAAAGGCATCAGTTTTATTTTTCAGTTTTCATCTATCAGTTTCTCTCTCTAATTCTCTCTTCCTTCTCTCTACTTGTAATTATTTTCTGGATTCAAAGCATTCCACAAGTTGTAAACGGATTCAAAGCAATAATAAGTAAGCATTGTTTCTTCATCTTCTTACTAACTTAATCATATGTGGTTGTAAGTTGTAGCGGAATACCGCCTGAATTCAACTACATATGATTGAGGATTTTATTTTCAGTATTCAATTTATGAATTTATATTAAAGAATTTATTCTCGCATTCATTTTAATTATATGTTTGGTATGTGGCGGACTACCGCCTGACCTCACAACGTATAATTAAAGTTTCTATTTGTCTGAGCATATTATTTCTTTTCTGAATTTATATATTTCTGTCTTTTAAGTTGTTGTATATGCACAGTCATTTTTTAAATTTGGCATAAATCTCTCTGCATTATATTTCATTACGCCCACTAGGGAATGCAACGATCGTACGGGTGATAATGAAACTAATGCAGAGGACTTAAGCCAAATTCAAAAATGATTATGCATATACAACAAGTTAAAATGCAGAAAATATATAAATTCAGAAATAAGAAGATAAAATGCTCAAGAACAAAAATAAAATTGTGCTAGGCGGTATAAACCTGCCATATAAATTCTTAAATGCAGAAATTAAACACCCTAATCGTATGTGATTAAATTCAGGCGGTAATCCGCACAACTTATAACCACATATGATTAAGGTTAGAGATTAAGAGGAAAACAATGCTTACTCTTTATTCAAACAAATTCTTTTGTTACAGCTCGGGGAATGCTTAGATTCCAGAAAAGAATTACAAGATTTTAGAGAGAAGGAAGAGATAATTAGAGAGAGAAAAGAAAACTGGTAAATAAAACTGATGCCTTTACAAATGAGATGAGGGCTCCTTATATAGACAGAGAGGAGCACAAAATGACAAAATTGCTTTCGGTGCCTGGGACCCACTTCACTTTCGGCGCCGGGCCCACCAAAGATGCTTTGAGACAGATACGTCTGGATACCGTAAATACGTAACCTTATACGAATATATACATATACCAGTATGCTTACATTGGCAAGTATGCATATTAGGGAATTCCTGGTTATGAGCCAAGTACCCCTAACCACATTACCAAACCAAGCGGCTACTAGCTCGGTTCGTATTCATTTGAACATTGGAACCAATTTATTATTCTGGTATAATATTCATTAGGTTATTGATTTACAATAAACCAAAAATATCTTCGTTCTCGCCAGCAAGGGATGGTGGCTTGGAAGACGAAGATGAAGAAGATGCCTTGGATCCAGCAGTTGATTCTCTGGAGACCATTAATTCTTTCATGATCTTGAAAAATTCTTCCTCGGACTTAGCGGCTGCAAGCTGAGGAATTGCAAATGATTTTTGTGCCAAAAATTCTGAATGAGCTTGGACTTGTTCGACAGGCAGATCAATTTTGCCTTTAGATCTAAGCCAAGTTCTGACAGCGGCTTCGTTGCATTTATTGAATGCTTGGAATTTATTCCACCATTTAATCTTAAAAATTCTGATTAGATCAATGGTTGCATTTTGATTCGTTTGGTAAGAAAAATGCCAGGTTAGAGTCCACGGTACGAAAAAGATTGTACTGAAGACTAGAAGAGGAGAATGCCTTTTCTGTAAGGGTGAAGGATCATATTTTTCTTTAAAAAGGATAAATGCTTGGTTAACTTGATCAGGAAGGATTTCGGTAGAAGACCCAAAAAATCCCCACCAATGGTTAAACCAGTTTGGTATTTTGGAAATTGCTTTTCTGGTGTCAAACATGATTAACCAGGTATGCGATCCTTTGGAGTTTTGGACCATTAATGCATTATACCAGGCTTGTTGATAATCCCAGTATGAAAAGGTTTTGCTGGTGGTTATGCGGTTGGTAAAAGAGGCTGGAAAAGGTTTCAAGTCAGAAGGACTTGTACCCCAATCTTGAGGATGAATGATCTTCAAGATTTTGAATTGGGAGTATGCTGGTTCACCTGAATCACCATGAGATGTATGCTTTATATCTACTGATTCTGTTGCTTTTAGGATGGATAAGTAAAAATCAATGGGCTTTGAATAATCCCAAGGTTTGAAATTCCATCCATGAGGAAAAAGTTTTGATACAGCCACTGAGGGATTTTTATCATAAAAGCCATCCTCAATGGAAGTAATATACTGAAAATTCTTTTTGGTAAAATATTCAGATTTAGGCTGGGTAGCCGTATTCTGAGAAACAATATTTGCAGAAATACTTTTGGAAGAAGAAGGAAAAGTTATAAAATTTTCTTTAAAAATTTCCTTTTCTTCTTTTAAAGATACTGGTCCGAAAGGACTAGAAACAGTTAATGCTTTTGAAGGTTGAGCAATTTCTTTTCCCTTCGAAACAGGATGCTTTTGTAAATTCGTTTGAGGAAGAGTTTGTGCTGAAGAAGAAGACGAGGGTTTTTCGAAAACTCGTTTTGCTTCAGCAATAGAGTCAAAATAATTTTTAAATGCATTTTCAAGAGATTGAGAGGCCTTTGTAAGGGCCAAAGTATGCGGATCATGCTGAGTTTGTTTGACAGAACTGGAGCTGTCTTTGCTTTCAATGCTTTCTCCCTGGGCATCCTGAAACATAGTTGTCCAGGCTTTTACCTTTTCTAATGCGGTAAGCTTTGCTTGATCCTTGGAGGATCCTTCGCCCTTTTTCTTTTTAGGGGGCATGATCCTGCAAAAATTCACGGGTTAGGAAATCAGGAATAGAATTCTGATCTCCCCTAATAAATTCTATGTCAAAATCAAATATGCTTAATAAAGCTTGCCACCTAGCAAAGATTTGCTTGGAAGCAATATTCTGAACATCTTTTTGTAAAACTTCTTTTGCAGATTTACAATCAATTCTTAATAAAAATTTTTGATTAAGTAAATCGCTTTGAAATTTTGAAATACATTTTACAATGGAAAGAATTTCCTTTTTAATGGTAGAATAATTCTTTTCAGTATCATTCCAGTGTCCGGAAGTAAACTGGACAATACGTTCCTGCTTATCTTGTACCTGCTTCAAAATACCTCCATAACCAAAATCAGAAGCATCAGTCTCAACGATTTTAGATAATAAGGGATTAGCAATATACAAGCAAGGAATATTACTAACATACTTTTTTATTTCTTGTACTATTCTAGTATGCTCTTCAGACCATGTAGGCGGATTCTTTTTTAATCTAGCATGCAGGGGTTTTGCCATCCTATTGATATTAGGGCAAAAATCTAATACATAATTCAAGCTTCCTAAAAATCTTTGAAGCTGTTGTTTTTCCAGAATTTGATCTGGAAATTTAGATGCAAATTCTAAAGATCGCTCAATAGGAGTGATCGTTCCTTGGGTAATATAATGGCCAAGAAACCTTATTCTGGTTTGAAACAATGACATCTTGCTTTTGGAGACAACTAAGCCATTTTTCTTAGCTGTAAGAAAGAATGACTTTAAATGCTTAAAATGCTGTTCAATAGATTCTGAAAATATAAGCACATCATCAATATAGACAGTGCAAAATGCTGAATATGGATTGAAAATATCATTCATAATGCGTTGAAATTCTGATGGAGCATTCTTTAAGCCAAAAGGCATAACATTCCATTCATATTGACCAAATGGAACAGTGAATGCAGTCTTATACCTATGTTTCAGATCAATCTGGATTTGCCAAAACCCAGATTTAAGGTCAAATTTTGAAAATATATATGCAGAATGTAATCTTTGTAACAGGTCTTTCTTATTAGGTATTGGGTACCTAATCCATCGAAGAACCTGATTCAAAGGCTTATAATTAATGACTAATCGGGGAACTCCACGTTCAATCTCAGATGCTTTAATCACATAAAATGCTGCACAACTCCAAGGGGACCTAGATTGGGCAATTAAACCTTTGTCTAAGAGATCCTGGATTTCTTTTCTACAATGCTGCTCAAGATCAGAATTCATTTGGATTGGCCTAGCTTTAGTCGGAATATCCCTTTCATCAAAACTAGGTTCATAAGGTAAATCTACCATATGCTGTTTCCTATTCCAAAAGGCATTAGGAATATCTGCGCAAATTTCATTTTCAATCTGCTTTTGAAAATCTAAAATCCTTTTTTGAGTAAATTCATTTTTCAAATGGGCAGAAATTCTTTGAAAATTAATGTTATGCTTTAAATGCATGATTTCAAATTCTTTAGTTTTAATCAGATTGTAAATCTGATTATCAAAAATTGAATTTGCTTTTAATAAATTGAGGTTTCTGGTTCTGGGTTTTTCAATAAAAGGAAAAATAACATTTTCAGCTTTTATTTTGAAAACAATACCAGAATGCGATACAGAAAAAGGAGTAATAAGGGTAATAAAAGGTGTTCCTAAGATAACACTATGATTTATGTTATCAACAAGAACAAATGCAGTTTTAATACGGGTTTTTTCATTTAACACATATGCTTCAGTCTTACTGCTAATATTCATTTTTGAGTTATTAGCGGCAGACAGTTTTTCTTTGGTTTTTTCCCAAAATCTTTTAGGAACCAAATCAGGTTTTATGCAATTTAAATCAGCACCGGTATCAAATAATGCTATGGTACTGAGTTGAAAATCATCAGAAAAATGCAAAACAATGTTAATCAAATACTTTCTTAATGTAATTTCTTTTAAAACATGCAGAAAATTTTCAGGTGCGCAATCTAAATTGTCTAACTTAGGGTCATCTAAGTTAGTATCATTCTCACCGTCTGAATTTTCTAACTGATTGCTAAGTAATGCTTGGATTATAGCTGAATCCTTTTCTTGCTTTTCTTTGACCTGCTTGAGCTCAAGTTTAACATTCTTGATCTCAGTTTGCAGATCAGAAAGGGATAAGGGGGTATTCTTTCCCTTAGCCTTTTGCTTTTCTAAAATACTGGTCAAGTTGTATGTGTTAGTACTAATCTTAGGAAGACTAACAGGCTTGACCTCAGGTTTGCTTTCTAGGGTTTTCATTAACCTATCAAGGTAATCCTTCTGAAGTTGAGGATCAGAAATATGCTTAATGACATCTAACAAAAGTTCTTGATCTTTTGTCAAAACATTTATGCTTTTATCATCGTCATCAGAAGATGATGATGATGTTGATGAATCAGTTGCTAACTCATCAACCTGAAATGCATTCTCTTCATCAGTTCCTGAATCAGGATCTGATTCTGAAGAGTAGATGAGAATAGCCTCAAGTTTACTTAAGACTTCTTCATCTAATCCTAATTCATGCAGTTTTTTGCTAAAGCGGCAATACTTTGCAGTATGCCCTTTCCTATTACATTTATAACAGGTAACATGCTTTAAATTTCCAAAGGGTTTCACCCCTTCTGGTTTTTCATTTCTTTTAAAACCAGACTTATGCTTATGAAAATTCCTTTTGTATGCAGGAAAATCTTTTGAACGATTTTTCTTTTGAAATTCCTTTTTATAAAAATGTTTTTTATGGGATCTTTTAGACTCCTTATGGCAAGAACCATTACAATCAGGCTTGTCCATGGAAACATCAAATTGTTTACAGAACGAACCTAATTCTTGCCTAGTCCTTTTCATTTCCCACTTCAGATGCTTTTGAAGTTTCAAATCCTGGCAAATCTTTAGTCCTTCCTTCTGGATAAGACTAATGAGTTCACCATATGTTAATGTTGAGTAAGGGATTGGAACCCCTAAAGTTTCCTTAATTCTGTTTCTTACCTTTTCACCTAACAAGGTAGGTAAACCTGCAAGAAACTTTTCTTTCCAGAAAGGCTGGTTGGAATCTTCTCTCAACATAACACGAGATAAAAATGTATTTTTATAATACTGAAAATCACTGAGTTTTTTGCATCTTAAATTCGATAAAAGCTCAGCGTTTTTATCCTTTAAATGCGAAGAATCACCCAAAAAATGCAAAGAAATGGTTAAAATTAATGTAGATACAGAATCCTGAATAGGTTGACCTTCGTCATCCAGAATGGGTTCTGCGTCTTCATCAATCTTAACAGCATTTAATATGCTAAGACGTTCAGTTTCAGTAAGATGGTAATCCCACCATCCTTTTAACTGACCTGCAAAGCCTGCAGTAAGAAGTTCTGCAATGGCTCTATCCTGAACGTTGGTCTGTATTCTATATGCATTGGCAGCCATAGTCATTTGTTGCAAGAAATTCAAAACCTGATATTCAGATAATCCATCTAGATTCCACTCATAGACAGAAGATGCATTAAACCTAGACTGGCTACTTGATGCTTGATTACCTACGTCCAAATGACTAGCAATAGGAACAATAGGCCAATTAATTCTATTGATCTGAGAAATAGGTTCAACCGGAGTAGGTTCAACCTTTTCTTCACAGATACTCTGGGATTCTGAAGGAGAATCCTCATCTAATGTGTTTACCTTTGGTCTTAGCCTAGACTGAGGTGTTTCTGGAGCAATTAAGTTAGAGGTTGAGGCCTCTATCTTGCTTAATTGGTCTTGAATAGCCTTGGCGAATTCCATTTTATTATTCTGAAATTCCTTTTGGCTATCCCTAGAAATTTGAGACGGCTTAAAAATAGGATTCTTAAGCCTTTCCTGCTTCTGTTCTATTTTTACAACAGAAGGCTTAAGGGTTTTCTCAATTCTAGTTAATTGTTTGCCTAAGGTATGCAGATGCGTGTTTGTGAAATTATTTTGTTCAATAACAGATGCAAAGTTCTTATGCACATCTTCGGTCACATACTTGTATGCAGATGCATTAACAGATGAATTTCCTGAGACTGGAATTTTTATTCCTCTCAGAGGGGGATGATCAGACTCAATCTTTGAGCCATCAGACAAATTCCAAGTACTAACCTTTTCTTGGCTAGAGACTGGATTGATGCACTTGAATGGATATGCAATGTTATTCTGTGATGCATAAAGTTCAAACCAATCGAAAAACATGATATGGACTTTATGCTGCAAAACAAAATCATAATACTTTTCTTGAATTTCTTTTCTTTGGTTCAGGAAATTCTTAAAGAACCAAAGTTTTTTCTTTTCATTATGAGGAGCGTAAAAATCTTTATGCAAAAGGGTTTTGTCTAAAACAAATTCTTTTTCTAACACATTGATAACATTCTCAGTAACTGAAGAAAAAGTAGGCGAGGTTGGTTCAGATTTTTGAACACTTACTTCTCCTAATTCTTCTTTAGTGTAAACTGCTCTGGGAACATTATCAGCGTAGAGAACACCAGTTAAATGCGTATTAGGGATGTCAGAGGTAGAGTGCCTGTGAGGCATGCTTACAGGGATTCTTCTTCTGTGAAACAAATGGCAAGAATCCTTGTCTTCATCCTCAACATTCTTATGTTCAATCTTTCCTAATTGTGATACTCTACCCAAATCCATGGTATCGCTATTGGAAGAGTCATCAGAAAACCTTGTACTTACCGATTTTCTGTCAAAGGTTAGAGTGACTTTTCCACTAGGATACTGGTTAATTTCTCTGACATTCGTATTAGGTATTATTCTAATTGGTGGTTCTACAGCACATGCTTTTTCCAATACCCATTCTTCAGGAAGAGTTACATCTTCCCATTTAATGAATTTTGGAACAATAGCATTTGCCTTGGACATATCTGTTTGCAAAACCAAAGTTTCTCCTTTATGACATGAAAACTTGTGTTTTGAGTCAAATGCAGATGTCATGGCTTTGTAATGAACTCTGAAAATTAATGCAATGGGAATAGACCCCTTTTTCATGCGATAATTATGCGTTTGGATTTGTAAAACAAGAGAATCCAAAATGTTTTTATCATTTAAAGAAATGGTTAAATTAGGGTAACATGAGAATGATATGGGACCTGCACACAGACTAGACTCAACCGTGCCTAGGATGCCTTCCTCATATACTTGCATTCTATTAACCTTAACAACACATAATATGCTTGTGTTTAGGCCTTCCTTGGTCAAGGGCTTAATCCCTATCTGAACAAGGCCAATACGAATATACTTAAAATTCTTTTGTCTATGCCTGTCTAAAGACTGCTGTGACAAAAGATTAATGCTCTCATATGAGTTTGTGAGAGGAACATCCCTCTCCTCGGTCTTTATGTTCAAATTTGTTTTGAACAACTTATCTCTAATGCTGAGTTCATATATTTCATGCTTCTTAACATGAGGTATATGCCAATCACTAATGCATTTGGTAAAATCTTCAACAGTAATTTCATTACTACTGTTGATCCTTATATTCTCTAATGGATGAATGTGAACAGTGATGATGATGAATGAACAGTACTCTCACCCCTTCTGGCTCTGATACCAGGAGAGACTAGAACGATCGTACGGGCGTAATGAAATATAATGCAGAGAGATTTATGCCAAATTTAAAAAATGACTGTGCATATACAACAACTTAAAAGACAGAAATATATAAATTCAGAAAAGAAATAATATGCTCAGACAAATAGAAACTTTAATTATACGTTGTGAGGTCAGGCGGTAGTCCGCCACATACCAAACATATAATTAAAATGAATGCGAGAATAAATTCTTTAATATAAATTCATAAATTGAATACTGAAAATAAAATCCTCAATCATATGTAGTTGAATTCAGGCGGTATTCCGCTACAACTTACAACCACATATGATTAAGTTAGTAAGAAGATGAAGAAACAATGCTTACTTATTATTGCTTTGAATCCGTTTACAACTTGTGGAATGCTTTGAATCCAGAAAATAATTACAAGTAGAGAGAAGGAAGAGAGAATTAGAGAGAGAAACTGATAGATGAAAACTGAAAAATAAAACTGATGCCTTTACAAATGAGACGAGGGCTCCTTATATAGACAGAGAGGAGCACAAAATGACAAAATTGCTTTCGGTGCCTGGGACCCACTTCACTTTCGGCGCCGGGCCCACCAAAGATGCTTTGAGACAGATACGTCTGGATACCGTAAATACGTAACCTTATATGAATATATACTTATACCAGTATGCTTACATTGGCAAGTATGCATATTAGGGAATTCCTGGTTATGAGCCAAGTACCCCTAACCACATTACCAAACCAAGCGGCTACTAGCTCGGTTCTTATTCATTTGAACATTGGAACCAAATTGTTATTCTGGTATAATATTCATTAGGTTATAGATTTACAATAAGCCAAAAATATCTTCGTTCTCGCCAGCAAGGGAAGGTGGCTTGGAAGACGAAGATGAAGAAGATGCCTTGGATCCAGCAGTTGAATTTCTGGAGACCATTAATTCTTTCATGATCGTGAAGAATTCTTCCTCGGACTTAGCGGCTGCAAGCTGAGGAATAGCAAATGATTTTTGTGCCAAAAATTCTGAATGAGCTTGGATTTGTTCAACAGGCAGATCAATTTTGCCTTTAGATCTAAGCCAAGTTCTGACAGCAGCTTCATTGCATTTATTGAAAGCTTGGAATTTATTCCACCATTTAATCTTAAAAATTCTTATGAGATCAATGGTTGCATTTTGATTCGTTTGATATGAAAAGTGCCAGGTTAAAGTCCATGGTACAAAAAAGATTGTACTAAAGACTAGGAGAGGAGAATGCCTTTTCTGTAAAGGAGAAGGGTCATATTTTTCTTTAAAAAGAATAAATGCTTGGTTAACTTGGTCAGGTAGGATTTCGGTAGAAGACCCAAAAAATCCCCACCAATGGTTAAACCAGTTTGGAAGTTTGGAAATGGCTTTTCTGGTATCAAACATGATTAACCAGGTATGCGATCCTTTTGAGTTTTGGACCATTAATGCATTGTACCAGGCTTGTTGATAATCCCAGTAAGAAAAAGTTTTGCTGGTTGTTATGCGGTTGGTAAAAGAGGCTGGAAAAGATTTCAAGTCAGAAGGACTTGTACCCCAATCTTGAGGATGGATGATCTTCAAGATTTTGAATTGGGAATATGCTGGTTCACCTGAATCACCATGAGATGTATGCTTTATTTCCACAGATTCTGTGACCTTTAGGATGGTTAAATAAAAATCAATGGGCTTTGAATAATCCCAAGGTTTGAAATTCCATCCATGAGGAAAAAGCTTTGATACAGCCACTGAGGGATTTTTATCATAAAAGCCATCCTCAATGGAAGTAATATACTGAAAATTCTTTTTGGTAAAATATTCAGATTTAGGCTGGGTAGCCGTATTCTGAGAAACAACATTTGCAGAAATACTTTTAGAAGAAGAAGGAAAAGTTATAAAATTTTCTTTAAAAATTTCCTTTGCTTCTTTTAAGGATACTGGTCCAAAAGGACTGGAAACAGTTAATGCTTTTGAAGGTTGAGCAATTTCTTTTCCCTTCGAAACAGGATGCTTTTGTAAATTCGTTTGAGGAAGAGTTTGTGCTGAAGAAGAAGACGAGGGTTTTTCGAAAACTCGTTTTGCTTCAGCAATAGAGTCAAAATAATTTTTAAATGCATTTTCAAGAGATTGAGAGGCCTTTGTAAGGGCCAAAGTATGCGGATCATGCTGAGTTTGTTTGACAGAACTGGAGCTGTCTTTGCTTTCAATGCTTTCTCCCTGGGCATCCTGAAACATAGTTGTCCAGGCTTTTACCTTTTCTAATGCGGTAAGCTTTGCTTGATCCTTGGAGGATCCTTCGCCCTTTTTCTTTTTAGGGGGCATGATCCTGCAAAAATTCACGGGTTAGGAAATCAGGAATAGAATTCTGATCTCCCCTAATAAATTCTATGTCAAAATCAAATATGCTTAATAAAGCTTGCCACCTAGCAAAGATTTGCTTGGAAGCAATATTCTGAACATCTTTTTGTAAAACTTCTTTTGCAGATTTACAATCAATTCTTAATAAAAATTTTTGATTAAGTAAATCGCTTTGAAATTTTGAAATACATTTTACAATGGAAAGAATTTCCTTTTTAATGGTAGAATAATTCTTTTCAGTATCATTCCAGTGTCCGGAAGTAAACTGGACAATACGTTCCTGCTTATCTTGTACCTGCTTCAAAATACCTCCATAACCAAAATCAGAAGCATCAGTCTCAACGATTTTAGGTAATAAGGGATTAGCAATATACAAGCAAGGAATATTACTAACATACTTTTTTATTTCTTGTACTATTCTAGTATGCTCTTCAGACCATGTAGGCGGATTCTTTTTTAATCTAGCATGCAGGGGTTTTGCCATCCTATTGATATTAGGGCAAAAATCTAATACATAATTCAAGCTTCCTAAAAATCTTTGAAGCTGTTGTTTTTCCAGAATTTGATCTGGAAATTTAGATGCAAATTCTAAAGATCGCTCAATAGGAGTGATCGTTCCTTGGGTAATATAATGGCCAAGAAACCTTATTCTGGTTTGAAACAATGACATCTTGCTTTTGGAGACAACTAAGCCATTTTTCTTAGCTGTAAGAAAGAATGACTTTAAATGCTTAAAATGTTGTTCAATAGATTCTGAAAATATAAGCACATCATCAATATAGACAGTGCAAAATGCTGAATATGGATTGAAAATATCATTCATAATGCGTTGAAATTCTGATGGAGCATTCTTTAAGCCAAAAGGCATAACATTCCATTCATATTGACCAAATGGAACAGTGAATGCAGTCTTATACCTATGTTTCGGATCAATCTGGATTTGCCAAAACCCAGATTTAAGGTCAAATATTGAAAATATATATGCAGAATGTAATCTTTGTAACAGGTCTTTCTTATTAGGTATTGGGTACCTAATCCATCGAAGAACCTGATTCAAAGGCTTATAATTAATGACTAATCGGGGAACTCCACGTTCAATCTCAGATGCTTTAATCACATAAAATGCTGCACAACTCCAAGGGGACCTAGATTGGGCAATTAAACCTTTGTCTAAGAGATCCTGGATTTCTTTTCTACAATGCTGCTCAAGATCAGAATTCATTTGGATTGGCCTAGCTTTAGTCGGAATATCCCTTTCATCAAAACTAGGTTCATAAGGTAAATCTACCATATGCTGTTTCCTATTCCAAAAGGCATTAGGAATATCTGCGCAAATTTCATTTTCAACATGCTTTTGAAAATCTAAAATTCTTTTCTGAGTAAATTCATTTTTCAAATGTGCAGAAATTCTTTGAAAATTAATGTTATGCTTTAAATGCATGATTTCAAATTCTTTAGTTTTAATCAGATTGTGAATCTGATTATCAAAAATGGAATTTGCTTTTAATAAATTGAGATTTCTGGTTTTAGGTTTTTCAATAAAAGGGAAAATAACATTTTCAGCTTTTACTTTGAAAATAATACCAGAATTTGATACAGAAAATGGAGTAATGAGGGTAATAAATGGCGTTCCTAAGATAACACTATGATTGATGTTATCAACAAGAACAAATGCAGTTTTAATATGGGTTTTTTCATTTAACACATATGCTTCAGTCTTACTGCTAATATTCATTTTCGAGTTATTAGCGGCAGACAGTTTTTCTTTGGTTTTTTCCCAAAATCTTTTAGGAACCAAATGAGGTTTTATGCAATTTAAATCAGCACCGGTATCAAATAATGCTATGGTACTGAGTTGAAAATCATCAGGAAAATGTAAAACAATGCTAATCAAATACTTTCTTAAAGTAATTTCTTTCAAAACATATAAAAAATCTTCAGGTGCGCATTCTAGGTTATCTAACTTAGATTCCTCTAGGTTAGTGCCACCTTCATCCTCGCTTCCTGAATTATCTAACTGGTTGCTAAGTAATGCTTGGATTATAGCTGAATCCTTTTCCTGTTTTTCTTTGACCTGTTTGAGTTCAAGCTTAACAGTCTTGATCTCAGTTTGCAGATCAGAAAGGGATAAGGGAGTATTCTTTCCCTTAGCCTTTTGCTTTTCTAAAATACTGGTCAAGTTATAGGTGTTAGTACTAAGTTTAGGAAGACTAACAGGCTTGACTTCAGGTTTGCTTGCTAGGGTTTTCATTAATCTATCGAGGTAATCCTTTTGTAGTTGAGGATCAGAGATATGCTTAATGACATCTAACAAAAGTTCTTGGTCTTTTGTCAGAACATTTATACTTCTATTATCGTCATCAGAAGATGATGATGATGTTGATGAATTGGTTGCTAATTCATCAACTTGAAATGCATTATCTTCATCAGTTCCTGAATCAGGATCTGATTCTGAAGAGTAGATGAGAATAGCCTCAAGTTTACTTAAGACTTCATCATCTAATCCTAGTTCATGCAGTTTTTTGCTAAAGCGGCAATACTTTGCAGTATGCCCTTTCCTATTACACTTATAACAGGTAACATGCTTTAAATTTCCAAAGGGTTTTACCCCTTCTGGGTTTTCATGTTTTTTAAAACCAGACTTATGCTTATGCTTAGGAAAATTCCTTTTGTATGCAGGAAAATCTTTTAAACGGTTTTTCTTTTGAAATTCCTTTTTATAAAAATGTTTTTTATGGGATCTTTTAGACTCCTTATGGCATGAACCATTACAATCAGGCTTGTCCGTGGAAACATCAAATTGTTTACAGAACGAACCTAATTCTTGCCTAGTCCGTTTCATTTCCCATTTCAAATGCCTTTGAAGTTTCAAATCCTGGCAAATCTTTAGTCCTTCCTTCTGGATAAGACTAATAAGTTCACCATATGTTAATGTTGAGTAAGGGATTGGAACCCCTAAAGTTTCCTTAATTCTGTTTCTTACCTTTTCACCTAACAAGGTAGGTAAACCTGCAAGAAACTTTTCTTTCCAGAAAGGCTGGTTGGAATCTTCCCTCAACATAACACGAGATAAAAATGTATTTTTATAATACTGAAAATCACTGAGTTTTTTGCATCTTAAATTTGATAAAAGCTCAGCGTTTTTATCCTTTAAATGCGAAGAATCACCCAAAAAATGCAAAGAAATGGTTAAAATTAATGTAGATACAGAATCCTGAATAGGTTGACCTTCGTCATCCAGAATGGGTTCTGCGTCTTCATCAATCTTAACAGCATTTAATATGCTAAGACGTTCAGTTTCAGTAAGATGGTAGTCCCACCATCCTTTTAACTGTCCTGCAAAGCCTGCAGTAAGAAGTTCTGCAATGGCTCTATCCTGAACGTTGGTCTGTATTCTATATGCATTGGCAGCCATGGTCATTTGTTGCAAAAAATTCAAAATCTGATATTCAGACAATCCATCTAGATTCCACTCATAGACAGAAGATGCATTAAACCTAGACTGGCTACTTGATGCTTGATTGCCTACGTCCAAATGACTAGCAATAGGAACAATAGGCCAATTAATTCTATTGATCTGAGGAATAGGTTCAATCCTTTCCTCACAGATATTCTGGGATTCTGAAGGAGAATCCTCATCTAATGCGTTTATCTCTGGTCTTAGCCGGGACTGAGGTGTCTCTGGAGCAATTAAGTTAGAAGTTGAGGCCTCTATCTTGCTTAATTGGTCCTGAATAGCCTTGGCGAATTCCATTTTATTATTCTGAAATTCCTTTTGGCTATCTCTAGAAATTTGAGATGGCTTAAAAATAGGATTCTTAAGCCTTTCCTGCTTCTGTTCTATTTTTACAACAGAAGGCTTAAGGGTTTTCTCAATTCTAGTTAATTGTTTGCCTAAGGTATGCAGATGCGTGTTTGTGAAATTATTTTGTTCAATAACAGATGCAAAGTTCTTATGCACATCTTCGGTCACATACTTGTATGCAGATGCATTAACAGATGAATTTCCTGAGACTGGAATTTTTATTCCTCTCAGAGGGGGATGATCAGACTCAATCTTTGAGCCATCAGACAAATTCCAAGTACTAACCTTTTCTTGGCTAGAGACTGGATTGATGCACTTGAATGGATATGCAATGTTATTCTGTGATGCATAAAGTTCAAACCAATCGAAAAACATGATATGGACTTTATGCTGCAAAACAAAATCATAATACTTTTCTTGAATTTCTTTTCTTTGGTTCAGGAAATTCTTAAAGAACCAAAGTTTTTTCTTTTCATTATGAGGAGCGTAAAAATCTTTATGCAAAAGGGTTTTGTCTAAAACAAATTCTTTTTCTAACACATTGACAACATTCTCAGTAACTGAAGAAAAAGTAGGCGAGGTTGGTTCAGATTTTTGAACACTTACTTCTCCTAATTCTTCTTTAGTGTAAACTGCTCTGGGAACATTATCAGCGTAGAGAACACCAGTTAAATGCGTATTAGGGATGTCAGAGGTAGAGTGCCTGTGAGGCATGCTTACAGGGATTCTTCTTCTGTGAAACAAATGGCAAGAATCCTTGTCTTCATCCTCAACATTCTTATGTTCAATCTTTCCTAATTGTGATACTCTACCCAAATCCATGGTATCGCTATTGGAAGAGTCATCAGAAAACCTTGTACTTACCGATTTTCTGTCAAAGGTTAGAGTGACTTTTCCACTAGGATACTGGTTAATTTCTCTGACATTCGTATTAGGTATTATTCTAATTGGTGGTTCAACTGCACATGCTTTTTCCAATACCCATTCTTCAGGAAGAGTTACATCTTCCCATTTAATGAATTTTGGAACAATAGCATTTGCCTTGGACATATCTGTTTGCAAAACCAAAGTTTCTCCTTTATGACATGAAAACTTGTGTTTTGAGTCAAATGCAGATGTCATGGCTTTGTAATGAACTCTGAAGATCAATGCAATGGGAATAGATCCCTTTTTCATGCGATAATTATGTGTTTGAATTTGTAAAACAAGAGAATCCAAAATGTTTTTATCATTCAAAGAAATGGTTAAATTAGGGTAACATGAGAATGATATGGGACCTGCACACAGACTAGACTCAACCGTGCCTAGGATGCCTTCCTCATACACTTCCATTCTATTATCCCTAACAACACATAAGATGCTCGTGTTCAGGCCTTCCTTGGTCAAGGGCTTGATCCCTATCTGAACAAGGCCAATATGAATATACTTAAAATTCTTTTGTCTATGCTTGTCTAAAGAATGCTGTGACAAAAGATTAATGCTTTCATATGAGTTTGTGAGAGGAATATCCCTCTCCTCAGTCTTTATGTTCAAATTTGTTTTGAACAACTTATCTCTAATGCTGAGTTCATATATTTCATGCTTCTTAACATGAGGTATATGCCAATCACTAATGCATTTGGTAAAATCTTCAACAGTAATTTCATTACTACTGTTGATCCTTATATTCTCTAATGATGTAGATGCAGAAGACGCAGAGTATGTTCTAGGTAGAAGTGTGTGATCCATCATTAAAATACAAATCAAAACAAACACATACTAATATTGACTACGGAACCCAGTCACTGCCTCTTCTTCCCTGTCCGTCGGTACTTTTGGGCAAACAAGGGTCTAAATGACTCACCAATATAAGTATATGCAAGAATGAGATGCACAGTAAATCTGGAAAATGGATGAATGTGAACAGTGATGATGATGAATGAACAGTACTCTCACCCCTTCTGGCTCTGATACCAGGATCATTGCATTATATTTCATTACGCCCGTACGATCGTTCTAGTCTCTCCTGGTATCAGAGCCAGAAGGGGTGAGAGTACTGTTCATTCATCATCATCACTGTTCACATTCATCCATTTTCCAGATTTACTGTGCATATCATTCCTGCATATACTTATATTGGTGAGTCATTTAGACCCTTGTTTGCCCAAAAGTACCGACGGACAGGGAAGAAGAGGCAGTGACTGGGTTCCGTAGTCAATATTAGTATGTGTTTGTTTTGATTTGCATTTTAATGATGGATCACACACTTCTACCTAGAACATACTCTGCATCTTCTGCATCTACATCATTAGAGAATATAAGGATCAACAGTAGTAATGAAATTACTGTTGAAGATTTTACCAAATGCATTAGTGATTGGCATATACCTCATGTTAAGAAGCATGAAATATATGAACTCAGCATTAGAGATAAGTTGTTCAAAACAAATTTGAACATAAAGACCGAGGAGAGGGATGTTCCTCTCACAAACTCATATGAGAGCATTAATCTTTTGTCACAGCAGTCTTTAGACAGGCATAGACAAAAGAATTTTAAGTATATTCATATTGGCCTTGTTCAGATAGGGATTAAGCCCTTGACCAAGGAAGGCCTAAACACAAGCATATTATGTGTTGTTAGGGATAATAGAATGCAAGTATATGAGGAAGGCATCCTAGGCACGGTTGAGTCTAGTCTGTGTGCAGGTCCCATATCATTCTCATGTTACCCTAATTTAACCATTTCTTTAAATGATAAAAACATTTTGGATTCTCTTGTTTTACAAATCCAAATGCATAATTATCGCATGAAAAAGGGGTCTATTCCCATTGCATTAATTTTCAGAGTTCATTACAAAGCCATGACATCTGCATTTGACTCAAAACACAAGTTTTCATGTCATAAAGGAGAAACTTTGGTTTTGCAAACAGATATGTCCAAGGCAAATGCTATTGTTCCAAAATTCATTAAATGGGAAGATGTAACTCTTCCTGAAGAATGGGTATTGGAAAAAGCATGTGCTGTAGAACCACCAATTAGAATAATGCCTAATACGAATGTCAGAGAAATTAACCAGTATCCCAGTGGAAAAGTCACTCTAACCTTTGACAGAAAATCGGTAAGTACAAGGTTTTCTGATGACTCTTCCAATAGCGATACCATGGATTTGGGTAGAGTATCACAATTAGGTAAGATTGAACATAAGAATGTTGAGGATGAAGACAAGGATTCTTGCCATCTGTTTCACAGAAGAAGAATCCCTGTAAGCATGCCTCACAGGCACTCTACCTCTGACATCCCTAATACGCATTTAACTGGTGTTCTCTATGCTGATAATGTTCCCAGAGCAGTTTACACTAAAGAAGAATTAGGAGAAGTAAGTGTTCAAAAATCTGAACCAACCTCGCCTACTTTTTCTTCAGTTACTGAGAATATTATCAATGTGTTAGAAAAAGAATTCGTTTTAAACAAAACCCTTTTGCATAAAGATTTTTACGCTCCTCATAATGAAAAGAAAAAACTTTGGTTTTTTAAGAATTTCCTGAACCAAAGAAATGAAATTCAAGAAAAGTATTATGATTTTGTTTTACAGCATAAAGTCCATATCATGTTTTTCGATTGGTTTGAACTTTATGCATCACAGAATCACATTGCATATCCTTTCAAGTGCATCAATCCAGTCTCTAGCCAAGAAAAGGTTAGTACTTGGAATTTGTCTGATGGCTCAAAGATTGAGTCTGATCATCCCCCTCTGAGAGGAATAAAAATTCCCGTCTCAGGAAATTCATCTGTTAATGCATCTGCATACAAGTATGTGACTGAAGATGTGCATAAGAACTTTGCATCTGTTATTGAGCAGAATAATTTCTCAAACACGCATCTGCATACCTTAGGCAAACAATTAACTAGAATTGAGAAAACCCTTAAGCCTTCTGTTGTAAAAATAGAACAGAAGCAGGAAAGGCTTAAGAATCCTATTTTTAAGCCGTCTCAAATTTCTAGGGATAGCCAAAAGGAATTTCAGAATAATAAAATGGAATTCGCCAAGGCTATTCAAGACCAATTAAGCAAGATAGAGGCCTCAACCTCTAACTTAATTGCTCCAGAAACACCTCAGTCTAGGCTAAGACCAGAGATAAACACATTAGATGAGGATTCTCCTTCAGAATCCCAGAGTATCTGTGAAGAAAAGGTTGAACCTACTCCGGTTGAACCTATTTCTCAGATCAATAGAATTAATTGGCCTATTGTTCCTATTGCTAGTCATTTGGACGTAGGTAATCAAGCATCAAGTAGCCAGTCTAGGTTTAATGCATCTTCTGTCTATGAGTGGAATCTAGATGGATTATCTGAATATCAGGTTTTGAATTTCTTGCAACAAATGACTATGGCTGCCAATGCATATAGAATACAGACCAACGTTCAGGATAGAGCCATTGCAGAACTTCTTACTGCAGGCTTTGCAGGTCAGTTAAAAGGATGGTGGGATTACCATCTTACTGAAACTGAACGTCTTAGCATATTAAATGCTGTTAAGATTGATGAAGACGCAGAACCCATTTTGGATGACGAAGGTCAACCTATTCAGGATTCTGTATCTACATTAATTTTAACCATTTCTTTGCATTTTTTGGGTGATTCTTCGCATTTAAAGGATAAAAACGCTGAGCTTTTATCGAATTTAAGATGCAAAAAACTCAGTGATTTTCAGTATTATAAAAATACATTTTTATCTCGTGTTATGTTGAGAGAAGATTCCAACCAGCCTTTCTGGAAAGAAAAGTTTCTTGCAGGTTTACCTACCTTGTTAGGTGAAAAGGTAAGAAACAGAATTAAGGAAACTTTAGGGGTTCCAATCCCTTACTCAACATTAACATATGGTGAACTCATTAGTCTTATCCAGAAGGAAGGACTAAAGATTTGCCAGGATTTGAAACTTCAAAAGCATCTGAAGTGGGAAATGAAAAGGACTAGGCAAGAATTAGGTTCGTTCTGTAAACAATTTGATGTTTCCATGGACAAGCCTGATTGTAATGGTTCTTGCCATAAGGAGTCTAAAAGATCCCATAAAAAACATTTTTATAAAAAGGAATTTCAAAAGAAAAATCGTTCAAAAGATTTTCCTGCATACAAAAGGAATTTTCATAAGCATAAGTCTGGTTTTAAAAGAAATGAAAAACCAGAAGGGGTGAAACCCTTTGGAAATTTAAAGCATGTTACCTGTTATAAATGTAATAGGAAAGGGCATACTGCAAAGTATTGCCGCTTTAGCAAAAAACTGCATGAATTAGGATTAGATGAAGAAGTCTTAAGTAAACTTGAGGCTATTCTCATCTACTCTTCAGAATCAGATCCTGATTCAGGAACTGATGAAGAGAATGCATTTCAGGTTGATGAGTTAGCAACTGATTCATCAACATCATCATCATCTTCTGATGACGATGATAAAAGCATAAATGTTTTGACAAAAGATCAAGAACTTTTGTTAGATGTCATTAAGCATATTTCTGATCCTCAACTTCAGAAGGATTACCTTGATAGGTTAATGAAAACCCTAGAAAGCAAACCTGAGGTCAAGCCTGTTAGTCTTCCTAAGATTAGTACTAACACATACAACTTGACCAGTATTTTAGAAAAGCAAAAGGCTAAGGGAAAGAATACCCCCTTATCCCTTTCTGATCTGCAAACTGAGATCAAGAATGTTAAACTTGAGCTCAAGCAGGTCAAAGAAAAGCAAGAAAAGGATTCAGCTATAATCCAAGCATTACTTAGCAATCAGTTAGAAAATTCAGACGGTGAGAATGATACTAACTTAGATGACCCTAAGTTAGACAATTTAGATTGCGCACCTGAAAATTTTCTGCATGTTTTAAAAGAAATTACATTAAGAAAGTATTTGATTAACATTGTTTTGCATTTTTCTGATGATTTTCAACTCAGTACCATAGCATTATTTGATACCGGTGCTGATTTAAATTGCATAAAACCTGATTTGGTTCCTAAAAGATTTTGGGAAAAAACCAAAGAAAAACTGTCTGCCGCTAATAACTCAAAAATGAATATTAGCAGTAAGACTGAAGCATATGTGTTAAATGAAAAAACCCGTATTAAAACTGCATTTGTTCTTGTTGATAACATAAATCATAGTGTTATCTTAGGAACACCTTTTATTACCCTTATTACTCCTTTTTCTGTATCGCATTCTGGTATTGTTTTCAAAATAAAAGCTGAAAATGTTATTTTTCCTTTTATTGAAAAACCCAGAACCAGAAACCTCAATTTATTAAAAGCAAATTCAATTTTTGATAATCAGATTTACAATCTGATTAAAACTAAAGAATTTGAAATCATGCATTTAGAGCATAACATTAATTTTCAAAGAATTTCTGCCCATTTGAAAAATGAATTTACTCAAAAAAGGATTTTAGATTTTCAAAAGCAGATTGAAAATGAAATTTGCGCAGATATTCCTAATGCCTTTTGGAATAGGAAACAGCATATGGTAGATTTACCTTATGAACCTAGTTTTGATGAAAGGGATATTCCAACTAAAGCTAGGCCTATCCAAATGAATTCTGAGCTTGAGCAGCATTGTAGAAAAGAAATCCAGGATCTCTTAGATAAAGGTTTAATTGCCCAATCTAGGTCCCCTTGGAGTTGTGCAGCATTTTATGTGATTAAAGCATCTGAGATTGAACGTGGAGTTCCACGATTAGTCATTAATTATAAGCCTTTGAATCAGGTTCTTAGATGGATTAGGTACCCAATACCTAATAAGAAAGACCTGTTACAAAGATTGCATTCTGCATATATATTTTCAAAATTTGACCTTAAATCTGGGTTTTGGCAAATCCAGATTGACCCAAAACATAGGTATAAGACTGCATTCACTGTTCCATTTGGTCAATACGAATGGAATGTTATGCCTTTCCGCTTAAAGAATGCTCCATCAGAATTTCAACGCATTATGAATGACATTTTTAATCCATATTCAGCATTTTGCATTGTCTATATTGATGATGTGCTTATTTTTTCAGAATCCATTGAGCAGCATTTTAAGCATCTAAAGTCATTCTTTCTTACAGCTAAGAAAAATGGCTTAGTTGTCTCCAAAAGCAAGATGTCATTGTTTCAAACCAGAATAAGGTTTCTTGGCCATTATATTACCCAAGGAACGATCACTCCTATTGAGCGATCTTTAGAATTTGCATCTAAATTTCCAGATCAAATTCTGGAAAAACAGCAGCTTCAAAGATTTTTAGGAAGCTTGAATTATGTATTAGATTTTTGCCCTAATATCAATAGGATGGCAAAACCCTTGCATGCTAGATTAAAAAAGAATCCGCCTACATGGTCTGAAGAGCATACTAGAATAGTACAAGAAATAAAAAAGTATATTAGTAAAATTCCTTGCTTGTATATTGCAAATCCTTTATTACCTAAAATCGTTGAAACTGACGCTTCTGATTTTGGCTATGGAGGAATATTAAAGCAGGTACAGGATAAGCATGAGAACATTGTCCAGTTCACTTCCGGACACTGGAATGATACTGAAAAGAATTATTCTACTATTAAAACAGAAATTCTTTCCATTGTAAAATGTATTTCAAAATTTCAAAGTGATTTACTCAATCAAAAGTTTTTATTACGAATTGATTGTAAATCTGCAAAAGAAGTTTTGCAAAAGGATGTCCAGAATATTGCCTCTAAGCAAATCTTTGCTAGGTGGCAAGCCTTATTAAGCATATTTGATTTTGACATAGAATTTATCCGGGGAGATCAGAATTCTATTCCCGATTTCTTAACCCGTGAGTTTTTGCAGGATCATGCCTCCTAAAAAGAAGAAAGGAATTGGATCCTCAAAGGAACAAGCAAATTTGACTGCATTTGAAAAAGTAAAAGCCTGGACAACTATGTTCCAGGATGCACAAGGTGAAAGCATGGAAAGCAAAGACAGCCCCAGTTCTGTCAAACAAACTCAGCAACAAACTCAGCATGATCCGCATACTTTGGCCCTTACTAAGGCCTCTCAATCTCTTGAAAATGCATTTAAAAATTATTTTGACTCTATTGCTGAAGCAAAACGAGTTTTTGAAAAACCCTCGTCTTCTTCTTCAGCACAAACTCTTCCTCAAACGAATTTACAAAAGAATCCTATTTCTAAGGGCAAAGAAATTGCTCAACCTTCAAAAGCATTAACTGTTTCTAGTACTTTCGGACCAGTATCTTTAAAAGAAGCAAAGGAAATTTTTAAAGAAAATTTTATAACTTTTCCTTCTTCTTCCAAAAGTATTTCTGCAAATATTGTTTCTCAGAATACGGCTACCCAGCCTAAATCTGAATATTTTACCAAAAAGAATTTTCAGTATATTACTTCCATTGAGGATGGCTTTTATGATAAAAATCCCTCAGTGGCTGTATCAAAACTTTTTCCTCATGGATGGAATTTCAAACCTTGGGATTATTCAAAGCCCATTGATTTTTACTTATCCATCCTAAAAGCAACAGAATCAGTAGATATAAAGCATACATCTCATGGTGATTCAGGTGAACCAGCATACTCCCAATTCAAAATCTTGAAGATCATTCATCCTCAAGATTGGGGTACAAGTCCTTCTGACTTGAAATCTTTTCCATCCTCTTTTACCAACCGCATAACCACCAGCAAAACCTTTTCATACTGGGATTATCAACAAGCCTGGTATAATGCATTAATGGTCCAAAACTCCAAAGGATCGCATACCTGGTTAATCATGTTTGACACCAGAAAAGCAATTTCCAAAATACCAAACTGGTTTAACCATTGGTGGGGATTTTTTGGGTCTTCTACCGAAATCCTTCCTGATCAAGTTAACCAAGCATTTATCCTTTTTAAAGAAAAATATGATCCTTCATCCTTACAGAAAAGGCATTCTCCTCTTCTAGTCTTCAGTACAATCTTTTTCGTACCGTGGACTCTAACCTGGCATTTTTCTTACCAAACGAATCAAAATGCAACCATTGATCTAATCAGAATTTTTAAGATTAAATGGTGGAATAAATTCCAAGCATTCAATAAATGCAACGAAGCCGCTGTCAGAACTTGGCTTAGATCTAAAGGCAAAATTGATCTGCCTGTTGAACAAGTCCAAGCTCATTCAGAATTTTTGGCACAAAAATCATTTGCAATTCCTCAGCTTGCAGCCGCTAAGTCCGAGGAAGAATTTTTCAAGATCATGAAAGAATTAATGGTCTCCAGAGAATCAACTGCTGGATCCAAGGCATCTTCTTCATCTTCGTCTTCCAAGCCACCATCCCTTGCTGGCGAGAACGAAGATATTTTTGGTTTATTGTAAATCAATAACCTAATGAATATTATACCAGAATAATAAATTGGTTCCAATGTTCAAATGAATACGAACCGAGCTAGTAGCCGCTTGGTTTGGTAATGTGGTTAGGGGTACTTGGCTCATAACCAGGAATTCCCTAATATGCATACTTGCCAATGTAAGCATACTGGTATATGTATATATTCGTATAAGGTTACGTATTTACGGTATCCAGACGTATCTGTCTCAAAGCATCTTTGGTGGGCCCGGCGCCGAAAGTGAAGTGGGTCCCAGGCACCGAAAGCAATTTTGTCATTTTGTGCTCCTCTCTGTCTATATAAGGAGCCCTCATCTCATTTGTAAAGGCATCAGTTTTATTTACCAGTTTTCTTTTCTCTCTCTAATTATCTCTTCCTTCTCTCTAAAATCTTGTAATTCTTTTCTGGAATCTAAGCATTCCCCGAGCTGTAACAAAAGAATTTGTTTGAATAAAGAGTAAGCATTGTTTTCCTCTTAATCTCTAACCTTAATCATATGTGGTTATAAGTTGTGCGGATTACCGCCTGAATTTAATCACATACGATTAGGGTGTTTAATTTCTGCATTTAAGAATTTATATGGCAGGTTTATACCGCCTAGCATAATTTTATTTTTTTTCTTGAGCATTTTATCTTCTAATTTCTGAATTTATATATTTTCTGCATTTTAACTTGTTGTATATGCATAATCATTTTTGAATTTGGCTTAAGTCCTCTGCATTAGTTCCATTATCACCCGTACGATCGTTGCATTCCCTAGTGGTGAGAGTACTGTTCATTCATATATATATATATATATAAAATTCAAGAATTCGGTTCAACCAGTATCAAACCGGTGAAACCGTGAACCAGTTGCCTCAGCTATTCACTGTCCGGTCCGGTTCTGATAATATTGCTTTAAAGATACAATATTAAATTAACAAAGAAAATAATAAAAGAGATATAAGAGCATAAACAATGAGTTAACTTTTACTTTTATAGTTAATAAATACAAGTGTAGGTGTACATAAACTGATATACTATAAATAGTTTTATTGAGAACATTTTAATTAGATATGGAAAAAAAAAAGTTTTAACTTACATGATAAGGGCAATTTTGTGCTTGTGTATGAAAAAAATAAATGGAAGGATATATATAAATATATATAGATTGCGTTATAGTGAATACTACATGCTTAATCTTCCTTTATTGTTTATATAGATAGATAGATAGATTTTCTACTAAAATGAACTTTTACTTTTGACTGAGTGAAAAATTTATTATCAAGCATGGTTTGCAACTCCTTACTATCAATTTTATCCAACTTGTCAATTGAACTTAAATGGCCCAAAATAAGAATGAGAATGAAGAGTTCCATCTCACAGTTTTGCGTCTACCAAAACCAGACTTCCTAAAATCAGTTCAAAATCCTTCCACTTTCTGCACAAACCGCAAATTACAAGTCCAGAGCCTGCATTCATATTGGAAGTAGAATCATTTAGTTTCATAACGCAATAGAATGCAAAAGAAACCCAATGGTTTTCTAAAAATTGGGAAATTGATAATATCAAGTAGTTGGTGAGGTTGTGGCAAAATGAGGCCATATCATATTAGAACCAGAAACTGCATCAACATATGTAATAGAATAATATCTAGCAGGAGGAACCAGAAACTTAAAATAAGTCCAATCAGTAATCTTTCAAATTCCATCAACTACAATGGACAACTGCTTCTGTTTTCTACTTTTACTCTTTTTGCTTGCAAAATTGAAGTTCTGTACCTTTTCTGCTTTGTTCAATCGATGATGTCATCTCTTTCTGCATCAAACTTAAAACTCTAGCCCTCTTTCCACTGCAACTTGGACGCTTAACTTGGATCTTTTTGAGAGCACGTCAGCCTCTTCTCGGGCAAATCTGCACAACACATTGCAAGGATGGACATGGAATCTAGGTGCCCCACAAAGTCCTTTATTTCTTAGAAAATGATTGAGCTGATAAGTTTCTAACTGATTGAGCTGTTAGGAATTTCTCCTTGTAACCCATCGATTGACACATTGAAATACTAGAGATATTTTAGTTCCTCAAAGGACTTGGGGATTTCACCAGAGAGATTATTGATTGATAAATCCATGAAATAAATCCATGAATTCCAAACTTACAGCATCACTAAATAATCTAGGAATAGAATCCTCAAATCTACTATTAGATAAAGAAAGATGAGTTAGATGAAGAGACTCTGTGGGCCTTGAGAGTGCTGGGCTTGACTGGATGAGTGAGCACATAAATGGGGTTGAGTCCATGTAACACAAAACCAATTGGCTTGTGTTAAGGCCTAATTTACTCCATATATATACCACTCTTCATTCTCATTTGTTTCCGATGTGGGATTCCCCAACATCTCCAACACTTCCCCTCAAGTGCAACTGGGCCTGGATCAGTTGTCACTTATCAAACATTCTTTAGCCTCTCTCCTTTAAGGCCTAAGGTTATCAACGGATCTAGTTTTCTCCACTAGCCCAAACTCCACCAAGACTTTAAACATGGGCCCAGGGTCTTTTCGACAGTCAAGCCTTCTTCTGCTCTGATACCATGAAGAGACTCTGTGGGCCTTGAGAGTGCTGGGCTTGACTGGATGAGTGAGCACATAAATGAGGTTGAGCCCATGTAACACAAAACCAAATGGCTTGTGTTAAGGCCCAATTTACTCCACTTATATACCACTCTTCATTCTCATTTGTTTCCGATGTGGGATTCCCCAACATCTCCAACATTAGAGATTGGAGGCCTCCAAAAGTTGGTGGGATACTACCTGATAATTGATTTCCTGACAATTCAAATAATGTGAGAGCTTTCAAATTGCCAATGTCTAGTGGAAGAGAACCAATAAATGAAATCGATGACCAGTTCAAATTAAAGGACGTCTTTAAGATTCCATAAGGTTGAGGGTATTGTAGAATTTCGTGTATTGGATCCTAAAATGAGACTTCTTAGAGAACTAAGATTACCGAGACTTGAAGGAAACTTTCCAGAGAGCTTGTTTCCTCCAAAATATATGTAACTCAAACTTTGTAAACTTTCCAGAATGTAGAGACCCTTGTATTCTATTTGACCCGAGATCTAATTCTTGTAGCTTCTTCAATTTTTCAATTGTCAAAGGGATGAATCCTCTTAAATCGTAATTTCCTAGATCCAATTTAATCAAGCTACTTAAATTGCCAATTTCCTTAGGAATGGAGCCGATTAGTCCTATACTCTCAATGTACAAAACTTCAAGGGAACACGATAGATTTCCTATAGAAATTGGCAGAGTAACAGTCAAAGGGTATCCACCCAACCATAAAGCTGTCAAATTTTTGCAATTGGCAAATGAGGAGAAGAAAGTGAATAAAGATTGGCTAGTGAGCTTATTGTTCCACAAATTGAGATATTGAAGATTTCTTAAATTACCAAGTGTGTCCGAATTAGAACCAAAGAACATGTTGTTGTTGGAGATGTGTGGGAATCCCACATCGAAAATAAATGAGAATGAAGAGTGGTATATATGTGGAGCAGATATTAGGGAATGGATCCCACATCAGAAATAAATGAGACCAAGGAGTAGTATATAAGTGGGGTTAAGCCCATGTAACACGAAACCAATTAGCTTGTGTTAAGGCCCAATCTACACCACTTATATACTACTCTTTGATCTTATATATTTCCGATGTGGGATTCATTGCTCAACATCTCTAACACTCTCCCTCAAGTGCAACTGGGCCTGGACCAGTTGTCACTTGTCAAACATGCCTTGGCCTCTCTCCTTTGAGGCCCAAGGTTATTAATAGGTCTAGTTTTCACTACTAGCTCAAACTCCACCAGGACTTTAAACACGGGCCCAGGATCTTTTCAGCTGTCAAGCCTTCTTCTGCTCTAATACTATGAAGAGATTACGTGGGCCTTGAAAGTGCTGGATTTGATCAGAAGAGTGAGCATACAAATGGGGTTGAGCCCATGTAACACAAAACCAATTGACTTGTATTGAAGCCCAATCTACTTCACATATATATAACTCTTCATTCTCATTTATTTCCGATGTGAGTGATGAAATCATAAATTCTCTTGATTTTGGGTGATTTATATAGACTTTATTTGTGATTTTGTGGATATATTTGGATGGATTCTGCTGTGGTTTGGTTTTATTTGTGCAGGAGGTAACTTTTGGGCTGATTTGGATTAATGGGAGCTGATTTCGGGCTATAATGGAGTGCTGTCTAGTTTTTGGCAATTAGCCTTGGGCAAGGCTAAACCTTCGGCGAGCTGGCAGAATTATTCAGGATTTAATTTCCAGCCCTCCTTTTTAGAAGCTTCCTGTTTTGATTTTGAAGCGGTCAAACTTGTAAATTGCTCAAATAGTAGAAGATAATTAATTAGTTATTTAGGGGTTTTATTTTTAGTAGGATTCTTTCTTTACTAAGACTTTCTTTTAGGTTTTTAGGGAGCCTATATATAGCACAAGGATAGGCTGGTTTTTGAGGCAGCTATCAATACAATTCCTTCTCTCTTTCTTTCTTCTATTTTTCTTCAACGTTATTTTCCTTTTCATGTATTATTTTCTTTTAGCTATGTGTAGCTAAATCTTCTTCTACTTTGCCTAAGGAATTCAAAGCTTGAATTAGTATTGTGAGATCGTTTATTTTATTGTTCGTTTAATTCCTCTATGTTTTTAATCTTGCATCAAGAGATTATTTTCTCTTTTATTATATTGTAATTTAGATTTCTTGGCCAGATTCTGAGATTGCAATTTAATAAATTGTTGTTAGTAATTAGATTCGTTTCCAATCTCAATTATTAACTTGAGAATGTTTAAAGGGATTAAAAACTTGAATTTAAATTATTTTCGCTAAGAATTTAATTGGTTTAGGCTAGGCTTTCCTTGAACTTAAAGCTCCCATTGGATTAAACTCTAAACCGCTAAGGAGGGGTTGTCTGTTGGGAAGAGGTTTATTTGAGTCGTACTAGGTAAATCTGATTTAGGGAAGGTTGATCTCGATGCGCTAAGCTAGAGGTTATAACTAGTTTAGGGGAAATTAAATGATTATCTTTAACATCAATGATCAATACTAACGTTCAAGTTAACGAATGTCCTAGGGCGAAGTAATTTTTATATCATTCTTTTCAATCCATTAAATTTCCAGCAATCTTTAAATTCCTGTTTTAGTTATTTAATCTTAGTTTCTTTGTTTCAACAATCATCAACAAAACCCCCCTGTTTTTAATTTTTTGTTTTAATTTAATTTTGGTTAAGGAGCAATTGTTGAATTGAGTATTAAATCCCTAGGGTTCGACCTCGACTTACCCGGCTACAATAATTTATTGTTTAGGAATAGACGAGAAAATTCTTTAATTATTTTTGGCGGATTCGACACCCGACCAAATTTTGGCGCCATTGCCGGGGATTTAATCTCACTTAATTTTCTTTTGCTTTATGACCAGGTCTGAAGTCTCCAAGGAATTAGAGTACGACGTTGAAATTGAAAAAACAGCGAAAAGATTAAGAAAGGAGACAAGGTTGAAAAGGGCCGAAGAAAAGCGTTCAAGTGCTGAAATTAGTGATGCTGAGACTGAAACTTCAGCAGACCCTTCGAGTGAATCAGAGAAAGAAGCCGAGACAATGGCTGTTCGAACTCTCAGAGAACTACAGACCCCCAACATAGATCAGCAGCCCCTGTGCATTACGTATCCGGACACTGATGCAAACTTTGAACTCAAATCAGGGCTGATACATTTATTACCAAGGTTCCATAGGATGGAAAGTGAGAATCCTTATATGCATTTAAAGGAATTTCACGCAGTATGTTCAGGGAAGAAACCCTATAGGATTAGCGAGGAATTAATCAAATTGAAAGCTTTCCTGTTCTCATTGGCGGATAAAGCTAAGACTTGGTTATTTTACCTACCTCCAGGGTCGGTTACAACTTGGGTTGAAATGGCAAAATTATTCTTGGAAAGGTTCTTCCCAGCGTCCAAGGCAGCCATGCTTCAGAGTCAACTCAGTAGCATTAAGCAGAAAGAAATTGAGTCACTCTATGACTATATGGAGCGATTTCAGCATCTGAGAGACAGCTGCCCCCAACATGGAATGACAGAGTCAGCTCTTGTGCAACACTTTTATAGGGGAATGTTGCCGATTGAGAGAAGAATCATAGATGCATCAAGTGGTGGGTGTTTAATCAACAAAACGCCAACTGCTGCGTGGGAGCTGATTCGGAATGTGGCTGAAAATTCAAGACAATTTGAAAACCCAACCGAAACTACTAGAAGAGCACATGAAGTGAACACTCATAATTTGGAAGATAAAATCAACTCACTGACTACCTTGGTTCGGTCTTTAGTAACTGGAGGTGGAGCCCAAGGCATTGTTTGTGGAATTTGTGGCATATCAGGACACCCAAATGATTCTTGTCCAACACTTACCATGGATTCCGAGCACGTAAATGCCACCTCAGGCTTTCCGCAACAAAATCAGAGGAGATATGATCCATACTCTCAGACTTATAATCCAGGATGGCGTGATCACCCAAATTTTAGCTATGGAAATCGTCCTCAATAGCAACCTCATAATCTGTTTCCAGTAAGAAATCAGCCATCTTCATCTACCCAAAAGCCCGGCATGTCTCTTGAAGATATCGTGCACTCCTTGGCTACAAATATGCAACAACATCAGCAGGAAACAAAGGCTAGTATTCAAAATTTGGAGAAGCAAATGAGTCAACTAGCCACATCAATGAGTGCCCTGGAGTCTAAAGGGAAGTTACCTTCCCAAACAGTTGATAATCCTAAGGAAAATGCAAGTGCAATTACCCTTAGAAATGGGAAGGAAATTCCAGGAGCTGTTGAAAAAGAGAAGGAAAGGGTCGAGAAAGAGTTGGAGGTCAAAGGCAGTAAAGAGGCCGAGAATTGGGAAGAGAAGGAGCACAAACCGTCGTCCCAGCACAAGGATGAAAGTCAGCTTCGTCCCATTGTGATCCCTCCACCTTTTCCCGAGAGATTTGCAACTTCAAGGAAGAAGAGAGAAGATAAAGACATACTCGAGACTTTCCGAAAGGTTGAGGTAAACATCCCTTTACTTGATGCCATTAAACAAATTCCTAGATATGCAAAATTTTTGAAGGAATTATGTGTTAATAAGTCCAAGTTAAAAGGAGTGTAAAAGGTAATAGTGGGAGCTAATGTATCAGCTGTCCTACAAAGGAAATTACCTCAAAAATGCAAAGACAAAGGTATGTTTGCAATCTCATGTCAGATAGGGAACACTAGCATAAAAAGGGCTATGTGTGATTTAGGAGCCTCCATAAATGTTATGCCTAAATCTATATATGATTCTTTGAATGCTGGACCCCTAGAAAAAACAAAAATTGTGATTCAATTGGCTAATAGAACACTTGTATATCCTGAAGGAGTTTTAGAGGATGTTTTAGTGCAGGTTAATGACCTTGTATTTCCTGCTGACTTTTATGTCCTTGACATGGAAGATGATAACTCACATGAATCTTCTGAGATTTTGTTAGGAAGACCATTCCTCACCATAGCTAGAGCAAAAATTGATGTGCATAAGGGCATTTTATCCATGGAATTTGATGGGAAAATGGTCAATTTTAATGTTTATGGTGCCATGAAGTATCCAGATGCTATATCTACTGTTTGTGGCCTTGATGTTATTGAACCACTGACCCAAAAAATTTTCCAAGTTAGTGGTGAAGACAGGTTACAAGTACTCTTGAGTGAGAGCATTGATCACAAGGGAGATGCAGAAATTCGACAAGATGATTTATTGGAAATCGCAAAAGACATGGCAGATTTGCCAATTCAGGTCGGTAAGGTTACCAAATTGAAAATTTCAGAATCTAAAAATAGGCAATTGCCTTCTGTTTTGCAGGCTCCAAAATGGGAATTAAAGGAATTACCTCAGCACCTGAAATATGCGTTTCTAGGAGAAAATGAGACTCTTCCAGTGATTATTTCAAACAAATTGGCACCGGAAGAAGAAGGGAAATTGGTGGCAACCTTGAAAGAGTACAAATCCGCAATTGGTTGGACCATTGCTGATATTAAGGGTTTAAGTCCAGCAACTTGCATGCACAAAATCCACTTGGAGGAAGACGCAGTACCTAAACGACAAGCCCAAAGGTGTTTAAATCCCACCATGATGGAAGTGGTAAAGAAGGAGATTCAAAAGATGTTGGACGCTGATGTCATATTTCCGATATCTGATAGCAATTGGGTGAGCCCGGTGCAAGTTGTTCCCAAGAAGACGGGAGTGACTGTTGTTCAGAATGATAAGGGAGAGATGGTTCCCACTCGAGTTCAAAATGGCTGGAGAGTCTGCATCGATTACAGAAAGTTGAACTCATCAACTCGAAAAGATCATTTCCCGTTGCCTTTCCTTGATCAAATGCTTGAAAGATTGGCTGGAAAGAGCTTTTACTGGTGCCTTAATGGGTATTTGGGTTTTTATCAGATTCCCATCGCACCTGGAGACCAAGACAAGACCACCTTTACATGCCCCTTTGGCACGTTTGCCTTCAGGAGGATGCCATTTGGCCTCTGCAATGCACCAGCAACGTTCCAGCGATGTATGGTAAGTATTTTCAGTGACTATGTGGAGAAAATAATTGAGGTGTTCATGGACAACTTTACGGTGTATGGTAACTCTTTTTCCGAATGTTTATCTAACCTTAAGCTGATTTTGCAGAAATGTCAAGAGTCCAACTTAGTATTAAACTATGAAAAGTGTCATTTCATGGTTGACAGAGGACTAATTTTGGGGCACATTGTGTCATCTAGGGGCATAGAGGTAGACAAGGCCAAGATAGATGTTATTCAATCTTTACCTTACCCCCGAAACATTCCAGCAGTTTGTTCTTTTCTTGGTCATGCAGGGTTTTACAGGCGGTTCATACAAGATTTTTCCAAGATTACACAACCCCTGTGTAAGTTACTACAGAAAGATGCTACTTTTGAGTTTACCCAGGAGTGTCAAGAGGCTTTTGAGACACTCAAGGAAAAATTGACAACAGCCCCCATAATCGCCTCTCCCAATTAGGATTACCCCTTTGAGATCATGTGTGACGCAAGCAACTACGCAATTGGGGCTGTTCTTGGACAAAGGATTGACAAGAAACCATATATCATTTATTACGCCTCAAGGACCCTTGATAGTGCTCAAGTCAATTATTCCACCACAGAGAAGGAACTCTTGGCAGTAGTGTTTACGTTGGAAAAATTCAGGTCTTATTTGTTGGGAGCCAAAGAAGTGGTGTACTCCGACCATGCAGCATTAAGATATCTTTTAGCCAAGAAGGAAGCAAAGCCAAGATTGATACGGTGGATACTTCTGCTTCAGGAATTCGACCTTGAGATACGTGATAAGAAAGGCTCCGAGAAAGAGGTGCAGCTAGAGGAACCACCCAAGGCACCATAACAACCTCAGAACTTACGTCTGGCCATAGACTCTAACTAGAGGCGCTTCCGGGAGGCAACCCGAGTTAGCCTTGCCCAAGGCTAAAAACTGCGTTCTTAGTTTCTTATTTTTACTTCTATTATTTTCAGTTAATCACTGTAGATCATCTTCTTTATTTTAGTTGATTGCTGGGTTTTATTTCATGTGCAGGAAAGCTTGGTCCAAGAAGAAATAGAGTTTTATGAGTTATGGGCTTAAATGGGCTTAAGTAAAGCTAAGGAGTTATTTGGAAAAGAAGTGAAAGTAAATAAAAGGAGAAGTGAGATAAAGTTACTGCTACTAATTAAATCATTCCTCTTTTTAACCTTTTCTTTATTTCTTTATATTAATTCCTTTTAATTAACCTAAAACTACCACCCATTTACCCATTTCACGTTTTCTTTTCAAATCCATGCCCATCTTTTACTCTCACTTCAAAGAAACCCTAACTCTCCTCTTTTCTACTCCTAGCCATCACCCTCCTCAACACACATTTCCGCCGTCCATCACTTCCAACCCTTCGTCGCCAGCCGTCTCCCTTCCATCTTGCATCGTCGCCAGACTCAACCCCCACCATCATCAGTTTTCGGCGCCTTTAACTCACTCTCCTGCCTCCGATCTTTGCTACATCGCAAGCGCCGCCTCACTCCTCCTTCGAAACGTGCTTGACTCGGCCTTCAATATTCCTCCACCCCATGTAAGTTTCTTATCTTCTCTCTCGTTGTGTTTGCTACAGCTTTGAGACAAGCTGTCTGTAGGTGTGGGGATGTGTATTGTGTATGATGAGTTGGTTTGTTCTGATTATAGTTAGAACTGCTTGTTGCTGTATTTTTTATTGTTCGGTTGAGTCACTTGGCCTATTTGGTTGTTGAGTTGAGCTGTTGATAGACTGAATTTAAATTGAGATGCTGCTGAAATTTGTGGTAACATTTTGTTGATACAAATTAAACCTCCATCACTTGTCATCCGTGCTGAAATTTTAAATTAGAATCCTAGAGAAAGATAATTGTCCAGAAAATTTTTTTTTCAAAATATAGAGTTTGCTTGAGTTAGAAAATTATCAAATTAAGGGATTCTTGAAGAAGCACTTTGTAACAAAAATCAAAATTTTGCTTGCTCTCTCACACAAAGTTGAAACTTTACTTAATTCTTTCTGTCAAGTCTAAATCTAATTATCGAAACAGTAAGTCTTGTATGGAGCTAAAAGAATTCTGCCATCCTGTGTAATAAAGATTCTGTTAAGTCTTTCTTAGGAACTGAATCACATTTGTTTTCTTGGTTAAAAGAAAGGGAAATTATCTATTTTACTGCTTTTTTTTTATCCCTGTGTCCATCTTGAATAAAGGTTCCGCTGGCCAAAGCGCCATGAACCGGGCTAGTAGCTGCAAGGGTCCATGTTGTCTGAGTAACCGGGTGTATGCGGGTCAGAACCGGGTACCCTCGCGTCAAAAGGACATCTACAACCCGAAGTAAGCTTTCTTCAAAGAAGAAAAAAAAAGAGAAAAGAAAAAAAAAAAAAAAAAGAGAACTAAAAACAAAAGAGTGTCTAATCTTTGTCCTGAATAGTTGGCAGTCTTTCCCCCTTTCTTTTTAACCAGGAAATACATTTGTTTGATAGGTCCATGGGCTGATTTTAATGGAGACCCTTGTTTACGGGATGGAACAAATAGAGAACTATAAAATATGCATGAATTAAAAATTGAGACTTGACTTTGAGAATTAGAAAAGAATTGAAGCAATGTGTTTATGGATATAGGTTAAAAGGATGATTAGCAATGATCGATACTAACGTTCAAGTTAACGATTGTTGATGATTGTTGAAACAAAGAAACTAATATTAAATAACTAAAACAGGAATTTAAAGATTGCTGGAAATTTAATTGATTGAAAAGAATGATATAAAAATTACTTCGCCCTAGGACATTCGTTAACTTGAACGTTAGTGTCGATCATTGATGTTAAAGATAATCATTTAATTTCCCCTAGACTAGTTATAACCTCTAACTTGGCGCATCGAGATCAACCTTCCCTAAATCAGATTTACCTAGTACGACTCAAATAAACCTCTTCCCAACAAACAACCCCTCCTTAGCGGTTTGGAGTTTAATCCAATGGGAGCTTTAAGTTCAAGGAAAGCCTAGCCTAAACCAATTAAATTCTTAGCGAAAATAATTTAAATTCAAGTTTTTAATCCCTTTAAACGTTCTCAAGTTAATAATTGAGATTGGAAACGAATCTAATTACTAACAACAATTTATTAAATTGCAATCTCAGAATCTGGCCAAGAAATCTAAATTGCAATATAATAAAAGAGAAAATAATCTCTTGATGCAAGATTAAAAACATAGGGGAATTAAACGAACAATAAAATAAACGATCTCACAATACTAATTCAAGCTTTGAATTCCTTATGCAAAGTAGAAGAAGATTTAGCTACACATAGCTAAAAGAAAATAATACATGAAAAGGAAAATAACGTTGAAGAAAAATAGAAGAAAGAAGGAGAGAAGGAATTGTATTGATAGCTGCCTCAAAAACCAGCCTATCCTTGTGCTATATATAGGCTCCCTAAAAATCTAAAAGAAAGTCTTAGTAAAGAAAGAATCCTACTAAAAATAAAACCCCTAAATAACTAATTAATTATCTTCCACTATTTGAGCAATTTACAAGTTTGACCGCTTCAAAATCAAAACAGGAAGCTTCTAAAAAGGAGAGCTGGAAATTAAATCCTGAATAATTCGGCCAGCTCGCCGAAGGTTTAGCCTTGTCCAAGGCTAATCGCCAAAAACTGGACAGCACTCCATTATAGCCCGAAATCAGCTCCCATTAATCCAAATCAGCCCAAAAGTTACCTCCTGCACAAATAAAACCAAACCACAGCAGAATCCATCCAAATATATCCACAAAATCACAAATAAAGTCTATATAAATCACCCAAAATCAAGAGAATTTATGATTTCATCACATCCCCACACCCATTTCATGCTTGTCCCCGGCAACGGCGCCAAAATTTGGTCGGGTGTCGAATCCGCCAAAAATAATTAAAGACTTTTCTCGTCTATTCCTAAACAATAAATTATTGTAGCCGGGTAAGTCGAAGTCGAACCCTAGGGATTTAATACTCAATTCAACAATTGCTCCTTAACCAAAAGTACTATACTAATTTCTCATTTATTATCATTTAGTACTCTTCATTCTCATTTATTTCCGATGTGAGATTCCCCAACATCTCCAACAGTTTTTACCCAAGTCCATTCTAAAAAGCTTAGAGACATTAAAGAGAGATATGGGAATAGGAGCATCCAAATTATTATCTTCCATATAAAGTTCCTCAAGATTGGGAAGATAGAGACCAAAGCTTGGAGGAAGACTGCCTGAAAAATAATTCGTAAGCAAGGACAACATCATTAGTGTTGAAATATTAAAAATTGTGGAAGGAAGTATTCAATCTAGATTGTTGAATGAAAGTCGTAGGCACTCTAGGGAAACAAGGTTACCAATTTCAATAGGAATGCTCCTGCAATCACAATTAACAAATTAATCACTTCAACTTAAGAAAAAAAAAATCTCTACATCTAGTAATAAGAAATTTACTAATAATATATATAGAAATGGTGGAAGGAAGTATTCCATCAAGATTGTTAAGAGTTTAAGATAAGAGTACCTCTCAACCTGATTTCTCCCAAGTCAAGCTTCCTTAGCCGGGTCAGATTTCCGATAGATGAAGGAATTTTACCACCATTGAAATTTGTTCTCATGCATAACACTTCCAAATTTATAAGATTGCTAATGGTCTCTGGAATTTTTCCTATATCGAATAAAGAATAAATTTGCAACTGGCTAATTACTTTAATTCATTTGTATACATGCATGTAAGTATGCAGTTGCTTAATTTAATGATCAAGGCACAAGACTATTACTACCCATGTAAAGACTATGGAGCTTTGAAAGGTTGCATAGTGATGTTGGAATAATACTTAATATCAATTTTCCCAAATGGAAGATCGAACCCTTGACACTTGGTTGAGGGTGGATGAGCCCTTACTGCTCAACCACAATTTTGGATAAAAACCAATAACTGAACCAATATTATCATTCCAATTGTCTATTATTTTTCATGCATAATGTATTCAAAAACCAGATCCAATAGACCAAACTTTAATTAACAAAAAAGATATATGGACATTTAAATTGTTAGAAATATGGCCAACCATGTGATAGAATAAGGGAAATGGTAACAAATACCTTGTTTTAAGAACTGTTTTCATTCCATAGGCTTTTCAATTTCATAAACACATTTTTTCAATTTGGTATGGTAAAACTTAATTTTGTCATTTATTTCTCAATCCGCTTTTTTTTTTTTTTTTTTTGTCATGCGACTTTACAAAGTTTTTTTTTTTTTTTTCATTTTTTCATATATCATTCGAACTTTAATTGATAATAAATGATATATATGGAGATGGAAAGCGTTGGAAATATGGCCAACCATGATAGAAGAAGAGGCTAACGTGGAAAAACTGAAAAAGCCCCACAAAAGCCATTGCGAAGCCAAGTCAAGCATTCACTCCAAAATCTAACAAATTATTATTATTATTATTATTATTATTATTATTATTATTATTATTATTAGCAAAATACGAATTAGTGTAGCACACGTGAACTTAAATACTTGTAGTTAAATACCAAGGATGGGGAAATTTTCTTAATTTTTTCTTTTTTCTTTAGATGAGAAATGATTTAGTATAACGCATTCAATAATATTCTGTTTCTTTTTTAAACCTCAAAGACACGTGTTTATGATGTAAGCGTTGGTGTTTGTTACTGGATAAAGTATGATTTACACAAGTTTTTACAAGAAAAGACAATACAAAAAAAATTAAAAAAATGTTCAACTAAAGAAAAATGATACAAGTAATTACAAAAGGAATGCTCCTCAGCCATTCAAGTCCAACACTCTCAAGATTTATGGAGTCTCTTCAGATGGTACTCTTTGAGACAAATTATTATGACTAAGATTTAATACCAACAAGTCTTTTCCCCAATACCAAGAGATCTTTAAGTCTCACAACACTACAACAAATGCTAGATTTAGAAGCAAAAAAATTAGTGGCAAAATAATTTTGTTGCCAAATAGCACATTTAGCAGTAAAAATCCAGTAGTTCCAGTCAAAAAACATATTTAGCAGCAAAATCATATTAATTTTTTTATTGCAAATATCTACGGCCACTACTTTTTTAGTAATTTATTTGCTAAATGTGCTCTTTGGCAGCAATATTCAAAAGTTACTGTTGCTGCCAAAAAATACATTTAGTAGCAAAAAAATTAGTTGCCGCATGTTAGTGCTCTAAAGTTGTGACTGTAGATATTTATAATAAAAAAATTGATATAATTTTGCTGTTGAATATGTCTTTTGGCAGTAATTATTGGATTTTTGTTGCTGCATGTGCTCTTCTTGCTGTTGATATTTTTGCTGTTAAATCTAGCATTTATTGTAGTGCAAGGTGGAGGTAATAGCGTTGGATTGCAAATAGAGATCTACAAGGGAAGCAAGATTACCTATGCAAGGAGGAATCTTTTCAAACAGTTCATTCACCCGAAATATATGCACAATGTATTCACGTATTTTTTAAAATAAATTAACATTTATTAGTAATTAATATAGTTAAAAAAGGTAAACTCTTCTATAATATTCTAATAAATACATAAATATTTTATGATTCATTAATAAAATCTTAAAACTAATTAATAGGTGAATTTACTTACTATGAACTATATCTAGAAACTTTAACAAATATATTTTTTATGTTACAACTTATAGCAAAATAGTATACATGAGTAGTTTTTTCAAGCAGAATTCACCTTCGTGTCTATTTATTACTCTAATTTCAACACTTTTTTGTGTTATTTCTTTACATCTTAAGTGTTTTCTACTATTGCTGTTAAAATCCCCAATTAAAATTGTGTAACATGAAAAATCGAAAAAAATGAGAAAGTTGGAAACAATAAATGTTGAATAAAAAATGGAAAAAATTTAGAATACTATGAGTGCTTCATGAAAATATATAGGTAAAAGGTTGCTATAGACTATTAGGATATAAATATGATAAAAATCAATCAAGCAACTAAATTAACCCCTTTCTTTGCTAAAGAATCAACAAACAAATACTTATTAAAAAAAAAAAAAAGAAAGAATCAACAAATAAATTGCATTCATGATTCAGGAATTGAGAAGAAACGTTTCTTAATTAATAAATCAAAGTATGATTGTCTTATTTGTTGTGTTGCAGACTTGTGATTTACCAGTTATGAAGACTTGATGGGGTCAATGGGTATCCATTTATACTGAAATACCATTAAGTTAACCATATAGTTTCCTATCCATTTATCCTCTGCTAATTGTATACTTCATTTTTTAAACTAAAAATGAACAATATTCTACTTAACTAGCTGACATAAAGGCTCACTATACTATGAAATTGAAGATATTAATTTCATATGAAAAATTGCTTGAATGAAGGAAAATTTACTAAACAATTATAAACATAAATTGTTTTCTTTTTTTTTTTATTTTTTTTTTATTTGATACATACTTATATTATGTGGATGATTACATATTTGTTAAGTCTATTGAACATCCTTAACAAACTTGACTTTGATCTTGTTGAGAGCACTGTGAATATCCTTGCTAGTTAGCCTCTCCTCGGGCAAATCTAAACAACACATTAAGGCCAACTCCATAATTGATGATAAGCAGTCTGTCTTAGCCAAATTGTGTTGTTCGTTAACCCTCAGCAAATTGGGATCTGCAAGTTGAGTGACACCATATGGTAATGAGTCTTTGATCCATTGCTTCATGCTCATTTCCTCATTAAACATCTCATCTGTAGGCTTTCTTCTAGTAAAAGTTTCCATCATCAAAATACCGAAGCTATATATGTCACCCTTTACAGAAACAAGTCCTTGTGATCCATACTCTACATTAGAATTTGTTTTAGTCAGCCTAGTTTAAGCAATTAGCAAATTCAAGTAATACCAAAAATCAAACATTACCTGGTGCCATGTACCCAACAGTAGCAAGAGTCACGGTTTGTATGATAACTTGATAATCTCCAACGAGTTTTGATATGCCAAAATCACTAACATGAGCAACCATATCCTCATCTAGAAGGATATTATTGGACTTTAAATCACAATGGACAATAGGTTCTGAAGAACCATGATGAAGATATTCAAGTGCTGATGCAACATCAATCATTATGTTTACTCTCTGCAAAATGCCCAAAAAATAGTTGTGAGAATACAACCATTTTTCTAGGCTACAGTTGGGCATGAACTCCATGACTAAAGCTTTAAGCTCAGTGGTACAACAGCTAGTGATTATTTTCACAAGATTCCTATGGCGAATCCTACGTAATATTTCACACTCCACATCAAAACTCTTGAATGCTCCTTCATGCTCCAAATTATAAACCTTAACTGCAATGTACATCCCATTAGAAAGAGTCCCTTTGTATACTGAGCCAAAACTCCCCTTGCCAAGCAAGTTTACCTCATCAAATTTGTCAGTTGCTTGTTTAAGCTCTCGACTTGAAATTCTTTCCCATTTTGGCAAAGGTAGCAAATGCTCGTGATGAGTCAACAATCTTGTTTTCCTCTTCCAGTAACAAAGAAGGATAAAAATAACAGATCCAAGTGCCAAAACTGTTGATCCAATTGCCATTAGTCCTAGCTTAGCTTTTTTGGATTGGTTCTCATGTCTAGTTTTGCAAGGATGGACATGGAATCTAGGTGCCCCACAAAGTCCTTTATTTCCTAGAAATGATTGAGCTGATAAGTTTCTAAATGGCCCCCCATTAGGAATTTCTCCTTGTAACCCATTGAATGACACATTGAAATACTGGAGATATTTCAGTTTCTCAAAGCACTTGGGGATTTCACCAGAGAGATTGTTGATTGATAAATCCACGAATTCCAAACTTACACTATCACCAAATGATTCAGGAATATAACCCTCCAATCTATTATTAGATAGAGAAAGATAAGTCACAGATTGGAGGCCTCTAAAAGTAGGTGGGATACTACCTGATAATTGATTTCTTGACAAATCGAGTGATGTAATAGCTTTCAAATTGCCAATGTCTAGTGGAAGAGGACCACTAATGGAATTTGATGACAAGTTTAGTTCAAGAATGTCTTTAAGCTTCCATACGGTTGAGGGAATAGTAGAATTAAGTCTGTTGGATTGTAAAAAGAGACTTCTTAGAGAACTCAGATTACCGAGGCATGAAGGAAACTTTCCAGAGAGCTCGTTTCCTCCAAAATATATGAAACCCAAACTCTGTAAACCACACAAGTCAAAAGGTATGGACCCTTCTATTCTATTTGACTGCAAAAATAAACCTTGAAGCTTCGTCAATTTTCCAATTGTCACAGGAATGAATCCTCTTAAATCATTATTTTGTAAAGACAATTTAAGCAAGCCGCTTAAGTTTCCGATTTCCTTGGGAATGGAGCTGATTAATCCACTACCCTGAATGTGCAAAATTTCAAGGGAAAAAGATAGATTTCCTATAGAAATTGGTAGAGTAGCATCCAATGGGTTTTCAGACAACATTAAAGATTTCAAATTTTTGCAGTTGGCCAATGAGGAGAATAAAGTGATTAAAGATTGACAATTGAGTTGATTGTCCCTCAAATTGAGAACTTGGAGGTTTCTTAAATTACCAAGATCATCAGGAATAGAACCAAAGAACATGTTACTAGCCAAGTCTATTCCAATAAGCGTAGAGGCATTAGAGAGAGATATGGGAAAAGGACCATCCAAGTTATTTTTTCCAATATAAAGTATCTCAAGATTAGGAAGATGGAGACCAAAGCTGGGAGGAAGACCGCCTGAGAAATTGTTAAAATGCAAGTCCAACTCCTTCAACGTTGAGATATTAAAAATGGTGGAAGGAACTATTCCGTCAAGATTGTTCTCACCGAGATATAGGTAATCAAGGTTACCCATGTGAAACCGTGGAATGCTACCTGTCACAATTTATAAATTACCTACATCTCGTTATTATGAATTTACCAATAATGGAATTTAACATATGTTAAGAGTTTTACGATAAGAATACCTGTCAACATGTTTTCTGCCAAGCTAAGACTCCTTAACCGGGTGAGATTTCCAATACATGAAGGAATTTTGCCACCAATGGAATTTCTATCCATTACTAACTCCTCCAAATTTATAAGATTGCTAATGGACTCTGAAATTTCTCCTATATCGAATAAATAATAATTTTGCAACTGGTTAATTACTTCAATTCATTTGTTCTGTATATTCCAGTATTAACTACGATATTATCAAATAAACTTTGCATATTAAATTAAGATAGATACTCTGGGTTGTGAGAGGGGAGTTGAATTATACAATTTGAATACATGACAAATTCAATGATTGGAATAGAAAATGAAAATATCTACATATAAGATTGCTAATTGACTCAGGAATTTCTCCTATATAGATTAATAAAGAATAAATATGCAACTGGTTAATTACTTTAATTCATTTGTTCTATTTAAGTCCATGTAAAGTATGTGTTGAGATGTGAGGTAGAAAAGTCCCACATCGGCCAACAATGAGCAAAATAAAGAGCTTATAATTAGAAAGGGTAAACCTATTACTTGACTTAAGTCATGCTAATAGTTAGACTCATCTCATTAAAAAGCAAACTAAAATGAATTAAGCCACTTGCACTCCTCTCATTAAGACTTGGTCTATATCTAAAATCTTTCATGGTATCAGAGCCACGGATTAAAATGGGACCATTAAAATTGGACCATGGACATGAAATGTAGCCAAATGTGCTAGTCCGGTCCACGAACTGTCAAGTGAAATTTCACGTCAAAATTTGGACCATGGGCATGAAATGTAGCCAAATGTGCTAGCCCGGTCCGCGAACTGACAAGTGAAAATTTCACTTGAGGGGGGAGTGTTGAGATGTGAGGTAGAAAAGTCCCACATCGGCCAACAATGAGCAAAATAAAGAGCTTATAATTAGAAAGGGTAAACCTATTACTTGACTTAAGTCATGCTAATAGTTAGACTCATCTCATTAAAAAGCAAACTAAAATGAATTAAGCCACTTGCACTCCTCTCATTAAGACTTGGTCTATATCTAAAATCTTTCAGTATGTAGCTGCAATATTAATTAGTTTTTATTATTTGAAATTAGTTTACGACAATATTATCAAATAAACTTTGCATCATATAGTGCAAATTAAATTTATTTGCTCAGAGGAAAATATCCATGTTAATTGAGATAGGAACTGAAGTAATGTGAATATATTTCATTTTATTCAAAATAAAGAATCAGCTATATACTTCTAAGATAGTTTATTTATTGAAAAATAAATTTGAGGTTTATTGTTCTTTAAAATTGGCTAATTTTTTCACTTTTATGAAATAAGGCATCATTACCTTTGAAGTTATTATAACCAAGATATAACTCTTGAAGCATGGTGAGATTCCCAAAATCCTTGTGCAAACCTCCTTCGAAATGATTGAAAGACAAAGATAAAAATTGTAACCTCTTGCATCTAAACAAAGTCGAAGGAATTGGACCACTCAATGAGTTCCAACTCAAATACAATGCTTCCAAAGCAGGAAATTGAGCAAACATATGTGGTGGAAGACGACCCGTCAAATTATTTACCGTAAGATCTAATATTCGAAGTGAAGATATGTTCTTACTGTAGGTTGTTGGAATGATTCCTGACAACCAATTATGACTAAGAACAATTTCCTGACACAAAGAAATGTTGAAGATACCAATCGGAAGAGGTCCCGAAAGCTTGTTGTGACTCAAGTAAAACAATTTCATGTTGTAAAGGTTTCCAATCGATTCTGGAATTGGTCCTTCAAGACTATTGAAATCCAAGAGAAGACTATGGAGCTTTGAAAGGTTACATAATGATGTTGGGATAACGCCTGTGTGAAGAAATTTTGTTAACATAGATAGCTAAGTATTGTTTTCTTATAATTTAAACATTAGATTTAGAGATGTTTCAAAACAAATATTCTATTAACAATACAATAATGAAAATCAATAAAATCCACATAAAAAAGTGAAAGAACAAACCTCCAAAGTTGTTAGAAATTAGATTAAGATATTCAAGTTGGGAGAAAGATCCAATCCATGAGGGGATAATCCCATTGAAAAGGTTGTAACCCAAGCGTAATCTCTTTAACCGGCGTAAGTTGGAAAGTTGAAGAGGCAGAGAACCATGGAATTGATTAACATGTACGGAGAGATTGACTAGGAATGAAAGGTTTCCAATTTGTGGCGGAATGGTCCCTTCTAGCCCCATGCTTTCAAGTACTACACCTCTAACTCTGCGATGGCGAATTCCACAAGTAATGCCAATCCAATTGCAGACTGAAGTAGCCGAAGACCAGTTGGATGCTAACAAATTTTGAGGGTCATTTGTGATGTGAGCTTTGAAGGCAAGCAGTGCTTCCTCATCTGTGCTGATATTTGAGGCTTTGATTTCAGCTAGGCATATTAACAAACACAAGACATACAGTGTAACAACCACCAACAATGACTTCATTTTCCCCATCACCAATTCAAACAGAACGACGAATTGGATCTTTTATAATTAAATCAGAAAGTAGGATATAATTTGTAAACACTTGCAGCAATACCTACTTAATATATAATTTCTCAATGATAAGTCATAGTTAACCCCTGCGTTGGTGCAAAGTGCAAACACTCAAGTCAAGTCAAGTAAAGTATTTTTGCCGACCCATGTGAAACATGTATTTTTGCCGCTTTTTCTTCGAAAGCTGATTGACTTGGGTCAATGAATGACCTCAGCTTAAGAGCATAAACAATGAGTTAATTTTTACTTTTATAGTTAATAAATGCAAGTGAAATAAATGGAAAAAAAAAAAGTTTTAACTTACATAATAAGAGCAATTTTGTGCTTTTGTATGAAAAAATAAATGGAAGGATAAAGTGTCGATTTCAATAAAATTTAAGGACTTCAAAATACACATAAATATATATATATAGATTGCGTTGTGGTATACTCCCTCCAGTCACAAATGTAAGTCGTTTTGGGCTTGTGCATCAATATTAAGAAACCATTAATAAGTGATTAATGAGTCAAAGTTCTCTATTTCTCGTTCCTTAATATACGTTCAAATTAATTAACTATCTCTTTTTAGCCAATAAATTCCTATTATTCTGTATAATTATATCTTAGATACTGTGTTTATAGTTGAATTAATTGCTAAAAGAGAATAAGAGTATCGAAAAAAGAGAATTAGTAGTTGACAACAATTAGTTATGAGTAAAACGTTTTGTATTTGTGACTTTTTTTAAAAGCTCAAAAAGACTTATATTTGTGACTAGGGGAAGTAATATATAAAAATGCAGTGAATAATAAATTGTTTAATAAATTCTTTCTTTCTTCTCTTTTTTTCTTTTCTTTTTGTAAAACTTTTCCGACTTCTTTGACTGTTTCTTTCCTTTCTTTTTTTTTTTTTTCCCTCTAATAGGGAATGGTGCATATTTCGGCACGCCAAGTCGAATTTCAAATTACTCCCTTTCATTCATGATAAATAACAGTTAACGTTGTTAAATAACATTAATTACGTATTACATATGTTATTAAAATGAGTGATTTACTATTAATATTTCTTTCCATAAACTCTACTTTTTATATCAAATTTCTTTTTCACTTTTGTATCAGCGAAGTTACTTTCACCCTAATTTATCGAAATTTAGCGCTAAAATAATAATGTGACAAGTCAATATCAATTCTAAAATGCCAGTGCAACACTATGTCAGCTCCAACAAATTTTGAATTTCAATTTTTGTCATTTTTTCTAAATAATGGTACATAAGTGGGTGTCATATTTGTGACATGTATCAGTATTTTTATTGGCGGAGTTTACATGACACTTTACTAGAAGGTTTGACTTAGTTTTGACTTGTTTTGTCGTTATTAAGGTACTAAATTTTGACAAATTAGGGTGAGAGTGACTTTATTAATACAAAAGTAAAAGTTTAGTGAATTTTTTTAACACAAATTAAAGTTTAGTAACAGTGGATGTAGGAACTCTAAACTTCAGTGAGCATCATTGCAATTTACCCCATAATCTAACCAATGGTTTTGGTTATATATTACTCTTTTGTAGAAGTTTTTTGAATTTCTATAAAAAGAGTAATTTTATCATCCCTTCCATATGGATTGCTGAGATTTCTTTATTTTCTTTATTTTCCCCATCATTTAATCAAATCAAAAACTACGATATAATTTTTAAAACACTTGCAACAATACAGATTATATATACAATTACTCATTAACTTATTGTTAACCTGGATCATATATAATATGATTAACGTTACATTAATCGAAAGAGTCAATATATCATATAAAATTAAGTTTCATAAAGGAATCTAATTAAATATCAACAAGAATTAAGGAATCTAATTAAATTATTACATTTCCAATTAAATTTGATTGGAATGGTATAATATTTATAATCACAATATAAAAATTGATGTATTTTGTTGGATTATCATGCATAATAACTAATAGTATAATAGAAAGATTAGAACCAACTAAATTTGTATAAAAGGAAAGTTCTCTATAACTTCGGATGGACTGGAATGGACAAGTGCTTCATCAATTTGGAAAGGAGGGAGTAATAAAAAAAAGGAGATTGAATTTTTCTTTAGCAGTAAACTTGATCAAATTAAGCACAAATTATTCTATAATAAATGCTAGTAAATTAATTACATGTTTTTGAGATCTTAATTAATTAAATTATAATAGGTGTTTCAATCGGTAGCAGATGCCGACTTTGTAATAAGTCAAGTAATGATTGTCTTTATCTATTTGGTGTTGCAGACTTGAGGAGAAGAGGAGAATCTGAATTAATAGTTAAGGAGGAGATTGTTAGATTTAACTATTAATTTCATTTGAGATTAAAATTAAGGAAAAATAATGTGAAAGCATTATAATGTTGATAGTTGAAATATGAATAGTTGGGCAAAATTTCAACTAATGTGCATTCACATTACTGTTGAAATTTTGGCTTCTGTGCATTCATATTACTGTTAAAATTTTGGCTTGTGTGACTTCACATTAGCAACTATTAATATTATGGCTAGAGTTTAATTGGGAGAGTAGAATTCAATTGAATGTAACCTAGCTTTAATTGTGTCAAATTTTTGCAATTGGCCAATGAGGAGAATAAAGTCAATAATTATTGGCTGTTGAGCTTATTGTTGGACAAACTGAGAAATTGAAGATTTCTTAAATTACCAAGAGCAGTAGTTAAATCTAATGGAGCGCTAGGTTACAATCAATTGAATGAGAGTTAGGGTTTTGCTATATATATCGTGTAAGGAAACAATTACATAATTACATATTTGGCCTATACTTTACATAATTACAAATTGGATTACATTACTCTATCATAAAGAGTTTAGGTTAGGGAGAGAATTAGGTTCGAGGCTCTCAATCAATTGAATGAGAGTTAGGGTTTTGCTATATATATCGTGTAAGGAAACAATTACATAATCACATATTTGGCCTATACTTTACATAATTACAAATTGGATTACATTACTCTATCACTCCCCCGCAAGTTGAGCTGGGGCAGAGACCACAGCCAACTTGTCACGAAGAATTTGAAACCGATTCCGGGGCAGGGCTTTAGTGAGAATATCAGCAGCTTGATCATCCGTGGAGATATATCGAACAATGAGATGCTTCGAAGCGACCTGTTCGCGAACAAAATGGAAGTCCACCTTAAGATGCTTAGTGCGAGTATGGAAGACAGGATTAGCAGTAAGGTAGGTAGCACTAAGATTATCACACCACAAGGTAGGAGCCGCTTGCAAAGGAAAACCAATCTCAAGCAGAAGCATTTCAAGCCAGGACAGTTCAGAGGTAGTGGTAGCAAGGGCCCGGTATTCGGCCTCAGTAGAAGAGCGAGAGACAGTCCGTTGTTTGCGTGAAGCCCAAGAAATCAAGTTGGTGCCATGGAAGACACCAAAACCAGAAGTGGAACGTCTATCATCAACATCGCCCCCCAATCCGAATCAGAAAAGGCATGTAAGGCCATATCCGTTTGGGGCCGAAACCTCAGGCCAAATGCCGCAGTGGCTCTCAAATACCGGAGAATACGCTTAAGTGCTTGCCAGTGTAAGGAGGTAGGATTGTGCATAAACTGAGCTACCTTGTGAACAGCAAAGGCAATGTCAGGGCGAGTAAATGTAAGATACTGGAGCCCCCCAAAAAGACTGCGATAGAGGGAAACATCATCAACTGTAGAACCACCACGGACAGATAGTTTGTCAGTAGAACTCGCAGGAGTAGCCACAGGCTTGGAGTCAAGCATTCGGGCCCGAGCTGAAAGATCAAGTACATACTTCTTCTGTAGTAAAAACATACAATTGGGGCGACGGACAATCTCAATGCCGAGAAAAGTACTTTGCAGGACCAAGATTCTTAATGGCAAACTGTGACTGTAAACTACGGATGAGGGAGGCACCAGAGGAGGCATCATTGCCCAATACCAATAAATCATCCACATAAATGAGACAAAACAAGAGAGTAGTACCACACCGCAGAAAGTATAGGGAGACATCAGCCCGCGAACACTGAAAACCATAGGCAAGGAGGGCCTAAGTGAGGCGCCTATGCCACATCCTAGAGGCCTGCTTGAGGCCGTACAAAGATTTCCGAAAGCGACAAACATGTGAGGGATACACTGGATCAACAAAACCAACAGGCTGCATCATAAATACCGGCTCATCTAGCTCACCATGTAAGAAGGCATTGGAGACATCCAAATGAGTCATAAACCAATTAAAAGATACAGCCCAGGATAGAAGAAGCCTAATGGTGGTAGGCTTAACCATCGGACTGAAAGTATCCTGAAAATCCATACCCGGACGTTAATGAAATCCCTTAGCAACAAGGCGCGCTTTGTAGCGCTCAATAGAACCATCCGCTTTTAACTTGGTCTTGAAAATCCACTTACAACCAATAACATTGTGAGCTTTGGAGGGAGGTACAAGCTCCCAAGTACCATTAGAAATAAGAGCTGAAAATTCAGCAGCCATAGCTTAACGCCAATGTGGACTCTTAGCAGCCTCACTGTAACAAGTAGGGTCCGGAGGATGAGCAGAAGTAAAATACAACCGAGGAGGCAATTTTCCAGACATTTGGCGTGTAACCATACGCCGCTCAGGAACTAGGCAAGGGGCCTTTTTATTGCTGTTGGGAACAGCAGCAGGGGATACAGCAGATACATCATAATGTTGGAGATCAACAACCAAAGGAATACCAGGGGAAGGGGGTGGTGGAAGGGCGTTTGATGGAGAGGAAGAGATGGCGGGCTGAAGCGGGGAAGGTGGCAGAGTGGAGGACGGCGGGGGCAAGGTGGGCAGGGACGGTGGGAAGGACGCCACATGGGGAGGTGGGCTGGTTGACGGTGGTGACGGGGATGAGTGGGCAGGAACAGCGTGGGCGGGTCTGGTGGGGTTGGCGTAGGGCGTGTGGGAGATAGGTGGAGGGGAAAAGGGGGCTGGAGTGATTTGGATCGAGGGTGAGGGAGCGGGTACAACACCTGGATCAGGAATGGCTGAGTGACACAGCTCCAGATAAGGGAACACCTGTTCATCAAAGACAACATGATGTGAGACAAATAATTTTCCCGAAATAGGATCAAAACAACGATAGCCTTTATGAAGCTTACTATATCCCACAAAAACACATTTATGAGACCGAAAATTGAGCTTATGAGAAGAGTAAGGACGCAACCATGGATAACACAAACAACCAAAAATACGTAAAGACAAATAATCAGGTTGCTTCTCAAATAAACGGAAATAAGGAGACATATGATGAATAGCAGGAGAAGGCATGCGATTAATTAGGTAGACAACAGTATCAAATGCAGAAGACCAAAAAGAGAGAGGTAATTGTGCACGATTTAACAAGGCGAGGCCAGTTTCAGTGACATGGCGATGTTTACACTCCGCTGCCCCGTTTTGTTCTGGGGTGTACGGGCATGACATCCGGTGTTGAATGCCATTTTGTGACAAATAATTTTTCATGGCAACAAATTCTCCCCCCCCCCCCCATATCAGATTGGAAAGTTTTAATGGAGCGCCCAAAATATTTTTCCACAACAGAACGAAATTTAATAAAACAATTCAGCACTTCAGACTTATAGCGAAGAAAATAAATCCGACAATATTTGCTATAAGCATCATAAAACAAGAGATAGTAAGAAAATCCATCATGTGATTGAACAGGGGCAGGACCCCAAACATCCGAACAAATTAAATCCAATGGTCCAGCAACAACAGAATCAGAAAGAGTAAATGGTAACTTACGACTCTTACTGACCGCACAACTAGAACAAATGTGACGGTCAGATTTGTTGGAAAAAGCCATATTATTGTGATGCAAAATTTGACTGACAACTTATGTAGTGGGATGACCAAGCCTCTCATGCCTGGTGGAGAAAGAGGTGAGGTGTGACTGGATAGGAGCATTAGGAAAAGCTGGCATGGTGTACAACCCATTCTTATTTGGGCCTCGTAGAATCACCTGTTTGGAATTCAAGTCCTTCACAACAAAGAACTTGTCAAAAAACTCAATAGAAACATCATTAGCTCGAGTCAAAGCACTAACAGAAATTAAATTGGAATTAGAAGCAGGAACATGTAAAACATTAGATAATTGAAGTGCATTAGCAGACTGAACGGGAATAATGGAAGAACCAATATGTTTAATAGATAAGGAAGAGCCATTACCAAGATGAACCTCTTCAGGTCCGGAGTACTCAGAGTGGAGATTCAAGTGTTCCAAATCCGAAGTGAGATGGTGGGTTGCACCACTATCCATGATCCAGGAGGAGGTTGAGGGTTGAAGGGTGGTATGGTTAGAGGCGGGGTAGTTTAGTTGCTGATTCCTTTGGTTATTCAACCTTGGGGATGGACACTGGCGAGCATAATGGCCCATACCCTGACAATTATGACATGTAACAGAAGCAATATCCACTTGAGCTGTTGGAGAAAAGTGCCAGTGCTGTGGGCGTGAACCAAGAAGACCAGGGGTCGACGAGGGCGTGAAACCAGACCAGAGTGGGGCTGTTGTGTTTGAGACCGTCCACGGCCTCTCCCCCTAGAGCCTAAAACGGGCTCCTTCACTGTAAAGTGGACTGTTGGGGCATTAATATCTTTAGAACCAGCTTTTTCTTTTTTAATATGACGTTCCTCCGTCAGTAACAACCCATACAAATTATCAAAAGTGACTAGCTTAGACCCCAAACTATGACAAAAATCCCGGAAGGGACCCCTAAGACCATCAAGGATAGCATCAACCAAATCTTCATCCGAGACCGGGTATTATAAAGAAATTAATCTATCCGCAATCAATTTTGCACGCTGCATATAATCACTTACAGACTCGGTATTCCCCTTAACAAGAGCATGCAATTGTTGTTTTAAATCTCTAATTTGGGCTCTGAACCCCGAGGCATATGCACTTTCAAGTTTAAGCCAGGCTTCATGAGCCGTTTTCACTCCAATAACTTGAGGAAGAATAGATGGAGAAATTGAATTAAGTAACCAGCTGAGTACCTGCTGATCCTGACGATTCCAGAGAAGAAATGCTAGATTGGGGCTGCCATCAACCAAAATTTCAGCAGGGATTGAGGCCGTTCCACCAACATGATTAACAAGATCACATCCGGCAAGCATGGGAACAATAAGAGTTTTCCACAGCACATAATTAGTAGAGTCCAATTTCAGAGGTAGCTGGTAAGAAAAGGAGGGCGTCACACCCGTCATGGAAGAAGCAGTGATGGCTGGAACAAGAGACGAATCAGTTGACATACCGAAGAACAGAAGATAGGAGGCAAAGGCCGGCAGTGAGAAGACGAACGACGCTGAAGGGTCGACGAACCGGAGAGAGGACGGCTGGACAGAGGTCGGCGGCGGTGAGAAGTCGGCGGCGGTGAGGCCCTTAGGGCTCTGATACCATAAAGAGTTTAGGTTAGAGAGAGAATTAGGTTTGAGGCTCTCAATCAATTGAAAGAGAGGTAGGGTTTTGCTATATATATCGTGTAAGGAAACAATTACATAATTACATATTTGGCCTATACTTTACATAATTACAAATTAGATTACATTACACTATCAAATAGGACCACTAAACATATTTCCTGCCATATAAATTTCCTCAAGAGTAGGAAGATGAAGACGATAGCTTGGAGGAAGACTGCCTGAGAGATTATTAACATGCAAGGACAAAATCTCCAATGTTGAAATATTATGAGTGCTTGTAGGAATTTATAGATGTCATGTGTCAGCCAAGTCAATAAAATGGTGCTATGTGATATATTTTAGGATCTAGAATTTATAAATTACCCTTTAACTAAAGTATATTAAGGTGTAGAATTTATTTAATTAATCAACTATTAATTAATTAATTACACATTATTATTTTTCTATTGGTTGAAATATGATTCGTTGTGATTTTATTGACTTTGCATACATATGACTTGGCATTCCTAGCATACAGTAAAATTTCTCCTCCACATATAATCTTCAAGCGCATATCTAAGTGACTAAAAATTTAGCATGTAAAGGTATAAGAGGTTCACAAAATAAATACCTGTAAACTTGTTTTCTACCAAGTGAAGGATTCTTAGGCGGGTCATATTATGGCTAGAGTTTAGCTATAAATAGACAAACTCAATTGTAAAGATTGATAAGTCTCAAAAATGTGATCTCTCAAGGAAGAGATGTGAGTTATTGCACAAGGTGAAAGTGGGTCTGGAGAAAGGCATTGTGTTTTGTGAGGATGTGTTGTTTGTGAGACTGTGGATGTAGAGAAGTTGAGAGCAAAAGAAACAAAGTTTGAGAGTTATTGGGAAACACTGGGTATATAGCTTTAGGAAAAATCCTTGGGTTATTGTGTGTATTTTCGGAAATACTCTTGTTAGTGTTCTTGGTGCTTCAATAATAAAAGACTTCTCCTCTCCAGTGGAAGTAGCCTCGAATTGGCCGAACCACGTAAATTCTTTGTGTTTTTTATTTTTCTTTTCAATCGGTTCAATTAATTTACATAAGGCGACCCTATTCTCCTAACATAAACTAAGAGCTGAAATAAGAGAACCAAGAAATGCAGAGCAAACACACTCTATTGACAAAGGTTCCAAGTTTATGGAGATCTTTACATCGTAGATATCCAGATTCCACTAGTATAAAAACTGATACGAAATTTATGATAAATTACTTGAATGAAGGAAAATTTACTAAACCATTATAAACTAAAGGCAAAACACAACTTGAGGCGCCTTAACTTTTATGGAATTTACAATTGGCCCCCTGATCAGTTTTTTCAACACATTGGGTACATGATCTTTTTGTTTTGATAATATTAGCCCAAAACTCGACACTTTTTTCCCCGTGGAATATAGTATCCATTCACTGATATATGACAAAATTTTCGCAGACACATGAGATCAAATCGGAGGTATAATTTATATTTGTAGCTATCATAAAACTGCATAGGAAGTATGATTCTGATATCTCCAATCAACTCTAGGGTCTTCTATTTTTTTCAAAAATTGTGTCACGTGTTAGTGAATAGACATTGTAGCCCACAAGAGAAAAAAATGTCGAGTTTAGGGCTAATACTATTAAAACAAAAAGATCATGTGCTCAATGTGTTGAAAAAATTGATCAAGGGGCCAATTGCAAATTCCATAAAAGTTTAAGGGCCTCAGAATGTGATTTGCCTAAACTTAAATTGTTTTCTTTTTTTTTATTTGATACACACTAATATTTTATGGATGATTACATAATATTTATTAAGTCTGTTGAACATCCTTAACAAACTTGACTTTGATCTTGTTGAGAGCACTATGTACATCCTTGCTAGTTAGCCTCTCCTCGGGCAAATCTACATAACACATTAAGGCCAATTGCATAATTGATGATATGCAATCTGTCATAGCCAAATTGTGTTTTCCATTGACGCTAAGCAAATTGGGATCTGAAAGTTGAGTGACTCCATATGGTAATGAGTATTTGATCCATTGCTTGATGCTCATTTCTTCATTAAACATCTCATTTGTAGGCTTTCTTCTAGTAAAAGTTTCCATCAACAAAATACCAAAGCTATATATGTCGGCCTTTATAGAAACAAGTCCTTTTGATCCATACTCTACATTAGAATTTGTTTTAGTCAATATAGTATAAGCAATTACCAGTTCAATCAATACAGAAAATCAAACATTACTTGGTGCCATGTACCTAACAATGGCAAGAGTCACAGTTTGTATGACAAATTGATCTTCTCTAATGATTTTTGATATTCCGAAATCACTAACATGAGCAACCATATCCTCATCTAGAAGGATATTATTGGGCTTCAAATCACAATGGACAATAGGTTCTGAAGAACCACGGTGAAGATATTCAAGTGCTGATGCAAAATCAATCATAATATTTAATCTTTGCAGAATGTCCAAAAAATAAGAAAACATATTTGGTGGAAGACGACCTGTCATATGATTATCCCCAAGATCCAATATTTGAATTGAAGACATGTTTTACTGTAGGTTGTTGGAATGGATCCTGACAACTGATTATCACTAAGATCAATTTCCTCCATCGAAGAATTGTTGAAAATACCAACTGGTAGAGCTCCTAAAAGCTTGTTGTACTCAAGTAAAATATTTTCATATTTTAAAAATTTCCAATTGTTTTTTGAACTTGTCCTTCATGACTATTCCTATCCAAGTAAAGTGTATGGAGCTTCGAAAGGTTGTATAATGATGTTGGAATAACACCAGTATGGAACAAGAATTTTCACATATCTAGCAAATTTTTTTCTAATAATTTAAATATTGAAAGCTAGGGTTTAGTTTGGGAAAACTCTCAATTAACATGTGAGAGGAGCTGAAGTTTATATATATATAGGCTGATGCTTTACAAGTAGAGTCTTTGAGTCCTTGTACAATTACATAAAAGACCTAAGTACAAAATATAAATACAATTAGATACAAGTATTATAAATACAATTATATATCTCTAACACGCCCCCGCAAGTTGGGTGGGGGTGTGAACCACAGCCAACTTGTCACGAAGCACCTTAAACCGAGGCCGGGGAAGGGTTTAGTGAGCATCCGTAACCTGATCTTCAGTGGAGATGTAACATACGGACAGCTTCTTAGAGGCAACTCGCTCTCACACAAAATGAAAATCAAGATCCAAGTGTTTCGTCCGTGTGTGAAAAATGGGATTAGCAGTCAAATAGGTGGCACTCAGGTTGTCACACCACAGAGTAGGCACACATGACAGTGGAAACCCAATCTCAAGTAGTAGCATACTTAGCCAGGAAAGTTCCGATGTGGTGGTAGCCAATGCACGATATTCAGCCTCAGTGGAACTACGGGACACTGTGGGCTATTTTCGGGAGGCCCAAGAGATGAGATTAGTATCGTGGTAGATAGCATAGCCGGAAGTAGACCGACGATCAGCCCAATCAGAGTTAGAAAAAGCATGCAGGTGAACAGAAGATTGAGGTTGGAGACGCATACCAAAGGACTGAGTGGCCTTAAGGTAGCGTAAAATATGCTTCAAAGCCTACCAATGTAAGACCGTAGGAGCATTCATATACTGGGCCACTTTATGGACTGCATAGGCAATATCAAGCCTGGTAATAGTCAAATACTGCAGCCCGCCAACCAAACTCCTATAATGATCACATTATCAAACAAGGAACCACCAGAAATAGAGAGTTTATCAGTCGAACTAGCAGGAGTGGCTATAGGCTTGGATTCACACATCTGCGCCCTTTTTAACATATCAGAAATATACTTCTTTTGAGACAAAAAAAAAGGATCCTCTTTGGCGGTGAAATTCAACACCCAAGAAATAATGAACTGGACCCAAATCTTTTATAGCAAACTAAGACTATAAGTATCGAATTAAATGAGAGGCCTGCTATCTGTTAGTTCCCAAAACCAACAAATCATCAACATAGATTAAGCAAAACAACACAAAAGACCTTACCGCAGAAAATACAAAGAAACATCAGCCCAAGAACACTGAAAACCATAAGAAATCAGAGACTGAGTGAGGTGTTTATGCCACATACGGGGTGACTGCTTTAATCCATACAAAGATTTCCTCAATCGACAAACATGATTAGGAAAGGAGCGGTCAACAAAACCAGGAGGTTGCAGTATATAAATAGGTTCATCAAGATCCCCCTGTAAAAAAGCATTGGAGACATCCAAATGCGTAATAAACCAAGAAAAACTAGTAGCTGAAGACAGTAGCAAACGAATTGTAGTAGGTTTAATCACAGGGCTAAAGGTGTCATGAAAATCCATACCCGGTCGCTGGTGAAAACCTTTGGCAACTAGAGGCGCTTTATAGCGCTCAAGTGACCCATCCGCATGCAACTTCGTCTTGAATACCCATTTGCATCCTATAACATTCTGAGCACGGGATGCCGGTACTAACTCCCAAGTACCATTTTTAATTAAAGCTGAAAATTCCTCCGCCATAGCCGCACACCAATGAGAACTCTTGGTTGCCTTGGTATAGCACGTGGGGTCCTTGACATCCACACTGGTGATCAGTGCCCTAGGTGCCATTTTTCGATCTTGGGCTCGAGTTAACATGCGGTTGGGAGCCGGTTCATCACGGACAGCTCCTACTTGTTGCAGTTTCCTAAACGACTGTAGATCAACAACCAGAGGTAACCCAGGTGAATGTTGGGTGTTCGGTGTAGCTATTTCAGGTGGAGGTGAGGCTGGACGTGTTTACGTTGGAGAGGTAGGAGGAGAATCTGAGGTGGAGGGAGACATAGGCGTTGGTGTGGCTGGATTAGTGGTTCCACTGGGGAAGAAGGAGCAGAGGAATGTCTCTGCCTGGAGGGAGAAATTTAGCTGGGAATAGTTTGTAAAGTAATGGACGGCATAGGGGATGGTGCTGAGCCTAAACCATGGATAGAAGACTTCCGTAACTCTGAATAAGGGAACACCTGCTCGTCAAACACAACATGACGTGAGACAAAAAATTTACCAGAAATAAGATCCAAGCAACGATAACCCTTATGAACCCGACCATATCCCATGAAGACATAAGGACGAGAACCAAAATTTAACTTGTGAGATGCATATGGACGCAACCAAGGATAGCATAGACAACCAAAAACACGCAACAAGATATAATCCGGGGAGACTTTGAATAGGCAAAAATAAGGAGAATCAAAATCAATAACAGAAGAAGGCATTTTATTAATTAGATAGACAGCTGTTTCAATAGCATTGGACCAATAAGACAGTGGTAATTTGGCTCGATTTAACAAGGACAAGCTGGTTTCAACTATATGGCGGTGTTTACGTTCTACATGGCCACTCTGTTCAGGTGTATATGGACATGACATGCGATGTTGAATCCCATTAGCAGAAAAATAAGATTGCATAGCTTTGAATTCCCTTACCCCATCAGATTGAAAAATTTTAATGGGGCACCCAAAATATTTTTCAACAAGAGAATGGAACTTCACAAACACATTCAATGCATCAGACTTATATTCAAGAAAATAGATCCAACAATACTTGATGAAATGATCATAAAATAGAATATAATAAGAATAACCATCATGTGATTTAATCGGTGCAGGACCCCACAAATCCGAACAAATCAAATCCAAAAGTCTAGAAACAACAGACTTAAAAACAGAAAAAGGTAAACGATGACTCTTACTGACTACACACGTAGAACATATAGTTCGATCAATACTACTCTCTAAACATTTAATATTATTCTTCCGTAGGACATTACCAATAATGGGTAGAGCAGGGTGACCAAGTCATTTATGCCAGGTGGAAAGTGAGGTTAGATGGGACTGAATTAGTGCTTTCGGCTGAGATGGAAGAGCATACAGACCATTCTTATTCGGGCCTCGAAGAATCACCTGTTTGGAATTCAGGTCCTTCACAACAAAAAATTTGTCAAAAAACTCAACAGATACATCATTAGCTTTAGTTAGAGCACTAAGAGAAATCAGATTGGAATTGGAATCAGGAACATGTAAAATAGTAGCTAATTTTAGCGAAGTATCTGGAATAACAGAGGACCCAACATGTTTAATTGGGAGACGAGAGCCATTACCTAAGTGTGCCTCTTCTCGACCGTTATACTCAGAGTGCAGGTTTAAGTTCCCCAAATCCGAAGTGAGGTGATGCATCGCTCCACTATCCATAATCCAGGCTTGATTATTGGGGTTGGTAGTGGTGTGGTTTGAAACAGGTGGGTTTGGGTTTCTCTGGTTATTGAATCTTGGGGAAGGACATTGCCTTGCATAGTGTCCCAATCCTTTGTAATTATGGCATACAACAGTTGAAACATCAAAAGAGGCTGCTTGCATTACCTGTGATTGCTAATTTGGGCAGAAAAATTGCCCACTGTACTGATTCTATCCAGCTGTAGTGCCATATGAGTTCTGCCGGGGCTAGGACTGCTGGAACTGCTGCTGGTGGCATCCATGGCCCCGCCCCCGTCCGTTTAATGGTGACTGTTTCACCATAATGTGGACAGCTGGTACATTTAGATCCTCTGCTAGACTGTTTTCGTTCTTCAGTTGCCTTTCTTCTGTCAACAGTAAACCGAACAAATCATCGAATGAAACCGCAATCATCTGAGCATCAAGAGACCTGCAAAAATCTCGATATGGACTGTTAAGGCCATTTAGTCCAGCTAGAATTGCATCTACTAAGTCCTCTTCAAGGACCGGATACTGCAAAGAGATTAATCTATCCGAAATTATCTTTCCCCTCTACATATACTCCGTAATTGACTCGGTACCCTTCTTCAATGAATGCAATTTTTGCTTCAGGTCGCGTACCTGCGCCCTAGACCTTGGAGCCAGAAGCATAGGTGTTCTCCAATTTTACCCATGCCTCTCGCGCTGTCTTAACTCCTAGTACTTGTGGCAGAATTGATGGGGATTTTGAAGTCAATATCCAACCCAAAACTTGTTGATCCTTACCACTCCAGACCTTGTACGCTGGATTGATTGAGTTGTCGGCTAACCATTCAGCCGGAATTGCAGCCGTTCCGTTAACCTGGCTGAGGAGATCGCACCCTGCTACCATCGGTGTAATTAGAGTTTTCCATAGGATATAATTTGACGAATCAAGTTTTAGAGGGAGATGATGAGTGAACGTTGGTGCAGCAGCCATGGTTGCAGATTCTACTGTTGACAACAACGCATCAGAGACAGCTGGAGTGGTGGCGTTGCTGGTGCTGCTGGTGGTCAACATAGATGCGGCTGGAATTCTTCTTCTTTTCGGCAGTTTTGCCTTAGGGCTCTGATACCATGAAAGCTAGGGTTTAGTTTGGGAAAACTCTCTCAATTAACATGTGAGAGGAGCTGAAGTTTATATATGTATAGGCTGATGCTTTACAAGAAGAGTCTTTGAGTCCTTGTACAATTACATAAAAGACCTAAGTACAAAATATAAATACAATTAGAAACAAGTATTATAAATACAATTATATATCTCTAACAAACATTAGATATGTTTCAAATATTAAGAATAAAAAAATAAAAATTAATAGGTGAAAGAACAAACCTCCCAATTTGTTAGAGGAAAGGTCAAAATATTCAAGTCGGGTGAAAGATCGGATCCATGAGGGGATAAGCCCTTTGAAAAGGTTGTATCCTAAGTCTAACAACTTCAACCTACGTAAGTTGGATACTTGAAGAGGCAGAGGGCCATGGAATCGATTTTCGTATAAAGAGAAAGTAACTAGGAATGAAACGTTTCCAATTTATGGAGGAATGGTCCCTTTTAGCCCCATCTTTTTGAGTACTACGCCTCTAACTCTACGATAGCGAACTCCACAAGTAATACCAATCCAATTGCAGACTGAAGTAGCCGAAGACCAGTTGGATGCCCACAAATTTTGGCAGCACAATTTAATTCACATGACAGGCAATATAATTATCACCAACAAAGGCTTCATTTTGAATATGGTTAGCAAGAATATAATTTGTAAAACAATTGGAATAATGTAGCCATATATATATATATATATGTGTGTGTGTGTGTGTGAACATTTGTTTTTCCCTGTTTTTGTTGTAGAGAAGATTGACTTAACTTAGTTTACGATTATGAACAGATAATCAATTCTTTCTATTATCATACATACACCACAACGAAAATTGTGTTTGCGATGCTAATAACTACATTTGGCGATGCCTATTTTGGTCGCAAAATAATTTACTGATGCTTTTTGAAGCATCATCAGAGCGTCGCTAATCATGTTTCGCGAAATCAATGAGGACATGGAATTTATAAAGGGTAAAAGTGTATTTGTATTATATGTGTACTGAGATTGTAATTATGTAAGGAAGGGCTGCACCGTATATGTAATTATTCATAGAATAGGGTTGTATATATTTAGATCATTACTCAATAACAATCACGCCTGTTTACACAAACCCTATTATGGTATCAGAGCTACACTAGGGTTCCACCATCTCTTGTTTCGGCAGCCACCAACCAGCACCTTTTCGTCCACCTTACAGCTACTCCGCAGCCAAGAAATTCTTTTCCGATGCCACCTGCCAAGAACAGCCACCATGTCGACAGAATCCGAAACCTCAGACTCCACCATTGGCGCAATCATAGCTGGAACTACTGCTTCAGTTCAGCAAACCTTTGTTCTGTCCCTAAGTCACTATCCCATCCGCCTTGATCAATCCAATTTTGTTCTCTGGAAACTTCAACTTGAAACTATGCTTCGTGGCTTTGGTCTCACTCATCATATAGATGGTTCCACTTCAAAACCAGCAAAAGTGGTTAATGGAAATCCAAATCCCCAATGGTCTGTTTGGGATTGACAGGATGGTCAAATCCTTAACTGGATTCTTGGGTCAGTTGAGCCCTCCCTTGCGCCCATCATGGTTGGTTCTAAGTCTTCGAAACAGGCTTATGATAAGTTTGTCCGAGCCTTTGGCTCTCGCGCCCGAGTTCAGGTCCGGAACTTGCGTGCTCAGTTACAAGCTGCAAAACAAGGCGAGAATATGACCATTCCAGCCTATATCCAACAAGTTAAAGGTATTGTTGATGAACTTGCAGCCCTCGATGAGGAGGTACCTGAGTCACAGGTTGTTGACACTGTTTTACTTGGTCTGAATCGGAAATTTCGTCTGTTTAAACGGAGTGTAGCAACTGCACAAGATTCCATTACGCTAGATGAGTTATATGGAATGTTGCTGCATGAAGAAAGATTGTTACTTGAAGAGGAAAAAGCTGATAGTGAGGAGAAGATACAGGTCCTACCTACCGCCCATTATGCTGGTCGTTCTTCGACGAACAACCGGTTTACAGGCAGTCCGTCTCATGGCCGAGGAAGAGGGGCTGGTCGTGGTAGAGGACGTTTTCAGTCTCACGGGTTTCAACATGGGCAGCAGCAGCCCCATTATCAACCACATGCCAATCCTAAATCGAATCCAGCAGGAACTGATTCTAGTAGGGATGTCTGCTACAATTGTAGAGGATTGGGGCACCACTCTCACCAATGTCCTTCCCCCAAACCCCACCAGGGATTTCGTCCTTCATCCAATTTCACAGCCACACAAAATTCCCAACCGCAACCGCAGCAATGGGTGATGGATACCGGAGCTACTCATCATTTAACTCCACATCTTGAAAATATGTCCTTACATTCCAAATATCAAGGCACCGAAGCTGTTGATCTCGGAAATGGTAAAACCCTTCCCATTGTTAATCTTGGTCAGTCTCAGTTTCAAGTCGGTAATTCAGTTCTTTCGTTTCGTGATATTCTGCATGTTCCAAGTTCTAATACCAATTTGATTTCTGTTTATGCCTTGACTAATGCTAATCCCATCTCTATTGAATTTTTTGCGCAAAAGTTTGTCATCAGGGATTTGGAAACGAGGAGGATCTTATACTAAGGCCGGAGTGATGCGGGTTTATATTCTTTGTGTTTGAATTCTATTTCGAATCATATTGTTCCTCAAATAAACTTAGCTTCTTTAGATGTTTGGCATGCTCAGTTAGGGCACCCTGCATTACCGATTGTTAAACGAACTTTATCATCCAATAAAATTTCTGTTTCCAATAGTTCATTACCCAAATTATGTCACGCATGCTCTACTAGCAAAATGCATAAATTACCTTTTAAAAAATCTTTGTTTCCTGCTAGTGCTCCTCTTGAATTAATATGTTCTGATGTGTGGGGACCATCCCCGATTGAATCTTTTGACGGGTATAAGTACTATGTTGTTTTCTTTGATCATTTCACCAAGTATACCTGGGTTTATTTTTTAAAGAGAAAGTCGGAAGTGTTGCCAACATTTATTCAGTTTCGCAAACTTGTTGAAAATTATTTTCAAACACCTATAAAAATGTTTCAAGCTGATTGGGGTGGGGAATTTCAAGCTCTCACTAAATATCTTGTTGCCAATGGAAACGTGTTTCCTGTCCGTATACTCCGGAACAAAACGGGTGTGCGGAAAGAAAGCACAGACATATTGTTGAAACAGGACTTGCACTTTTACAACACAGTCATCTTCCAACTAAATATTGGACCGCCGCTTTTTCTTGTGCTGTTTATAACATTAATCGGTTACCCACTTCAACAATTCAATTTGACACCCCCTATCATAAATTGTTTGGCATGCTTCCGGACTACTCTATTCTCCGTATCTTCGGTTGTTTATGTTTCCCATGGTTGCGTCCTTATTCTAAAAACAAATTGGAACCTAGGTCAAAAGCTTGCATATTTTTGGGTTATAGCAAATTACACAAAGGTTACAAATGTCTTGATGTTTCTTCTGGCCGGATTTATATCTCACGCCATGTGTTGTTTGACGAACAGGTGTTTCCTGGTCTTGAGTTAAATGATGAGCAACTCCCGGGTGTCCACTCCACTGCGAAGTCCATCCTTCAATCACGGCTCCCTAATCCCATACCCCTGCCTATACGAAAATTATCTTCCCCCGCCAGCAACCCCACACAACTACCCCATGCTCCGTTACCCACACAACTTGCTCCCTCTCCTACACTGACTGAACCCCAATCACCTCAGCCTACGTCCACAGCCTCACTTTCACATGCCTCCACGCCCACTCCACCAACCTCACCCACACAAAATCCTTCCACACCATACATGCCCCCATCCTCTGCACAGGTTGCGTCTCCCACATCTACTACCTCTCGGTCTCCTGTTCCTTCTCCAGATCGTGGTTTATCACTGGTGGTTGATTTATCTAAGTTTGGACAGTCTTCAACCGTAGATTCCCATGCCCCCACCACGGCTCCTTTGCAGCAGACAAAGCACCCTATGCTAACCCGAAAGGCAGCAGGCACTCTCAAAGCTACTAAACCCTTTGATTTACATGTGACAGCCAATATTGATGTTGAGCCAACATCTCATACTCAAGCACTTAAATCACCTCAATGGCGGCAGGCCATGGCAGCGGAGTTCACGGCTCTCCAAAATAATGAAACTTGGACACTTGTTCCCCCCAATTCAAGGCACAATTTGATCGGATGTCGGTGGATATTTCGTATCAAAAGGAAACCTGATGGCTCGGTTGAACGATATAAGGCGAGATTAGTGGCAAAGGGCTTCCACCAAAGACCAGGTATTGACTTTCATGATACGTTTAGTCCGGTTGTCAAACCTGCCACAATTCGTTTGTTGTTGTCAATGGCTATCTCTTGTGGCTGGATTGTGAAACACCTTGATGTATCTAATGCCTTTCTTCATGGCACTCTTGAGGAGGATGTGTTTATGGTTCAGCCTCCGGGGTTTGTTGATCCTATTCACCCTGATTATGTTTGCAAGCTACACAGATCTTTATATGGCTTAAAGCAAGCCCCACGGCAATGGCATCAATGTCTTACGGCCTCTCTCATTGCATTTGGTTTTACTGGTTCTCTGGCGGACACCTCTCTTTACTACATAGTGAGTGCCAAACTAAAAATTTTCTGCCTCATTTATGTTGATGATATTCTGGTTCTTGGAAATGATGATGGTGTCATTGCAAATTTGCTTCATTATCTTGCCACAAAATTTGCTATCAAAGATCTTGGCCGTTTAGATTATTTCTTGGGTATCGAAGCTTTGTGGTGCAAAAACGGCTTACTTCTTCATCAAAGCAAATACATTAAAGATTTACTTGCTCGAGCTCAAATGGCGGATTCTAAACTAGTTGGAGCACCGGTCAATCTGAGTGTTAAATTATCCAATCAACATGGTGAACCGTACAAAAATCCCACCTTGTTTCGCTCTCTTATCGGCGGTCTTCAATACCTCACATTTACCCGTCCAGATATTTCCTTTGCGGTTAACAAGATTTCTCAATTCTTACATCAGCCTACCAATGATCACTGGACTGCTCTCAAACGCTTACTTCGGTACTTGCAGGGCACGCCTACATTTGGGTTGTTTCTTCATCCTTCCTCTTGTGCCTTAATTGGTTATGCTGATTCGGACTGGGCTAGTGACATAGATGACCGGAAATCCACTAGTGGCTATGCAATTTATTTGGGCCGCAATTTAATATCTTGGTCCTCTCGCAAGCAAAAAGCTGTCTCTCGTTCCTCTACTGAAGCCGAGTATCGTGCACTGGCTACTGCCACATCTGAGCTATCATGGTTGCGTCACTTACTCACCGAACTACAGTTTCCGCTGCCTCGGTGTCCGACTCTCTACTGTGACAACTTAAGTGCGACTTATTTGACGCTCAATCCAGTGTTTCATAATCGGAGTAAACATTTAGAGATCGATTTTCATTTTGTACGTGACTTGGTCCGTCAGGGTCACTTGCGGGTGGTTTTTGTTTGCTCTCAGGATCAGATTGTTGATTTACTCACCAAGGGCCTGTCCAAGAGTCGCTTTCAGTTGTTACGTAACAAATTGACCGTGGTCCAATCCCCGGATCAATTTGCGGGGGAGTATAAAGGGTAAAAGTGTATTTGTATTATATGTGTACTGAGATTGTAATTATGTAAGGAAGGGCTGCACCGTATATGTAATTATTCATAGAATAGGGTTGTATATATTCAGATCATTACTCAATAACAATCACGCCTGTTTACACAAACCCTATTAGAATTGTGGGAGAATTCTGTAAACAATAAATATATTTATATTATTATGTATACTACATGATTATATAATTGATAAAATCAAATCAATAGTGGATAGTGCTATTTTTTTTTTTTTTTTTTTAACTGAAAATATGGTACTAATCCTACATTCCTACTTATACCCTATCCTGTCATTTCTATATGGCTTTAGGGTCATTTTTAATAAACCTATGCACATTTTGATAAATTTTCTCACATTTGCCTTTGCTATACTAAAATAGAGTTTCAAAGTTAATGCATAAAATCTTCTAATTAAACAATAAAGTTAGCATGAAAAATAGAATGTAGAAAAAAAAATATAAAAGATAAATCAGTTATTTTAATTGTCGAATTGATATTGTATTAATTTTAGTAAACAACTTTAAATGAGGAATAACAATAAGTGTAGGGGGTAGTTTGAATTGTATTAATTATTTAGCCATTCTTTTGTTGCATTCAGAAATGTTAACCATCTACATGTTTGTGCAAGAAAATGGAATAACAACTGAAAGGGAGAAAAAAAATGAAAATGCTCCACAAGAAATATATATATATATAATGGATAAACAACAAATTTTCTTTAAATACGGATTGGATTTCACAGAAGTTCTCGGACAATCTGCTTCTTGCTAATTAGCAAGAAACTGCCTGCCAAGAAAAATTTTGTTCCATACAATCTGTCTTTAAAGTCAATTCGCAAAGAAAATTTTGTTTTACAAATCATTTAATTGTCCTTATTTTGTATATATTTAATTATAATAGTATAGCTGTGATTTAAAAATAAATAAATAAATAAATGAGATAAGATAATAGTAGTAGTAGTATGCAGGGCTCGATTTGAAAAATTATTTTATTTTAAAAATAATTTAGATGTGTGTTTGTCTAACTTTGTGAAACGAGTGTACTAACAATTTTAAAGGGAGAATTGTTGTTTCAATCGCAACCCTCTTATAATCAACGGTTGAGATTGAAATATGTAAAGGATTAATAAAAAGAAATTTGGTTTCACAATTGTGGCTATTAGGGAATTGCCGATGAAATGCTGTACACTAAACCCTTGTTGAATCTTCAACTCTATCTTGTGAAAACAAATTGGATGTTTAATCATGATTTAATCATTGAAAAATGATTCACACTCATGGTTATCCTCTTCATCAATTAATTTTATTTAAGTATAGCTATTTGATTCGAAATTTGCAGTAATTCAATTTAAGTTAACCATTTGATTTGCAATAATATCATTGTTGATTCACATAGAATGTCTAACTTGGTGAAATAGGAGTTCAAATACCAAAACCATTGTTATTATATTTGCTTGCTAACTATTAAGCAAGGTTTCTTGTTTTGATTTAGTGCAATATGAGTGGAGTGCATTGGAATCCAAACTTGTTGTTTTTTTTACCTATAACTAGACTTTATTGTGTCCCAACTGTGATTTCAAATCCCATCTTGATTGTGTGTTTCGATGAAATACGGGGAGAAGAGAGGTATGCAAACAGTTGAGAAGGAAAACATATTGCGTTGAGAGAGAAGAGAAAAGAGAAGCAAATTGTTAAAAGACAAATTTTTGAATCTACAATGCATTACAAATAAAAGAGAGAAGATGAGAAGTTAAGAAAGAAAGAAATGGCATTGAGAATCAAATCTCACTTTGGAAAAAAAAAAAAAATAATAAAGCTTTTAATCTTTAATAGAGGGTTGTGATTTTAATACCAAATAAGAGAGAATTTCGATCTTGATTTTATTACAATGAAACGAGTGGGCCAACAAAATCACTGAAGTAAATGCTACTATCAATGTTATCAAAATAGCCTATCGTCATATTCTTTATCAGAAGCATTGCAGCAATTTTATTTACTTTAAGTAGAATATGCAACTGCTCTTCAGATTTAATATAATTTGAAAATAATTGAGAACCGGAGCCTAATGATTATTAACCCATCACACCAAAGAAATGGAATTACAAATTTTGATCACTTTCCTTAAAAAAATTTAAATAATTACTTTAATCCAAGTACAGCTGGTTGTCATCCACTTCTAATCTCGCCTGTTGACGCAATGATTGAATTTACTCCTACATAACCTTATTTGATTAATCAATTTAAAAAATTTAGACCAATTCTAATGGAGATATGTGCTTTGATGATATACATAGATATGTTGTGATCTTTCATTGAGAAATATTTGTCCATCTCGGTTTGTGGTATGAGTGTTAGACCAAAAAAACTCGTAAAATGAGGGTGGAGGATCCAAATCTTTTTCCTATACAATTATAATAAAAAAATTACTATAAGAATTAATATACATTGAACAAAATTTTGAACTTTCTATCTTAAATTAAATTTTGAAATAGAATGATAGAGATAGAGGTGTGATAATGTAATTTTCACATAATGTACAAAGTGTATGTTTAGTCCTGGTAGGGTTAGGGTTTCCTTCATGTATATATATACTCTTAATATTAATACAATTACCACGTTGCCTCCAAGTTTACATGGTATCAGAGCCAACAATTTTATTCCAACGCAATAATTGTCCAACAAGAGAAAAATTAGCATGTCCCAAATGATCATGCCAGGTATTGAGAGAAGCTAAATTGGCTGAAGGGAAAGAAGAACCCGTGGAGGAGTCCGATTTCAGTGCTGCCGCACATGAGGAGTATAGCCCATTATCACTCTGGCCTTTGTACCGAATGCTCCCCGTGTCCAAATCCTTGATCACAAAATGGCCAGCAAAGAATTCAACAGAGACAGGATTAGCATTAGTTAAAGCATAAACAGACAACAGATTATGAGAAGAATTTGGAACATGTAAAATATCACGGATTTGAAAGATGTCATTTCCAATTTTAAAGGCGGACTGACCGACTCTAAATATTGAGAGTTTTAAGCCATTACCAATTGTGACTTCCTCGGGACCTTGATACTCAGAGTGAAGATTCAGGTTTCCCAATTCGGAGGTCATATGATGAGAGGCACCCAAATCAACTACCCAAGATTGTGATGGAGCATGGCTTGCGGCAAAGTTGGAAGAGGGGCGAGTTGGGTTGGTTTCTTGGGTTAATTTGGGTGAGGAGCAGTCCCTGGCATAATGTCCAATACCTTTGCAATTGTGGCACGTTACTGTCTGAGGATCAAAGGCTCTGAAATTGGGCCATGAGTCATAACCGGAAGCATTGAAATTGTGCTGCTGCTGTCCCCTGTAATCCAAAAAATAGCTACTACCCCGTTCTGAAAAACTGCTGTTGCAGTCTGAAGAATAGCTGCTGCCCCGTCCTCTATACTTTCCACCACTACCCCTGCCTCGCTGTTGGTAGGGCTATTGGCGGGCAGCAACCATGGCCGTTGGTGGCAATTGATCAGCCACAGCGGCGGTTCTTTGTTGGTTCAGCCGGGCAATATTTCTCTCTTTGGTCAAAAGGAGCCCAAGTAAATCTTCCAACTCAATGGTTCCATCTTTGTTTCGAGGGTAAGATTAAATAACCGATAATCTTCACCCAAACCAGCAAGGATAGAATCAATGAAATCATCGTCTTGAACTCTCCAATTGGTCCTTAATGCTCTTCACTCGCAGCGTATAGGTTGTGATGATTCGGTTTTCTCACGACTAAGGGTCTGAAGTTGGGCTCTCAGATTACGGATTTGTGATCTAGACCTAGAAGAGTATGCTCTATTTAGTCGATTCCAAGCCTCAATGGCGGTGGGGGCATCTATAACTTGTGGCAATAAATTGGGTTCAATCGATGCAAATAACCAACTGAGTACCTGTTGATTTTGTTGTTCCCAAGCATCATATAATGGATTCCGAGTCTGATCTTCAAGAAACTCCGACGGGATGGATTGATTCGCGTCAATATGGTGCCACATCCGGCAACCTCTCAACATAGTGATGAACTGTGCTTTCCATAGACCAAAGTTCGACGAATTTAGTTTGCTCGTGATAAAGGTGGATGGATTTGAATATGTTATGGAAGGAGGTGGTGCGGCGGCAGAAATCACCGGTGTGGTGGTGAGGGGAACGGTTGAAACAATAGTCGAGCAAATTGATGTGTTAGGGGCGACGAAAACTACTGTGGAATCAGTGGCTGTAACCGACGGTAGGATTAGAGGAGAACTTGGATTGATGGTTGCCATGGCTGGATGAACGGCGGTGGTAATATGGAAGAGGGCGGCGGATGGAGTTAGGGTTAGGGTATCTCTGATTCTAAACATTCTATGTGCAACTCTTGTTCAATTAATAAAAGCTATAAATTACCTTTTGCTTTGTCAAAGTCTGAGTCCAAAGCTCCCATGGATTTAATTTGTGCTGATGTTTAGGGGCCAGCACCTACTATTTCTGTGGATGGCAATTCTTACTATGTCTTATTTCTTGATCACTATAGCAAATACTCTTGGATTTATTTCTTGAAACACAAGTCTGATGTAGCACCTATTTTTAAGCATTTTAAAACACTTGTGGAGAATTACTTTAACAATACCATTAAAGCTTTTCAGTCAGATGGGGGAGTGAATTTGTTGCTTTACAACCTTACTTTCGGGAACATGGCATCACATAAAAATGTCTTGTCCTTACACACTATTGATTGATAAATCCATGAATTCCAAACTTATAGCATCATTGAATGATCCAGGAATAGAACCCTCCAATCTATTATTCGATAAAGAGAGTTGAGTTAGAGATTGGAGGCCCCCAAGAGTGGGTGGGATAGTACCTGAAAATTGATTTCCAAAAAAATCGAGCAATGTAATAACTTTCAAATTGTCAATATCTAATGGAAGGGAACCACTAAAGAAATTTGATGACAAGTTATGTTCAAGGATATCTTTAAGCTTCCATATGGTTGAGGGGATTATAGAATTAAGTTTGTTAGATTGTAACTTGAGACTTCTTAGAGAGCTGAGATTTCCAAGGCATGAAGGAAACTTTTCAATTGTCATAGGAATGAATCCTCCTAAATTGTTATGTCCTATAGCCAAGAAAATCAAGCTACTTAAGTTGCCAATTTCTATTGGGAATGGTGCCTGTAAGTCCACTATAAGTAATGTCCATAAGGATAACGATAACAAATCCGAGTGCAAAAACTATCGATCCAATCGCCACTAGTGTTATCTTTGATTTTTTGGATTTATTATGATGTCTACTTTTGCAATAATGGACATGGAATCTAGGTGCCCCACAAAGTCCTCTATTTCCTAGAAATGATTGAGCTGAAAAGTTTCTAAACGGACCTCCATTAAACCATTGAATGACACATTGAAATACTTGAGATATTTTAGTTTCTCAAAGGACTGAGGGATTTCTCCAGAGAGATTATTGATTGATAAATCCATGAATTCCAAACTTATAGCATCACTGAATGATCCAAGAATAGAACCCTCCAATCTATTATTCGATAAAGAGAGTTGAGTTAGAGATTGGAGGCCCCCAAGAGTGGGTGGGATAGTACCTGAAAATTGATTTCCTGAAAAATCGAGCGATGTAATAACTTTCAAATTGTCAATATCTAATGGAAGGGAACCACTAAAGAAATTTGATGACAAGTTCAGTTCTAGGATATCTTTAAGCTTCCATATGGTTGAGGGGACTGTAGAATTAAGTTTGTTAGATTGTAACTTGAGACTTCTTAGAGAGCTGGGATTTCCAAGGCATGAAGGAAACTTTCCAATTGGCACAGGAATGAATCCTCCTAAATTGTTATTTCCTATAGCCAAGAAAATCAAGCTACTTAATTAGTTGCCAATTTCTTTTGGGAATGGTGCCTGTTAGTCCACTATAAGTAATGTCCATATATTGAAGGGAAGAAGATAGATTTCCTATGGAAATTGGCAGTGTAGCATTTAATGGATTTCCATCCAACAGTAATTCTGTCAATTTTTTGCAATTGGCAAATGAGGAGAATAAAGTGAATAAAGATTGACTATTGAGTTGATTGTCCCCCAAATTGAAAAGTTGGAGGTTTCTTAAATTACCAAGATCATCCGGAATCGAAGCAAAGAACGTGTTACCAGCCAAGTCTATCTCAATAAGCTTAGAGGCATTAGAGAGACAGATGGGAATAGGACCATCGAAGTGATTTGCTCCAATATAAAGTCCCTCAAGACTGGGAAGATAGAGACCAAAGCAGGGAGGAAGAACGCCTAAGATATTGTTAAGAGCCAAGTTCAACATCTTCATTGTTGAGATATTAAAAATGGTGGATGGAAGGTTTCCATCAAGATTGTTATCTCCAAGACCAAGATAAACAAGGTTACTCATTTGAAATGATGGAATGCTACCTGTCACAATTTATAAATAACCCATATGAATTATTTCAACTTGAAAAAAAAAAAAAAAAAAAAAATTTCTCTACATCTCGTTATGATGAATTTACCACTACTGGAATTTAACATATGTTAAGAATTTTACGATAAGAATACCTGTCAACATGTTCTTTGCCAAGCTAAGAATCCTTAACCGGGTGAGATTTCCAATACATGAAGGAATTTTGCCACCAATGAAATTTCTTTCCATTCCTAACCCCTCCAAATTTATAAGATTGCTAATGGACTCTGAAATTTCTCCTATATCAAATAAAGAATAACTTTGCAACTGGTTAATTACTTCAATTCATTGGTTCTATATATTCCAGTATTAACTACAATATTATCGAATAAACTTTGTATATTAAATTGGAATAGATACTCGGGGTGTTGAATTATACAATGTGAATACATGACAAATTCAATGATTGGAATAGAAAATGAAAATATCTACATATAAGATTGCTAATTGACTAAGGAATTTCTCCTATATAGAGATTAATAAAGAATAAATATCCAACTGGTTAATTACTTTAATTCATTTGTTCTATATAAGTCCATGTAAAGTATGTAGCTGCAATATTAATTTGTTTTTATTATTTGAAATTAGGATACGCAATATTATTAAATAAACTTTGCATCATATGGTGCAAATTAAATTTATTCAGAGCAAAATATCCATGTTAATTAAGATAGGAACTGAAGTAATGTGAATATATTTCATTTTATTCAAAATAAAGAATCAGCTATATACTTCATTCGTCCCAAATTGATAGACTACTTTTAATCTTTATGTAAATTAAGAAAAAATAGTTAAGTTAGTTGAATGAAAATTTTTATACATGATATTCCTACTTTACCCTTATCTAACTAACCAATAGGAATATATTATGTATTAATTAGCAACATTTTTTAATAAAGTTTGTATTGAAATTGAAAAAATATTTATAATTTCAAGTTAATAGTGATATAATTTGTTGATTTCTACCCACAACCAATATTCATAAATAAAAAGTTATTTATAATTTGGGATGAATCAAATTGGCAAAGTGGTTTAATTTTGGCTAATTTTTTTAACTTTTATGAAATAAGGCATCATTACCTTTGAAGTTGTTAGAGCCAAGATATAACTCTCGAAGCATGGTGAGATTTCCAAAATCCTTGTGCAAACCTCCTTCAAAATGATTGAGAGACAAAGATAAAATTTGTAACCTCTTGCATCTAAACAAAGTGGAAGTAATTGGACCACTCAATGAGTTCCCACTCAAATACAACCCTTCCAAAGAATGAAATTGAGCAAGCATATGTGGTGGAAGATGACCCGTCAAATTATTTACCGTGAGATCTAATATTCAAAGTGAAGACATGTTCTTACTGTAGGTTGTTGGAATGATTCTTGAAAACCAATTATTACTAAGATCAATTTCCTGACACGAAGAAATATTGAAGATACCAATAGGAAGAGCTCCCGAAAGCTGGTTGTTACTCAAGGTAAACAATTTCACGTCATAAAGGTTTCCAATCGATTCTAGAATTGGTCCTTCAAGATTATTGAAATCCAAGAAAAGACTATGGAGCTTTGAAAGGTTACATAATGATGTTGGGATAACACCTATGTGAAGAAATTTTGTTAACATAGATAGCGAAGTATTGTTTTCTTATAATTTAAACATTAGATTTAATAATGAAAATTAATAAAATCCACGTAAAAAGGGATAGGTAAGTGAAAGAGCAAACCTCCAAAGTTGTTAGACCTTAGATTAAGATATTCAAGTCGGGTGAAAGATCCAATCCATGAGGGGATAATCCCATTGAAAAGGTTGTAACCCAAGCGTAATCTCTTTAACCGGCGTAAGTTGGAAAGTTGAAGGGGCAGAGAGCCATGGAATTGATTTTCATACAAAGAGAGATTGACTAGGAATGAAAGGTTTCCAATTTGTGGAGAAATGGTCCCTGTTAGCCCCATGGTTTCAAGTACCACACCTCTAACTCTACGATGGCGAATTCCACAAGTAATGCCAATCCAATTGCAGACTGAAGTAGCCGAAGACCAGTTGGATGCTGACAAATTTTGAGGGTCATTTGTGATGTGAGCTTTGAAGGCAAGCAGTGCTTCCTCATCTGTGCTGATATTTGAGGTTCTGATTTCAGCTAGGCATATTAACAAACACAAGACATACAATGTAACAACCACCAACAATGACTTCATTTTCCCCATCACCAATTGAAACAGAACGACGAATTGGATCATATATAATTAAATCAGAAAGTAGGATATAATTTGTAAACACTTGCAGCAATACAATTAAATTTGTATTTGAATGGTATAGTATTTATAATCACAAGATGAAAATTGATGTATTTTGTTGGATTATCATGCATAATAAATAATAGTATAATAGAAAGATTAGAACTGTGAGTGAGGACAAAGCATGCTGGAAAGACACGTATTGGTTTGTGGGGATAGACGATCAGATCCAAGGGTGTTACAAGTTGGTATCAGAGCCAGCCCTCTCCCAGTACGGTGTGGTTCGGGGATGAACCAGGCGGAAGCTGGTGGGCCGGTAACCACCCGGTCCTAAGAGGGATGGCACCGGGGTGGATGGCCTGTGCAAGGAGGGGTGGCGCCGGGGCAGAGAAACCTGAGCAAGGAGCGACCCTAAAGGATGTCGATGGGGGCAGGAATGAACCGAATCTATACCGGAAGAGAGGGTTTCGAGACTATGCTGGTATGAGATGGTATAGTTGAGAAAGGCTAGATTTCGAGACTGTACTGGTATGGGACGGTATAGTTAAGAAAGGGCATAAGAGATTTGATAGGTACTACCTATACCAACAAGATGCATCTTCTTTTTGGCAGCCCATTCCGAAGTAACTTCAAAGTTAAGCGTGCTTGACTTGGGGAAATTTCAGGATGGGTGACCTTGTCAGAGATAATAATAAAAGCTATTATTGGGCCTTACCTACCAGCTTAAGCTTTTAGGTCAATTGGTTCCTTGACATGGTATCAGAGCTGCTTAGACCTAGAGGTCAAGGGTTCGAATCCTGATAGCTCCATTTGTTGATTAAAATTCAACACATGGCAGGATGGGCCTGTTGTATACGCTTCAAGCCCAAGGGGCATTCGCGTGCGACGGAGTGTCAAAGATAATAATAAAAGCTATTATTGGGCCTTACCTACCAGTTTAAGCTTTTAGGTCAATTGGTTCCTTGACAAGAACCAACTAAATTTGTATAAAAGAAAAGTTCTCAATAACTTGGGACGGACTAAAATGGAAAAGTACTCCAATTTGGGACGGAGAGAGTAATAAAAAACAGGGGATTGAATTATTCTTTAGCTGTAAACTTGATAAAATTAAGCACAATTATTCTATAATAAATGCTAGTAAATTAATTACATGTTATTTTGTGAGACTGTGGATGTAGAGAAAGTGAGAGCAAAAGAAACAATGCTTGAGAGTTATTGGGATGTTGGATAATACGGAGGACTTAATTGAGCTAACAATTATTTATTAATAGCAAACTGAAAGTTTTACAAAACACTAGCACTCACTCACTCACCACACACACACTTTAGAATACCTTGGATCCTTTTTACTTGGATTGATTTACAAATGAGAGGGGGGGAGAGGCCTATTGATAGCCATTCCACCTCCTTAACATGTGGTTCATATTAATTTGGAATATTCCTAGTATATTCTATTCAATAATGTACAAAATATATAGTAGAGGCGGTTTACAAGCTTTTAGAGGCAATTCTGGTGGTTTCCTACGGATTAAGCGTTACTTGAAGTTTCTGGCGGCTTTTGGAACCGAACAGCTACGGAATTTCCGTTGCTAACATGCTGGGCGCTGGGCTGGGCTGTGTCTGCTTGCACGCTGGGCTGTGCCTGCTTTGCGGCAGGCCACATTTTCCGCGCCAAACCTTCATTTTTCTTTAACTTTTGCCACACAACCACCCCTTCTTTGGCCCAATTATCATTTATTTGGCCTACGAGCCGCGTGCTAGGTGATGAATAAGTCAGTGACTTCTCATGGGAAACATTGGGTGTATAGCTTTAGGAAAAATCCTTGGGTTATTGTGTGCGTTTTTGAAAATACTCTTGTAAGTGTTCTTGGTACATCAATAATAAAAAACTTCTCATCTCCCATGGATATAGGCTCGAATTGGCCGAACTACATAAATTTTTTGTGTCATTTATTTTTCTTTATAATTGGTTCAATTAATTTACATAAACTAAGAGCTGAAATAAGAAAACTAAGAAATGCGAAGCAAACACTCTCTATTGACAAAGGTTCCAGGTTCATGAAATTTTTGCAATTGGCCAATGAGGAGAATAAGGTCAATAATGATGGGCTGTTGAGCTTATCCTTGGACAAACTGAGAAATTGAAGATTTCTTAAATTACCAAGAGCAGTAGGAATAGAGCCAAAGAACATGTTTGAACTCAAATCCTTATTAGTGAAATTAGAGGCATTAGAGAGTGAAATGGGAATAGGACCACTGAACATATTTCCTACCATATAAATTTCCTCAAGATTGGGAAGATGAGGGCTGTTTTCTCCAACATATAAATTTCATCACTTTGACTTTAATTATATTATTAATTGGTGGTAGTAATAATTCATGATTTGTTCATAGTTCTATTGCGAATAAATAGAAAATAACAAAACTGTCATAATTTAATTTGAGAACGGGAGCCTAATGATTATTAACTTAATTATATTAAATTATGGAAACTTAATTGACATTATAATAATTATTAAATATAGTTGATAAAACATTAATATATAGTTGATATTTAATAAGATTGTTTCAAAATCTTGACTATACTACTAATTTCTACCTTTATATATGTCGGGTCTTACATGTATTTAAGTGGGCTTGGGCTTGGGCTTGGGCTTTCAAAGTCCGGTCATGTTTTTTTTTCCCCTTAACCTAAGAAATTTGTTAGTTCATGAGCTAATTCCCTATCAGAAGCATTGCTGCAATTTTATTTACTTTACGTAGAATATGCAACTGCTCTTCAGATTTAATATAATTTGAAAATAATTGAGAACCCAAAACACCAAATAAATGGAATTACAGCTCTCTTGTTAATTATATATATATATATATATATATATATATATATATATATATATATATATATATATATATATATACGTGTCTTTTTTTTTTTTTTTTTTAAAAAAAAGGCTATAACTTTTTATTAATGTGTTGTGTTATTATGGTTAATTAGGAAAATTAATTAATTAATGTGTTGTTGTAGCCTAATGACTATTAATCAATATGTAATCTACATTACTGTTTAATATTTATAATTGCCGTAAATTTAAAATTAGTTCTATACTTTGTAATTTATATATGTGTCAATTAAGGTTAAAAAGGATTTATGAAATGACAAACAAATCAATGAACATTTCAACAATAATAGTGAAATTCGAACCCAAATGAGTCCCTTCATTACATAGAAATCGCCTAGATTGGCTATCTTAAATTAATAGATTCGTTGAATTAGAACCTTGTACGTGGAACGTACTTGGAAGAGTAGGTAGTGGCTTACATGTGCCTTGAAAATCCAATTCGACATTTTGGGAGTCAACAAAATGTAAAATAGAATGTCATTCTTTTTTTCTCCATCCAACTCAATTTTTTCCCTGCTCATTGATACTCATTTATGACAAATTGCTCGAATAAAGGAAAGTTATCTAGAACATGAGCACCATAAATTCTTTTCTAATTTTTTATTTGATACATACTAATATTATATGGATGATTACATATTTATTAAGTCTGTTGAACATCCTTTACAAACTTTACTTGGATCTTGATGAGAGCACTATGAGCATCCTTGCTAGTTAGCCTTCCCTCGGGTAAATCTGCACAGCACATTAAGGCCAATTCCATAATCGATGATATGCAATCTGTCTTTGCCAAATAATGTCGTTCGTTGACCCTTAGCAAATTAGGATCTGCAAGTTGAGTGACTCCATAAGGTAATGAATCTTTGATCCATTGCTTGATGCTCATTTCTTCATTAAACATCTCATCTGTAGGCTTTCTTCTAGTAAAAGTTTCCATCAACAATATACCAAAGCTGTATACGTCGCCCTTTACAGACACAAGTCCTTCTGATCCATACTCTGCATCATATTTTGTTTAGTCAACATACTATAAGAAATTATAGATTCAACTTATATACAAAAAAATAAAAATAAAATATCAAACATCACCTGGTGCCATGTACCCAACAGTAGCAAGAGTCAAAGTTTGTATGACAGATTGATCTCTAATGAGTTTTGATATGCCAAAATCACTAACATGAGCAACCATATCCTCATCTAGAAGGATATTACTGGGCTTCAAATCACAATGGACAATAGGTTCTGAAGAACCATGATGAAGATATTCAAGTGCTGATGCAACATCAATCATTATGTTTACTCTCTGCAGAATATCCAAAAAATAGTTGTGAGAATACAACCACTTCTCCAAGCTCCAATTGGGCAGAAACTCCATGACTAAAGATTTAAGCTCGGTGGTGCAACAACTGGTGATTATTTTGACAAGATTTCTATGGCGAATCCTACGGAGTATTTCACACTCCACATCAAAACTCTTGAATGCTCCTTTACACTCCAAATTATAAACCTTGACTGCTATGTGCATCCCATTAGAAAGGGTCCCTTTGTATACCGAACCAAAACTTCCCTTACCAAGCAAGTTCACCTCATCAAATTTATCAGTTGCTTGTTCAAGCTCCTGACTTGAAATTCTTTTCCATGTTGGAAAAGGTAGCAAATGCTCGTGATGAGTCAACAATCTTGTTTTCCTCTTCCTGTACCAAATAAGGATAACAATAACAGATCCGAGTGCAAAAACTATCGATCCAATCGCCGTTAGTGTTATCTTTGCTTTTTTGGATTTATTCTGATGTCTAGTTTTGCAATGATGGACATGGAATTGAGGTGCCCCACAAAGTCCTTTATTTCCTAGAAATGATTGAGCTGAAAAGTTTCTAAATGGACCTCCATTAGGAATTTCTCCTTGTAACCCATTGAATGACACATTGAAATACTTGAGATATTTTAGTTTCTCAAAGGACTTGGGGATTTCTCCAGAGAGATTATTGATTGATAAATCCATGAATTCCAAACTTATAGCATCACTGAATGATCCAGGAATAGAACCCTCCAATCTATTATTCGATAAAGAGAGTTGAGTTAGAGATTGGAGGCCCCCAAAAGTGGGTGGGATACTACCGGAAAATTGATTTCCTGACAAGTCGAGTGATGTAATAACTTTCAAATTGTCAATATCTAATGGAAGAGAACCATTGAAGGAATTCGATGACAAGTTCAGTTCAAGGATATCTTTAAGCTTCCATATGGTTGAGGGGATTGTAGAATTAAATTTGTTGGATTCAAAATTGAGACTTCTTAGAGAACTGAGATTTCCGAGGCACGAAGGAAACTTTCCAGAGAGCTTGTTTCCTCCAAAATATATGTCACTCAAACTCCGTAAACCACAAAATTCAGAAGGTATGGACCCTTGTATTCTATTTGACTGCAGATATAAACCTTGAAGCTTCCTCAAATTTTCAATTGTCACAGGAATGAATCCTCCCAAACCGTTATTTCCTATAGCCAAGAAAATTAAGCTACTTAAGTTGCCAATTTCTTTGGGAATGGTGCCTGTGAGTCCACTCTGAGCAATGTCCAAACGCTGAAGGGAAGAAGATAGATTTCCTATGGAAATTGGCAGAGTAGCATTTAATGGATTTCGATCCAAAACTAAAGATATCAAATTTTTGCAGTTGGCCAATGAGGAGAATAAAGTGATTAAAGATTCACTATTGAGGTGATTGTTCGCCAAATTAAGATGTTGGAGGTTTCTTAAATTACCAAGATCATTAGGAATAGAACCAACGAACGTGTTACTACCAAAGTCTATTCCAATAAGCTTAGAGGCATTAGAGAGAGATATGGGAAAAGGACCATCCAAGTTATTGTCTTCAATATAAAGCATCTCAAGATTGGGAAGATGAAGACCAAAGCTGGGAGGAAGACTGCCTGAGAAATTGTTAATATGCAAGTCCAATACGTTCAATGTCGAGATATTAAAAATGGTGGAAGGAAGTATTCCATCAAGATTGTTCTCTCCAAGAAGAAGGAAAAAAAGGTTGCCCATTTGAAATGGTGGAATGCTACCTGTCGCAATTTATAAATTACCTACATTAATTATTTCAACTTAAAAAAAAAAAATTTCTCTACATCTCGTTATTACGAATTTACAAGTAATAGAATTTAACATATGTTAAGAGTTTTACAAAAAGAATACCTGTCAACCTGTTTTCTGCCAAGCTAAGAATCCTTAACCGGGTGAGATTTCCAATAGATGAAGGAATTTTACCACCAATGGAATTTGCATCCACAATTAACATCTCCAAATTTATAAGATTGCTAATTGACTCTAAAATTTCTCCTGTATCGAATAAAGAATAAATTTGCAAATGGTTAATTACTTCAATTCATTTGTTACATATATTCCAGTATTTACTACAATGTCATCAAATAAACTTTACAAATTAAATTAAGATAGATACTTTGGGCTATGAGAGGGGTGTTGAAGTATACAATGTGAATATATGACAAATTCAAGGATTGGAATAGAAAATGAAAATATCTACATATAAGATTGCTAATTGACTTGGGAATTTCCCCTATATAGATTAATAAGGAATAAATATGCAACTGGTTAATTACTTTAATTCATTTGTTCTATTTAAGTCAATATTATCAAATAAACTTTGCATCATATAGTGCAAATTAAATTTATTTGCTCAGGGCAAAATATCCATGCTAATAAGATAGAAACTGAAATAATGTGAATATATTTCATTTTATTCAAAATAAAGAATCCATGATGGATTTATATATATTTTGAAGTTTACAGATGCTTTCAACACTGTATATAATCCTTTCAAGTTTATAGATGCTTGAATGATCTCACTAACTATATACTTCACTCGTCCCAAATTGATAGACTACTTTTAGCTTTTACGTAAATTAAGAAAAAATAGTTAAGTTAGTTGAAAGATAATTTTTGTACATGATATTCCTACTTTACCCTTATTTAATTAATCAATAGGAATATAATGTGTATTAATTAGCGACAATTTTTAATAAAGTTTGTATTGAAATTGAAAAAATATTTATAATTTCAAGTTAATAGTGAAATAATTTGTTGATTTCTACCCATAACCAATATTCATAAATAAAAAGTTATTTATAATTTGGGATGAATCAAATTGGCAAAGTGGTTTAATTTTGGCTAATTTTTTTAACTTCTATGAAATAAGGCATACCTTTGAAGTTGTTAGAGGCAAGATATAACTCTTGAAGCATGGTGAGATTCCCAAAATCCTTGTGCAAACCTCCTTCGAAATGATTGGAAGACAAAGATAAAATTTGTAACCTCTTGCATCTAAACAAAGTGGAAGGAATTGGACCACTTAATGAGTTCGCACTCAAATACAACCCTTCCAAAGAATGAAATTGAGTAAACATATGTGGTGGAAGACGACCTGTCAAATTATTTACCGTGAGATCTAATCTTCGAAGTGAAGACATGTTCTTACTGTAGGTTGTTGGAATGATTCCTGACAACCAATTATTACTAAGATCAATTTCCTGACACGAAGAAATGTTGAAGATATCAACAGGAAGAGCTCCCGAAAGCTTGTTGTTACTCAAGGAAAACAATTTCATGTTATAAAGGTTTCCAATCAATACTGGAATTGGTCCTTCAAGATTATTGAAATCCAAGAAAAGACTATGGAGCTTTGAAAGGTTACATAATGATGTTGGGATAACACCTGTGTGAAGAAATTTTGTTAACATGGATAGCTATTATTGTTTTTTTATAATTTAGACATGTTCCAAAACAAATATTCTATTAACTATACAATAATGAAAAATAATAAAATCCATGTAAAAAGTGAAAGCACAAACCTCCAAAGTTGTTAAACCTTAGATTAAGATATTCAAGTCTGGTGAAAGATCCAATCCATGAGGGGATAATCCCATTGAAAAGGTTGTATCCTAAGTCTAACAACTTCAACTGGCGTAAGTTGGAAAGTTGAAGAGGCAGAGAGCCATGGAATTGATTTTTATCCAAAGAGAGATTGACTAGGAATGAAAGGTTTCCAATTTGTGGAGGAATGGTCCCTGTTAGCCCCATGGTTTCAAGTACTACACCTCTAACTCTGTGATGGCGAATTCCACAAGTAATGCCAATCCAATTGCAGACTGAAGTAGCTGAAGACCAGTTGGATGCTAACAAATTTTGAGGGTCATTTGTGATGTGAGCTTTGAAGGCAAGCAGTGCTTCCTCATCTGTGCTGATATTTAAGGCTCTGATTTCAGCTAGGCATATTAACAAACACAAGACATACAAGGTAACAACCACCAACAATGACTTCATTTTCCCCATCACCAATTGAAACAGAACGACGAATTGGATCATATATAATTAAATCAGAAAGTAATAGGATATAATTTGTAAACACCGAGTTGATATATAATTACTCAATGATAAGTGATAGTTAACCCAAGTCAAGTCAAGTCAAGTCATTGTTTCTATCTAAGTGATGGAATTATATGCAAATTTTCCACAAGAAAATATGTTTACCTACCCGACCCATGTGAACATGTATTTTTGCCGCTTTTTCTTCCAAAGCTGATTGACTTAAGTCAATGAATGACCTCACCTTAAGAGCATAAACAATTGAATTATTTTTACTTCTATAGTTAATAAATTCAAGTGTACATATAAGAGATACATACTATGAATAGTTTTATTGAGAAGATTTTAATTAGCTAAGGAAAAAAAAAAGTTTTAACTTACATAATAAGGGCAATTTTGCTTTTATATGAAAAATAAATGGAAGGATAAAGTGTCGATTTCAATCAAATTTAAGGACTTTAAAATATATATATATATAAATATATATAGATTGCGTTGTAGTATACTCCCTCTGGTCACAAATGTAAGTCATTTTGGGCTTGTGCACCAATTTTAAGAAACTATTAATAAGTGATTAATGAGTCAAAATTTTATATTTCTCGTTCCTTAATTTACGCTCAAATTAATTAACTATCTCCTTTTAGCCAATGAATTTTTATTATTCTTTTTAATTATATCTTAGATACTGTGTTTATAGTAGAATTAATTGCTAAAAGAGAATAAGAGTATTAAAAAAAAAATAGTAATTGACAACAGTTAATTATGAGTAAAATGACTTGTATTTGTGACTTTTTTTCAAAGCCTAAAAATGCAGTTAATACTAAATTTTTAATATATATATATATATACACGTCCTACGTCCTTCCTTTATTGCTTTGCTAGTTGTTTGCTTGCTTTCTTTCTTTCTTTTCTTTCTTTTCTTTTTTTCTTCCTTCCTTTCTTGCTAGTTGTTTGCTTTCTTTCTTTTCTTTTTTTCTTTTTCTTTTTGTAAAACTTTTCCGTCTTTTTTTTTTTTTTTTTTTTTTTTTTTCTAACAGGAAATGGTGCATATTTCTACACGCCAAGTCGAATTTCAAATTACTCCCTTTCATTCATGATAAATAACAGTTAAGGTTGTTCAATAACATTAATTACGTATTACATATGTTATTAAAATGAGTGATTTACTATTAATATTTCTTTCCGTAAACTCTACTTTTTATGTCAAATTTCTTTTTCACTTTTGTATCCGCGAAGTTACTTTCACCCTAATTCATCAAAATTTAGCGTCACTATATTGATGTGACAAGTCAATATCAATTCTAAAATGCCATTGCAGCACTATGTCAGCTCCAACAAATTTTGAATTTCAATTTTTGTCATTTTTTTTGAATAATGGTGCATAAGTGGGTGTCATGTTTGTGACTTGTATCAGTATTTTTATTGTTCGGAGTTTATGTGATACTTTGCAAGAAGGTTTGACTTAGTTTTGACTTGTTTTGTTGTTATTAAGGAGCTAAATTTTAACGAATTAGGGCGCTTTATTAATACAAAAGTAAAAGTTTAGTGGCTTTATTAACACAAATTAAAGTTTGGTGATAGTGGATGCAGAAACTCTAAACTTCAGTGACCATCGGTGCAATTTACCGCATAATCCATTCCATCTTTAAGAAGTACGATATCTCCATTGGCTGCAATTGCTCGATTTCCCCTCCAATTTGCCCCACTTAGAGTCCCAATTGTAGCACATTTCAATTTGTTTGATTAATTTATTACCTTTGCTTTCTATTTTTCCTTCATTTTAAAATGAGAGATAATATTGCCGAATTTATAATTATTTTCTCCAATCTTGCTCCTTTCATCTTCCCTGTTGATTTAATTAATACTATTTTAGAGTATTTTAGGATGTAGACTTTATTTAATTAATCAACTATTAATTAATTAATTACACATTATTATTTTTCTATTGGTTGAAATATGATTTGTTATGATTTTATTGACTTGATATATATATGACTTGGTGTTCCAAACATACACTAAAATTTCTCGCCCGCTATAATCTTCAAGTGCATATCTAAGTGACTAAAAATTTAGCAAGTAAACGTATAAGAGTTTTACGAAACAACTCGAGATTTTATTTTTTTCTTTGGCAGTAAACTAGATCAAATTAAGCACAAAATATAGTGTAATAAATGCTAGTAAATTAATTGCGTGTTTGTGAGGTCTTAATTAATTAAATTATACTAGAGTTATAATTTGGAGTGTTTATCTGTTTAGGGCATGCCGACTTGTAATAAGTCAAGTAATGATTGTCTTTATCTGTCTAGTGTTGCAGACTTGAGAGCTACCCTTTATGCTAATTTAATGGGAGCTACACTTAATGGGGTCAATGCCTATCTAATTATGCTGAAATTCCACCATATAATTACTATCCATTTATGCTTTGCTAAATGGATCCATTTCCAATGTAATCTAGACTACTGAGTGACATATGTAAATAATCTAATGATATGAACCATCGTGGTCTCAATACATGCTATCGAAATTTTCACCAAAACAAACAAAATTTGGCGTAGGCTGGAACTGAACACAAAATCAAGGGATATAAATTCTTTACCATTTGGGATTAATATCTGTGTATTGATACATACTAGAAAAGAGCAAAATTAACAATATGGCAAAACACATCCTAAGCTTTCTAAATTTTCATGAATTTTGCAATTGGTTTTTTTGACAATTTTTAACGCGTGAGTACAATGTGACAACCACCAACAATGACTTCATTTTCACCAATAGAAACAGAACGACGAATTGCATCAGAAAGCTGATTGACTTAGGTCAATATCATGAGTGATAATGGCAAACAGCTACATCTTGTAGTGGAGAATGATGACAGCTTTATTCCACTTTCAACAAAGACTAAACAAAACACTACTTTTAATTCAAGTCAATTCAAGTAAATAAATTCTTATTATTCTCTTTAATTATATTTTGGATACTGTGTTTATAGTTAATTAATTGCTAAAAGAGAATTAGTAATTGACAACAATTAGTTATGAGTAAAACGATTTGTATTTGTGACTTTTTTTCAAAGCTTAAAGACTTATATTTGTCACCGAAGGAAGTAATATATAAAAGGGCATTTTACATAAATACTTACTTTTTGGTACCATATAATATTTTTACCTCAAAAGAAAACGTTTGCATAAATACATTAAAAACTTTTCAAATTTTCAAAAATACCTAAAACAAACATTTCATTTTTACCTGACTCATCCACAAATAAACAATAAAACAAAAATAAAAATTTCCAAAATACTTTCTCTACTTTTTCCACATTTCTCTCTCATTTTTTTATAATTTTTTAATCTAATTTCACATTTATCTCTCAATCCGTTTATTTTTTTGTCATGCGATTTTAGAAATTTTTTTTTATTTTTTTTTATCTTCGAAACAAGATCCATATGTATATATTTTTTCTGATATTTTTTTTCACTAAGGTATAACTAATTATACCTTTGTATCTTAAGGTATAACTAAGGTATAACTAAAGTATAAGTAAGATATAATCAATGTAACAGTATATCTTAAAGGTATAACTAAGGTATAATTAAGGTATAACTAAGGTATAAACAATGTAATAGTATATCTTAAGGTATAATTAAGGTATAACTAAAGTATAATTAATGTAATAGTATATCTTAAGGTATAGCTAATGTATAATTAATGTATAACTAAGGTATAATCAATATAATAGTGTATCTTAAGATATAATTAAGGTATAAGAAATGTATAATCACTGTAATAGTGTATCTTAAGGTAGAAGTAAGGTATAATGAATATAATAATGTATCTTGGGGTATAAATAAGGAATAATTAGTTTGGCACACAATTTCATCTCTAATGATAATTACACTACTTTTGAATCGTAAATCGGCCAAATTTCTAATCCATAATTAATAATTAGTTTGGCAGAGGATTTCTTAGTTCCTTAGTAGTAGGGGCAATGATCGGAAAGACAATTGTGGGCTTAATTTGGAGGTGGAATAAGATTAATATGACAACTGCAAAGGAAAGAAGAATAAAACACAAAAGACATATTTAAGAAAAACAATTATTGATTGTGGCATATAAAAAGCCACATTTAGAAAAAAACGTATCTTGGAAAATAGAAAAAGGTATGGAAAGAAAACTAAAGTTAAAAGTACTGTATTTTCAACAATTTCCCTATATAAAAATGCAGTGAATAATAAATTGTGTCAATAAACATTGAACCCAAGCGCAGCCCAGCTCGATATAAATTTAGGTAGGCTCGGGCTCAGACCTAAAAACAAATCTTAAGCCCAGTCCAACCCTACTTATAATATATTTAATATCAAAATTAATTAATAATATAATATATTTTTTATATAAAAAAATATTATAAATTATATATTATTACAATGCTTATTGACTTGACTTGGGTGCAAAGCGCAAACACCTAACTCAAGTCAAGTCATTGCTTCTTTCCCTTATGCCACTCCATTAACTTGAAAATTAACAAAGGAATCTAATTAAATATCAAACAAAAATTAAGATATATGTGAACCTCTTTTATTCAAATGTATAATTGCCATCCTAATTTTGATTATTCTCTATCTAAGTGATGGAATTATATGCAAAGTTTCCACAACAAAATATGTTTCCCATGTGAACATGTATTTTTGCCGCTTTTTCTTCCAAAGCTGATTGACTTGGGTCAATGAATGATGACAGGTGCCGAATCTGTCAAATATAATTTTATAATCTCGTCTTTTCCTAAAACAATTTATTTGTAGTAGGTGGTAAGTCGAGGTCGTGTCCCAAAGGATTAACGATTTAATTTGCTTCTCAAAAATAACCAATCGGTTTATTTCAAAATTTGTAAAAGATAAAAAAAAGGGGGGTTCTAGTGAAGATAATGCAGAAAAATAAAATTATTTAAAAGTGCAATTGAGCAAAAGTAAAAATCAGGAGATATAACAATTAATTAACAATTCAATTGAAAGTTTCTTCGATGGCATCTCATCATTGTTTGATCATAGACTCGACAAGCGGATTCAAATCTCAAAATTCCAATTCGGTTAAAGTTCTAGGCTTCGTGCTTTCGAACCAGTTTTTCCTTAAGTGAAACAGAACAAGACGACTTAATTAAGTTTCTTTTCCAAATCAAATAATCCTTCCTTCGTGGTTTAGGATTCAATTTGTTGAAAACTTTAAGATCTAGAAAAACCCAAATTAAGTTAATCAATTCTTCGTGATATTGATTCAAACTTAAATCTTGTTTTCTTTTGAATGTTCTAGCAAATAAAAGAAATAAACGATTGCGTATTTACTTCTTGTTATTCAACTGAATATCAAACCCTAATTAAATCAATTGGCCTTTTGATTAATTAGAAAACTTGATATTAGAGATCGGATTTCTCTTAGGCAAGAAAACAAAATATAGAATTTCGAAATTAAATGGTTAAGAACAATAAATCTCACAAACAATCGATGATAAACCAAACGAAACTTTCAATTGAAAAAGAAAAAGTTAGTTACTCATTGTTTGAGTAACCACTTACAAGCTAAAAGAAAAATGCTGAAAATAAAAAGAATGGAGGCTAGGGTTAACAATCCCCAAAAATAAGAAATAAAGAAGTAAAAGAATTGATGCCTAAAGAGTTCTCCTCCTACCCTATTTATACAAATTTCGACCTAGCTAGATAAGACCAGTAAATGCTATCCTAAAATAAAATTCGAATTTCAAAATAAGGAAAGCTGAGCTGTGACTGAATCCGGCGCTTAGCCTTGGGCAAGGCTAAGCTTGCAGTTCCCACAATTAGCTGAACACTTGACTCCAGCCCGAAAATGCTGCTACTTTTGCTCCAACAGTTGTGAATTTCCCAAATAGCTCCTGAACAACCAAAAATACAAAGTCTGATATATTTACCCCAAAATAAAGAAAACCTAAATAGGAAAAAGGGATAAATAGCCAATAAAATTCCCAAAATAGTAGGCATAACAAATACCCCCACACCTAAACCAAACTTGTCCTCAAGTGCTAAAAACTGATTTGGAAAAATTCAGCCCTCTCTAAAGTAATTCACCCCAGCAAGAATTTCTAAGTTTTCATGACTTGAATTGACACTCCGAACCATGATTACCCACCACACACTGCATTGCTTCATAAAACTCAAGATAAACACTTATAATTAATCATCATACCAAGGCAATTTCGGGACTCCTCAATCACAATCAATTGTTCTTGCATTCTTACTTAACATCAATTAGACCTTAACCACTAACCAAATCCTTGTTTGTCAAAGCTAAAGAGAAATTAAAATTTTATAGATATGCAGCAGCTTTTTTTTTTTTTTTTTTTTTTTATTTATTTTTATGCAAAAATTGTCTTATTTCGGAGAGTATGCATATCGAGGCATTCCCGGTTACTGAGCCGAGTACCCCCGACCACATTACCCTTCCTAACGGCTACTAGCTCGGCCCTTAACCATTTTGGACAGCGGGACCAGTGCATAAAGGCAGCATGCTACAATTATTGTCTCTCAAAGCAATTTAAAACAAGAACAGTTAGAATCAGGCTTTCTTTGGTCAAAGCAAGAATGCAAGATGCATAGAAAAATTTTTGAGTCCCTAATTACCTAAGCTAGGACTTTCTTTATAAAATGCTATATCAAGGAAAAATTTAGCAATAAGTGATGGTGTTTTTGCAAGAGTTAATGGAGTGCAATAAAAACAGAAAACCAGAATTTTCTATCATAGGACAAATACAATCTCCTAAGGCTAAATGTTTTTGCAAAATCAGCCAAGCAAAGAGAAACAATGACCCATTCCAGCAAACCACAAGTTAATCCCTCCCCCACACCTAGAATCTACTTGCCCCCAAGGAGATAAAATAAAGCTTTAAAAGATAAGAGGGAAAGAAGACGACCTGGAGGGACTGCGTGGCTGCCCAAAAAATTTTTATGGTGGTGGAGTAGGCGGTTCAAACCCAACATGGGCAAACCAAGCTTGGATTTGAGTTTGGATTTGCTGTACCATTCTGGTCAAGGAATCGATGCTGTTCTGCAAGTGCTGAATCTCATTTGCCGCAGCTGGAGGCGCTTGAGAAACGGATGGAATCGAGGGCATAGCTGCTCTAGTGCTCGTGGTAGCCTCCGGGAGTTTTCCTGCATCCACAAAAGAAAAAGTACCATCCTCGCCCTTGGCGATTAAACGCATCTCACAAAGCATACGTATGTCCAACAGAAGCATATCAGCCACTTTACAAAAATTGTTATTTTTAACATCGAAATTGTGCAAATTGACAGCTAAGGCAGTAATATAAGAACCGAGGTATAGCTTCTTTGGGTTCTTGACTAATTTCTTGAATTTCAAAGCTATCCAGTAACCTATGTTTACTGCTTTCCTGTTTTCCATACACCAAAGGAAAAATAATTCTGCCTTTGTAATAACAGTTGTGTCATCATTCCTACCAGAGTAGGTGTAGGCGAGAAACCTATGGATTAGTCTAAGGGCAGGACTAATAATTAAATTGGCTTTAGATTTGCCGGGCTTAAATTCAACACTATCATCTGCACATAATTGGTTAAAGACTAGAGAGGCATTGAAATCAGCAGGGTAATCACAGAGCAAATTGTCAAATTCTTGTGAAGCAATTAGATCAGTACTCATTATTCCTAGGGCTGATGTGAATTGTGAAATAGACAAGTTGTGAAGCACACCAAACAGTTGGAAAGTAATGCATGGCTCCCTCACAGAAAAGTTGGCCTTACACATGTCAAAATTGAAACTACTATAGAACTCCAAAGTCAGTGCATCAAAAATTGGTTGATTGAAAGTTACAAATTTCATCCATCCAATGTTGAACAGAAAATTAAACACCTCTTCCCTAACATTCAGTTCATTTAAAGTGGGAACATGCAATGATCTTGCAGAAATGAATTGAGCGTTAAGTAGAGAAGTGTACCTGGTAGCATGTTCAGTGTTGTTGAATTGAAGATTGGCTCTTGGTCGAAAATGGGATCGTCCTCCCTGCATCCCAGCCCTGGTTTTCTTTGTTTTCTTTGGAGGAGGTGCAGACTCCCTGGAAGAATCGCTATCAGACGCAGAGGATAGACTCAGGTTGGATTCTGTTGAGGAGGATTCAGAAATTGGCCGCTTCCCTTTTGCTCTAGAAGGTTTCGTCACCTGCTTGCTGGTGTAGGTGGTAGGCTGATTCCTGTTTGGAGTTTTTGATTTCTTTGCTGCAGGTTGTGACGGCTGCTTCTTCTTCTTCTTTGGCGGTGATGGAGCTTGGACCGGTTCTAAACTTCCTTCTTCTTGCTGCGTTTCGTCCTCAACGCCTCGTTCACTGTGTTCGTTCTCGGGATGCGCGCTTTCGTCCGGTTGAGCACCCAAGGTCAGATCTTCGATATCCCCTGTTCTTTCGATGGTGGCGCGCCGTCTTCTCTTCGCCGGCTGTACTGGTGGCGGGCGATTAGAGAGCTGCGGCTCTGTCTCGACGGCGGCCTGCTCTGCTTCAGGAAGGGGAGACGGCGAGGAGGCTGGAGGTGGCGGACTGGGTGGTTGGGGGTCGGCGATCGGTGATGGACGGCTGGAACCTCTTTTGGCCGTCGATTTCGAACGAGCCATGGTTGGGTTTCGCAAAAAGGGAAAAAGAGAGGGCTTAGGGTTTTATGATTTGCAGAGAAGTGAGGGGTAGAGATGAAGATGGGTGTGTAAAGGATAGAGATAATGGGCCGGCTGTACACTAAAAAGGGCTTTAAAAATTTTTTTCTTTTATCCAAAATAATTACCCTTTTAAGTGATGGTAAAATTTGAAATATCTCCACACATAGAGCTTTATATCTCCAGGCCCAAAACAAGCTTTAAATCAACTGAACTCTTTTCTCCTTAATAAGCCCCTGAAAACCCAGATTTAGCAGAAAGTTAGAAAAAATTAAGGTAGAAGATGAGAAGAAAATAAAAAAAATAAATAAAAGAAAATAATTCAAACTAAGAGAAAGAAAAAGCCTGGTCATCAGCCTTGGGCAAGGCTAATCTTGGGTTGCCTCCCGTTAGCGCCTCTAGTTAACGTCTATGGCCAGACAATGTACATTACTTAACCCCGCTGCTCTGGTGCCATTAATTGTACCTCTTCCGCACTGTGAGCCTCAAATCCTTCATAAAACGGTTTCAACCGATGTCCGTTCACTTTAAAAATTTTTCCGGTTTCAAGACTGCAAATTTCTACTGCACCGTGATCATGTATCTTTTGCACCACGAAAGGGCCTATCCATCGCGAGCGCAATTTCCCTGGAAACAATCTGAGTCTAGATTGAAAAAACAGCACTTTCTGACCAATTTGAAATTGTTTCCTGCTGATCATTTGGTCATGAAGTTGTTTAACTTTCTTTTTGTAAATGTAGGAGCTTTCATACGCCTCATTCCGTAATTCCTCTAGTTCCATCAGCTGTAACTTCCTTTGCTCCCCTGCCATGTCGTAGGATAAATTACATTTCCGAACTGCCCAAAAAGCTTTGTGTTCCAATTCGACCGGTAGATGGCATGGTTTACCAAACACCAATCGATACGGTGACATTCCGATCGGAGTTTTAAAGGCAGTCCTGTATGCCCACAATGCATCTTCCAATTTAGTGCTCCAATCAGTCCTTGTGAAATTCACCGTTTTCTCCAGAATGGTTTTAATTTCTCTGTTGGAAACTTCTGCTTGCCCATTGGTCTGTGGATGATAAGCTGTTGACATCCGGTGACTCACTCCATATTTCTTTAACAGTGCTGTCATGATTTTATTGCAAAAATGCGTCCCACGATCACTGATAAGAATTCTTGGCGTTCCAAATCTACAAAAAATGTTAGCTTTGACAAATTTAATCACAGTTGCAGCATCATCTTTTCTTGTGGCCTTTGCTTCAATCCACTTTGAAACATAATCAACAGCCAACAGAATATAGGAATTGCCAAAGGAATTAGGAAAAGGACCCATGAAATCAATTCCCCATACATCAAATATTTCGCAAGAAATAATTGGAGTAAGAGGCATTTGGTTTTTCTGACTTAAGTTACCTGTTTTCTGGCAATTAAAACATGACTTACAATACAGGTATGAGTCTTTGAATATTGTTGGCCAGAACAAACCGCTCTCAAGAACTTTCCTAGCTGTACGTTTAGGTCCAAAATGCCCTCCACAGGCTTCGGTATGGCAAAATTGCAAAACAGATTGTACTTCGCTTTCGGGAACACATCTGCGTATGATTTGGTCTGAGCACTGCTTCCATAGATAGGGGTCGTCCCATACATAGTACTTGGCATCCCGTCTAAGTTTATCTCTGTCATGGGCTGAAAATTCCTCCGGAAAAAGTCCTGTAACCAAATAATTTACCAAATCAGCATACCAAGGAATTATAGTGTCTACAGCAAATAAATTTTCATCTGGAAATTGATCATTTAAAGGGCAATCTTCCTGTTTAGACATTATTCGACTCAAATGGTCAGCCACCAAATTTTCGCTGCCTTTCTTGTCCCGAATTTCAATGTCAAACTCCTGAAGTTGTAAAATCCAACGTATCAAACGTGGCTTCGATTCCTTCTTGTTCAGCAAATATTTTAGAGCTGCATGATCAGAAAAAATTATTACTTTAGTGCCCAATAAATATTGACGGAATTTTTCTAAAGCAAAAACTATAGCCAAAAGTTCTTTTTCTGTTGTCGAATAATGGCTTTGAGCTGAATCCAAGGTTCTTGAGGCGTAACACACAACATGGGGCTTCTTATCAATTCTTTGCCCAAGTACAGCCCCTACCGCAAAGTCGCTTGCATCACACATGATTTCGAAAGGATATTCCCAGTTCGGGGGCTGAATCACTGGAGCAGTGATAAGCTTCTCTTTTAATTCATCAAAAGCTTGTTTACACTCATCATCCATCTCAAACCGAACATCATTTTTTAATAGATTACAAAGTGGTTGAGTGATCTTGGAGAAATCTTTGATAAAGCGCCTGTAAAATCCTGCATGTCCAAGAAAAGACCGAATCTCCCGAACATTTTCGGGGTAAGGAATAGATTTAATGACATCAATTTTTGATTGGTCTACTTGAATTCCTTTGGATGAAACTATATGCCCAAGAACCAGCCCTTGGTCTACCATGAAGTGACATTTCTCATAATTCAAAACCAAGTTAGACTCTCTACATCTTACCAATACTTTGATTAAATTTTCAAGGCTTTCAGTGAATGAGTTCCCATATACAGTAAAATCGTCCATGAATACCTCAATAATTTTCTCAATGTAATCAGAAAATATACTTACCATACACCTTTGGAAGGTTGCGGGTGCATTGCAAAGGCCAAAGGGCATCCTTCTAAATGCAAAAGTTCCGAATGGACATGTGAAGGTCGTCTTTTCTTGATCTTCGGCAGCGATTGGAATTTGGTAAAAACCTGTATATCCATCAAGACAACAGTAAAAATGTTTACCAGCTAATCTTTCCAACATTTGATCCAAAAAGGGAAGCGGAAAATGGTCTTTTCTAGTTAAAGAGTTTAGCTTCCTATAATCAATACAAACCCTCCACCCATTTTGAACACGGGTGGGAACCATTTCACCTTGCTCATTTTTGATAACGGTTACCCCCGTTTTTTTAGGAACCACATGGATTGGGCTCACCCAATTGCTGTCTGAGATAGGAAAGATCACATTTGCATCCAACATCTTCTGAATTTCCTTTTTGACAACTTCCATCATCGGTGGGTTCAATCTTCTCTGACCCTGTCTTTTTGGAACTGCTCCTTCTTCCAAATGAATTCTGTGCATACAAGTTGTGGGGCTGATTCCTTTTATATCCGCTATTGTCCATCCTATTGCTGATTTATGACTCCGAAGTGCAGTCACGAGCTGATCTTCTTCTTCAGGTTTCAACTTACTCGAAATTATGACTGGAAGCGTCTGGTTGTCCCCCAAGAAGGCATATTTCAAGTGCGTTGGCAGCTCCTTTAGTTCTACGCTTGGTGCCTGCAAAACAGATGGTAATTGACGGGAATTAGTAGCTGAAAGTGGTGCGTTAGAGGCAGTACCCACCTGCTGATTATGAACTGTTAAATTTGAACAAATTTCCAACAATTCAGCATCACTTTCTTCTTCCGGGTCTACAATTCCACTAAGAACAGCCTGCAATTTATCACACCCAATTCTTTGCAGCAATTTTTGAGATAAAGGTTCAATTATATCAACACAACATACATTGGATACTTCCGATGGAAATTTCATTGCATCATAAACATTAAATTTAACTGTTTTTCCATCGAATTCCATAGAAAGAACTCCGGTATGAACATCAATTTTAGTTCTTGCAGTGGTTAAAAACGGTCTTCCTAATAAAATTTCAGTGGATTCGGGAGATGAATCATCCTCCATATCCAATATGTAAAAATCTGCTGGAAAAACCAAATCATTAACCTGAACTAAAACATCTTCCAAGATTCCAAGTGGGTAAACTAAGGATCGGTTTGCAAGTTGGATTATTATACCTGTTTTTTCTAATGGACCAGCATTAAGAGAATTATAAATTGATTTAGGCATTACATTGATTGAAGCACCTAAGTCACACATTGCCCTCTTTATGCGAGTATCACCTATTCTACACGAAATTGCAAACATACCTTTATCTTGACATTTTTGGGGCATCGTTTTCTGCAAAACAGCCGACACATTAGCACCAACCAAAACTTTACCACAACCAGTCAACTTTGTTCTATTCACACATAATTCTTTGAGAAACTTGGCATACCTTGGAATTTGTTTTATTGCATCTAATAAAGGAATGTTTACCTCTACTTTGCGGAATGTTTCAAGGATGTCTTTGTCTTCTTTTACCTTCTTTGACTTTGAAAGCCTTTCGGGAAAAGGTGGCTGGACTGTGATAGTTGGTTGTGAGATTTCCCTTTGGGTCTCGGCTGTAATTTCTTCTTGCTCCTTGCTGGCTGAACCGGACTGCTCTATTTCCAATTCCTTCTCTTCATGATCCACACTTGTCTTCTTTGTATCTTGCAGCTGTTTACCGCTTCTCAATGTTATGGCACTCGCGTTTTGTTTAGGATTATCGACCGTTTGAGACGGTAATTTTCCTTTTGACTGTAGTTCGCTTATTGATGATGCCATGGTATCCATTCTTTTCTCAAGGTTTTGGTGACTGTTTCTCATGTCCTGCTGAAATTGCTGAACATTAGAAGCAAGAGAATGAACAATTTCCTCAAGAGACAAACCTGGTTTGGGCGGAGCTGAAGTTGTTGGTTGCTGAATTTTCTGGTTAGTTTGGTAATGCTGATTCCGATTACCATAACTGAAGTTGGGGTGGTCGCGCCAACCGGGATTATATGTACTGGAATACGGATTGTATCTTTGCTGGTTGTTTTGCTGGAATCCCATTGCGCTTACTTGTTCTGTGGTCTCCACTTGAAATGTTGGGCAAGAATCGGTATGATGGCTCGGTGAGGTACATATTCCACAAACAGATTGCTGATTGTCCCTTCCGACTGACATATTTTGCACAAGATTTGTTAATTTATTAATCTTTTCTTCTAAGGAAGAAGTGCTTACCTGGTGAACTTTCCTAGACGGTTCAGAACAGACTCCGAATTGTTGGGAATCATCCGCCATGCTCTGGATCAAGGCACGTGCTTCAGTTGGTGTTTTATTAATCAAGCTTCCTCCACTTGCTGCATTAATCATACGTCTTTCCATGGGCAACATTCCTTGGTAAAAATACTGCAGCAGAGATTGCTCTGTTATTCCATGCTGTGGGCAATTTTCACACAAGCGTTTAAATCTTTCCCAATATTCATGCAGTGTTTCTCCTTCTCTCTGTTTGATTCCACTTATCTCACTGCGAATGGCGGCTGCTCTAGTGGCAGGGAAGAATCGATCCAGAAATAAACGTGCCATATCCGTCCATGTATTTACTGAACCGGGTCGAAGATGGAATAACCAAGACTTCGCTGTATCCTGCAGGGAAAAAGGGAAAGCTTTTAGTTTTATCAATTCCTCTGAAACTCCATTCGGTTTCATACCTGAACACACCACATGGAATTCTTTTAGGTGCATGTGAGGATTCTCACTCTCTATTCCATGGAACTTTGGTAATAAGTGGATTAAACCTGATTTCAATTCAAAGTTCGCGTCAGCTTGCGGACAATTTATGCACAATGGTTGCTGAACCACTTCTGGGGTTTGAAGTTCTCGCAACGTTCTTTCTGCCATCTCTGTTTCGTTGGGTGAATTTTCTGATTCGTCAGAAGAGGATTCGTTTGAGCTAGAGGCTGTATTGAGTTGCTCTAGTCGTAATCGGGTCTCCTTGCGAATTCTTTTTGCTGTCTTTTCGATTTCTGTATCAAAGAGTAGATTTCCCGATGTTTCAGACCTGGTCATCAAGAGAGAAAAAAAAAAAATCAAATTAGTTAATCCCCGGCAACGGCGCCAAAATTTGACAGGTGCCGAATCTGTCAAATATAATTTTATAATCTCGTCTTTTCCTAAAACAATTTATTTGTAGTAGGTGGTAAGTCGAGGTCGTGTCCCAAAGGATTAACGATTTAATTTGCTTCTCAAAAATAACCAATCGGTTTATTTCAAAATTTGTAAAAGATAAAAAAAAGGGGGGTTCTAGTGAAGATAATGCAGAAAAATAAAATTATTTAAAAGTGCAATTGAGCAAAAGTAAAAATCAGGAGATATAACAATTAATTAACAATTCAATTGAAAGTTTCTTCGATGGCATCTCATCATTGTTTGATCATAGACTCGACAAGCGGATTCAAATCTCAAAATTCCAATTCGGTTAAAGTTCTAGGCTTCGTGCTTTCGAACCAGTTTTTCCTTAAGTGAAACAGAACAAGACGACTTAATTAAGTTTCTTTTCCAAATCAAATAATCCTTCCTTCGTGGTTTAGGATTCAATTTGTTGAAAACTTTAAGATCTAGAAAAACCCAAATTAAGTTAATCAATTCTTCGTGATATTGATTCAAACTTAAATCTTGTTTTCTTTTGAATGTTCTAGCAAATAAAAGAAATAAACGATTGCGTATTTACTTCTTGTTATTCAACTGAATATCAAACCCTAATTAAATCAATTGGCCTTTTGATTAATTAGAAAACTTGATATTAGAGATCGGATTTCTCTTAGGCAAGAAAACAAAATATAGAATTTCGAAATTAAATGGTTAAGAACAATAAATCTCACAAACAATCGATGATAAACCAAACGAAACTTTCAATTGAAAAAGAAAAAGTTAGTTACTCATTGTTTGAGTAACCACTTACAAGCTAAAAGAAAAATGCTGAAAATAAAAAGAATGGAGGCTAGGGTTAACAATCCCCAAAAATAAGAAATAAAGAAGTAAAAGAATTGATGCCTAAAGAGTTCTCCTCCTACCCTATTTATACAAATTTCGACCTAGCTAGATAAGACCAGTAAATGCTATCCTAAAATAAAATTCGAATTTCAAAATAAGGAAAGCTGAGCTGTGACTGAATCCGGCGCTTAGCCTTGGGCAAGGCTAAGCTTGCAGTTCCCACAATTAGCTGAACACTTGACTCCAGCCCGAAAATGCTGCTACTTTTGCTCCAACAGTTGTGAATTTCCCAAATAGCTCCTGAACAACCAAAAATACAAAGTCTGATATATTTACCCCAAAATAAAGAAAACCTAAATAGGAAAAAGGGATAAATAGCCAATAAAATTCCCAAAATAGTAGGCATAACAAATGACCTCACCTTAAGAGCATAAACAATGAGTTAATTTTTACTTTTATAGTATATACTGAAGTGAAAGAAGAATTGAATTTCTTTTATTTGATTTTTTATATATCAACATCTGAATACAGGAGCAGTATTTATAGAGGAAACAAAGATCAAAAAGGGGCGCCAATTCTGTTAGGAATGGGCGCCAAAACCGTTGGAAAAGAATCAACAAAAACACAGGCAGAGAAATAGTAAAACGCAGGCAAAAAAAAAAACACAAAACAGAGTGAGTTGGGTTGGACTGCCCATACTGCCCATTAAGCCCATTCCATATTAAGCCCATTCATCATCCCCTCCTCAAGATGGCAGAGTCGAAGACTTGAGAAATCCCATCTTGAACAAAACAGGTAACATATGAGAACTGCTCAATGGTTTAGTGAATAAATCAGCAAGTTGGAGATGGGTAGAAATGTAATCGAGAACAAGGAAACCATCAGCAAGGTAATCCCTGATAAAATGACAATCGATACCAACATGTTTGGTTTTCTAGTGATGCACTGGATTTCGAGCCAAAGCAATGGCATATTGACTGTCACATTGTAGAGAAACTGGCAAGGGAATTGATACCTTGAAATCTTGAAGAAGATAATGAATCCATTGTAATTCACAACATGTGGCCGCCATACTCCGATATTCTGCTTCTGCTGATGACCGACTGACAACACTCTGTTTCTTTGATTTCCATGAAATCAAGGAAGAGCCAAGAAAAATACAAAAGCCAGTGATGGATCGACGTGTAATTTTGCAAGTGCCCCAATCAGAATCACAAAAAGCTTTGAGCTTTAGATCACCAGTGCTAGGGTAAAATAATCCATATTGAAGTGTACCCTTTAGATACTTCAATGTGTGTAAGGCTGCTTGGAAATGATGCACTCCTGGATTCTGCATAAATTGACTTAACTGATGGGTAACATAAGTAATGTCAGGTCTGGTAAAACCAAGATACAAGAGTTTGCCCACTAGTCTGCGGTATTGTTCTGGATTGCCATATAAAGGTCCAGTTACACTTAAGTCAATACCTGTTGCTTGAGGACTAGGAACACTTTTAGCTTCAGTTAATCCAGCTTCAGCTATCATGTCAAGAATGTACTTGGACTGAGAAAGAAGAATCCCATCAACCGATTGTGCCAATGCAATTCCCAGGAAATACTTGGCTGGTCCCATATCTTTGATGGTGAAAAGATTATGCAGAAACACTTTGACCTCTGCAAGTGCAGCTTCTGAAGGACTAGAAAGTAAGATATCATCCACATAGATGACTAAAACAGTTGGAATATCTCCATTTATCTTGATAAAGAGACAATGATCGTGATGAGAACGATCAAACCCAAAACTGATGAGTTTACTAGACAACTCTTTGTGCCATTGCCTTCTGGCCTGTTTGAGACCATATAAAGATTTAAGCAGTTTACAAACTTTCCCAGCAGGAATATGTTGGTACCCAAGAGGTGGAGTCAATTAAACTTCTTCTTCGAGGTGTCCGTGTAGATAGGCATTATTGACATCGATTTGATGTATAGGCCATTGTTGTATTGCACTAATGGCAAGAAATATCCGCACTGTTACGTTTTTAGCAACAGGACTGAAAGTCTCATGGAAGTCAATCCCCTCCTTCTGTGTGAAGCCTTTAGCCACTAATCTAGCTTTAAAACGATCCACTTCACCATTCTGCTTATATTTGATTCGGTAAACCCATTTTGAGGCTAATGGTTTTTTATTTACAGGAAGATCAGTAAGTTCCCATGTTTGATTTTCTTCCAGAGCATGAAGTTCATCTTGCATCGCCTGCTGCCATCGAGGATCCTTTTGTGCTTCATAATAATTCCGAGGTTCAGTTTCCTGTAAGATATTAGCAAGAAAACCAGCATGCTGTGATGTGAGAAATGCACAATTAGAAATTTCAGTAGTATTAGAAAGAACAAAATCTTGCATCTATGTAGGGGAATGAGTTTTTCTAACTGATCTGCGAGTTGCAGCAGGGGTTTGTTGTAGAGGAACGGCAGGAATTGAATTATCACTGGCAGCAGGGGTTTGTTGTAGAGGAACTGCAGGAATTGAATTATCACTAACCAAAACAGGTGGTTCAGCAACTGGTATGCTAGGAGATGTTGCTGTGACAGGTGCATAAGGAAAAATGTTTTCCTAAAAAATGACTTCCCTTATGACACATATAGTACCTGTGAGAAGATCATAAACTTTGTAGCCTTTTTGAGTAGATGGAAAACCAAGGAAAATGGCTTTATGGGCTTTGGGAGAAAATTTGTCTGTAGTTCGCAGGTCTTTGTAAAAACATTATGATCCAAAGACATGGAATGTGCTGTAGTATGGTAATTTCCCAAAAAAATTTTCATAAGGGGATTGCCAACTTAATTTCCTGCTTGGTAGCACATTGATTATAGTAACAGCCATGAGAATAGCCTCACCCTAAAATCTTACTGGTAGATGTGCTTGAAATAAAACAGCTCGTGCTGTTTCTAGCAAGTGGCGATGCTTCCTCTCAGCTATGCCATTTTGTTGAGGCGTATAAGGACATGACCTCTGATGTATTATCCCTCCTTCCTGGAAAAGTTTGCCACAAGTGTGGTTAAGAAATTCGCGGCCATTATCACTCCTTACAATCTGTAATTTAGCCCCATATTGAGTTTTAATATGTTGCAAGAAAACTTTGACTGCTTGGCTAACTTGAGCTTTCGATTGCAAAAGAATAATCCATGTGAATCTGGTGAAATCATCAATAATGGTTAGGAAAAATCTAGCTCCAGTGATGGATTTAATTTTATAGGGGCCCCATACATCGAGGTGAATCATCTGTAATCTATACGAACTACAAATTGCACTTTTATTGAATGGAAGTCTGTGCTGTTTGGCACTTGGACAAATTTCACAATTAGAGGAATTACAATCCATAACTATGCTATTTATATGGCTAAGAGACTCAAAAGATGCATGTCCTAGCCTTTGATGCCAAATATCTACAGCTGATTTGTCTATAACATCAGTAACAAATGTATTGCAACACCTTTGAACCTTCAAAATCATTTCTGGAGCAAAAGAACCTTTATCAAGCAAGTATAAACCATCCACCATCCAAGCCACAGCCAAAATTTTCTTTGTTGCCACATCCTGCAGGAAACAATAAGAAGCTGTAAAATAAATTTCAATTCGTTGTTGGTGCAGCAGTTGTCCTACTGACAGTAAATTATACCGGAATTGAGGCACATAAAGAACATCTTGCAATTTGAACTCATCAAACTAAATATCACCAATATAGTTGATCAATTGAAAATTTCCATCAGGCAAACTTACTCTCTGTTGATTTGAGACAGAATTCAAGCAAAGAAACCAAGATTTGTTGGTACACATATGAGCAGAAGCACCACTGTCAATTATCCAATAATTTGAAGCAGAGGTAATATCATTACCTGAAAATCCTGTAAAAGCTGAAAAATCTGTGCCAGCTGAAATTGGTGTGTCTCCTGCGGTTTTCTTTTCCTTTGACAGTTTATACACTTCTTGCATTATAAATGTCAAATTACCAGACTGTGTTGCTTCCTTGTCTTGAGAAATATCAGAGTATACCTGCTCTTTGGTCACAGAACATGAAGGAGTGGTAACATTAAAAGAAGAAATAGAGTTACCTTGCACAGATTTTGGCTTAGGGCCTTTCCACCAGTCCGGATAGCTAATAACCTTGAAGCAAGTAGCCTTGACATGTCCTTCTGTTTCACATAAATCACACCAGCCTTCCTTTTTCTTCTTGCCTTTTGTTTCATTCTTTCGTGATACAGTTTTGCTGTAATTTGCTATTTCCATCTGAGGTTCAAGACTGACTTCATGTTGACTCTCAATGCGTAAAACCATTGAATAAGCTTGATTGACATCTGGTAATGGTTCCATCAATAAAATCTGGTTGTAGACATGGTCATATTGCTCATTTAAGCCCATTAAGAACTGTAAAAGTTTGTCTTCTTCATTTATATCAGTCAACCTTCTGAAGGCATTGCAATCACAATTTTGACTGGCTCCACATTTGCAAAATAGCATTGGTCGTAGCATATTCAATTCATCCCAGAAACGTTTCATTTTGTTAAAATAAAGCATCAATGACAAATTACCTTGGTGAAATAAACTCAGTTCTCGTTTGATTTTAAACAACATTGGACCATTGCTGTATCCAAAACGATGTTTCAAATCCTTCCAGAGGCTCCTGGCAGATTCCACATAGAGAAATCCTTCAGCTACTTCTCTAGAAATTGTATTTAGTATCCAGGAAGAAATAAGACAATCATTGCTCCGCCATTGCTTGTATTCTGGCGACTGAAATGCTGGTGGACTGCTATCATCCAAAATGAAATCGAGTTTCTCCTTGGCTGTCAATACTCTAATCATCGAGTTGCTCCATGAAAGATAATTCTTCTGACCTGTAAGTACTATATTTATGAGTCCTAATCCAGGAACTGAATTGCTTGATCGATTTTGCTGTTCGAAATGATTCGCAGTTGATTCATCATCAGCTTCGACTTCTCCAGGAAAAAACGCTTCACGAGGAATCTCCTGTGCAGCATTTCAGCGCCTTCTCGCCATAGTTGCCAAAGAAATCGCTCAAGGAAAACCTAGCTCTGATACCATGAAGTGAAAGAAGAATTGAATTTCTTTTATTTGATTTTTTTATATATCAACATCTGAATACAGGAGCAGTATTTATAGAGGGAAACAAAGATCAAAAAGGGGCGCCAATTCTGTTAGGAATGGGCGCCAAAACCATTGGAAAAGAATCAACAAAAACGTAGGCAGAGAAATAGTAAAACGCAGGCAAAAAAAAACACAAAACAGAGTGAGTTGGGTTGGACTGCCCATACTGCCCATTAAGCCCATTCCATATTAAGCCCATTCATCATATACTGATATACTATAAATAGTTTTATTGATAACATTTGAATTAGATATGGAAAATAAAATTTTTAACTTACATTATAAGGGGAATTTTGTGCTTTTGTATGAAAAAATAAATTGAAGGATAACTATTTATAGATTGCATTACAGTATACTCCCTCCGGTCACAAATGTAAGTCGTTTTGGGCTTACGCATCAATATTAAGAAACCATTAATAAGTGACTAATGAGTCAAAATTCTCTATTTCTCGCTCCTTAATATACGTTTAAATTAATTAACTACCTTACTTTAACTAATGACTTCTTATTATTTTCTTTACTTATATCTTCGCTACTGTGTTTATAGTAGAATTCATTGCTAAAAGAGCATAAGAACGAGCAAAAATGCAGACATGTAAACCTTGTCTATCTCCAATGGCCATCACCCCAAACCTCTCCAAAACTCTTGGCACACCTCTTAAATCGAGTGATGAATACCAAAAAATTTTGGGAGCTCTTCACTCACCATTACTCGCCCTGACCTAGCCTTCTCCATTAATAAATTATGTCAATTCATGCACAGCCCCACTGATGAACACTGGAAAAGCATTAAGTGTGTTTTACCATATATCCAAGGATCTTCTGATTTTGGGATTCTTTTATCATCATCAACTGCCAAATTGATACATTGCTATTTGGATAGTGGTTGGGGAGGATGCCCTGATGATCATCGATGCACTAGAGCCTACTGTATTTATTTTGGCAAAATTTTAATCTCATGGCGAACAAAAAAGAAGCCAACCATTGCCCGGTCATCAACTGAAAGTGAATACAAAGCTGTTGCAAATGCTACAGCTAAATTACTTTGGCTTCGTGCGGTATTCTCTGAACTTGGCTATCCATTCCTAGCCCAGTTCAACTATGGTGTGACAATTTCGTTGCTATCTGTCTTACTGCCAACCCACTATTCCATGCTCGCAGAAAACACATCGAACTTGACTATCATTTTGTGCGAGAATAGGTTGCCAATGGTTTTTTGCAAGTCCGTTTTATTCCTACTAAAGACCAAGTAGCGGATGTCTTAACGAAGCCTTTGTAAAGTGCACAATTTACTTTTCTTCGAGATTGCTTGTCCATGTGCCCTCACCAAGGGCTTGTGGGTGGGGGGTGGGGAGGGGTGTTAGTTATATAAGATAGAAATTGTTAAATTCAATTTCAACTGTTTATTTATCTTGTAGTTTTTATTCAGGTACACATAGGTAGTTTAGTCTATCTCAAATACTTGTATTATAAAAGTCGAATTTCAAATTACTCCCTTTCATTCATGATAAATTAAGGTTGTTCAATAACATTAATTACGCATTACATATGTTATTAAAATGAGTGATTTACTATTAATATTTCTTTCCGTAAACTCTACTTTTTATGTCAAATTTCTTTTTCACTTTTGAATTTGTGAAGTTACTTTCACCCTAATTCATCGAAATTTCGCGTCAAAATAATGATGTGACAAGTCAATATCAATTCTAAAATATCAGTGCAACACTATGTCAGCTACAACAAATTTTGAATTTCAATTTTTGTCATTTTTTCTGAATAATGGTACATAAGTGGGTGTCATGTTTGTGACATGTATCAGTATTTTTATTGTTCAGAGTTTATATGATACTTTGCTAGAAGGTTTGACTAAATTTTGACTTGTTTTGTCGTTATTAAGGAGCTAAATTTTAACGAATTAGGGTGAGAGTGACTTTATTAATACAAAAGTAAAAGTTTAATGACTTTATTAACACAAATTAAAGTTTGGTGATAGTGGATGCAGAAACTCTAAACTTCAGTGACCATCAGTGCAATTTACTGCATAATCTATTCCATCTTTAAGAAGTACAATATCTCCATTGGCTGCAATTGCTCGATTTCCCCTCCAATTTGCCCCACTTAGAGTCCCAATTGTAGCACATTTCAATTTGTTTGATTAATTTATTACCTTTGCTTTCTACTTTTCCTTCATTTTAAAATGAGAGATAATATTGCCGAATTTATAATTATTTTCTCCAATCTTGCTCCTTTCATCTTCCCTGTTGATTTAATTGATACTATTTTAGAGTATTTTAGGGTGTAGACTTTATTTAATTAATCAACTATTAATTAATTAATTACACATTATTATTTTTCTATTGGTTGAAATATGATTTATTATGATTTTATTGACTTGATATACATATGACTTGGTGTTCCAAACATACACTAAAATTTCTCGTCCGCTATAATCTTCAAGTGCATATCTAAGTGACTAAAAATTTAGCATGTAAACGTATAAGAGTTTTACGAAACAAGTCGAGATTTGATTTTTTTTCTCTGGCAGTAAACTTGATCAAATTAAGCACAAAATATAGAATAATAAATGCTAGTAAATTAATTACGTGTTTTTGAGATCTTAATTAATTAAATTATAATAGAGTGATAATTGGGAGTGTTTATCTGTTTGGGCATGCCGACTTGTAATAAGTCAAGTAATGATTGTCTTTATCTGTCTAGTGTTGCAGACTTGAGAGCTACCCTTTATGAACACTTAATAGGGTCAATGCCAATCTAATTATTTTCCTATCCACTTATGCTAAACTTATGCCACCAAAGAAGACTATACAACTTATCTTCAAGTAATGAATGTCTTTATCTGTCTGGTGTTGCAGACTTGAGAGCTACCCTTTATGAACACTTAATGGGGTCAATGCCTATCTAATTATGCTGAAATTCCACCATATAATTACTATCCATTTATGCTTTGCTAAATGGATCCATTTCCAATGTAATCTGGACTACTGATTGACATATGTAAATAATCTAATGATACGAATCATCGTGGTCTCAATACATGCTACCGAAATTTTGACCAAAGAAATAGGCTGGAACTGAACACAAAATTAAGGGATATAAATTCTTTACCATTTGGGATTAATATCTGTGTATTGATATATACTAGAAAAGAGCAAAATTAACAATATGGCAAAACACATCCTAAGCTTCCTAAATTTTCATGAATTTTGCAATTTTTTAACGCATGAGTACAATGTGACAACCACCAACAATGACTTCATTTTCGCCAATAGAAACAGAACGAAAAATAAATTGTGTCAATAAACATTGAGCCCAAACCCAGCCTAGCTCGACATAAATTTAGGCAGGCTCGGACTCAGACCTAAAAACAAATCTCAAGCCCAGTCCAGCCCTAATTATAATATATTTAATATCAAAATTAATTAATAATATAATATAATTTTTATATAAAAAATGTTATAAATTATATATTATTACAATGCTTATTGACTTGACTTGGGTGGAATGCTTATTGTCAAGTAAAATCGTTGCTTCTTTCACTTACGCCACTCCATTAACTTGAAAATTAGCAAAGGAATCTAATTAAATATCAAACAAAAATTAAGATATATGTGGACCTCTTTTATTCAAATGTATAATTACCATCCTAATTTTGATTATTCTCTATCTAAGTGATGGAATCATACGCAAAGTTTCCACAACATGTGAACATGTACTTAGGACAATGAACGACCTCACCTTAAGAGTATAAACAATGAGTTAATTTTTACTTTGGGTAAATAATTATAACCTCCCTGAGGTTTGGTCAAATACACTAGTACCTCCCTGTGTTTTACGTATCTAATTTGTATCTCCTTGTATTTTGCATCCATCACACTATAACCTCCCTCTATTATTAATGTTTGATTTTCTATCAAAAATATTAACGTGATATATGTTTACAGACTAATATCATCTCTTAAAATGTTCTACATTCAAGTTTTTCTTAATTATACCCTTTTAATATCTTTTTTCTAATGTAATCACAACTTAAAGGGTATGCAAAAAGTCTTATAATAAGTAAAAAAAAAATTGTAGCAAAGGACCTCACAAAATCAATATTGGATAGGAGACAAGGCTAATCTTAATCACAAATCTTAATAACATCAACAATTTTGAAAGAAAAATGTTTAATAAGAATCAAGGGAGGTAATAATGTGATAAAGACAAACTTTAGGGGGGTATAAATTAGATATGTAAAACACAGGGATGTATTAGTATATTTGATCAAACCTCAGGGAGATCATAATTATTTACCCTTTTACTTTTATAGTATATACTGATATACTATGAATAGTTTTATTGAGAACATTTTAATTAGATATGGAAAATAAAAGTTTTAACTTACGTTATAAGGGCAATTTTGTGCTTTTGTATGAAAAATCAAATGCAAGGATAAAGTGTTGATTTCAATAAAATTTAAAGACTTTAAAATACATATATAAATATATATAGATGGGGTTATAGTATACTCCCTCCGGTCACAAATGTAAGTCGTTTTGGGTTTATGCATCAATATTAAGAAACCATTAATAAGTGACTAATGAGTCAAACTTCTCTATTTCTTGCTCCTTAATATAAGTTTAAATTAATTAACTACCTCATTTTAACCAATGAATTCTTATTATTCTCTTTAATTATATCTTCGATATTGTGTTCATAGTAAAATTAATTGCTAAAAGAGAATAAGAATATCGAAAAAAGAGAGAATTAGTAATTGACAGCAATTAGTTATGAGTAAAACAACATGTATTTGTGACTTTTTTTGAAAGCCTAAAAAGACTTATATTTGTGAATGGAGGAAGTAATATATAAAAATGCAGTGAATAATAAATTGTGTAAAGAAACATTGAGCCCAATGCCAGTCTGACCCGGCTTAAATTTAGGTGGGCTCAGGCAGGGCTTCGACTCACACCTAAAAAACAAATCCCAAGCCCAGCCCAGCCTACCTAATTATAATAAATTTAATACTAAAACTAAGTAATAATATAATATAATTTTCATGCAAAAAAATATTATAAATTATATCATATTAAAAGGCGGGCCGGCTCGGCCCATCCTATATTAGTGATACCCAAACTTGGCCCTGAAATAGGCAGGCTTTTGTAGGCTCGGATATTACAGAAAAAATGTAATGTATAGAAAAAATTACTCAGGAGCCAATTGCCAAATCCATGAAAGTTCAGGGGCTCAGGATGTGTTTTGCTTGCCTAACAATAACAAGTAAGATTATAGACAGAGGAATGATTGCATGTTGATTAAGTTTGTGAACAACATCTTTGAGAAACTTAAGTTTAATCTTGTTAATAGCGTTGTGAACATCTTGTTAATAGCAGCAATGCTGATGGTGAGCCAGCTACAATTATTTGTTCTGTGTCTATTTTTATTATTGTTATTATTGTCATTAGTTTATGATGTATTTGTCAAAATGTCAACAACAATATTCTTCATCCTCTGTTTATAGCTTTATTATGATCGTATTTGACTGTTCATAGACTAGCTTGTAAATGAAAAATTCCGAGCCTTCACAGAAACAAGCCATGGTTGCATTCAGATGTCTTATTTGTTAAACACTCTTAATTCCTTAATAAACACTCTTATTTATTAATTCAATGTTGGAAATTTGACAAAATATTGGATTTTGTATTAGTGACTATTTGTCAATTTCAGGCCAAATCATATTATGGAAAGGAAGCGTATTAAATGAAGTGGTTAGTGTCATTGTATAGTACGTAACATGAGCTTTCCAACAGTATATAATTTACCTAAAACGGACGAGTAGTGAATGAGAAATTGTTGCTCAAAATTAGCCTAACGGAATAGAATATTTAGAGAAAATTAGCTTATGTTAACTTATCCCACATGGGAAAAATATAAAATAGAAAAAGTGTTTATATTGAAACATACTTTTGTAATGTGTTAACTTGTGTAAGCCAAAAGGCTCTCTCTTGCGCGCGTAGGGGGTGCAAATCCTAGCCCTGAGCCTTCAAAGGTCTAATGTGCACCCGCACGACGTGGGCGTCGTGAACGCCAGACCGAATTGGGCCACTACGGGCCTGCTTAATTTTTGCTCTAGTCCGACTAATTTTCTCCAGATATTTTATTTTTTTAAGCCACTTCACCATCGAGAGTTGTTGCATCCTAGGAGACAAATCGCCAACTACGGGCAGATAATTATCTTAAGGAAACTGTATTTTCAGACCTCAACTCTACTGTTCCTTTTATTAAGTTTGAAAAGTATCTTATTTTCTGTTCTTCAATTTATTTAGATTATGTTTTTCCTTTTTTGTAAGCTGCAATTTACTTATATAAATTGTATTTGTGTTTACTGCTTCTAACATTCTTAAGACAATTACACGTAGTACTTAGTTAAGTTTTGCAGGATTACCTTGACATTCTGGATATTTTATACCTTGACATTTGGAGAAATTCTTTGGACCTATTACTGGATTATGTTGGATTGTTCGAACATTTGTTGTTCTAAATTAACAGTTCTTATTTTGTGATTTATTTTCTGTATTTGATTTGTTGATTCTGGAATTTCACTAACTTTGTTTGTTTGAAATTTCAGATTGAAAAATGGCTGATATTGTCCCACCTATTGGAGGCAATGGTTCTGAAACTGGCCAAGGCCACAAGGACAAAATGTTCCTAGTGGTTCTGGGCTTGTTATGCCTAACGGTCCTGTAGCTGGTTCGGGTTCATACCCAGTAACAGTGCCTGAAAGACCGGAAAAATTTAACGAAACGAATTTTAAGATGTAGCAGCATAAAATGCTTTTCTACTTAACTAGCATGCAATATCATAGGTTGCTCAAAGAAGATCCTCCTATTGTACCCAAGGGTGTGATGGATGCTTCTATTCATTTAGCTGTTGATGGTTGGAATCATTTGGATTTCCTTCGCAGAAACCAAATTCTGAATGGATTGGCTCCTGATTTGTATGAGGTTTACACTATTAAATGAGCTGCAAAGGAATTGTACGACTCCTTGGATAGGAAGTACAGAACTGAGGATGATGGTGCTAAGAAATACTTAGTAGGCCATTTTCTTAGTTACAAAATGATTGATTCCAAATCTGTTTGTGAGTCAAGTGCAAGAAATCCAGCTTTTGATCCATGGGATGCAAGCTGAAAGGATGGAGACTAGTGAAACCTTCCAAGTGGCTACAATCATTGAGAAATTGCCACCTAGTTGGAGAGATTTCAAAAACTATCTTAAGCATAAACGGAAAGAGATGTCTGTTGAGGATCTGATTGTCCAACTTCGTATTGAGGAAGACAACAGAAGATCAGAGAGCAAATCTTCTGTTGCTGCTAATCAAGCTGTGGCTAGAGCCAATGTTGTGGAGGTCAAGAAAGACCCCAAGAAACAGCCTGCTGGATCTAAGTCCAAATTGGGACCTAAAGGGGGCATTTCCAAGAAACCAAATTTTAATGGGAAATGCTTCAATTGCAAAAAAAATGGGACACAAGTCCTCTGATTGTAGGCTGCCAAAAAGGGTCAACAAAAATGAGGCAAATGCTATGGAAGAAATTGCTAAAGATGTGTCTGACATAGATCTTTATGCAGTGATCTCTGAAGTCAACCTTGTTGACTTGAACCCACAAGAATGGTGGCTTGATACTGGTGCTACACACCACATTTGCTGTGACAAACGGTATATTGCTGGATTGACTCTTACAAAGAAAGGAGAGAATCTCAACATGGGAATTTTGCTACTTCAAAGATCAAGGGACATGGAATTGTCATTCTGAAAATGACTTCTGGGAAAGAAGTGAAGCTGCAAAATGTCTTGTATGTTTCTGAAATAAGGAAGAATCTGGTTTCTGGGAGCCTCTTGAGCTCACATGGCTTCAAGATGGTTTTTGAGTCTCAGAAATTTATTTTGTCTAAAGGGGGTATGTATGTGGGCAAGGGATATGACTGTAATGGGATGTTCAAATTTAATTGTATCTCTCATAAATCAAATTCAATTGAAAAAAGTGAGAATAACATTTCTTCTTCTTATATTATTGAGTCTTCTAATTTATGGCATAGTAGACTTGGACATGTTAATTTTGATACGTTGTGACGTTTAATTAACTTGAATCATATCCCTATGTTTCAAATTGATAAGAACGATAAATGTGAAATTTGTGTAGAGACAAAATTGACAAGATCCTCGTTTCATTTTGTCGAAAGAAATTAAGAGCCACTTGATCTTATACACATAGATATTTGTGACTTGAAGTTTGTTCAATCAAGGGGAGGAAATAAATATTTTATTACCTTCATAGATGATAGCACAAAATACTGTTATTTGTATTTGCTTAAAAGCAAAGATGAGGCTTTAGAGAAATTTGTTCTTTATAAGCAAGAAGTAGAAAACCAACTGAATAAAAAGATTAAGGTGGTAAGAAGTGATCATGGTGGTGAATATGTTGCACCATTTGGCGAGTTTTGCTCCCAACATGGTATTATTCATGAAGTAACACCACCATACTCTTCTCAATCTAACGGTGTAGCTGAACGCAAGAATCGTACCTTAAAACAAATTATGAATGCGATGCTAACCAGTTCTGGGTTACCACAAAACATGTGGGGGGATGTTGTGTTGTCAGCAAATTACCTTTTAAACAAGGTACCCCGTAAGAAACAAGACAAAACCCCTTATGAATAATGGAAAGGTAGAAAACCTTTTTATAATTACTTGAAAGTGTGGGGGTGCCTTGCAAAGGTAATGGCCCTATTGCCTAATAGAATGAAAATAGGCCCAAAGACAGTGGATTGTATTTTCATTGGATATGCGGAACACAGTAACGTGTATTGGTTTCTTCTGCATGAATCTAAAAACTAGAAATACACAAGATTCATTCATGGAGTCAAAGGATTCCTCGTTCTTTGAAAATGTGTTTCCATGCAAGCAAAATGATGGGGCGTCAGGATCTAAACAGTCTCGTGAGACTATTAAAGTCGACAGTCAAGATGGTCAACATGATGAAGTCGAGAATAGTGAAGAACTTCAACAAGAGGTTGAAGAGAATGTTCAAGATCTTCAAGAAGAGGATGAGATAGACACAGAGGTTGAACCTCAAAGAAGTAAAAGGGCATGGGTGGAAAAATCTTTCGGTCTAGATTTTCTAAACTACATGTTAGAGGCTAAGCCACAAACTTATAAAGAAGCTGTAAGTTCAACAGAAAGTCCTTTATGGAAAGAAGCCATAAGGAGTGAGATTGATTCCATTTTAAAAAATCATACTTGGGAATTAGTGGATCTTCCTCCCGAAACTAAACCACTAAGTTCTAAATGGATTTTAGAATGAAAATTGAAAGCCGATGGAACAATTGATAAGTACAAGGCCCGTTTGGTTATAAACAGTTATAGACAAAAGGATGGCCTTGACTACTTTGATCCTTATTCTCCAGTATCGAGAATACATCCATTAGGATGGTACTTGCTATTGCTGCTTTACGGAATCTTGAGGTACATCAAATGGATGTGAAGACAGCTTTTCTGAATGAAGATCTTGAAGAAGAAATCTACATGGAACAACCTGAAGGTTATGTAGTTCCAGGTCAAGAAAGGAAAGTCTGTAAATTGGTGAAGTCTTTATACGGTTTAAAGCAAGCACCAAAACAATGGCACAAAAAGTTTGATGATGCCATGATGGCTTGTGGCTATTGTATCAACGAATGTGAAAAATGTATTTATGTCAAAACTACAACTGAAGGATACGTTATCCTATGCTTGTATGTTGATGACACACTCATTGTGGGAAGTTATGAGAAGATGGTAAAGAGTACCAAGAACATGGTAAATTCGAGATTTGACATGAAAGATATAGGATTGGCGGATGTGATTTTAGGCATCCAAGCTAAACGTTCACCTAACGGTCTCATTTTAACTCAGTCATACTACGTGGATAAGATACTTAATAAGTTTAACAAGGATGATTCTGGTATAGCCAAAACTCCATTAGACATTAGTCAACATTTGTCCAAAAACAAAGGTGAAGGCATAGACTAAGTAAAATATGCTAGGGTTATAGGTAGTCTAATGTACCTTTTGAGTTGTACAAGACCTGATATTGCTTACACTATAAGTAGTTTAAGCAGATATACTAGTAATCCAGGAAAGATTCATTAGGTGGCTATCGTGAGACTACTAAGGTATTTGTGATATACTCGTAATTATGGTTTGCACTATACGAGAGAACCTACGGTCATAGAAGCGTATTCTAACGCCAGTTGGATAGTTGACATCAAGAATTTTGAACGTACAAGTGGGTACGTGTTCACTCTAGGAGGAGGAGCAGTGTCCTGGAAATCCTCAAGGCAAACGATTATAACTAGATCCGCTATGGAAACTAAGACTCTAGCCTTGGATAAAACCAGAGAGGAACCTGAATGGTTATGGAATTTCTTAGAAGATATTCCAAAATGGCCAAAGCCTATGCCCACAAATTGTATACATTGCGATAATCAAGCAGTGATTAAAAGAGCACAGAACGTTATGTACAACGGTAAGTTGAGACACATGCATCGTCATCATAATACCGTTAGACAACGGATCTCAACGGGAGTTATCTCTGTTGACTTTATAGGGTCAAAGGATAACACTGCGGATCCACTAACCAAAGGGTTAAACCGAGATCAAGTTGAAGAGACATCGAGGGGAATGGGACTAAAGCCCACAATAATCTAAGGCACTATGTGAAGGAAAACCCAGCCTTATTGATTGGAGATCCTAAGATCTAGGTTCAATGGGACAACCTAATTGCATAAAATTTGTGAGGTCACTGTGGGGGTCAACCCCTTGTCCATTCCTGTGATGTAAATAGTGATAAAACATGGAAAGGTTAAGCTATGCTTTTAATGATTCTTTGTGCTTCAAAAGATTTAGCAAAAGAGATCACCTATGTGAGAGTGAAGTGGGATCACTTCAAAAGAGACTAATGGGTCTTAGTTATTTGAAAGTCTTGCAGAACCAGGAGATGTCCATGACCATAACGGACATAACTATGAGAACCAAAAACTATGTCATGTTGGTACTTGTGTGAGGTATATCATCGTTTACACAAACGATAGAATAGTTCAAGGACATCGTGTCTACTAATCAGCCAGTAAACTAAATATACTAACACAAGGGAAGGTTCAAGGGTTGATTCCTACCTATCCTATGGAAATATCGACTGTAGTTTACTATCACCACTTCGATTTTGATCTTTCTTTTCATCAAACAATTTCATTCAAGTGGGGGATTGTTGGAAATTTGACAAAATATTAGGTTATGTATTAGTAACTATTTGTCAACTTTGGGCCAAATTATATTATGGAAAGGAAGCGTATTAAATCAAATGATTAGTATCATTGTATAGTACGTAACGTGAGCTTTCCAACGGTATATAATTTACCAAAAACAGACAAGTAATAAATGAGAAATTGTTGCTCAAAGTTAGCCTAATGGAATGGAATATTTGGAGAAAATTGGTCATGTTAACTTATCCCACATGGGAAAAATATAAAGTGGAAAAGGTGTTTATATTGAAACACACTTTTGTAAGGTGTTAACTTGTGTAAGCCAAAAGGCTCTCTCTTGCGCGAGCAGGGGGGTGCAAATCCTAGCCCCGAGCCTTCAAAGGCCCAATGCGCACCCGCATGATGTGGGCGTCGCGAATGCCGGACCGAATTGGGCCACTACGGGCTTGCCTGATTTTTGCTTCAATCCGACTAATTTTCTCCATATATTTTATTTTTTGAGCCTCTTCAATTTTCTATCAGTTTTATTTTTGAAATAAATTAACTGTAGAATAAATTCTCTCTTAATAAAAGAATTAATCCAATTAATTGTCATTATTAATCCAATAAATCCTCTTAATCAGCCTATATCTTCTTGCTCCATCAGTTGCAGAATACACTTGAGAAAATTCGAATTTCCCTTTCCTCCTTTTTTTGCAATCTGATTCCTTCTAAATAGGCTGTCGTTTTTCGTTCTTTTCCGATGATAGTCCGCTTCGCACATTTGAGTTTGCCATCGAGAGTTGTTGTATCCTGGGAGACAAATCGCCAACTATGGGTAGATAATTATCTTCAGGAAACTATATTTTCAAGCCTCAACTCTACTGTTCCTTTTGTTAAGTTATGTTCTTCAATTTATTTGGATTATGTTTTTTTCTTTTTTGAAATCTGCAATTTACTTATATAAATTGTGTTTGTGTTTACTGTTTCTAACATTCAGCTCTATAATGACTAAGGCCTGAAACAAGAAAACCAAGAAATGCAGAGCAAACACACTCTATTAACAAAGGTTCCACTAGTATAAAAACTGATACGAAGTTTATGACAAATTGCTTGAATGAAGGAAACTTTACTAAACCATTATAAACTTAAATTGTTTTCTTTTTTTTATTTGATACATACTAATATTATATAGATGACTAGAAAATTATTAAGTCCGTTGAACATCCTTGACAAAGTTAACTCGGATCTTGTTGAGAGAGTTGTGAACATCCTTACTTGTTAGCCTCTCCTTGGGAAAATCTGCACAACACATTAAGGCCAACTGCATAATTGATGATATGCAATCTATTTTAGCCAAATTGTGTTGTTAGTTAACCCTAAGCAAATTGGGATCTGCAAGTTAAGTGACTCCATATGGTAATGAGTCTTTGATACATTGGTTCATGCTCATTTCTTCATTAAACATCTCATTTGTAGGCTTTCTTCTAGTAAAAGTTTCCATCAACAAAATACCAAAGCTATATATGTCGCCTTTTACGGAAACAAGTCCTTCTTATTAGTTGCAACAAATTGAAATACAATTTATATAAATAAATTACAGTTTACAGAAACACTGGAAAGAAATAAATTGAACAACCGAAGAACATAAATCAAGATGGAAAGACTTTTCAATCTTAAAACAAAAGAAACAGTAGAACTGAGACCTATAAATACAATTTCCTTAAGACAATTATCTGCTCCGTATTGGCAATTTGTCTCCCAGGATACAACAACTCTCAAAGGCAAACCGAACTGTGTGAAGTAGACTATCATCGGAAAAGGAAAAAGGAACACAACAGCCTATTTAGAAGGAAACAGATTGCAGAGAAGGAGGAGAAGGAGAAGGAATTTCGGATTTTTCAATGTATCTCTACAACTGATGGAGCAAGAAGAAATAGGCTAATGGAATTAATTAGATTAAAGGCATTTAATTGGATTAATTCTCTTATTAAGAGAATTTAATCTGCAGTTAATTTTTAATTTAAAAAACAAACTGACAGGGATTTGAAGAGACTCAACAATATCTGGAGAAAATTTAGTCGGACCAGAGCAAACATTAGGCAGGCCCATGCACAAGAGAGAGCCTTTTGGCTTATACAAGTTAACACCTTACAAAAGTTTGTTTCAATATAAACACCTTTTCCCCTTTGTTATTTTCCCATGTGGGATAAGTTAACTTGGACCAAAATTTCTCCAAATATTCCATTTCATTAGGCTAACTTTAAGCAACAATTTCTCTTTACTACTTATCCGTTTTGGGTAAATTAAATACCATTGGAAGGCTCATGTTACGTACTATACAATGACACTAATCATTTGATATAATATGCTTCCTTTCCATAATATAATTTGGACCAAAGTTGACAAATAGTCATCAGTATATAATCCAATATATTTGTCAAATTTCCAACAATCCCCCACATAAATGAAATTGATTGACGAAAAGAAAGATCAAAATCAAAGTGGTGATAGTAAACTACAGTCGATATTTGTATAGGATAGGTAGGCATCAACCCTTGAACCTTCCCTTGGGCTAGTATATTTACTTTACTGGCTAACTAGTAGACACGATGTCCTTGAACTATTCTACCGCTTGTGTAAACGATGATATACCTCACACAAATAGCACCATAACACAGTTTTTGGTTCTCATGGTTATGTCCGTTATGGTCATAGACATCTCTTAGTTCTGTAAGTGTTTCAGATAACTAAGCCCTATTAGTTTCTTTTGAAGTGACCCCACTTCACTCTCACATAAGTGATCTCCTTTGCTCAAACTTTTGAAGCACAAAGAATCATTAATATCAAAGCTTAACCTTTCCACATTCTATCACTGTTTACATTGCAGGAATGGACAAGGGGTTGACCCCCATAATAACCTCACAAGGTTTATGTAATTAGGTTATCCAATTGAACCTAGATCTTGGGATCTCCAGTCAACAAGGTTGGGTTTTCCTTCACATAGCACCCTAAATATTCATGGGCTTTAGTCCCATTCCCCTTGATGTCTTTTCAACTTGATCTCGGTTTAACCCTTTGTTTAGCAGATCCGCAGTGTTATCCTTTGACCCTACAAAGTCAGTAGAGATAACTACCGTTGAGATCAGTTGTCTAACAGTATTATGACAACGATGCATGTGTCTCAACTTACCTTTAGGTCAGTTGTCTAACGGTATTATGATGATGATGCATGTGTCTCAACTTACCGTTGTACATAACATTTTGTGCTTTTTTAATCGCTTCTTGATTATCGCAATGTATATAAATTGCAGTCACAGGCTTTGGCCATTCTGGAATATCTTTTAAGAAATTCTGTAACCATTCAGCTTCCTTTCTAGTTTTATCCAAGGCTAAAAACTCAGCTTCCAGTGGATCTAGTTATAATCGTTTGCCTTAAGGATTTCTAGGACACTGCTCCTCCTCTTAGAGTGAACACGTACCCATTTGTACCTTTAGAATTCTTGATGTCAACTATCCAATTGGCATCAGAATATGCTTATAATACCGTAGGTTCTCTCGTATAGTGTAAACCATAATTATGAGTATATCGCAAATACCTTATAAAGGTTCATTGGGTAGCTATTAAGAATACCTTAGTATTCTTAATAGCTACCCAATGAACCTTTCCTGGATTGCTCATATATCTGCTTAAACTACTTATAGTGTAAGCAATATCAGGTCTTGTACAACTTAAAAGGTACATCAGACTACCTATAACCCTAGCATATTCCACTTGGTCTATTCCTTCACCTTTGTTTTTGGACAAATGTTGACTAATGTCTAATGGAGTTTTGGCTATACCAGAATTATCGTTGTTAAACTTATCAAGTATCTTGTCCACGTAGTGTAACTGAGTTAAAATGAGACCGTTAGGTGAATGTTTAACTTGGATGCCTAAAATCACATCCTCCAGTCCCATATCTTTCATGTCAAATCTCGAATTTAACATGTTCTTGGTACTCTTCACCATCTTATCATTGCTTCCCACAATGAGTATGTCATCAACATACAAGCATAGGATAACATATCCTTCAGTTGTAGTTTTGACATAAATACATTTGTCACACTCGTTGATATGATAACCACAAACCATCATGGCATCATCAAAATTTTTATGCCATTGTTTTGGTGCTTGCTTTAAACAGTATAAAGACTTCACCAATTTACAGACTTTCCTTTCTTAACCTGGAACTACACAACCTTCAGGTTTTTCCATGTAGATTTCTTCTTCAAGATCTCTATTCAGAAAAGCTGTCTTCACATCCATTTGATGTACCTCAAGATTCCGTAAAGTGCCAATAGCAAGTACCATCCTAATGGATGTTATTCTCGACGCTGGAGAATAAGGATCAAAGTATTTAAGGCCTTCCTTTTGTCTATAACCGTTTATAACCAAACGGGCCTTGTACTTATCAATTGTTCCATCGGCTTTCAATTTTCGTTTGAAAATCCATTTAGAATGATAAGTGCATTTTGTGTATATATTTTTGTCCTATTTTGTGAGCTTTAATTGTGCTATTTTGCTTTAATTTAGGCGGATTTTATCTCATTTGTTCTATTTTTATGTGTTAGGGCATTAAAATTGGAATTTGAACATTTGGAGGCTAAATCTCCTATTTTTGGAGCTCAAACGTGCTATTTGGAAGAGCAAAGAAGACCTAAGGCATGGGCATGCTTATGAAGAACCAAAACTAAAGAATTTTTTAGAAACAGAAGCTGACCAGTCTTAAGACACACCCGGGCTGCAGAATTACGAATTTTGTACTCCAACTAGGGTTAGGAGTTTTGACTTTTCAACTTTGGGCTATTTTATTCCTTCTCCTTTTGTAATTAGGATAAGGAGAAATAACTTATATTTAAGACTTTTATTTTAGGAATAACTCTCAATTAGGATTTAATTACTAATTTTGGGAGAGTTATTTCCTAACTAGGTTTTTCTTCTCTTTCTCCCTCTTAAAAGACTTTTTGGTGGAGCTAGAGGGGACGTTTTTTTCTTTTCTAGTTTTGAGGCAGCAATTATTTTTCTACTCTTTACACAAGAGAACGTGATTTTGGAAGAAAGTCAAGAAACTAGGATTTTGAAGGTTCAATCCACAATTCTCCTTCTCCGATTTCTCTCCACAAGCCACCGTCGAGATCTCCTTCTTCCTAGTTTATTCTTAACTCTCTCCTATCATGTTTTATGTGTTTTATTTGTTTGTTTATAACTCAATCATGAACTATTTCCTCCATAGCTAAGGCTATGGTGGAGCTTAGTAGGATTTCTATGTTCTTCTTTCAATGCAATCAATTCGTATTATTTTTCCATTATTGTGTTGTGATTGCTTAAAGCTTTGAATGTGTGACCATCTATTTCAAAGTTCGTAGTTAATTCATAATTGACCAAAGGACTGAGTTAACGGAAATTCATAACATGACAAATGCATGACCATTGCTTTATGGCTCACTAGTTCATGCTAGGTTTTCGTATGCTTAATGCTTTCCAAACTAATTGCATAAGACCAAACCAGTTTAAGTAGTTAGGTTGAGAATTAGAGTTAGCAGCCCTAACCGGTGTTAATTGCTTGAGGAATTCGCCATCTTGGGAATTTAATAAGTTTAATTGCATAACTTGAGAAAATTGCTAGAATGAATGCTAAGTAAAACCATATTCCTTAGCCAATTTCTCCATTGAGTTTTATCCAATTGCATTTTAATCTTAGTTTAAATTATTTTATTTAATTTGTTTCTTAGTAGTAGATTTTATTTTACAAACTACAATCAAAGATATAATTTCTTCCGCCTAAATTAATAGAAACCCGACTACATTTAGGATTAGCATACATAGTCTCTGTGGGATCGATATTCTTCTTATTTCTATATTACTTGAGCGACAGAGTACACTTGCTCTATAGTGTGTGTTTTAGACGCATCATAGAACTTAGTGGTTTAGTTTTGGGAGGAAGATCCACTAATTCCCAAGTATGATTTTGTAGAATGGAATCAATCTCACTCCTTATGGCTTCTTTCCATAAAGGACTTTTCGTTGAACTTACAGCTTCTTTATAAGTTTGTGGTTCAGCCTCTAACATGTAGGTTAGAAAATCTGGACCAAAAGATTTTTCCACCCTTGCCTTCTTACTTCTTCGTTGTTCAACCTCTATGTCCATCTCATGCTCTTCTTGAAGATCTTGAACATTCTCTTCAACTTCTTGTTGAAGTTCTTCACTATTCTCGACTTCCTCATGTTGACCATCTTGACTGTCGACTTCAACAGTCTCACAAGACCATTTAGATCCCAACCCCACTGTGAGCGGACGACATTTTTTCAGAACGTGAGGTGAAACAGGAACCGGGGATTTTCTTTTTAAGTGTTGATGTTTTGGATTTGAAAACGGGTTTTAATCTTTCTTAGAAATACCCTTTCATTTTATTGGAAAAGTCTTTTTTGTAGAAAACTTAATTTTGGACACGAATTTTAGAAAACGGGCTTTTAGAAATTTCCCATTTTAACTTAAAGATCTCGAAACATGAATTTCGAGATTAGATACAGAGTCGCCACACGGATCAGCTCATCCAGGAAATTCCGGTACAGCTCTCTACCAAGTGTAGACGCAGTACCTAATCCAGAGATTCGAGGTTCGGGCAACATGTCTACTAATCCTCACTTATTTTCAATTATTATTTCATAATGTAATGTTGCATTCACTTAATTCTACTCATTTTATCTCTTCTTTTATTATTAACCAATGCTCATATGTATGACATAAATATAAATCCAAAATAAAATATAGAAAAGTAAAAGTACAGGAAAAGTAAATAGAGGCCAAATTATACAACCCATAAAAAAGAAAAAGCTCTCATCCTCACCATTACAACCGCCTACAATACACGATGACCTAAAAAATTACAATCGCCTGAATACACGATTTAATCTATAAAATACATTTTAAAATAAAAATAAAGTAACAATAAAAGCTGCATCCAAATACGGTTAGCACAAATAAACAAATCACACCAAGGACTCATATAGGACAGAATAGGGGTATTTTAGGAAACGGGATCATGCATAGGGGGTAACCGGGTCGACCCGACTGGTCGGCTCGGTTAGACCTGGAAAACGGTTTTTTGAAATGCCCTGTAGGTTTTATGGATGAAAAACCAATTGTGAAAACCATTTGGCTCATTTACATGCATTTTCCAACTTCAGTGGGCCGGATATCTCAGGACCCAGGGGTCTCGTTCGTGTGTGGGCCTAAGTTAAACATCCATCTAGGGTCCAAAAAGAATGCAAACACACCAAAATTCAGTTTTGAATAGGAAAAAAAATACAAAATTACAAGTTTGGGACCCAAAAGGACAAAACTGTAATTCTGTCTCAACTACAGCCGCACCACTGTAGGCTACAGCCGCGCAGCTGTAATGCTCCAGAATGTGTTCCGACCTTCTTTTCTCGTTTTTGAAAATTGTTTTGTAAATTTAGCGATTTCGCCTTAACTACAGCTGCGCGGCTGTAGGTTACAGCCGCGCCCCTGTAGATTACAGTCACGCTGTTGTAATGCTCCAGAATATGTTCCGGCCTTCTTTTCTTGTTTTGAAAATCGTTTTGCAAATTTAGCGATTTCGCCTCAACTACAGCCGCGCGGCTGTAATCATCAGGTGGGGCGGCTGTAAACGGAATCGCTTCCAAAATCACAAAAAAAAAAAAACTCAAAAACACAAACAAATAGCACCCAGAATGAATTAAAAAGGATTTTTAAGGCCTCTCAAAATATACCTTGTTTGTGTTCCAGTGTTTTGGATCACCAGGGATGGATTCAGATGCCGGGAAATGCCTTGCAATCACGAATAACCCAAAAGTGTGTGCAATCTCCGAAGCCCGAACGGAACCCCGAATGAGTGATTATGATCTAAGAACGTTCCTAGAAAACTAATCCCTTCAAAGTTATATGATTTAAACAGATTTTGTTAAGGTTTCTCTTATTATTTAGGTTTAAAACTTTCAATTTTAGCCTTTTCTTCTCCAAAAACCCTAAGTGTGGAAGTGTTTTTCTCTCAATTCTTAATTCTCTCTCTTCTGTAATTTTCTATCTACTGTGTTAACCCTAAAATCCGGCCACAATTAATTTATATCTCCTATTTTGGTTAAAAATCCAAATGAAATGCTAATTTGGCACAAAAAAGGAAATCTGTTTATTACAGCCGCGCAGCTATAGTGACCAAATTAGCCTATTTTGCTTAAAAAATAGAATTAAATGTTGATTTGGACAAAAAAAGGAAATTTGTAGACTACAGCTGCGCCACTGTAGACTACAGCCACGTGGCTGTAATGTCCAGATTAGGACATTTTCACTTATTTTTCATTCTTTTTCTCGGTTCTCTTAAATACTCACTTTAACTATTCATGGTTCCGTATTAGGACTTGTCACACACCTTCAGGTTATCCGGGACATTTCCGACATTATCCCGGTCGGTCCGAATCCACTTCACGTTTATTCATGAAAAAGGTAACAGTAGCTTTCATCACCGAGGTCGGGAAAAAACCCGTGCTCACAGGCTGCCCCTCGCGTGACCAAAGTCGACTTGAACGGGTGCTTGTGCTCGATTCGAGTTTGGTCCCATAATAGGGAGCACGGTGAGAAGGAGAAGAGGAAGTACCTGGTGGCTCTCCTCGCGTTGACTTGTTTTGATGTCTGTAGGGACTTGTCTCGGTTGTTTTGCGAAACAACGGTCTTGCCCAGGTTCATTTGATTTTTCGGGGACCTACTTCGACTCTGTTACGAAGCATAGGACTTTGCTCGAATTGGTTTGATGTTCTCCAGGGACGTGCTTTGACTCCTTCGTGAAACAGAGGACTTTGCCTAGATTGTATTGGTTTTCTAGGGTCGTGCTTCACCTCCATTGCGAAGCAGAGGACTTTGCTCGGATTGGGTTGATGCTCCAGGGACATGCTTCGACTCCATTGCAAAGCAGAGGACTTTGCCCGGAGTGGGTTGATTCTCTAGGGACGTGCTTCGACTCCATTATGAAGCAGAGGACTTTGCCCGGATCAGATTCTCCTTGTGAATTGATGTTCATGAAGGTGAAGGGTATTTTGGTAATTTTGTAGCTTGGAAAGTTGAAAGTTGGCATCCTTTGGAGGAAGGTTATTTTGGTAATATCACCTCTAGTGGAGCCTATGTCACTAGGGGAAGACATATTTCGATGATTTGGTTTCCCGTGAAGCTTGCATCACTAAAGGGAAGTTGTTTTAGCCATCTGGTAGTTTGGTTATTAATAAAAGGGCATTTTGGTCATTTCACTTCTAGTGGGGCCTGTGTCACTGAAGGAAAGGATAGTAGTGTTTCCCGTGAAGCTTTTGTGGCTGGGAAAGATTCTTTGGTGATTTGAGAAGCTTGATGATTTCCTTTGATGTTTTGAAGTTGTTTCAGGTACGTATTCGTTCCTAGATCGATAATTTTGGAAACAAAAAATTTTTGCCCCTTCGATCAAGAATAAATATGGACTGGATATCTTGCCTCTTGATACTATTGAAATCGGCTCTCTGTGGTAGAGCAATACCATTAAAATTGGCTCTTTGTGGTGTAGCAATACCGTTGAAACCGGCTCTATGTGGTGGAGCAATACCGTTGACATCAGCTCTCTATGGTGGAGCAATACTATTGAAACTAGCTCTCTGTGGTGGAGCAATACCTTTGAAGTTGGATTGGGGGTACGTATTTATTCCTTGATCAATAATTTTGGAAACAAAAATTATTGCCCTTTCGATCAAGAATAAATACGGCTTGATTTTTGTTTTGCCCCTGGGTACCTGTAAAAGACAAGGAATACCCTTCTCGGGATTATATTAGCGTAAAGATGAATTCTGAAATTGAGAAAAGTGTCTTACTTGGGATTTAAGGATGCCCCAGTGTCAGATTATTTCCGCTTCTGGAGTACTCATGGCTCGAGACAGCTTGATGATGACAGCATGTACCTGTACTTGAGTACACATTGATGCATGTATACATATGTGTGTGCATGTTTTGAGTGTATGTGTATGTGCATGTCCTGGATGCATATGCATATGACTATGGTGCTTTTTATGGTTTGCTTGGTGTAGACGGTAAGTGGGATGGAGTGCCGTGAGTTTGCTCGTTTGAGAACAGAGGTTGATTAGTTGCGTCGATGGGTCACCAAGCTGGAGGTCATGAATCAGACTTTCATGGACCGGACAGACGATTGGGATGCCCAGATGGGTTTTTCCTTGGTGGGATATCGCATTGAAGTTTGATTGATTGACCTGGTCGCTTGCTCCACAAGGTGTGGACGTGAGGCACTGCTTTGATGTACCCCGATTTTTACAGGATTAGAGTTGTCTAAGCTTGATACCACTGTATGACTTTTGTGTTATTTTCATTGCTTGTCCTAATTTTTGCATTGGTCACCCTTTTTTGGGTTTTCAGCCTATCAAACTGTCTTTATTTTTGCCTGAACCGCCCTTTCGGGTTTTCAATTCAGTAGACTTTATTTTGTGCCTAGCTTTTGCATAGACCATCCTTTTTGGGTTTTCGATCTATTAGACTGTCCTAATTTTTGCATGGACCTTCTCTTCAATTTTCGATCCATCGGACTTTTTTTTTTTTTGAAGTGAGATGCATGTAAATAGAAAATGTGCACATCCATACGAATTCAATTTCAAGAAGACTTGGGACGTTTAACCTGAACAGAAAATGACATTCATTCATTCACTCATTTATAATGCTTTAGCACAATGCACATCAAACATGAAATGAAGCTAAGGATAGAATCAGTAATGGTATCTGTCTCGACCGGACCCACGCCTGCCACCAGCTGGTCTTTGTAGATTTTCCCGCTGATGGTGTCGCCTCTCTGTCCTAACTTTTGCATGGACCACCTTTTCGGTTTTTGATCCATCGGACTGTTCTGATTTTTGCATGGATCGCCTTTTCGATTTGCGACCCATCGAACCTTTTTTTTTTACACTTAACAACGCCTGGGCTTGCCTGGGTTGATGGGGCTGACGACTTAGTCTTTGTCTCCCCTGATGGAACCACTTCCATCCTATAGGCTAAGGAGTATGACGTTTCTTCAGTGCGTACTCTGATGCTATTTCTGTGTCTTTGCAAAGCAAATGGTAATTTGTTGACCCATATTCCATAGGTAACCACTACTTTTGATGGATTTATTGGCCGCCACTGTCGCCCCGTTGGCTTTGAGGGACACGGAGATTGCCTATGATTTCTAGCCCGTTATTCTGGAGTACTGTGTTATTGCCCCTTGGGATTATAGTCCATTACCAGTCATGACATTTTTTTTCTTTTTTTTTTAGAAGTGACATTCATACATAGTTCTGATTCTACCCACTCTGAGATGTGGTTGGCGGTTGTGACCATGGAGCGATGCCCATTCGAGTCTACAGAGCTCCTGCTTGATTGATTTTGTCTTTGAATCCTTTGGAGCTTGGTGTTCAGTAATTTCTCTGTCAACCCCCGCACGACACTGTACAGCCAAGCAAAGATTTCCATGTGCTTTTGTGGTACTTTTAATTTTCTTTACCCTCATTAGGCGTGAGGTCTTTTGAGACGGATATCATTTTTGGGTCATCATCTGTCCCTAGATTTATTTCATGCATTGATGCATCATGTGTGTTAAAGGCATTAAATGAATGTTTGGATGCATGCACAGTTCCATCCGAAAAATATCGCACAAGTAATTGAAATCAAATTGTATTAAATTAAACACTGAGAGGTTGAATTGTTCACATGATAATTGATAATAATAATAAGATGAAACAAATTAAAACATCAAAATGACTATCATCCTCCATATACAGAGGGTCTTCTTTTATTGCAGCGTCATGGTCCCCAACAACTTGTGTAGCCAAATCATCCGAGGTTAGGCAAGGGATTATTCTGAATGCTAGGTTTCAAAGCTGGCTCGATAATCTTTCTATCAGCGACCAACTGCTTGATGGCCTTAATCAACTGGGTGCATTCATTTGTATGATGACCGTCATCACATGGTAAGAGCAGAAATTGTCTTTATTAGCCTCAGCTGGAGGCGAAAATGGCCTCAAACTCTGTAATAGACCGGCTTTTCTACACTTAGCATAGATCAAGCTTACTGACTCAGCCCACGGACTAGTGACCCTTTGAGGAGTCTGTCTTCCCAGGTTCACGGTGGCCACGTCCTCCCATTGCATTTTGATCGAGGCTACACCCTAAGTCGTCTTATCGTTGGACCCCACTGGAGTAGCCTTAGAGCTACTGCCTTTGTACCCTTGAGAGTACCCCTTATTGCTTTTGTAGGAGCCCGAACTCTGTCTGGCCCTCTGCTCCTCTTCCTCGTATCGCTCGATACGTTTGGCAAACTGCACACCTCATTGAAGGAGTGGAATCTCTTTAGCTTCATTTTATCCTTGTATTGGGGTAGACTACCATCTACTAGCTTCACAATGAGTGACTCTAACTTTGGTACCCTATCCACCAAAACTTGCACATCCATCCACTGCTTGTAGTAAGCTGGGAAAGACTCATTCGGCTTCTGACGGATCCTTTCTAGATCCTCAAGAGTTGTCTCAGTCTGGGTGTTGTAGGCATACTGCTTCACAAAAGCATCAGATAAACCCTCCCAGGTGGAGCGAGTGTGTATGGGCATCTTCATGTACCACTCTGCCGCAGCACCCCTCAGAGTAGTTAGAAACAAGTTCAACAGATAACCCTTTCCAATCCCCATACTGGTCATCAACCTCACATAACTGTCCAGGTGGGCTTTCAGTGGTCCTTCCCCAGTGTAGGGAGGCAGGTAAGGCATCTGAAAACCAGCTGGGAGTGGCTCACCTCCATCAGCCATCAAAGTAGTTGGGTCGACATACTTAACAGGGTTATAGTGGACCATCTCCTTCAGCTTAGGTAGCATGGCTTCAATATCAAAAAATTTCTGATTGAGGCGCTTCTCTAGCATCATCTCAATCGAGGCTTCCCTTACCTTCTCAAAGGCCTCATCCTCTTCTGACTGACGATCTGGTTCTCTGTGATTGACAACTCCACCACTTCCTCTGGGAAGGCTTCCTACAGCACCATTAGCAACTTGGACAAACTGTTGTCCCTCACTTCCACCCGAAGTCTGAGCCAGTGGAACAGTCTGAACAGGGATGGTGCTTATCACTGCTTGCACTTGTTCCCTAAGAGTAGCCTTGAATTCTTCTGAGGTTAGAAAGCTCCTCATAAAGGCAGCCATGTCAAAAGGCAAGTTTCCATTGTTTCAACTGGCCATCTCCACTTTGTCAGCTTCTTCTAACAAAATCTGACTGTCAACTGGTAGAGCAGGCAATTGAATTTCGATCTCTTGATCTGAGTCTGACCCTGAACTGATCCCCTCCATGGTGACCGGCTGTGATTGAACTGATGGGTTTGGCACTGACTCGACACGAACAAACCGCTTTGAGGTTCGTCTCCAAACTGCACATTCAACACAAGGTTAGAGTCGCGGATGGATGTCATGGACCTAGACTCTACACCCTAAATGATGTGTATGGTGTGTTCATGTTCATGATCAGATGATGCTTTATGGATGCGGATGATGATGAAAATGACTTTTGTATTTACTCTCTTTTTGTTTTGGATGTTCCAAGCATGTCCCATGCCATGCAAAAGACAATGCAAAAATGTCACGTGTGGACCGGCACACGGACAGAAATTCGATGTCTTCGGGGCACCTAGCGGATGTCGTGAAATGGTCACGTATGTACCGACACACGGACAGAGGTTCGACGCTTTGTAGGTCGATGAAACGGTATGTGATGGTCATATGGGAGCGATTCCATAGATAGAGGTTCGATGCTTTTATGGCATCTTAGATGAGGTGATGTCACAAACAAATCGCGTGTAACTCGAGACACGGACATCATTTTGGCATTCATGGAACACCTTGCATGATTTAGGCCTGTTATGAAATGTCCTAGTACAAGTTCTAATTCGGCACTCGTGGAGTACCTTGAATGAGTTTTCAATGTTGTGAAACAATCCGATGTGGATCGTGACACACAAATAAGACTTTAGTGTCGCCATGACACCATGATGAATGGACATGATGTCATGTAATGGTATTGTGTGGTCCGCCACACGAACACGAGCCTAAGACCATCTTGGTCCCCAAATGGTGCAATGATGTAATGAAATGGCCAAGTGCAATCCAGTGCACAAGCGAACACGGGTAATCTTAGGGACTCCTTATATGACATGAGATGAAATGTTGTGAGGGGCATACTTAGAACATCCTTCATTTTAGATGGGATGAGATGATATGAATGCCCATGTCAAACAAAATGCCAATGGCTGCACAAAAACGTGGTTAGAATGCATGACACACGAGATGATGTCATGTATGCTTTATGAAATGCGGGCACACAAGACGTGTATGACACATGAGTAAGATGTTATGGATGCACGAAAATATGGTTAGTATAATAGCACACGTATGGTGATTCTTGCAAATGGCTGCATAAAAAATGTGGTTAGAAAATGGCACACGGATGATGCATGTTTGATGTTGCATATAAAGGTCAAGAATGGAACCACCATAGAACAAACGTTAGCATATGCAACAATATGCTCACCCTTCCAACCTTATTCCTCCATTTGATTGGTCTCGCGTTCTTCCTAGGTAGTGGGTCTCTTTGGCATCAACCGGGGATACCAAAGGCGTACGCTCAATGTCCATTTTCAAATATATGTTTTGGTAACCCTAAGGGGGAGTAGCTAGGCCCTTACACAAAGGTATGAGTCAAGCCAAGGGTCGTACGGGTTCCCATAGCGAAAATATACTCCTCACTTCTCCCCACTCAAGGGTCCAAACGAAGGGGTTCGTACAAGGCCATGAGTGGTTTACCCCCTCAGGTGCCTCCAATCCTAGCGGAAGAGGTAGGTCACCTTTGGAAATAAACCGGGCTTAAATGAGTGTTGGAGGGATTTAAGAAGAGAAAACGTCATGCTTTATACAATGTGAATGAAGCATCGACTTATGATTTAATAATTGACTACAAGTGAGGATGTACTTCGATTGTTGCCTAAGTTCCTTAAGTTTTTACGAAAACTTTTTAAAAGAAACCGCTGATCCCCAGCAGAGTCGCCACTGTGAGCGGACGACGTTTTTTCGGAATGTGCGGTGAAGCTGGAACCGGGGATTTTCTTTTTTAAGCGTTGATGTTTTGGATTTGAAAACGGGTTTTAATCTTTCTTAGAAAAACCCTTTCATTTTATTGGAAAAGTCTTTTTTGTAGAAAACTTAATTTTAGACACGAATTTTAGAAAACAGGCTTTTAGAAAATTCCCATTTTAACTTAAAGATCTCGAAACACGAATTTCGAGATTAGATACAGGGTCGCCACCCGGATCAGCTCATCTGGGAAATTCCGGTACAGCTTTCTACCAAGTGTAGACGCAGTACCTAATCCAGAGATTCGAGGTTCGGGCAACATGTCTACTAATCCTCACTTATTTTCAATTATTATTTCATAATGTAATGTTGCATTAACTTAATTCTACTCATTTTATCTCTTCTTTTATTATTAACCAATGCTCATACGTATGACATAAATATAAATCCAAAATAAAATGCAGAAAAGTGAAAGTGTAGGAAAAGTAAATAGAGGCCAAATTATACAACCCATAAAAAAGAAAAAGCTCTAATCCTCACCATTACAACCGCCTATAATACACGATGATCTAAAAAATTACAATCGCCTAAATACACGATTTAATCTATAAAAATACATTCGAAAATAAAAATAAAGTAACAATAAAAGCTGCATCCAAATACGGTTAGCACAAGTAAACAAATCACACCAAGGACTCATATAGGACAGAATAGGGGTATTTTAGGAAACGGGATCATGCATAGGGGGGTAACCGGGTCGACCTAGCCGGTCGGCTCGGTTAGACCTGGAAAACGGTTTTTTGGAAACGCCCTGTAGGTTTTATGGATGAAAAACCAATTTTGAAAACCATTTGGTTCATTTACATGCATTTTCCACCTTTAGTGGGCCGGATATCCCGGGACCCGGGGGTCCCGTTCGTGTGTGGGCCTAAGTTAAACATCCATCTAGGGTCCAAAAAGAATGTAAACACACCAAAATTTCGTTTTGAGTAGAAAAAAATGCAAAATTACAAGTTTGGGACCTAAAAGGGTAAAACTGTAATTCTGCCTCAACTACAGCCGCGCCACTGTAGGCTACAGCCGCGCGGCTGTAATGCTCCAGAATGTGTTCTGGCCTTCTTTTCTCATTTTTGAAAATCGTTTTGCAAATTTAGCGATTTCGCCTCAACTACAGCCGCGCGGCTATAGGTTACAGCCGCGCGGCTGTAATCACCAGGTGGGGCGGCTGTAACCGGAATCGCTTCCAAAATCGCAAAAAAAAACTCAAAAACACAAACAAATAGCACCCAGAATGAATTAAGAAGGATTTTTAAGGCCTCTCAGAATATACCTTGTTTGTGTTCCAGTGTTTTGGATCACCAGGGATGGATTCGGATGCCGGGAAATGCCTTGCAATCATGAACAACCCAAAAGTGTGTGCGATCTCCGAAGCCCGAACGGAACCCCAAATGAGTGATTATGATCTAAGAACGTTCCTAGAAAACTAATCCCTGCAAAATTATATGATTTAAACAGATTTTGTTAAGGTTTCTCTTATTATTTAGGATTAAAACTTTCAATTTTAGCCTTTTCTTCTCCAAAAACCCTAAGTGTGGATGTGTTTTTCTCTCAATTTCTTAATTCTCTCTCTTCTGTAATTTTCTATCTGCTGTGTTAACCCTAAAATCCGATCACAATCAATTTATCTCCTATTTTGGTTAAAAATCCGAATTAAATGCTGATTTGGCACAAAAAGAAAATCTGTTGATTACAGCCGCGCGGCTGTAATGTACTACAGCCGCGCGGTTGTAGTGACCAAATCATCCTATTTTTTTTAAAAAACCGAATTAAATGCTGATTTGGACAAAAAAGGAAAATTTTAGACTACAGTCGCGCCACTGTAGACTACAGTCGTGCCATTGTAGACTACAGCCGCGCGGCTGTAATGTCCAGATTAGGCCATTTCACTTATTGTTCATTCTTTTCCTCGGTTCTCTTAAATACTCGCTCGAACTATTCGGGGTTCCGTATTAGGACTTGTCACACACCTTCAGGTTATCCGGGACATTTCCGATATGATCCCGATCGGTTCGAATGCGCTTCACGTTTATTCGTGAAAAAGGTATCAGTAGCTTTCATCACCAAGGTCAGGAAAAAACCCCTGCTCACACCCACATTGTTTTGTTTGCATGGAAACAAGTTTTCAAAGAACGAGGCTTCCTTTGACTCCATGAATGTATTCTTGTATATTTCCAGGTTTTTTGATTCATGCACAAGAAACCGATACATGTTACTGTGTTTCGCATATCCAATGAAAATACAATCCACTATCTTTGGGCCTATTTTCATTCTCTTAGGTAATGGGGCCATTACCTTTGCAAGACACTGCCACACTTTCAAGTAATTATAAGAAGGTTTTCTACCTTTCCATAATTCATAAGGGGTTTTGTCTTGTTTCTTACAGGGTACCTTGTTTAAAAGGTAATTTGTTGACAACACAGCATCCCCCAACATGTTTTGTGGTAACCCAGAACTGGTTATCATAGCATTCATCATTTCTTTTAAGGTATGATTCTTGCGTTCAGCTACACCGTTAGATTGAGGAGAGTACGGTGGTGTTACTTTGTGAATAATACCATGTTGGGAGCAAAACTCACCAAATGGTGCAACATATTCACCACCACGATCACTTCTTACCACCTTAATCTTTTCATTAAGTTGGTTTTCTACTTCTTGCTTATAGAGAACAAATTTCTCTAAAGCCTCATCTTTGCTTTTAAGCAAATACACATAACAGTATTTTGTGCTATCATCTATGAAGGTAATAAAATATTTATTTCCTCCCCTTGATTGAACAAACTTCAAGTCACATATATCTGTGTGTATAAGATCAAATGGTTCTTAATTTCTTTCAACAGAATGAAATGAGGATCTTCTCAATTTTGTCTCTACACATATTTCACATTTATGGCTTTTATCAATTTGAAACATGGGGATATGATTCAAGTTAATGAAACATCGCAACGTATCAAAATTAACATGTCCAAGTCTACTATGCCATAAATTAGAAGACTCAATAATATAAGTAGAAGAAACCTATTCTCATTCATTTCAATTGAATTTGATTTACAAGAGATATAATTAAATTTGAACATCCCATTACACTCATATCCCTTGCCCACATACATACCCCCTTTAGACGAAATAAATTTCTGAGACTCAAAAAACATCTTGAAGCCATGTGAGCTCAAGAGGCTCCCAGAAACCAGATTCTTCCTCATTTTAGGAACATATAAGACATTTTGTAGCTTCACTTCTTTCCCAGAAGTCATTTTCAGAATGATAGTTCCATGTCCCTTGATCTTTGAAGTAGCCGAATTGCCCATGTAGAGATTCTCTCCTTTCTTTGTAAGAGTCAATCCAACAAAAGACCCTTTGTCACAAGAAATGTGGTGTGTAGCACCAGTATCAAGCCACCATTCTCGTGGGTTTGAGTCAACCAGGTTGACTGCAGAAATCACTGCACACAGATCGATGTCAAACACATCTTTAGCAATTTCTTCCATAGCATTTGCCTCCTTTTTGTTGACCCTTTTTGGCAACCTACAATCAGAGGACTTGTGTCCCATTTTGTTGCAATTGAAGCATTTCCCATTAAACTTTGGTTTCTTGGAAATGCCCCCTTTAGGTCCCAATTTGAACTTAGATCCAATAGGTTGTTTGTGTTGGGATTTTTCACCGGAATTCACCCGATTAAAACGGAAGAACGCGATTATTTCCTCAAATCCGTGCCTAGGAGCAATTGATATGAAAATTGTAAAATAAAAAATTAAACTAGAAGAGAATCAATTCTTACCAGGAATATCTCTTCAAGAGATGGCTGCAGAAATCAAAATAAATTCCCTCCGCGTTCACGTACACGAACGGCTGTGGAACACGGCCCGTGCTAGCGTTGGAATCAAAGAATTATTGGGAGAGAGGGGCTGTAAGTTTCGGCTGGCTCCTTAGCTTGTGTTGGCCGAATTCTACCCTAGGTACTTTATCTAGGGTTGGCCAAAATTCACCTTGCAATTTCGGCCCAATTCTTTCTTTTATTTTATGTGGGCTTTTCTCCATTTAAAACCCAGGCCAATAGTAATTCCTTAGGTCCAATTAATCATCAAACCCAATTTTATTTAACTTACATTCATAATATATTATTCTAAATAATATATTTGATACAATTAAATTAAAATTAATTTGATCAATTAATTATACCATGGAATTACTTTTGACATGCATAAAATATAGATACATGTAAACCTATACATGTGAAATATTTCCACGTAGGAAATAATCTCATAAATTAATTTCATTAATTATGAGAAGGCATGCAAATATTAATTTTATTATTATGATCAATCCAATTGATCTTTATAATATAATTAATATAATCCTCTCTCTCCGGTGTGTATACTCCAAGTATACAGATGATTCCTTAAGTCCGCGTTCAGACATTCAATATGTACGATCCCGTGGGCCCATCTTTATGTTGGCAGGCAGGCTCTAGCAACCCACTGCAGCCCCCAATTAAGATGGAGATGGCAGTCCAACTGAAATCATGACCCTGTAGTTTAAACTTGTATATCCCATGTCATTCAGTGTCCAACACAGAGGCATGGATTGATCACCCTCTTTTGTGTCCAGACATTTACTTGATCCAGAATGTACTGATGCTCACAAACAAGTTCCAACTTTTTTGGGTGTGGCCACACTCTTATCAGTCACATTCATCAAGAGGCCAGTGATATCTTCTCAGTGGACTACTGAGTGACATATCCCTTCTTCATATCCATAGCACTACCATGCTTAGTGACATACCCGAAAGTACCCATACTTGGCACCCTATTACAGGCCCTTTAGGCGTACCCCTAAGTATGTGACCTTGCATGCAGCACCATCATATGGTCAGGTCAAAGGATCCATACAAGTACAACACGAGAATCACTTGTGATACTTTACCATGTTGATTTCTTGTTTAGTGGATCTATCCAGTACCATACCCCTTTTGCATGTACCCATTAACTTGGTTGACATCCCATATCCAATTGTTGGAGATTGTGCCCTAAGGCCAATAATGGATTATGTAATTTGATTTCTAAGATTAATCTAGTATAGATTAATATTATCATTTATGTTTGTATGTTAGCATTTTATGATAAGTATCCATGAATAAATCGTGTTATTCTAAATATACCTAGTCGATTGTTATTATGGGAATAATAACAAACTAAGACTAGTGTGAGTGATAATAGATATTCATAAGATGAATATATGTATAGAGATACATATTATACTCACGGGTAATATGTTAGAGAACATGTTACTGGAGACCCACTATGAGATCAAGTTCATGGTCATGTGTCACAACTGATATTGATTATAGTAGTGTCATTAGCTGATTCCTTTGACCTGAAGTCACCATGGATTCCGGGATGAATTCATGTTGTGCTTTGACGCAGTCAAACGCTGCTTGTAACAGAGTAGTTATAAAGGCTGTGATTGGGTACAATATGACTCATGCTTTGGGATGTGAGTGACAGATATGGGATTTTGTCCCTCTCTATCAAGAGAGCGATATCACTGGGCCCCTCGATAAGTAAGACTGTTAAATGCATGGCCGTGCTCAAATAATTGATAAGAGTATCAATTGATTTGTTTAAACAGTTTACTTTGAGATCGAGAAAGCATATGATTAATTTATATAAGATTGACAAGTGTACCATGTCTTATAATTAATCATGATATCAAGAGACAAAAGGGAATATGACACATTCTATAAATAGGTATTGGATCATTCCATTCATATTGATTGTGTAGTCATAAAGGCTTGCTACAGTCCAGTTATGACCTATAAGGGCATTATGGTAATTTCCTTATTGCCAATTAATATGAACCTATGGGGTCACACACAAAGAGCAAAATGAAGTTCATCTTATCGGGGATAAATTATTATTGGATAATAATTTATGAATGAGAAAGAGAGTAAATATATATATAGTGATATATATTTATATATGTATATATAAATATTAATATGATTAATATTGCATAAAGTATGCTACATATTATAATTAAATTATATAGAGATATAATTAATTATAATATTGAATATAAATATGTGTATGATGGAGAATTGATTTGATTTAAGATTAATTGAGAATTAATAAAACTTCTGGGGGTTGATTTATAATTATAACTAAGTATGGTACTTAATTATAATTATAAACCACTATAAAAGGCTAAGGATGAAACCCTAGCCTCCAAGGGATTGAAGTTGCAGAATTTCTGCTCCTCCCCTTCTCCTCTTGGCCGGAAATTCTCTTCTCCTCACACACACACCAGATTTTCGAAATTTGGCTCTCTCTCAATCGAAGAATCGTTCTTCAATCCCGGCGCTAGCACGCGGTGAATCAATTGCTCCGTGTGGATCAACCGTAGAGGGAATCTACTTTGGTTCCTTGATTCAAACCTACAAGAATTAAGAGGTAATTCTTTAACCCTCCTTCCGATTCAATTCAATTTACATGGATCCTGGTGGGAATGAATCTGTTTTATTCCGCTGCGTATTTGTTTTTATGCGATCCATTCCCAACACCAATGACAGGTAAGACACCGCCATACAACCAGGTTAATGATAGTCTCTAGTTCCATTCATTCCCATGATTGGAACAGACTATGGATCTCTTTATGGTCATATTGTTTTCCCTATCCATGGTCTTATTGCCAAGTGCATGACACTTGTCAACATGGATACGGATATGTCCATTGGATACTGCATTTAAAATATTGAACAAGATATATATAATAAATGAATTAATGTCTTTATTAATGACACAAAATATGTATAATACATGAATCCAATAAATGTACAATACAAATACAAGTTCCAATGCCTCAGGACTAGGGCATATCCAACAGTTTGCCCTTCTTGGGGTCTTTCTTGACCTCCATAACATTGGCTCTAGCCACAGCTTGATTAGCAGCAACAGGATATTTGCTCTCTGATCTTCTGTTGTCTTCCTTAATACAAAGTTGGACAATCAGATCCTCAACAGAAATCTCTTTCCGTTTATGCTTAAGATAGTTTTTGAAATCTCTCCAACTAGGTGGCAAATGATTGCAGCCACTTGGAAGGTTTCACTAGTCTCCATCCTTTCAGCTTGCATCCCATGGATCAAAAGCTGGATTTCTTGCACTTGACTCACAAACAGATTTGGAATCAATCATTTTGTAATTAAGGAATTGGCCTACTAAGTATTTCTTAGCACCATCATCCTTAGTTCTGTACTTCCTATCCAAGGAGTCCCACAATTCCTTTGCAGCTCGTTTAACAGTGTAAACCTCATACAAATCAGGAGCCAATCCATTCAGAATGTGGTTTCTACAAAGGAAATCCAAATGATTCCAACCATCAACAGCTAATTGAATAGAAGCATCCATCACACCCTCGGGTACAACAGGAGGATCTTCTTTCAGCAACCTATGATATTGCATGCTAGTCAAGTAGAAAAGCATTTTCTGCTACACATCTTAAAATTCATTCCGTTAAATTTTTCTGGTCTTTCAGGCACTGTTACTGGGTATGAACCCGAACCAGCTACAGGACCATTAGGCATAACAAGCCTATAACCATTAGGACCATTTTGTCCATTTTGGTCATTCTAGCCTTGGCCAGTTTCAGAACCATTGCCTCCAATAGGTGGGACAATATCAGCCATTTTTCAATCTGAAATTTCAAACAAACAAAGTTAGTGAAATTCTAGAATCAACAAATTAAATACAGAAAACAAATCAGAAATAAGAACTGTTAATATAGAACAACAAATGTTCGAACAGTCCAACAGAATCCAGTAATAGGTCTAAAGAATTTCTCTAAATGTCAAGGTATAAAATATCCAGAATGTTAGGGTATTAAATATCTAGAATGTCAAGGTAATCCTGCAAAACTTAACCAAGTACTCAGATGTAATTGTCTTAAGATTGTTAGTTGCAGCAAATTGAAATACAATTTATATAAATAAATTACAGTTTACAGAAACACTGGAAAGAAATAAATTGAATCACCAAAGAATAGAAATCAAGATGGAAATATTTTTCAACCTTAAAACAAAAGAAACAGTAGAGCTGAGACCTGTAAATATAATTTCCTTAAGACAATTATCTGCCCCGTATTGGCAATTTGTCTCCCAGGATACAACAACTCTCGAAGGCGAACCGAACTATGTGAAGCGGACTATCACCGAAAAAGGAAAAAGGATAACAACAGCCTATTTAGAAGGAAACAGATTGCAGAAAAGGAGGAGAAGGAATTTCAAATTTTTCAATGTATCTCTGCAATTGATGGAGCAAGAAGAAATAGGCTAAGGGAATTAATTAGATTAATGGCATTTAATTGGATTAATTCTCTTATTAAGAGAATTTAATCTGCAGTTAATTTTTAATTTAAAAAAATAAACTGACAGAGATTTGAAGAGACTCAACAATATCTGGAGAAAATTTAGTCGGACCGGAGCAAAAATTAGGCAGGCCCATAGTGGCCCAATTTGGTCCGGCATTCGCGACACCCACGTCGTGTGGGTGCAAATTGGGTCTTTGAAGGCTCGGGGCTAGGATTTGCACCCCCCTGCGCGCACAAGAGAGAGAGCCTTTTGGCTAATACAAGTTAACACCTTACAAAAGTGTGTTTCAATGTAAACACCTTTTCCCCTTTGTTATTTTCCCATGTGGGATAAGTTAACTTGGACCAAAATTTCTCCAAATATTCCATTTCATTAGGCTAACTTTGAGTAACAATTTCTCATTCAGTACTTGTCAGTTTTGGGTAAATTATATACCGTTGGAAAGCTCACGTTACGTACTATACAATGACACTAATTATTTGATGTAATATGCTTCCTTTCCATAATATAATTTGGCCCAAAGTTGACAAATAGCCACTAGTATATAATCCAATATATTTGTCAAATTTCCAACACTTCTGATCCATACTGTTATTTATTATGATGTCTTATTCCTTAATAAATGCTCTTATTTGTTAGTTCAGCTCTATAAAGACTAAGAGCTGAAATAAAAAACCAAGAAATGCAGAGCAAACACACTCTATTTACAAAGGTTCTGCTAGTATAAAAATTGATATTAAATTTATGACAAATTGCTTGAATGAAGGAAAATTTACTAAACCATTATAAACTTAAATTGTTTTCTTTTTTTATTAAATTGTTTTCTTTTTTTTATTTGATACATACTAATATTATACGGATGATTACAAAATATTTATTAAGTCTGTTGGAAATCCTTAAGAAACTTGACTTTGATCTTGTTGAGAGCACCATGTACATCCTTGCTAGTTAGCCTCTCCTTGGGCAAATCTACACAACCAATTAAGGCCAATTGCATAATTGATGATATGCAATCTGTTTTAGCCATATTGTGTTGTCCATTGATGCTATGCAAATTGGGATCTGTAAGTTGAGTGACTCCATATGGTAATGAGTCTTTGATCCATTGCTTCATGCTCATTTCTTCATTAAACATCTCATCTATAGGCTTTCTTCTAAGTAAAAGTTTCAATCAACAAAATACCAAAGCTATATATGTCGCCCCTTACAGAAACAAGTCCTTCTGATCCATACTCTAGAATTTGTTTTAGTCAACATAGTATAAGCAATTACCTGTTCCATTAATACAGAAAATCAAACATTACCTGGTGCCATGTACCCAATAGTAGCAAAAGTCACCATTTGTATGACAGATTGATCTACTCCAACGAGTTTTGATATGCCAAAATCACTAACATGCGCTACGATATCCTCATCTTGAAAAATATTATTTGGCTTCAAATCACAATGAACTATAGGTTCTAAAGAACCATGGTGAAGATATTCAAGTGCTGATGCAACATCAATCATTATGTTTACTTTCTGTAAAATATCAAAAAGATAGTTGTCAGAATACAACTACTTTTCCAAGCTCCCATTGGGCATGAACTCCATGACTAAGCTTTAAGCTCAGTGGTACAACAACTGGTCATTATTTTGACAAGATTTCTATGGCGAATCGTAAGGATTAATTCACACTTCACATCAAAACTCTTTAGTGCTCCTTCACGCTCCAAATTATAAACCTCGACTGTAATGCACATCCCATTAGAAAGGGTCCCTTTGTACACCAAAACAAAACTCCCCTTGCCAGGCAAGTTCACCTTATCAAATTTGTCAGTTGCTTGTTCAAGTTCCCGACTTGAAATTCTTTCCCATGTTGGCAAAGGTAGCAAATGCTCGTGATGAGTCGACAACCTTGTTTTCTTTCTCCAGTACCAAATAAGGATAACAATAACTGATCCAAGTGCGAAAATTATTGATCCAATTGCCATTAGTGCTATCTTTGCTTTTTGGATTGGTTCTCATGTCTAGTTTTGCAAGGATGGACATGGAATCTAGGTGCCCCACGAAGCCCTTTATTTCCTAGAAATGATTGAGTTAATAAGTTTCTAAATAGCCCTCCGTCAGGAATTTCTCCTTGTAACATATTGAATGACACATTAAAATACTTGAGATATTTTAGTGTCTCAAAGGACTTGGGGATTTCTCTGGAGAGATTATTGATTAATAAATCCATGAATTCCAAGCTTATAGCATCACCATATGATCCAGGAATAGAGCCCTTCAATCTATTATTAGATAAAGAGAGTTGAGTTCAAGATTGGAGGCCTCCAAAGGTAGGTGGGATACTACCTAATAATTGGTTTCCTGACAAATCGAGTAATGTAATAGATTTCAAATTCCCAATGACTAGTAGAAGAGAACCACTAAAAGAATTTGATGACAAGTTCAATGTAAGAATATCTTTAAGCTTCAATATAGTTGAGGGAATAGTAGAATTAAGTTTGTTGATTGTAAAAAGAGACTTCTTACTGAAATGAGATTACCAAGGCAAGGAGGAAACTTTTCAGAGAGCTCGTTTCCTCCAAAATTTATACAACACGGACTTTGTAAATCACATAATTTAAAAGGTATGGACTCTTGTATTCTATTTGACTCAAGAAATAATCATTGAAGCTTCCTCAATTTTCTGATTATCATAGGGATGAATCCTCTGAAATTATTATTTTGTAGAGATAATTTTTTAAGGAAAAAAGATAGATTTCCTATAGAAATTGGTAGAGTAGCAACCAATGGATTTTCACCGAACACTAAAGATCTTAAATTTTGCAGTTGGCCAATGAAGAGAATAAAGTGAATAAAGATTGGCTAATGAGGTGATTGTTCCCCAAAGTGAGACATTTAAGGTTTCTTAAATTATTAAGATCATCAGGAATAGAACCAAAGAACATGTTACAAGCCAAGTTTAGGTAAATAGGCTTCGAGACATTAGACAGAGATATGAGAAAAGGACCATCCAAATTATTTTCTTCATTAAGAAGTTCCTTAAGATTGGGAAGATGGAGACCAAAGCCGGAAGGAAGACCGCTTGAGAAATTGTTAATATATAAGGCCAACTTCTTCAATGTTGAAATACTAATTATGGTGGAATGAAGTATTCCATCCAGATTGTTTATTCCAAGTTCTGGGTGGACAAGGTTACCAATTTGAAATGGTGGAATGCTACCTGGCACAATTTATAAATTACCTATATTAATTTAAACAAAATAACATTTCTCTGCATCTCGTTATTATGAATTTACCACTAATGGAATTTAACATATGTTAAGAGTTTTACGATGAGAATACCTGTAAACCTGTTTTCTTCCAAGCTAAGACTCCTTAACGGGGTGAGATTTCCAATAGATGAAGGAATTTTACCACCAATGGAATTTCTTTCCATTCTTAACACCTCCAAACTTATAAGATTGCTAATGGACTCTAAAATTTCTCCTATATTGAATAAAGAATAAATTTGCAACTGGCTAATTACTGTAATTCATATGTTCTATATACGTACATGTAAATATGTAGGTGCAATATTAATTTGTCTTTATTATATATATATATATATATATATATATATATATATATATATATATATAATGTAACTTGTATTGGGAATACCTTGAGAAAAATACAAGAGAAATGCATATTTGTTTTCATTATCTGAAATGAGGTTCCCCGATATCTTTATCCAAATCTCCTTCGAAATGATTGAAAGACAAAGATAAATTTTGTAAAGTCTTGCATCTAAACAAAGTGGAAGGAATTTGACCAGTAAATGAGTTCCAAGTCAAATACAAGCCTTCCAAATCAGAAAAATGAGCAAACATTTTGTAAGGCTAGGGTTTTCCCTTAGCATTTACTGAATGATAATGAGGAATATACATAGGTTTACAAGAGATGGGCCGATTAGTGTATGGGCCGAATACTAATGGACTAACTATTTACATTACAATTACATTATAATTACAATACTCTATCCCCTCCCGCAAGTTGAGCGGGGCTTGCCACGGTCAACTTGGCACGAAGAGTCAAAAATCGGTCTTTGGAGAGACCCTTGATGAAGATGTCGGCTGGCTAATGTAAGGTGGAGATGTGCTGAACCCGGAGTTGCCGTTGAGCTACCTTGTCAGGGACAAAGTGGAAATCCAGTTCAAGGTGCTTGGTGTTGTTATGAAAGACCGGGTTAGCGCTCAAGTAAGTGGTGCCAAGATTATCAGACCAAACCATGGGAGCTGTGGAGGAAGGAAATCCAAGCTCCTTAAGGAGCATTGTAAGCCATAATACTTCCGAACTGACTGTAGCAAGTGCACGATATTCAGCCTCAGTACTACTCCTGGATACCGTCCGTTGTTTCCGAGAGCACCATGATACTAAAGTCCTACCAACATACACGGCAAAGCTTGTAGTAGATTTTCTGTCATCCAAGCATCCTCCCCAATCAAAATCACAAAAGCCATGTATGTCAAGGGATAAAGATTTTTGTAAGAGCAAACCATGAGATGTTGTATCTCTAAGATAACGCAGAATGCGTTTTACTGCCTTCCAATGTTCCGTGGTAGGCCAATGCATGTATTGAGAGACTATATTCACTGAAAAGGCCACATCTGGTCTGGTAATTGTGACATATTGGAGACCCCCAACAATACTGCGGTATAGAGATGGATCATTAAACGGATCACCAGAATGGAGTGTTAATTCCGTACTCATGCAGAAAGGAGTAAAGATGTCTTTTGCTTCATGCATTTTGGCTCTCAATAACAGATCAGAGATGTATTTGTGCTGGTGAAGAAGAAGTCCATCTCGTTGCTTAGAAGCTTCAATACCCAAAAAATACTTCAAAGGACCAAGACCTCGAATGGCAAATTTTTTTTGTAAATAACTGATAACCTGTTGCAGCATAGTAGTATCATTACCAGTAAGCAGGATATCATCAACATATATCAAACAGTATAGCCGAACATAGGACGCTTGGTAGAAATAAAGGGAGATGTCGGCTTTGGAGCACACAAAACCAAATTGAATTAACACATCTGTCAGGCATTTATGCCACATCCTAGGAGCTTGCTTGAGGCCATAAAGAGACTTCTTAAGAAGGCAGACATAATCAGGGCGTTGTTTATCTACAAAGCCAGGGGGTTGATCCATGTAGACTTTCTCCTCCAATGTGCCATGCAAAAAGGCATTTGATACATCAAGATGGTGAACGGACCAGTCAAAAGAGATAGCCAAAGATAATATTAACCTGATGGTAGTTGGTTTTATAACTGGACTATATGTCTGAACATAGTCTAGCCCGGGGTGTTGATGAAATCCCTTGGCTACTAGGAGTGATTTATGCCTTTCAATGGACCCATCAGGATGAAGTTTGGTTTTAAAAACCCACTTGCAGCCAACAAGATTATGTGCTTGGTGTCGTGGAATAAGGACCCATGTATCATTTTGCAGTAGGGCCTGGTACTCATTCTCCATTGCTGTGCGTCATTCCGGAATTTTCAACGCTTGTGTGTGAGTGGTCGGCTCTAGAGGAAGAGAGCTGGCTGCAATTAAATTTAGTGGACGACGCGGCTTGAGAGTAGTTGTTTTGGACCTGGTTACCATTGGATGCACACGGCGAATCAGCTGGAACATTTTCAGCTTGGCCAAGATCAACAATTAAAAACACCTCCTGTTGGTCATTCATAGGAGGAATAAATCGGGTAGATGTAGATGGTGGGGGGAACGATGTAGTGGCATTTTGGTGGTGAGGGGATTGACGTGGAGAGGTTTGTGGGGTGGAATTTCAGGACTGCTGTGTTTCGGTTTGGGGTGATGGGTGGGTATGGGTCTGCCGGTCAGTGTCAGGTGATGGGTTGGCTTGGGGAGAAGGGGGCATGTTGTGCGGCGAGGACAAGTGGGCTGGTTGATGAGGCATGGATGTTGGATGTAGCGGGGAGGTGATGTAGAATGGAATCTCTGGTTCAGATTGGATTGTAGATATAGGACGACCCTCATTTACCAGCAGACATGGAAACACCTGTTCATCGAAAGAAACATGACGTGAGATACATAATTTTTGAAGAGAGAGATCAAAGCAACGATATCCTTTATGAATTTTGCTATATCCAAGAAAGACACAACGAGTAGAACGGGGTGCAAGTTTGTGAGGTGACTTATAACGGAGCCATGGATAGCAAAGACATCCAAAGACACGTAAATGACTGTAATCAGGTCGGGCACCAAACAATTTTTCAAATGGTGTCAGAAAATTTAAAGTAGGTACAGGCATGCGATTAATCAAGTAGACAGCTGTTTCAAACGCATAGGTCCAGAATTTCAGAGCAACAAAAGCATGATTAAGTAATGATAAGCCAGTTTCAACAATATGGCGATGTTTCCGTTCTGCACAACCATTTTGTTCTGGTGTGTACGGACAGGAAACGCGATGTGATATACCATGTGTGCGCAAGTAAGGAACTAAGCCATGAAATTCACCCCCCCAATCGGATTGAAAAGTTTTAATTTGATGCCCAAAATATTTCTCCACAACAGTTTTAAATTGAACAGAAGCATTCGGCACATCAGATTTGTATTTCAACGGATATACCCAAGAGTACTTGCTAAAGTGATAAAAAAATAGCACATAATAATTAAAATTATCAAAAGATTGTACCGGGGCAGGACCCCACAAATCAGAACAAACAAGCTCCAACGGAGCAGAAACAGTGCTAGTAGAAATAGGAAAAGGTAATCTACGAGCTTTGCTAACAGAGCAAGCATGAGACAATTGTTCACAAGATTTATTGGAAACAGGAATATGATTCAAAGACAAAATCCTCTTTACTGTAGGAATGGCAGCGTGACCAAGACGTGCATACCATTGAGAAACCGACGCTAAGTGAACTTTTATTTTGTCTGGTGGACTCTTTGGAAGACTCAGAGTGTAAAGACCATCTCTATTCTGGCCTGTATGAAGTACCTGGTTTGTCATCAAATCCTTAAGAACAAAATGGTCAGCAAAAAACTCAATAGAAATTGGGTTAGATTGTGTCAAAGCTGAAACTGAAACAAGATTGGTTGAAGCTGATGGCACATGCAAAATATTGTCAAAACGAATAGAGTGACCATTGACAGAATTTAAGGAATTACCAACATGAGAAATAGCACGTTTAGACCCATTACCTATGGTAACTTCCTCCGGCCCGGAATATTCGGAATGAAGATTCAGGTTGTCCAAATCAACCGTTAAATGGTGAGTCGCACCGGAGTCTACTACCCAATCTTGAGTGGAATTCATGTGAGCATTGGTGTAAAATGAGGCTGGACGGGTTCTATTTGATCTTGGTTGTCTAGGGGATGGACAATTTCTGGCTAAATGATTTATTCCTCTACAATTATGACAATAAAATGGAGTGGAAGTGTCTAATGGTGCCATTGAAGTCATGGGTTGCATTGAATTTCCAGCAGTGTGCAGAGTAAAATTATTTCCAGCAACAGGTGGGTGATTTTACAAATTATTATTGGGACGAAATTGATTAGGAAACGATGGAAAATTACCTGGATGTGAGGCAAATTGCTGCTGGAACCGGCCGGACTGCTGTCCTCTGCCATAAGAGCGCCGCTGCTGCCCAGAAAACCCGCCGGACTGCTGCTGTCTCGGTCCGTTCGGGCGGGACTGACCAGGGTGGCGTGCGCCGTAGAGAGCAGTAGGGGTTGCTCGTTCTGCGTGTATTTCTCGTTTCAGACTTCGTTCTTCAGAGAGCAATAAGCCATGAAGATCCTCAAAGCCGGTTGGGTCAACTTTGATTTCTAAAGTGCAACAAAAGGGGCGAAAAATAGGTAACAAAACATCCACAACAGCATCAACAAGGTCTGATTCTGTAATGACAGAACCAAGAGCAGCAAGATTGTCAGAAATTTGCTTAGCATGGGTCACATATGAAGTAATCGATTTAGCCTCCTCTTATTTGCGTAATTGCAATCGGTAGTCTCTAATCTGAGATTTCGATCCAGCAACATAGGCTGCAGTTAGTCTGTTCCAAGCTTCAAGCGCAGTCTCAGCGCCAACGATTTGAGTCGCAATTCCCGGGGATAAGGAATTGATAATCCAACTCATAACCTGAGCATCTTTCTCCTCCCAACGCTCATATTCAGGATTAATCTCAGTTGTTCCAGGTAAGTTCTTAGGTGGAGGGACAATTCGGCCATCAACGTGTCCCATCAATCGGGATCCTTTCAACAGTGGTACAAACTGTGTTTTCTATAACAAGAAATTCGTTGTATCAAGTTTGATTAGGAAGGTGGTGGTGGAAGGGGTGAGAACGTTGGTGGTGGTGGTGCCGGCGGCGTGATTGGTGTTCATCTTTGGGGTTTGCCGAATTGCTCTGATACCATGTGAGGCTAGGGTTTTCCCTTAGCATTTACTGAATGATAATGAGGAATATATACATAGGTTTACAAGAGATGGGCCGATTAGTGTATGGGCCGAATACTAATGGACTAACTATTTACATTACAATTAATTACAATACTCTATCACATTTCATGTTGTCAAGGTTTCCAATGGCTTCTGGAATTTGTCCTTCAAGACTATTCCATTGCAATTCAAGAATATGGAGCTTTGAAAGGTTGCATAACGACATTGGAATAACACCTACATTAAAAATTCTGTTTTCCTAAAGTTTAAACATTAGATATCTTTGAAAACAAATATTATGTAAAAAGGTATAGGTTAGTGAAAGAACAAACGTCCGAGTTGTTAGAGTGAAGATCAAGATATTCGAGCCGGGTGAGATCCAAACCATGGGGGGATAATCCCTTTGAAAAAATTGTATCCTAATTTTAACAACTTCAAACCTGCGCAAGTTGGAAGTTGAAGAGGCAGAGAGCCATGGAATCGATTTTTTTATAAAGAGAACTTGACTGGGAATGAAAGGTTTCCCATTTGTGGAGGAATAGTCCCTGTTGGCCCCATGCTTTCAAGTGCTACGCCTCTAACTATTATATAATATTATAAATTAATTAATTGTTTGTCGTAAGCTAATTGATTATTAATATTCGGAATATTGCATATACCAATTTGCGAGATATGGTCCGATTAGGCCCACGTGTTTATATCCTAAACCTTTTAATTCTACCATGGTGTACCCCACAACTAATACTCGTGCCATTGCAGACTCAACTCAATTTTGTGGCTCATTTGTGATGCGATCTTTGATGACAAGGGATTAATCATCAGCGCTAATACTTGTGGCTCTAAATTTCATCGTATGATCATGTTGTTCTAGTTTTCAATTAAAAGAAAAAATGACAGAAAAAAAAAAAAGGCTAAGAAAACATAATAGAATGATGAAATCATGGAAAAAAAAAGGAACAAAACAAGAAATACGACAAAACAAAGAAAAAAGGACAAATGGAGAAAAATGAAAAAATAAAAATAAAAATAAAAACAAACTAGTAAAAATACCGAATAAAACGAAGAAAAAAAAAGGGTAAAATAAAGAAAAAACGGAGAAAAATGGGTAAATTAGAGGGAAGGAAAAAGAAAGAAATGGAGAAAAAGAAAAAATAATGAAGCGAAAAAAATTTTAAAAAAGAGATGTTAAAAAAAAAAGACAAAAAATGGTAAAAATCAGAAGAAAAACAATATTAAAAAATACAAAAAGTGCTAATATGCAATGGCTATTCTTTATTTTCATTAAGAATATTTATTCGTTACTTTGAGCAACTATTCTATAGCCAGAATGTACATTTGAATAGTCGTGTACTATTCGACATGAAATAACTAGTTTATTCCATAAACCGAAGACGGACATATTTAGTGCATAAACTTCATGTACTAAACAATTACAAGAATACATTAGACGAAAAAGGGTAAAAATCGGAGAAAAAATAATATTAAAAAATACAAAAAGTGCTAATATGCAATGACTGTTCTGTATTTTCATTAAGAATATTTATTCGTTACTTTGAGCAACTATTCTATAGCCAGAATGTACATTTCAATAGTAGTGTACTATTTGACGGACATATTTAGTGCATAACTTCGTGAACTAAACAATTACAAGAATACATTGAAAATGTGATCCCACAGAGCTAGTAAGAACAAAATTTTGGACAGAAGTAACTCAACTAATCACAGAATGGGAAGTATTTGCTTAAATTGAAAGGCGAGGAATAAAATTCTTCACTCCTTGTATCTCCCTTGAATGTTTGGAATCTGTACCACCAATGCTTACCCCTGTCTTTCCTTATGGATCCAAGTTTTCTATGTAGTGTAAGGTCTAGGAAGTATGCCACACACCCCGCGACAAATGCTTTTGATGAGAAAGGAACATTCGCAATGTCGTTTAACTGCATGCAAACGAAGCAATCATATTCATCAGCCTCTACCATATGTTTTTTTACACAGAAAGACCATAGATTGAAAATGTAATATATGTATACCCATCTTCGTCTTGTGTGCACTGGACCATAGCCATTAATTTTAGTATAATCCTTGAAATATTGAGGCACTGACAAGCCCAAGAAAATGGAGAAGCCTAGAATGAACTTTGAGCGGAAGCGGTTGATGTTGCAAAACTGAAGAAAGCTAAGACCTCCAGCACCTATTTCAACCAAAAAAAAAAAAAAAATGTTAACAAGATAAATATCAATGTCAAATTTTCATTCATCATAGAGATCAGATAGTATAAATAAGTTCCTACCTACATATGCAAAGGAAATGCAATATAAAGCACCAAAGATGGGTGTTGGTATTGAAGCAAAAACCGCCCCAAATTTACCTGCACTTAGTGTAAAGCTGAATGATACTCGAACAGAAAAATTAATCACACATCAAGCATCAACCTGCATGTTTTTAATAAACTCTTACAACATCTTATTACCAAGAATGGAGAAGAAAATCATGATTACAGCAGATATCTGGACAACCCTCCGACTACCATTGCGAGTCAAGGCCAAAAGACCAGCATTCTCTCTGCACAATATCAATTAGAATCCATGTCCAGCTTTTGCTCCTGGCAGACGTAAAAAAGATCAAGTAATGTAAACATAGGTTCTCCTAATGCCTTACACAGAAACCGAAGATCCACTTGCAGTTCCAAACAATCCAGAAAGCAATAAGGCGACTCCCTGAAAAGTAAAAAGAAGAGAAAAGAGAGAGAGAGATTATCAAAATATAAACTCAATAATCAACTGAACTGAAGTTCAGCATACAAGCAAGATGTTATTTAATGAGACAAAACAGGATAATGTCTCTGCATCATACTTGAATCCCATTGTGGTATCATCTTTTCAAGATACAGAAAAATGATGACTGCTTATTCACAATGCTGACACACAACAACCAAGGTTGCAACTACATTACTAGCAATAAAATAACTCACACCACTGAAATGTAGTATTCATTCCTTTGCTTTTACAGTTATGCAATAAAATGATAGCATAAATCTAGCATTCATTCAAATTGATAAGATTTCCAAGAATATGTTGAAAATGCAGCATTAAGAGAATAGAAACTGAGGATGGGTAAATGAGCCCTTACAATGAAAAACTATATAGATTACCTGCCAGCCAACACCACGGCTAAGAATAGAAGGTGGCATTGGAGTTGCACCTGCATATCTTGAAATTGCTATAAATGCCCCAGTAGACTGCCCATTCATTAAGTAGGAAAGAGTTAAAAAATCAATGGTCAAACAACATAAAATTGTACAGATTTGTTATATAATCCACAAACACAACATTTTTGTTTGTCTGCTGTGGAGATTGACCGGGAGAAAGAGCAAAAGAACAAAAGAACGAAACCATATAGACAATGATGGGGTTTACATAACACAAATGTCAGCTTCAGCAAGAAGCTATGGACATAAAATCATAAATTTATACACATGATTGGTTCCCCATGCTATGTAATAAAGGAAAAAAGTATTGTAGCTTTTCTGTCAGCATAAATGTTTCGGGGAGTTTAAGAAAACAGTTGAAAACTTGAAATACACTAATAGCATGGGGGAAATTTAGTACCAGTAAGGCAATAACTAGGATCAATCTGTTTTTAGGGAACAGACCACCTTGAAGAGTCCTAATTATGTTATTAGTTTAGTATTCTGATCTTCCTCAAATACTTTATATTTCTATTAAATTAAGAATATTAGAATCAGGAATCAACTTTACTTCCACAGCACTTGCCTGGTTATAGAAAGATACTATCTTAATTGCATTAGTGAATTTCTAAAAAAGACTGTTTGTAATGCTTATATAAAGGCTACTGCCAGTCAATAAAAAAGCAAGCAATACTTTAATAAGATTTTAGGGTTCTCTCTAACGAGCTCTTAGCGATTATGTAGTTCTCTTCCTCTTAACGAGCTCCTCATCGTTTCAACAAGGTAGGTAAGGGAAAGGTACAAGGACTCGTAACAAGATCTCAAACCAGCGTCCATAACAACTTAGTATCAAAGGCGTTATGGACAATCTCCGTACCCTACAATAGCAACTTGATAATTTTAAGGCCATGTACTAGGCTGATAAGGAAAAAGACAAGGCTGCAACTGAAGTGCAGCAACAGGAGATGACAGCACAATTGGAAGATCTTTCAAAAAGGATGAATACCAGTCACACTAATGATAAAAGTTCAAAAGCTGAAAGTACCACCAAAATCGCCATGATAATTGGACTAATCCTAACAACGGTGGAGAAAAAGAAGCTTTTGTTCCAAGGTATGCAAAACTCGAGTTTCCAAGATACAAGTTGTGGACTAATCCTACGAACATTTTTCTATTTACCATCAGTGGACGGTGGAGGGGCAGAAAGCAGGCTTGGCATTGTTCCACCTTGAGGGAGATGCACAATTGGGATTTATCAAACTGAAGCAGAAGAGGCAGCAATTATCTAGGGAAGAATTTAAGGAACACTGCTATCTGCAGTTTGGGCCCCCAATTTGAAGCAACAAACTGGGCGTTTTCGCCAAGCTGATACAAACAAGAGTGTGGAAGATTGTCAAAAACATTATGAGCAACTATCAGCCAGGGCTGATGAACTGACACCTTGACAAGAAGTTGAGCTATTCATAAGTGGGTAAAGGATTTTATTGCTGCATGTGGAGATGGAAATACAAAATCCTGCATGAAACGATTCTTGCACAACTACAGGAACGAGTGATGAACAATGAAGAGCCACTAAAGGATTTCACCATTCCGACACCAAAATCTTTTTTCACAGAAAAGCTAAATAAAGCTGAGATGGAAGAAAGGAGGGCTAAGGGTCCTTGCTACAACTGTGATAAATTTTATACTCCGGGACACAAATGTAAGTGATTACTTTGGTTGGAAGGAGTTGTTACAAAAATACAATAGATTGTAAATAGGAAAGTAATCGACTGTAATTACGTATTAGCTGTAAGAGAGAAATTAGTGGAGTAAACCTAGGAATTGTATTTAGTCTTATTTCCTTTACTGTAATCTTATTCCTGTATATATACCCTTGGGTATTCATCAATCAAATGCACAATTTATTATCTCAAATTTTCTGTTATCACATGGTATGAGAGCTGCCCTTGTGAGCCTTTTGTTCCTTTTTTTTCCCGCTAAAATGCAGTCTGTCCTGTGAACGGATGTTTGGAGACTTAGGGTTCTAGACGTAGTCTTATTTCACCGCCTGCCCAAGAAGGAAGCCCCTGCCCCAATCGGTGGTTCCTTGCAGTTCCAGTCAGTGTCCCATCTGCCGGCATCCCACACGCCACCACAGTTTCTACCGGCATCCCACACACTGGCACGTCCGCCGGGATTTCAACTTCTGTTTTATTTTTTTTCCTAGCCTTCTTCCTTATTTCGACCCCTTTTCTGCATTTTTGACATGGTTAACAAGAAGGAAGCTGCTATAGTCACTAAGGTTATTCAAACTCTTGCCAAAATTACAGAACAGAAGTTAAATGGACCCAATTTTTTGGATTGGTCCAAAACAAGTCGCGTTTATTTGGAATCGATTTCACTATATGGTCATCGCACTAATAATCCACCAAAGGATGCTGATTCCAGAATTTTTGTTCAAATTCGCAACTGTATTGATGATTTAATTATCAGTCTTACCAATCACTGTGAGTTTGTCAAACAATTGATGAGTTATTTGGAATTTCTTTTTGCTAGAAAAGATAATATTTCCCGCGTCTATGATATCTATAAGGACTTTCATCGTCCTCAACAGAATGGGCTACCTCGTCAGGCATATTTTATGAGTTTCAAGAAAACGTATGAAGATTGAATAATGTGGTGCCTTTTAGTTTTGATGTTTAGAGTGTAGCGTACTCATTGGGAGAAGATTGCGGTGATGAGTTTTATGGCTGTGCTTGACCCTCAATTTGAGACTGCTAACTCTCAAATCCTTTCTGGAACTAAAATTTTCAACCTTGATGAGATTTACACTCGACTGCTTCATAGTGCCACCAATCACTCTACTGCTCCTCTTGATCAACCCTCTAATGCTCTCCTTGGGCATACAATTGGCAGATACTACAAGGGTCAGAATCATGGTGGTAATGAAGACACTAAACCCTCTAGTACCGAAATTCCTATTTTGCTATTATTGTCATGAACCAAGCCATACTAAGAAGACCTGCAGGAAATTACAAAATAAAAATCAACGATGTCGATCAGCTTATATTGCTATCAATACTGCTACAGACTCATCTAGCAATCCTACAACTTATACTGTTTCAACTGAAGAGTTTGCAATGTTGACTCAATATCAGGAAGCATTAAAGACTTCGTTTCATCCTACTACTGCCATTGCAAAGTCAGGTAACACTAATAAGTGTCTCCTTTCCTCTTCTTCAAAGCTGGTCATCGATTCTGGCGCCACAGATCATATGACAGGTAACTCTAGTCTTTTTCTACTTTTAAAGCACAAAAAATTCCTACCCATGTTACTTTAGCTGATGGCTCCTCTTCAACTATTATTGGTTTTGGCACCATTAATCCCACTCTGTTATTATCTCTGTCTTCTGTCTTGAATCTTCCTAGTTTTACTTTCAATCCTATGGCTATAAGCAAACTCACTCGTTCCTTAAATTGTTTTGTCTCGTAATTTCCTCGTTATTGTCTATTTCAGGATCTCATGACAAAGGATGGGAATCCGGAGGACTCTACATTTTGGATACCAGCCCTACCACTTGTTCCAGCGTCTCCAGTCCTTTTGAAGCCCATTGTAGGTTAAGGCACCCTTCTCTTCCTCTTTTGAAGAAGTTGTGCCTTCAATTTCATTATGTATCCGCTTTAGATTCATACAAAGGACTTGGGGACCCTAAAATACTTCTTGGGGGTTGAGTCAGAAGAAGCAAGAAAGACATTTTTCTGTCCCAAAGGAAATATGTTCTCGACTTATTATCAAAAACAGGGAAATTAGGAGCTTAACCATGCAATGCCCCAATGGTGCCTAACTTACAACTTATAGCAGATGAAGAATTATTTGAAGACCCTGTGAAATGCAGGCAACTTGTTAGGAAGCTGAATTATCTCACTGTTACTCGACCTGATCTAGCGCATTCGGTTAGTGTTGCAGTCAGTTCATGTCATCGCCCACCATTCATCATTGGGCTGCACTTGAACAAATTCTATGCTGCTTAAAAGGAGCTCTAGGACGAGAAATAGGGTATAAGAATAATGGTCATAATCATATTGGATGTTTCTACAATGCAGATTAGGCAAGATCCAAAGTTGATAAAAGATCCACTACTGGGTATTGTGTCTTTGGTGGAGGAAATCTGGTATCCTGGAAGAGTAAGAAGCAACATTCTGTGTCGTTCCAGCCCTTCATTCGAATATAGAGCCATGGCACAATCTATTTGTGAGATTATGTAGATTCGTCACCTCTTATCTGAACTTGGATTTTAAGTTTCACCTCCGGCTAGATTATGGTGTGACAACCAAGCAACCCTTCATATTGCATCTAATCCCATGTTTCATGAACGAACCAAGCATATTGAGATTAATTGTTATTTTGTTCGTGAAAAGCTTCAACAGAATCTGATCTCTATAAATTTTGTTCGTATAGGAGAATAACAGGGAGATATCTTCACTAAAGCTCTAAATGGGTTTCAAGTTTAACTACATTTGTAAAAAGCTGGCATGATCAATATCTATGCTCCAGCTTAAGGGGAGTGTTACAGAAATACAATAGATTGTAAATAGTAAAGTAATCAACTGTAATTAGGTTTTAGCTATGAGAGAGAAATTAGTGGAGTAAACCTAGGAATTGTATTTAGTCTTATTTCCTTTACTATAATCTTATTCCTATACATATACCCTTGGGTATTCATCAATCAAATACACAATTTATTCTCTCAAATCTTCTGTTATCATAGGAATAAAAGAGGTTCCATTTGATCTAGGAGAAAGGTAAGAGATGTCAACCTTCCTTGACATATGAGGACACATTTTTGAAGAAGGCAATGTCAGGGGACCGTCTAAAGCATCCTAATTAGTATTATGTCATCTCTTTAATAGCCTATTGTTATGGCCCCATGCTTTGGATCGAGTTATGGGTCCTTGAACCTTGAAATCAGGGAGTAATTCTTCCATTTGGTTCTTCCTCTTACGACCGATGTTTGGAGCTCGTTAGAGAGAACTCCGGATCTCTAGAGCTGTTTATCTGAATCTCAATTGTTTTTATTGAATATTTGCATCCCTTTTATTGATTAGAAAACTCCCTTTTATAAGTGTACAAGGATAGACTAACTAAGAAATAAAACTTCTAATCTAAAGAGGACTTCTAATAGAAAAGGAAACAATACCAATCCCACGCAAAACTGATTCCCAATCTTTAGGAATAAAACCATTAAAGAAAATCCGAGTCCTAATCTAATTAGAAATAGATACTATTAATAATAAACAAAATACGACGCTACAGTCCGTTCCCAACACCTGTCTAGTCCTAATCAATATTATGTTATTTCTTTAATTATCTATCTAATAGTCCTAATTAGTTTACTACTCAGTTATTTCTTTAATATTTTAAATTAGAAATATTAGAATAAAGAAACAGCTTTATTTCCACAATACTTACTTCCTATTTAGGATTTTGCTTCCCTAGCTGGGAGGCTTCTGTTTTAATTGCAACAATTAAACCCTTAAAAGGCTAGTAATTCTTATTTACAGGCTACTCCCAATCAATAAAAAAGTAAGCAATATTTTATCAAACAACTTATGAAATTTCATAGTTCTCTCTAACCAGCTTTAGAGATTGTGAAGTTCTCTCTTCATGAGCTCTTGACTCTTACAGCAAGATAGGTAAAGGAAGGAGGACCTCTAAGCATTCCTTCCCATAAAATTTTAGGGTATAAGGACCCGTAACAAGATCCTAAACCCGTGTTCATAACATCTGTCTAGTTTACTATGCTTCTACATTTGAAAGTATAGCTCCTGCAAAGTACTAGCAACAAAAGAAACCAAGAAACAAAATAGCAAACCTCTACAAGTGCAACAAATGAAGCCATCATCATCGCAAAGGCTTCACCAGCATCAAAAGATGGTGTTCCCCATTGAAATGGGTATGGAACTCTTATCCTGCAAACCCCATAATATTGATAAGAAACTAGATATGAGCCCACAATGCTACAACATAGATGATAAATTGTACTAAATAAGTCCTAGAGCCATAAAAACGAAAACTACTAAAGCATTGACGTCTCTTTTTTCCTAGCTTTGAATCAAAGGAGAATATGGGTATTAAGATTAGGTTTAAACTAAAAACATGTTCAACAATAATCAAACTCTCAGCCTAGAGGTAAGAATTAAAACCTGAATATTAGTTGATAAGGCACAAGCGAAAGCATAAGGCATAAATTCCACAAAGGATATTACAATGGTTTGATGATGTATATAGAATCCAATAGTATGGTTGAAACAATGCACAATCTGTGATTTGCACATTCATATAATGTATTATATACACAACCTGACGTAGTGAAAGAATCGGGTTTTGCTGGCAATCTGTTAATTCGACTGAATGCCAAAAACTTAGTTTCCTATAGACCTGTTGATTCTACAAATACTAGGAAGAAAAGAGAGAAACTTCTCTTTGATCTGTTATTCAATCTCAAATACAGCAAAAGTCCCTTGCAGAAGATGTTTATACCCTATTTATGACTAGGGCAACAAAACAACAAGTAAAAGGCAAAATCAAACTTACTAATGGCAAAATTGTAAATAAACTGAACTTTAAAAAGACTGAAAAAACACACAACATAGAAAAAGGGTAGAATACTCTCTTCCTTAAGGCATGCCTATGCCTTATGAGACTTCACCTCCCACTTTTTTGTAAATTCTTTAGCTATTTTCTCTACTCTCGCTGCATCACAACCCTACACTACAAAAAAATCCAAGATATGGCAAAAGAATTTTGCTCCCAAAATTATAAAAATTGTTACTATAGCTTTAGGCGGCAACAAAAAAAGATGTTGCTGCTATAAATTCGTGACGGTATGTATTTCGCAACCAAAAAGGATAAAATTTTGCTACCATTGATATAAATATGGCAGCAACTTTTGGATATTGTTTTTGCTACCAAGTCTAACATATTTCTTGCAATTCTAAGAAAAAGAATACAACACAATAATCTTTCTATACAAGAAATAATAGAAGAGATATTATAGGAGTTAACCTCCTCCCTTACGCTATCCCTCAAGTTAAGGATGGAGCAAGACATGTCTCAACCTGGAGCGAAGAAGCCTAAAGGAGCTTTGGAAAGTGTCTTTGTCAAATATGGGCCATCTAGCTGGTTAAAGTTGCACGAGTGACCAGGCTCATACTATGACGAGGTAATTGACCAAAATATTATAAGTAGCCTTACTTTGTAAGCAGCACAATCAAGATGTAATATATATGATCAGAATGGTTGTACTTATTAATGTTTTGATGGCTAAATCATCTAATCATACTAATGGTACACATGCTAAAAGAACTAGTCATCCTTTACCAATTATTATATATCAACATGCACATCAAGTACCCTGGTATGGGATCCAAAAACAACAATAACCCTTGTCGATTGATAAATCCCAATAAGTATAATCTGATCAAGAACATGCCTTACCATGGTGCAACATCTATAAGTCCTGCACGATCAGTCCGACAAGTATTTTGAGTTTTTGGTTCTGCATCGTTGTAGGCTCCAAGCACAGTAAGTAGATGAGCGAAACCCCACGCAATTAATATGGCAAATATTAGAGTAAGACGATGCAAGAGATATCCGTATCTATACCTTATTACATGGGGCATGTACTGAAAAAAGAAAATGAATCAATCTCACCTCAACACAAACAATCTTTCATAAGGTCAAGAGAGAAAAGGGATCTAAAAACAAGAGATAAACCTAAAATCCGAAAGGAATTGTGAGAAGTTGCAGACAATAACATAACACATGAATAACAGAACTACCTGTGAAACAAATACTATTACAATAAGCACCGGCAGTCCAATCTCCATGCATTCGGAAACCTAATGGTGAATGCAAAAGTTAATGATCAACCATACCGTACAAGGTCTCATTTCGAACTTAACAAGTGCACACACACACACACATATATATATATATATATATAAACCAGCACAAGAAAATTTACCCCAGGAAAACCAAGCTCATACAGCCCAAAACCAACAAGAGCTACCAAAGGAACAGCAGAAAGTGGACTTGAGAACCTGGTGTTCATTAAAAAGCCAACAAGAAGAGGCAACCCAAATAAGTTTGGAATGAAATTTATTTTATATTGACTAATTAAGAATATAATACATGATACATAAATGTGCGAATGAGAAAAGTCATAGGAAAGCCATCTTTGGATCCATGAATCTGTTCAGTCCTTGTAAGAGTACAAAAAGTTGAGTGCTTAAATCAATAACATTACTCCAGGTTCTGATCTGACCTTGTAACAAAACGCCAAAGACCACCAAAGCCAAGAAAAATCTGAAGAGTCGAAGCTGCAACCATTGAACCTTGGATTGCACGCATTATTCTCTTAAATCTCTGCACAGCCACAAACAAAAATTATAGGTTAGTAGTTATTCATAATAAGGTAAACTTAATATTCAGAAAGATGATGAATTGACAAGATAAATCATCAAACCTCAACAGGTTCCAGATCATTATCGTTGAACCGATCTGCAACAATTATTGAAATTGTGGTCGGAACAAAACTATAGGATCCTCCAACAACAGCAGGCAATCGAGTACCAAACAAACTTTGGAGCAATGTGTTCCAACCAGAAACAAAGAGTAGTGTCTGGAACACTTGGGCCTTCTCTTTCTATAAATTTGACAAAAGCCACTTAAAGTCAAATGTTTAGATATCAAGTTTGAAATAAAATCAATGAATTCAGTAAAAATTCACAAACAACACACTACAAGGAATACTAGATTTTTGTAGCTGGAAGTATAAAAGTTGTTGCCTTAGATTTTGACAGCAATATAATAGTTGTTGCATGTTTCTTCTATAAAATCGTGAATGTATATATTTGTAGCAAAATTTGATGTTATGGTAGCAACTTTATGAATATCACTGCCATACTAACTTTTGGGCAGAAAATTTGTTTTTGCAAAAAATTCTAACATTTCTTATAGTAAAGATTGGCAATTTATGCTATGTTTCCCACGAGGGGCCTTACATTTCCACCTCCCATTAGCGGAACAAGGGCAGTAGGAATAAGAACAGTTGTCCCAAGCATAACAAGGTAATGCTGGCAAGCAAGCAGGACAGTCTCACCTGCATCATACACACCCACAGAATTTTTGAATGATCAAATGCAATATGACGAATGTCCTATCAAAATGTGTTCAAATTAAAGACAACAGTTCTTTTCTTTCGTATGCTGCAAAGAACAAATACATACAAAATTTTCAGAAAACTTAATACAAAATAATCACACAAAGACAATAGGTTTTACTTCCACAGAAACTATTGAAAAGGAATATGGTATATACGGTGAAGGGAGAGAGAAAGATAGTTCAAAAGACAACTTTCAACTAAACAAGATGCAAATAATTAACAAATACTACAAGATCACTTAAAACATACCCAAAAAAATTCACTCAGTACTTACCTTAAAAATTCTACAGAGATTTTAGAATCGAAGCATAATTTACGAAAGGAACTTTTCATTTTTATTGCATTAACCCTGATCGTTACTTCTAACACACAAAGCATTGGTCGTTTATTTCCTTACATATTAAACCCTCAAGTAGTAGCAAAGTCAGTTTTGAAATACATGTCCTGTTAAAACCAAGTGAAGGTTACTTGATAACCCATTACCAAATGGTGTGGTCTTCTTCATTTCGCATGACAAATCTGAAACCAAATGTCACTTCTTTTCTTTCTTTTGCAGTCACTTTTCTGTCCCATTTCTTATCAAATAAAGTAAACTTCTTCTCAAAGAAGTTGTCTATCAAATGAAGTCGTCTAGCTGCCCTCTCTCTCTCTCTCTCTCTCTCTCTCTCCACTAAATTTTCATTTTTGTATCAATAAATCCACTCTCACCCTAATTTATCGAAATCTAGTGCCAAGATGATGATGATGTCCTAATTTATCGAAATCTAGTGCCAAAATGATGATGATGTGGCAAGTCAATACAAAGTCCAACCTGCCAACATGCACCACTTCAGCTCCAACCAATTATGAATTTCGAATTTTTTTCTCGTATTGTATTGTAAACATGGATGCTATGTTGATGATTGATTGGAACTGACATGGCATCGTGCTAGTAGGTCTGAATTTTGACTTGGCACATAATCATTTCAGGCTACATTTTAACGGATTAGATTGTGAATGGCTTAATTGATGCCTAAACGAAAATTGGTGATTTTATTGACACAAATTAAATTTTAATAACCAAGACAAACTCCAAATATCAGTACCCATCAGTACAGTTCACCTTTATTTTCCACCTACGTGAGAAAGGAAATTAAGTACTTATTACGTGGGTCAATTCTTCTCAAAATGGGGCTATGACACTGGAAAAACAAGGAGCACGATTATCACAACTGTTATTCACATTTGATTTGCTCTTAGTAAAGGGGCTAATGCGTGTATACTTAAATAAAAAATTAATGGTACCACGCTAAGCTTGAGAGAAAAGGGTCAAACTCCCCTAATTAGGTGTCTGAGAATATACTTAAATATAAAATCAATGGTATCACGACTGTTATTCACATTTTCAGTGCTTATTACTTAAATAAAGCACAAAAAGTTGAAAATTATCAGAGAATATACTCACGCCATGGTGGTGGATCAGTAATACAGTAACTGACGTTTGGAAGTTGCATCTTTGGTGGGTGTGGCCGCAGCACCTCCTCCGTTCCTCGACCACCTACTTCAGCCATCAACCACTCCTTCTCCTTCTCACTCTAAAGCTTTCTCTCACTACTCTACAAAATTTTTAAAAGAAAAATTGAGAAAGCATTTTAGGAACAGCCATACAAGTATAGTTAAAATCAGCACGAATACCCAAATCTAAGCAAAACCCATATTCCAGTTTTTGTGAAACTCACTGCAAAAAACACTGAATAATGAGATGACCCAGAAGAGTGAACCACCCAGATGAATTATGAATACCAATAGACGGAAGAAATAAACCACAGAATTTGTTTCAATATTTTTATTATACTTTTAATTTTGATATTATATAATAAAAATATATATACCCATCAGGCAGGGCCAAGTTGACCCTCGTTATAAGAATTCAAGTCCACACCATATAAACACGGGTTTTATCTAGGCTTGGGTGAGCAAGCCAATTAAAAATTTAACATGTTCAAATCGGATCTATTGATTGAACGCTCACGGGTTGGACCAGTACTCGAGTCCCGCAAACAAGTCTAGACTACTAATTCCATTCTCATATTTTATTTATCAAATAAAAATTTACCTTATCTCTCTTTTCTTTAAATGTTTTAAATTCAAGTTTCCATTAAAGAGACTTTTGAATCTATTTGTGTAACACCACGACAACCTGATTAATGAAGTTATAATAAGAGGAGAAACGAATTTGTGATGAAAGATCTCAGAAAATCAACCAAGATAGGACTAGTTTTGTCCAAAAATATGTATCATGACAACAAATTTACAAGGAAAAGACATAATAAAATTTAGAGCAAGATTATAATATAATCGAGATAAAGTGCAGAAAGACATAAATTACTGATAAAACAATTTTATTTGTCTTTGTAATTATTCTCCTTCAATTCTTAAATATTCACTTTTGCTCTCTTTTTTCCATCTAATATTATTGTTAGTTTTTATATTTTTTACATATTATACCAGTCGATCCCCAAAATAATTATATAGTTCCTAAGTTTTATCATTGTCAATCATTTAAGCCTTTTAAGTCAAATTAGACTAATAATGTCAAAAATATCTTTTATTCTATTTTATAATGATAAAATATATTATCTTTTCTATTTTATATTTTTCCTTATATAATAACAATATTAATAATATTACTAATATTGATTAATTAATTAAATTTTATATAATTATAAAACTAAAACCTTGGCATAGAAATTGTTTTATTAAAATAACTAAATAAAAAAATATTTAAAAAAATATAAAACTAAAAGTAGAACTATATAAAATTATAAATTATAAAATTATAAAATCAAGAATAGAATTATATAAAATTACAAGTTTTTCATCTATAATATATCTTATAAATAACAATAATTTAAAATAATTAACAAGATTAGTAATAATATTCGTTGTTAGTTTATAAATTTTTACTTATAATAAAGGGTAATTTTGTACTTTCATGAGTAAAAATAAAGTAATTGACTAAAATGTTCGTTGAAATAAAATTTAAAAGCCTTAAAATTTATTTATGCACTAACTATTGTAATATATAAAAAAAAAACAGGGTAAATAATTTATTAGTCTCTATAGTTATACATATTATACTAGTCAGTCCCTCCCTTAACTCTTTAGTCCCTAAATTTTGCTTTAATCAACCATTTAGTCATTTTATTCATTTTTGCACGTAAAAATACAAAACTGCCATTGGTTATAAGTAAAAATTTTATCTTTTAGTTTTTAAATTTTAATTAAAAGTTTCTGATTCATTTTCGTAGCATATATACACACAAAAAAACATTGGTATACTTATATATATATATGTTGTCGCCAAAATATAACACTAGCAAGTGTACTAGGTCTTGTTGTGGTATAGGACTGGCGAGTCCAAGTGTCGTATCCACAGGGACTAAAGTAATCAATCTTAAATTAATCAAGCAGGATGATAGATCTGATTTCTTTTGAATTGATTTGAGGAATGTTATATTTGACTGAATATTAAATAAAAGAAAAGCACAAATAAATAAAGATTAAGTTGTGGAAAGTCGATTCAAGCAAGTTGCGTGAAATTCAGAATTAGGAAGCACAGGCTTAAGCAATGCAAGGAGCAATATTTTTAGTAAATCTTTTTATTACTTATGAGTAAAGTTGAGAACATGGATCTAAGGTATCTTACTTCTTTAATCATCATACTTGGAACCTCCTACATATGGATTCTATAATAATATATTTACTAGGAGCATCCTAAATAAACTAATTATCATGCATAAAGTTTTAGTAAGCAATTCATCAAAGACAAATACCCTTAGCATGCAATCTACCCGGAACATCCGTTAGTGAATTACATGTGTTTTATGGTTTATCCGCATTTATGATTCGGAACCTCCTTTCTCATAAAATACTAATTAAGAGATGATCAAGCTCTATATAAATTAAATCCACCATAAAACAATCACCTAGACATAATTACTCATAAATAATAACAGGCAGACTACTTACTCATACTGTCCAGCAAGCTCAAGCCTGCTGGAAGGGAACTACTCACACTTCGTGCTAGGTTGCGTGAATGTGAATGAAAAAGACATAAAATAAATGAAAGGAAAGGAAATTAAATTAATTGAAACGTAAATACAGAAATTGGAGCAATGCCCAATCACAAAACTTCTCCTCAACTCCCAAGCTGCTCAAGGCTTAAATAGCCAATGAGGACCAGCAACTTGGAGCTCAAAAATAATAAAATATTCTTAGAAATGATGGGTAATTAAATTGGTGGCAGAAAAATAATGCAAGGCACACATTTCAAATGTAATTAATCCGTTTGTGATTAATCTAATAAATGCTCTATTTCTTCTCTCTCTTGCTTGTAATTTCCTAGACATGAGCTGGTGGGTAGCTGCTCACATGTGGCTGTCTGCTGCATTTTTGTCCATACACGCCCATGCTGCCTAGTGGTTTACATTTTTGTCTTTTAATTCCCACAGTCTCCACCTTGCGAGCCCAGACTGCCTGCCTTTATCCAGATTTGTACAAGCAGCCTGAAAACTGCTCATTTTAGCTTATTTGCTTCTCTAAATAATTCCATTTGATTAGATTTACACCCAATTATTTAGGTATAATTTTCACTTATCAATATACCAATTAGTTACAAAAATAAAAAAATCTATTATTAATTCTCTAATTTCTATTATAATTTTTCTTTAAATTTAATATAATACAACAAAGAATAATATATATTATTATGAATCTTATAACTCTTTCAAAATAATTTTTTTGTTGTTAACATTACTAAGAAGGTATATTATGGATGAAAAAGTTAATATATGTTTACAGTTATATATATATATATATATATATATATATTTTACATAATCCTAGCTTTTTTATTATTGATTAATAGATTTATTTATCAACCTTATTATATATAATTATATAACTTTAACTTAACGGTATAGATATTGTTACACTAAAAAAATAAATAAATAATTATTTTACAAAATATAGAGTTAGTATACACTTTCACTACTAACTATATTTTACAAAATATAGAGTTGTTTCATTAATATTGATTAATAGATTTATTTAATGAAACAATATCTATACCGTTAAGTTAAAGTTATATAATTATATGAAATAAAGTTAATAAATAAATCTATTAATCAATATTAAAAAAGCCGGGATTATGTAAAAAATATTTATATATATATATATAAAATAAGAGAAATAAAATGTTTTATTATTATAAAATAGGATAAAAGGTAATTTTATTATTATTTAGTTCAATTTGACTATTGACTCAATAAAAGGATTAAAAAGTTAATTAAGAAAAAAATTAAGGGATTAAAGAATTAATAAAAAGACTAACTAATATAATATGTAAAACTAGAGGAACTAATAAATTGTTTATCTAAAAAAATAAGGACTAATAAATTGTTTAACATTTTATTTTATGTTTTCTATGATAAACATCTTAATTATCTCCATAATCACATGCTAATGCTATGCCATCATCCACTAAGCTCGGTATTTAATTAATTTAATCTAACTATTGAAATGCTTTTATAAATGAAAATTTCTAATATGCACCGGACCGTCTAGTCCGTACAGTCGAATGCATGACAAATCACTATGATGACGTGTTGACTGTGATAACTGCATTCATTGGTTTTACTTTATCCTCATCCACTTTTTGGAGTGTTTTCTGTTTCTTATTTACTCTATTTTCTTCGAATCTTTTCCCTATTTCTTTTTCTCAGTTGTCTTTGAACTGCATTCGTACAATGGTTTTTGAATTAATTGGTACGGATCCAATCAAGCTGGACAGAAAGGTACAGACCCTTGAGGATGAGGTTGAGCAGTTGAAGGTGAAGAAAGACAGGTTGCAGCAGTTGGTTGATGAAGCTAATAGAAATGGGGAAGAGATTTATGGGAATTTTGCAGAGTGGTTGATCAGTGCGGATAAAGCTATTCGAGAGGCTGAGGAACTTGTGCAACAGAAAGAAGAAGCCAAGAACAAGTACTGCTTGATGGGATTATTTCCCAATTTGAAGACTCTCTATCAGCTGAGTAAGAATGCTGAAGAGAAAGCTTTAGCGATTAATGATCTTCGGAATGAACATGAATTAGATTCAATTTCCTTCTGGCCCCCTCTGCAACAGATGATTGAGCCTTCTTTGTACGGTAGCGAAGCCTTGCCTTCAAGGGTGTCGATGATGAACCAGATTATGGATTCTTTGAGAGATCCTAATCTCAATATGATAGGGGTTTATGGCATAGGAGGTGTTGGTAAAACCACACTACTTCAGCAAGTTCAAGGAGAAGCCATACGAGAGAAGTTGTTCAAGTTTGTGGTAATGATTTCCATCTCTCAGACGCCAAGTTTGAGAAGAATTCAGGCTGAAATTGCTGATTTCTTCGGCCTGAAATTTTACACGGAGGATGTTACTGCAAGAGCAGCTCAATTGCACAAGAGGTTGAACAAGTCCAATGTACTCATCATTCTCGATGATCTATGGCGAAAACTTGACTTGAAAGGTGTAGGAATTCCTTCCGGGGAGGAATGTTTTGGTTGCAAAGTATTGCTAAGCTCGAGGACGAAGGATGTTTTATCTTGTGAGATGCAAACACAGATTGACTTCTCACTCAGTGTTCTAGAAGAAGAGGAGACTTGGAATTTGTTTCAAACAACTATGCCCATGGCTAAAGATCCAAAGTTGCAAATTTTAGCAACTGAAATCGCCAAAACATGTGCAGGGCTGCCTCTTTTGGTTCACATGGTTGCGAAGGTGCTGCAGAATAAAGACCAGAAAACATGGGATGATATGCTAAGAAAACTATCTGTTTTCGGGGATGAAGAAAATGTACACAAAAGAGTACACAAAGTTCTTGAGTCCATCTTTGAGAATCTGCCAGGAGAGGAAGAAAAGTCAGTGCTCTTGCTCTGTGCCTTGTTTGCACGATCTAATATTCCTATCCAATACTTGCTGATTTACAGTATTGGTCTGGATTTATTGGGGGATATTAATTCCATTGAAGAAGCAAGGAATAGATTAATTACTTTGATCAATAATCTCAAAGCGTATGGTCTATTGACTCACCTGGATGGATATGTGAAAATGCAAGGTATGGTTCATGATGTTGCTATTTCAGTTGCATCCAAATTACAACATGCTTTTATAGGTGCAGGTCAAGAAAGATTGAGGGATTGGCCTAGCAATAATTGCACTAGAATTTCCCTTCCATATTGTGATGTCGAGGAGATTTATTCAGGCCTACATTGTCCAATGGCTGAATTATTTTTACTATCTGCTGAGGATCCTTGTCTAGAAATCCCTGATTTGTTTTTTGAAGGGATTACTGGACTGAAGGTTGTGACTATTAGTGGCATGTGTTTTGGGTCCGGATTGCCTTTGTCACTTGGTTTCCTTACAAACCTTCAATCATTGTGTTTGAATGGATGCCAAATGAATGATGTGGCTGTCATTAGAGAGTTGAAGCAGCTACAAATTCTGAGTTTTGCTGATTCAAATATTGTTAAATTGCCTAGAGAAATCAAGGGCTTTACCAAACTGAAGCTATTAGATTTGAGAAATTGCACTAATCTCAAATTGATCCCCGTAGAGGTCATATCGAAATTGTACTTGTTGGAGGAACTGTACATGCTCAACAGTTTTGTTGGATGGGATACGAGAGGTAATGTGAGGCTTGTAGAGTTACAAAACTTGTCTCACCTGTCAACTTTGGAAATCCAAATTGTAGATCCTAAGTTGATACCAGAAGACTGCAGTTTCTTCTACCAGTTGCAAAATTATAAAATATCCATGGGGGATAAGTGGATTTGGGATGGAAAATATGAAACATCAAGGATCCTAAAGCTAAAGCTGGAAGCAGGCATTCATTTGGAAGGTGGGATTGAAGCGCTGTTGAGCGGTACTCAGGATCTATATATCAATACAATGATGGGAGTTAAGAGTGCATTCTATGAAGGCTTTCCAGAATTGAAGCATTTGCACATTGGGTATGATGATGGTATTCAACATGTCCTCAATTCAATAGCGAGGACTTCTCATCATGGCTTTCCAATTTTGGAATCACTGTGTTTGTATAATTTTGACAGACCGGAAAAGATATACGAGGGGGAAGATGAAGAAATAATTTTAATTGAAGTAAGGGAAAAGAGTGTATTATATCTAGATGGCAAAGGCTTTCCAATGTTGAAGCATATACACATTCTAAATGATAATACCATTCAACATCGGATTAAATCAACAGATCAAGCTTTTTGCCATGCCATTCCAGTCTTGGAATCACTGTATTTGATTAATTTCAACAGCTTGGAGTTGGTATCTTTTTGGAAACTGCGAAGCTTAAATGTTATTAACTGTAATAAAATGAAGATTGTCTTCACATTTTCATCTGCTAGATGTTTGCCGCAGCTTCAAGAACTAGAAGTGGCAGCTTGTGAAAACATTGAAGCAATAGTTGGTGAATATGGCCATTATAGTAATAAAGTGAAGGAGTTCACTCAATTGAGCTCCTTGAAGCTGAGCAATCTACCATATCTTAGAGGCTTCTGCAAAAGAGGAGAGGGAACTGGCCAAATGAAACCGCTTTTCAATGAAATGGTGTGTGTTCTATTTTATAACTTAATTTTTTTTTCTTTTTTTTAAATCTGAGAAAAAGGAATGTTTTGATATGCAGGTTTTGTTCCCTAATTTAACGACATTGGAGGTAAAGGAATGCAAGAGTTTGAAGTATTTATTCACAACTGAAACGGTGAAATGTGTTCCGCAACTTGAAAAGCTTGAGATAAATAATTGTGAGTTTGTGGAGGAAATAATATTGAACAAGGAAATTGAAGAAATAGAAGAAGAGAGCACCAATAAAATTTTGTTTCCTAAATTGGATTATCTTTCACTATGTGGACTTCAAAATGTGAGAAGGTTTGGCAGTAGATATCCAATCGAGTTTCTATCGCTCAAAGAATTGTCCATAGAAGACTGCCCTGCAATGGAGAGCTTTGTGTCCAAGTTTTCAGTCAGTGAGAGTAGTGATTACTTCTTCAATGAAATGGTAATTTTTTTTTATCCTTTTCTTTTAATTTAATTTTTCTTTTCACTATAATAATATGCACAATGAATGACATAAAATTTGCTACATTAATTGATGTGAAACATTAATAACCAAGTCGAACATTTGATAATCTAATTTCAGGGAACTTTTTCCAACCTGGAGACCATGAGTGTGAGAAACGTGAATACCTTCAAATATTTTTGGCACGATCAACTCGCAGTTGATGATTCTTTTTTCAATTTAAGGTCGTTGAGTATTGCGCATTGCTCAAAGTTGTCAGTTGTTTTCCCATCATATATCTTTAGAAGATTTCAGAAATTAGAGTCGCTTCATCTATCTAGTTGTGATAGCATTGAAGAGATATTTCAGTATGAAGCAGTTGATTTTGAAGGAAGAAATGATGTTCAAGCATTCTCCTTTCGGATACTGCAGATGTTCAATCTACCCTCATTGAAATATGTCTTCCCAGAATTTATAGCTCGTCGCCTTCTCAAATTTGAACAATTTGAGATACATGACTGTAATGTGGAAGTGATTATTGTAAAGACAAAAGATGAAGTATCAGAAGGCACCCCTTCTTTCACTTCTCCTCACCAGACCTTGCTTCAACACAATAATGTGCTTCAACCGGTGAAAAAGGTACAAACCAACATTCGTAAGATTTTTCTTTACAAAATCGAGAATTTACTAGTGCTTAAATTTGGGAATTTCTGAAAATGTTAGATGCAGCCTCAAGAAATGGAAGCTGCCCATTGCCATAACGAAGAAGAAGTACTGATAGAGTTCCCTCGATTGTGCACCATGGAGTTGAAGAACCTACCATATCTCACTGGCTTTTGCAGCAAAAGAGAACAAGGATTTGGACCACAGGTGTGTTTCCCAAAATTAACAAGCTTGGAGTTGCACAAATGCAACGGTTTGAAGTATGTATTTGCAACTTCAACAACGAAAAGTCTTGTGCAACTCGAAAAGCTTGAGATTGACAATTGTGAGTTACTGGAAGAAATAATACAAAGTACAGAATTGGGAGAGATCGTCCATAATATTGTGTTCTCTAAACTAGACAATCTTTCACTTGAGGAACTTCCAAATCTGGAAAGGTTCGGTTGTGGATATCCAATTGAATTTCCCTCCCTCACAAAATTGTACATCTCATATTGCTCAGTGTTGAAGAACTTTGTGTCCAAATATTCAAGCAACGAGAGTGCTGAATACCTCTTCAATGATATGGTGATATTTTTTGGCTCTCTATTTTCTATAATTATTTATTCACTCTTTGATGCTCTTTTGAATCTTTATTGAATTATTATCCATATCTGCATCATCATTTCATTTCCTTTTTAATAATTTCTTTTTAACTGCAATGATTAATAAATTGCAGGTTAGTTTCCCGAACCTGGCGAAAATGGAAGGGAGACACATAAACCCCAGATATTTATGGGAGGAGCAATTCCGAGCTGATGATTCATTTTTCAAACTGAAAGCATTGAAGATTGAATATTGCTTAAAGTTATCAGTTGTTTTCCCATTGAATGCCTATAGAAGGTTTCTGAGATTAGAAACACTTCATCTATCTTGTTGTCCTGGAGTTGAAGAGATATATCAATGTGAAGGGATTAATTTTGTGGAAGCATTTTCTCTGCGGGATTTAGAGATAAGGAATCTACCCTCGTTAAAGCATATATGGCGCAATGATCCATCTGGAGCTTCCACTTTTAAAAATCTGCAATCTGCTAAAGTTTATTCTTGTAAGGATCTGAAATATGTGTTCCCAAAATCTATAGCTTGCGGTCTTCTCCAACTTCAACATCTCAAAATAGGTAACTCTGAAGTGGAAGTCATCATTGCAAAGGAAAATGATGAAAAATTGGAAACAAAAGGTGCCCCTTGTTTTAATTTTCCTCGCTTAGCTGTTGTTCAACTTGAGAATTTGACACAAATGAGCAGTTTGTATGAAGCAACTTACATTCTGAAGTGCCCCAAGTTGAAACGTTTTGAAATTCATGGTTGTGATAAAATGATGACGTTGGGTTCCGAAATCTCAGCTTACCATCAACAAAATACTAAGTTGAAATATTTGCAGGCATCTAGTCGTGATCAAGTGGTCAAGTTGGGTTCCTGGATGTCTACATATCAACAATCACTGTTTGTTCATAAGGTACGGACCAACCTTTCTCACTTTCTAAGTACTTCAGTTCAAGTTTTGTTCTTCTTATAATGTCTTTATAAGAAATACAAGATTTTACAGTAACAAATTTGGATGAGTTATAAACTTAAGAGGTGGATAAAGAAAAAGTCTTAATTTTTGCGATTTTGGTTTCTATTTTTGTCTCAGTTTATTCACAATTTGGTGGAACTGACATTAGACCATCAAGGCTTGAAGGCAATACAGAGTGCTGTTTTTCCAGTTGAATTCTCCAGACTAAAAAAGGTTACTCTGCATTGGTTAGAAGAGGAATCCATTCCTTTACTGTTTGGCTTCCTCAGACGGCATTCTCTGGAAAAGCTTGTCATGGTAGAGAGTTTCTTGGAAGAGATATTCTTGTTAGATGATGAAGGAGCATCCAGTGAGGAACAACATAATCTAACAATCAAACAGTTGGAGGTAGTCACCGATGATAATTTGAAGCATATATTGAAAGAAGACTCCCGATTCAATCGCATTCTTGAAAATGTTGAGACACTGAATGCTGAACATTGTGATTGTCTCATCAATATAGCTCCATCCTCCGCTTCTTTTCGAAATCTAACAACTCTCAATGTATCAGTTTGTTTCAAAATGGAAAATTTGGTAACAGCATCAACAGCCCGAAGTATGGTAAATCTGATGGATTTGAGAGTTTCAGAATGCCTTATGATGGAGGATATTGTTGCAAAGGTCAGAAATTGGAAAAAGGACGATCAAATTATTTTCAATAAACTGAAGCATTTGGAACTCAATGATTTACCCAGACTCAGCAGCTTTTGCTCTGGTGAGTACACCTTTGATTTCCCAGTGTTAGAAGAAGTTATAGTGAATAAGTGCTATCAACTGAAGACGTTTTGTGGCGGACGCTTAAGCACACCAAAACTTAGAGCAGTAGTATTTGAAGATGAACAAATGTGGGAAGAAGATCTTAATGCCACCATAACATCAAGAAAATCTCATTTCAATTAATAGAATGGGTTTATATATTCAAAATGCTGGATTGAGGTACTATCTGCTGAAGAAGGGCTAGCAGAATTTTGGACTAATTGGTAGAAAATGTTAGCCAACAGATTCTACATGAAAATGGATGTTAAGCATTTAATCTTTGTGGTTAATTTCTTATAATTTCATGGATGTATTCAATTTGTGTAACGGTTAGTGGCTCTCAATTGTTGACTGATGGCCAGCAGTAGTTAAGAGAAAGTGGAGGGTGATCATGAGCTGACTGCAATTTAGTTTTGATTTTAAATGATTTCAAGAAAGAGCCTGATGTTATTAGCAACTCAAATATGTAGAAATTATTCGTTCCCTTTTACTCTTAACAATCAATCGTTTTGATGTTAGTTTGAAAATAATTTAATTCGATGTCACGCATGAAATTTTCATTTACACTCTAAGGAATATTGCAACATCAAAAATAGAAAAATGATGCAATCATTTGGTTTTGACTTAATATTTAGTCTTGAACTTGGCAAAAAATATCTACTGCCCTCTGAATTTTAAAAATATCCTAATATCCTCCTTGAATTTATTAAAAATGTTCTAATACCCCTTAATTTCTTAAAATTGGTCTAGTTTACAGCCTAAATCCCATAAAAATCAGGGTTTGTTTTGAAAAGTCAAAGATGAGACAACCAATAATTGAGTAATACATGGCAGTAAAAGAGTAAACTATGTCATTTTTTTAAAGTTCATGGGATATTAGAACATTTTAAAACCTCAAAGGGCCGGTAAGCTTTTTTTTTTGGACAAGTTCAGATATATCGATGTATTTGGACTTTGGTTTTTGGTTTAAAATGTCAAAATTCATCGTAATAACCAGTCGAAAATATCGTTGATTCTTCTTTTGACACATAATAATGGTGAAGATAATGGTCAAATGAGCGGCTACAAAAAAGTGAGAGTTCAGGGGGTCAATTGACTTGTCGATGTCTACAAACAGATCATGGTCGTCATCTTCCGTGAAGAAACAACTGCCTTCATCATCATCTCGCCATGGTTTTCAGGTTAGATCCTTTTCTCTCTCTTCTCCCTGTTAGATGGATTAATTGGCTTTCTTCTTAATTTCTTCCTCCTCCTCCTGTCATAATTAAACTCCGATCTATGGATCAGCCAAAAACACGTTCAGCAAATATGAATGGAAACAAAATCATTCATGAAACTGTTCTAACCTTTATTTTCTTCAGTTGAAGGGTAATTTTTCAGTCCCCCAAATCTGGTTTTTTTAGCTAATCAACAGCTAGGGATTCATATTTCTTTTGTTCTTCGATTGGGCAGGTTGTTGTTATGCGAGTTTGTCTTCACTGCCTTGACTGTGCCCATCAGATCAAGAAACTTTTACTTCAAATGGAAGGTAAATTTAATTAATTAGTTTTTCTTTTTACTTTAATACTAATTTTATTTCTCTATTTAATCATCTGCAAATGCAAGCAATTATAAAATGGATCCGGTCCATGTGTACCTTCCCAATGAAAAAGTGACACATAAGCGTTTTTTATTTTTCTAATGCACATGTTGTTTACGTGTTAGTTTTTTAGTGGAACGATTCACATAGACCGTATTCACTATAAAATTTCTCGTAAATTAGAGGAAATTACTTTATTTCTCTTTTTAAATATTACAAAAAATCTAAAACGCATCAAAAAGTCGGGTGCATTTCAAAAGGAGCGCGTATTCATTTTAAAATTTTTAACAAAACTTTACCTATGTTATTTAATTGTTTTTTTGTACTTTAGATTGGAGAAGTACAAAAATTTGTGTAATTTCACTTATTTTCATGTCAGCTCTCGTTAATTTTTGTTTTGATATTCTATTAACTAGAGTTGTACATTCGGTTAAACCGAACCTAATCGAATTAATTGAAAGTTAAAGTAGTGTAAAATTGTTAACTGAGTCAAACCGAATTAAACTGAACTAGAATAATTAGTTCGGTTCGGTTAATTTCTAACAATCCAAAATAAATTAATATAAAAATTGATATGTTATTAAAATTAATTCGCCTCAAAATTATGATACTAACAATCCAAAATAAATTACGTCCTTCTACTATCAAAATTACCAATCAAATCTCAAGTTTATCCCATTAATGGTGCTAGATAGTGTAAATCAATCTTTGGTTTAATTTGTCATATATATATGAAACTGAATTTCTATTTTAAAATTAGGAAAACAATAAAAAAAAAAAAAAAAAAAAAAACCCACTCTCCTGTCATGTTGATTAATCTTTGATTGTATGAAATATCTGTAATGGTTGCAAAATTATTTTTGAATTGACATGATTGCTTGTTCTTTTGATTGTGAAAATGGTAGGGGTAACATCACTCAGCATAGAGCTGGAGACTAACAGGGTGATAGTAATGGGACACGTGTCACCCGTTCAAGTTTTGGAGAGCATTTCCAAGTTCAAAACTGCTGAGTTTTGGTCTCTTGATTCACAAAACAAATAAATTCTATATATAAGTTCAAATGTTTTTCTTTTTCTTTTTTTTTTTTTTTTTCCTTTTTTTCTATTGTTGTATGACAGTTTTACCATTTTATCTCCTATTTTATATCTGTTACCAATTGTTCCTTAGGCTGTTTAAAAATGTTTCAAAATGTTCTAAAGTTAACGAAAAGTAGTATGTGACACAAAATTATGATGGAATATACTTGTTTCGTTAATTTTGAGTTATTTTCGAAGTTTTTTTTTAATAGTAATAGAGACAAAAGGGAAACATCGATATAACATAGAGTAAAAAGGAAAACCATTGATAGTGCATGATGTAAAAAAAAGTCCTTAAACCAAATTATATATGATCCCCCGTAAATAAATATTTAAACCCTATTTTGTTGGGTCACTAGTTGATGTACGAAAAGTGACCCAACAAAATAGTGTTCAAGATTTTTTTTTTTTTTTTTTGTGTAATTAATTAATTTCTCGAGAGTTATTATCAAGGATTTCTTTTAATGAAATACTATATATATATATATATATATATATATATATATATATATATTGGAAAAATAAAAAAAATGCGGAAGTGTTGAATTTTCATTGGAAATGGATTGAGTGCATTATAACATTTCTCAATATGAAGGCGTTTCTTTGGTAACTCGGCAACCGAATCAAAAAGATGCCCACTACTAATGAATGAGTACCTCACATACTTAAAGCATCATAAGATTAAAACATTGGCAACACATTAATAAGAGAGATTAATATACTAATAAAATTTTACTTCAAAATATAAACTAATACAAGTTAATCAAGTTTATCACTTTAGAGCATAGTTGTGAAAACCGGACCGGCCGGTCGGACCGGGTTCGATCCAAACCAGAGGTCCGTCCAGTCGGTTTATGTCTAGTTTTCACTCTGGTCAATAACCGGTTAATTTTTATCGGACCGGTCGATCGAACCAGCAAACCGTGAACCAGACCGGTTTTCTAGTCCGACCAGGCTGTTTTTTTTAAATTATTTGAATATAAAATTTAAGTTATTATTTTAAAGTGTTTTTAATTAAAATAAAATAAAATTTGTATTTTTAAATTATTTTAAAATAAATTGACATTTAATTGTAACTATAAAAACTATATTTCATAAATTGAGCTTTTTTAATTACTATATTGTGTTTGAAATGCTTAAACTTAAAGAATTATAATAAAAATATTCAAATTTTCATATATTATAAATATAAAAATAAAAATATATTAATATTTTAATATATTTAGTAAATCCGGTTCGATTCCGGTGTATTCCGGTTTAATCTAAAATCCATGAATCCATCCCTTTACCGGTTCGATGATCGGTCCAGGTCTGAAAACCATGCTTTAGAGAGAGTAAATCCAAACCTTACCATTTAGGCTCTTTCTATCTCCTTGCTCAATTGTTTCCTTTCATGGTTCTTCTTCTAACAGAAATTGGTGGATGTTTCTACATACCTAGTCAAAGTTTGAAATTAAGCGAAACCTTAATAGCTAGAATTAGTTCACGAAATTGAATCTGATTAATTAGCATAGTGTCCAATCCTTAAGGAAAGAACAAAAAAAATTAGCACAATTTTGAATTCTACAAGTCTCTATCAAGCACATAGGTTTGTTAGCATAAAGGCCTCAGTTTTCTTCCATAGCACACAATTTCTTCTAATGATGACATAATTAACTCGTCTTATAATCTCTCAATACGTGTTTCGTCACTTCTCAAGTTCTACTTTTTGTGGGCTTGATTATTTTTTGCACAAGAAAGTTTCTATGAAACTGAAATTGATGACATGAAGTTTCCACGTGTCACAATCTAGCCAATAGTTTTGGGTAATTTTGAATTTCTATAAGAAGGGTAATTTTATCATCCCTTCCAATATCAATTACTACCATTTTTGAAAGATTTTGATTTCTTGTGAAACATGGAAGCATTGTACCCAGCAGCAGATTACTTGTACAATCCACCAGCTGCGAACGGCGGGAGATTGAATTTGGGGTATTTGATAGGAGGTGGATCAACGGCTGCTATTCTCTTATTGTGGGCTCTCTATTCCTCCTTTAGGAAATACAATACCTCCATAGCTTGCAATTGCTCAATTTCCACTTCCAATTTGCCTGACTTGGAGTCCCGTTTGTAGCACATTTCAATTTGTTTGTAATAAAAGTTGGTTTTGTCATAGTCCCAAGGCATTGGTCCATGTATTATATCATACATTTTGTATCTTGTAATGAGATTTATGTATTATACATTTATGTTAATAAATAAAGGCATTAATCTATTTATTATATATATCTTGTGCAATATTATACATAGAGTATCCAATGGACATATCCATATATGTTGACAAGTGTTATGCACTTAGCAGTAAAACCATGGATAGGGAAAACGATATGACTATAAAGGCATCTGTAGTCTGTTCCAGTCATGGAAATGAATGGAACCAAAGAATATCATAAGTTTGGTTGTATAGCAGTGTCTTACCGGTTATTGGATATGGAATATCAACTAAGTTTATGGCTATTGTACATGCAAAAGGGCATGGTACTGAATAGATCCACTAAACGAGAAATCTGCATGGTATAATATCATAAGTGACTCTCATGTAGTAATTATATGGATCCCTTGACCTGACCATGTTATGGTATTGCATGTGAAGTGACACACTTTGGTGTACGCATAAAGGGCTTGTAACTGAGTACCAAGTATGGGTACGTTCGGGCGTGCCAGTGAGCATTGCAAGACTATGAACATGCAGAAGGGAATGACACTCAGTAAACCACTGAGAAGATATCATCGGCCTCTTGATGGATGCAACCGATAAGAGTGTGGCCACACTCAAACAAGTTGGAACTTGTTTGGGAGCATTGGTTCAATCGGGATCAAGTTAATATACGGACACAAAAAAGGGTGATGATACCATGCCTCCGTGTTGGACACCAATATCAGTAACATGGGATATGTAAGTTTAACTACAGGGTTAAAACTTCCGTTAGACTGCTGTCTCTGTCTTAATTGGGGGCTGTAATGGCTTGCTAGAGCCCATCTACAATCTGTAGGCCTTGGACCTACTGCCAACATAAAGATGGGCCCACAGGATCTTATACATAGAATGTCTAAGTTTGAACTTGTCGGATCACCTATATACTTAGAGTATACAGACTAAGGAGATTAATATTAATTAATTAAATTATAGATAAATTGGACTAATCAATATAATTTAATTGATATATATTTGAATTGGGAATTTATTTCCGGGTGGAAATAAAATACACATATAGGTTCATATGTATTTTGATTTAAGTTGAATTTCAGTTAATTTATTGAGTCAATTTTAATTTGCAAATCAATTTTAATTCAATGATATTTACATTATATAATATGGTTTAACATAAATACATGCATGAAAGTTAAAATAGGATTATATTAAATTTTGCCCATAATAATTAATTTGGATTAAAGGATTTATGTCATTTAATCCCAACTTAAAAGCTAATTAAACCAAAGCCTTAAATCATGGCCTTGATTTGAGCCAAATATTAATTCCCATTAATGAGAATTTCGGCCATAATAGAAATGATGGGCTGAAATTTTCGATGAACCTCTTCTCCTCTCTTTTGATCCACCGCTAGCACGAGTTCCGCTCGATACACGTTTGTATACTTGAGAGTGGAGGGAATCGATTTCAGTTCGACCGGTTTGAACAGGCAGTTCAACCGAATTTTTTTTATGTCATTACGAATGTTATTAAGATGTAGTTTCACTCGTCGGTTTGTTGTTTCAACCTCCATTCAAACCACTTTTAGTCCATTTTTTAAAAATTATTATTTTGATTAACCCGACCGCACCCATAACCAATTTACAATTGAATCAATCAAAAATTTAGATTCACTCCTATGGCTAAATAGTTATTAGCTAGATACATCATCCATTTTCCGTTTTGAGTCTATTTTTAACAAAAATTTAGAAAAAGGTAGACCTATTCATCTACAAGTACAACAAAAATACATACTCGATAAAGATTTACAGTAAAATTTATATTACATTATCCGCTAAAATGAGCATTTGACTGAATGAAAAATTGAATATCGGACTTAAAAATCATGGTTAACAACTCTTTTACTATCAATTTTATCCAACTTGATCCGACTTTTCAATTGAACTAAAATGACCCAAAATAAACAAGTCAAACAACTCTTTACTATAATAATTTGATTTGTCTCGCCACCACATCAAACATGATTTTTGGCTAATTGCAGTTAGATGCTAAATGAAAATGAAAAAGAATGAGCAATTGTTACTTGGAACACATTTTACAAACGTATTGCGTTAAACCCTTAACAACTGCTTCAACCATCAAACATGAGAAAATATAAAATCAGTATTGTAAACATAATAAGAACGAAGAGTTCCATCTCACAATTTTGCTTCTACCAAAACCAGAATTCCAAAAATCAGTTCAAAAGCTTCCCACTTTCTGCACAATTCACAAATTAGAAGTCCAGAGCCTGCATTCAGATTCCAAGTAAGAATCATTTAGTTTCATCATGCAAAACAAACCCAATGGTTTTCTTAATCAAACTCTGACTTGGGAAATTTATCAGAACCAGAAACTGCATCAACATATTTAATAGAATAAAATCTCTATAGTTGACATCAACTATTTAGAAACACAATTAATTCTCAATAGAAATTAGACATAACAGGAGGAACCAGAAACTTAGAAATCCAATCAGCAATCTTTCAAATTCATCAACTAGAATGGACAACTGGTTCTGTTTTACTTTTACTCTTTTTTCTTGCAAAAGTGAAGTTCTAAACCTTTTCTGCTTTGTGCAATTGATTTCATCTCTTCAGCTTCTGCATCTAACTTAAACTCTAGCCCTCTTTCCACTGCAACCTGGACACTTGTACTGCTTGATATGTTCCGCCTTTGCGGGCGTAATCTTCACGCATTTCCCATGGAACCATCTCTCACATATATCACAGCAAATCCAGAATTCATCGGTTCCATAGCTTTCACCACACGCTCCACAGGTAGCACCTTGTTCGTCATCTTCCTCTTCTTCTTCCCCGCTTTCATCATCTTCTTTGGGTGGCGGAGACATCTTTACCGGCTTGGTATGAGATTCGGATAGGCGAGATTGCTTGAAGTCCACATTCAAACAGAAAAAAGATTAAACCTTCAAATGCAAAAGAGTTCAAGAACAAGGGAGATAGATAAGCAATTAAATGCAGCAAATAATTTGGTTTACCATTTTCCCACTCGATTTGTTCTTGCCACTGTTGTTGTGAGTTGCAGATTGATCTTTCGCTTGTTTTGCGTTTCCTGAGACAACTTCAAATATTGTTGGGAGTTCATTTATCATCTGGAATAGCCTCTTTCTGTCAATTAAATTCCAATTGCAATCAGAGAGTCATTCTTTCATTTTTTTAAACAAAAATGTAAAAATGTTGGCAACTCAAGCAATAAGTTCTGAACAATTAACTACTCCAACTTGATGTGCTTCAGGCTTTTCACACGATGAAATAAAACATAGTCAATAATTCATATAGGACCAATAAAAAATTACACAAGCAAGAAAGAGAGAAGTCAACTGCTTAAAGCATATTGAATCATATACAAAGCTTTGCATTCTGAATTCATATTGACACAAATAAGGAGAGCTGATTAGAAAGATAAGACCAGCAAACTTATTAATGTAAAAGCTAATATATAAGTTGAAAAGTAAACATATAAGAGCTTATGCCAAAAACATAACCTCCTCTAAAAAATATTAAGAGAGCATTCAAAAAAAACATTCCAAAATCCTGGCAGCATGAACCAACTCAGAAGCAAATATCGAATTGCATTACAAAAGTAGTTAATCATAAATTCACACATATAGAATTTTAAAAATAGAAATCTCCAAACCAACATCGTGAAACTGCCAAAAGATAATATGAGAGCGAATCATCAAATAAGATACCAGCAAAATTATCATTTAACACACAGAACACAGAAAATAAATCACCCTGAAGAGAAGTTCTGAAATAATCCGAATAGATGTGTCTCAAAATAATTACCATTACATGTCAAAAACATTTGCATTTAAGTGTGCCCATCCATTACTGTTTTCTTGAATCTCTAAATCAATGTACTGTTCAAGCAAACCATACATCTCAATCTTCTTAAAGTTCTAGCACAAGCCTTCTATCTATTGCTTAATACTGCCCTACAATATCAATATTAAAGGGGGTCAATATCATAACAACATAACTTATAAATGTTCCAAGGAACACATCAAGAGGGACATAACCCTCCATTTACTTCTAAAGCTGAGATGTTTCTGCAGCAATTTTGCAATTTCAAAATCTCAAATCTCATCTAACAGACTAACACGCTGCACCAAAAAGAACCAAAACTTTGTGCAGCTTAAAAAGGTGCTTACGGTGGAACAAATTCAAAGACTCCACAGAGCTATAATGTAAAGGCTTAAATTATGGTAGAAGATAAGTAGACCATACAGTTGCTCACAAAACCTAACAAACCACAAGAAAACATATCTGTGTTGGTCATGACTTAACACTATTTAATTCAAATGCTTACCTAACTGAGGTGACCTACTTAACTTCTTACACATGAATTTTCAAAAGAACTCTAGCAGGGATCCCAACTACTGACATAATAGATCTAACTATATTCTCTTTATAATGTGTATCAAACGATAAAACCAGCAATCATCTTTATCCTTTTATGAAGTTGCACCGCATTCCTGAGAGTTGGATATCCATACTAACACAGGCCACTGTCCTGAAACTCAACAGTGCATCTTCATTAAACAAAATGCATAAACAGGTCTGCGTAGATCAAATCAATATTTGATATAGGAAAAAAAAAGTCCAACCACTGATCCACTGATGCACGATGGACTTCAACATGATGGCAATACGATAAGTAACTGCACAATATGGTATTTAGTATTTTAACAAGAAATAGTAACCACAAATTTCATGGCCCTACGAGTATAATAAACGAGAAGAAAAGCTACCATACCTTTCATTCTTACCAAACCCAAAGCGCGCACCAAAGTAAAATGCTACAGCCAGCAACCATGAATCACTGTGAACTGCAACAAGTGATAACCAGTCCTTCTCTTGCATCCCATCTCTAGCGAAATTGATACCTAGAGCTGGCTCAGGAAGCTCTGGAGGCACCTCCTCCACAGGCAGGTTGACTTCCCAACTCTCATTTGGAAGTCCATATAGACACAAGTTCTCCTTTTCTGTAAATGCAATTTAGAACTTTCAGAAACAACAAACTTAATGAATTAAATTGATCTCAAAATACATCTGAAATATATGTAAAAAGACTGGCAAGAAAATCCCAACTACTTTCAAATATCAGAATGGTATAAACAGACAATTAATGTGCTCCTCAACTGATCAGTTGTATATGCCAAAAGACAGATTTCAAGAGCTGATAACTACAACAATACCATGTAGTAAAGAAACTACCCTTTTAAGGGTAGTACTAAATATACCAAATATGATATTATACAGCATTATTAAGATCCCAATGAGAGAGAGAGAGAGAGAGAGAGAGAGATTTTGTCATAAATATTGTTCACGTAACTAGCTGGATAAAGGATGGTTGTTTTTACAGTCGTTGTAATTTCCCAAGGCCCCAAGTAAAAGAACAGAGAGGCAAAGACAAACAATAAAAAACCATTATTTAATACCCTCAAGATCCATAAACCACATAAGGAAATTTTATATTGCAATTAAATTTTTAGTATATACATATCATAACACCTAGAAACATGCTTCATCTATTTAATGGCACACCTGTACCACAATCCTCTTAATGGATTCATGTTAAGAGTGAATTCACACTCATCATTAGACCCAAAATCATTGTTAAAATACTATATTAAACAATGTTTTGACAGTAGTATGCTCAGGTCACACTAAACTGATATTCAAATATGGAAAAACTTTAAATATGCAGAAATTTAGATATGTTAATAGAAGAAAGCCTAACAGAAACCTGTTGTGAATAAGAACAGTCAGATGCTGGCCAGTACTAGCTCTATATTAATCAACCAAATGCACCTTTATATGATTATATATATAATGATTGCCACTCTCAGCCCAAGTATCTTAGTTACAAAAACTGCAGAAACTGCTTTGCAAAGAGCCAAACAGACATCAAAATGTAAAATACATAGAAGCAGTTAGATGCTTGCCAGAACTATTTCAATATAATCAACCAAATGTTCTTTTCCAAGGTTATATATGCATTACTGTCACTCTCAGCCCAAGTGTCTTAATTATACACAAACTGCGCAAATCAGCATACAAGCTTCAAACAAATATTGTATTTTATAAAATATAATTGCTACGTGGATGTAAAAGAGTGATTCACTTAACAGTAAGAATTTCCATGACATAAAAAGCAAACAATTAGTAGTAACGACACGCTATTTCAACGTTTTGTTACAATGACAATAGCAATACATAAAAACAATACCATAAAGTGTACGAGTCCAAATTGTCTATAATTGAGTCTGAAACTTCACTAAACAAAAGGCTAAGCAGAAAAAATACTTCCAAATTAATATTCCGTACCCTTAAATCAAATTAAGTGGTAAGAATCTAGCATAATTTTACTCTTCGTTTCCTCAGACAATGATTAGATTAAATCACATCGTACCTCTTAAACTCAATTATGAATATAACTGGCATGTTCACTGAACCAATTAGGTAAAATAAAAGACAACCAACATCACGCTTAGGAACAAGTAAGAGATAACCTTCATTACAATTAGGAACAACTAAACAAATGTAATAAAGCAGAAATGTCCACCCAGAGCCAGCTTCAACAAATCAAACTGAAATGGGTGATAGATTTTCTAAAACCAGGCAGCTCTTAACAGGCAAATCACCATCTTAAACGAAGACTTATCTACCCTTTCCCGCAATCCTAACCCTGGCTCTGCTATATCAACATTTATCACCAACTTGAATTGACAGATTCCACTATGTAAAAAGAAAGCAGTGGAAACACAGTTTAATAAACACTTCAACAGAGCAATAAGGCTGAACAATTCCTCCGCCAACATCCCACATAACCGTAAAATCATAGAAAAAGCAGAAAACAAAAAATACCCAATAAGCTCAATTACTCATTTAGAGAGTCAACGTAGGACTATCTGTAAAGAGTGGGTGTGTAGAAATTCGAAACAAACAGCAGGAAGACCACATAAAATCCAGCTCAAAGGAAAAAAAAAAAAAGAAACAAAAAAAAAGTCAAAAACAAAACAGAAACTCACCTGGGTCGCACTGTTGGTAAAACTTCTCAACTTCTGCAACAAAAACAAAAAATAGACCCAGAAGAGCGAAGAAACAAATAAGCGAAACCCATTACACATACAAGCGAATTAAGCAAAACCAATTAAACAAATTCGGAGAATTATAATTTAGACTGTCAAAACATGAAAAATCAAACCAGTAGTGAGAGCCTTGATCAAGCCAGCGCGTCTGCCTTTGAAGTCGGTGAAAACTTCTTCAACGGTTCGAGGTACGGGTTGCGGTACGCTCTCCATTCTCCTTCTTCCTCGTCTTCAAAATTTAAAAAAAAAAAAAAAAGAAAAAAAAAGTCCAATTCTCCCTTTGTCCTCTCTCTATACAAAGATTATCTTATACAAATATAAACAAGATGGGATTATAAGAAGTGAGTTTATATATAAAAGGGAAATGATAATACTTCTAGGTGAGTGTAATTGAAAGAAATAATCGTATTAATTAGGGTTTTTCGCAGTAGTCATTGAATTTTTATGAAATGAATGAGAGAGATGTTAATTAGGGTTTGCTGTTTGGATTTTCTAATTTTTCTCTGATTGGGGAAAGAGAAAAACAAAATATGAGAGAGGGGAAGAGAGCTTTTTCTATCTTTATTGTTATTATCTACCTTTTATTACCAAATTTTAATTTTAATATTTAATGTGCTTCAAAAATTAATATAAAAAAATACAATTGGATTGTCACTAATTAATGATTAGTATCTATAAATTGTGTTAACAATTCTTGTAATTTTTTAAGGGTTTTTTTTTTTTTTTTTTTTTTGTATGCTTTTAACAACACATGAATGTTGAACTTTTTTGTAAAAAAACAGAGATCTAAACTTCTATAGAATTAGAGATAATTTTATTATTAAATTGGACAATTTAATGAGTTAATTACTAATTTTTTTTTTATTTTTAGATGACTGCTAGTTAATCGATACTATCTCCGTTTTTTATTATATGATGTTTTAAGTTTTTTTATTATATTTGACACTTTACATTACCAATGCATTTTTTACCATGTTTTCTCATATTTGCTCTTATTTAAAGCACGAGAGAGGTTCATTATTAAATACAAAAAATACTATATTAATCTTTACTAATTAAGAAGAAAGAGAATTTTTGCATGGAAAATAGAGTCATACAGGATAAGTATTAAGGGTAAACTAGTCATTTTAATAACCTAATTAATATTTCATTGATCTCTCAATAAACAATTTTAAACATCGTATAATAAAAAACGGAGATAGTATTAAGAAAAAAAAAAACGATATTAAGGAAAAAGAAGGAAAAGACAAGTCAAACTATAAAAAGGCATAAAAAAAGAACAAATAATTTAGTTGTTACTTAGTAAGATAACTTTGGAATTTAATAATACTAAATAGATGTAAGATTTGTCTACATAGTCTTGCTTTTGTGGTAGATCCAAATTCAATATTTAAATACGTCAATCCATTTCTTCTAATTTTTTGTCAATATATTTTTTTTTCTTTTATATTTAATTTGTTGATGTGAGTGGTCCAAACTTTGGTCAATAGATCATAAGTTCAATTTAATTGTTCAATATGTTATAATTATGAGTAGCTCAAGTTGGATTGAGTTTGGAGTAAGCTTAATCGGTCCTATTATTACAAATTATTTGACTAAACTTAGCCTAATTGGTACAAAAAGAGGATCTGTTTTGTCTGACTGGAAACTGGATCAAAAAGCCTAAATCATAAGCCCGTGTAATAAACTCCTAAATAAGAAAAAATAAATTTTTTTTTTTATAAAAAATTGAATTTAACACCAAAAAGCTTAAATATATTGTTATATATATAAATAGTAGGGCAAATTTAAAAAAAAAAAAAAAAAACCTCATGGTTTCATTTTTTTTTTTTTTTTTTTGCAAATAAAAGACTGTGGAGGATTGTGTTTTAAAATGTTAACAAAAAAGAACAACTAACATTTTTCCGTTAAAAATGATAATATATCGGAAGGTATTTTTCGTTATTTAGCAATAATTTATGTATATTATTTAAGAATTTTACATCAAGATTTGAATATTTTTCGAAGATTTTTTAATCTGTTATGATTTTTTGCAATTTATTATCATTATTTAATTTAGAAAAATATTTATGCTTTTCAAAAATTTTCAAAATTTATTATTAATGTCTATTGTATTTTTATCAACCAACTTGAAAATTTTGAGTTCAAAATATACAAGAATATCCTATGTAATGTGATGATTTAATTTTAGTTGTCGTTTTTTTGTTGACATTTTAAAACACAATCCTTATTTTTTAACCAAAAAACCACAGTCCTTTATTTACAAAAAAGTAAACCTACAAGGTTTTTTTTTTTTTAATTTACCCTAAATAGTAAACAATTTAATATTATATGTATATAATAAATTTTTTGATTTTTAATCTATATTATTTATTTTTGTGCCGAGCCAGACTTGAAATGTTTATATAATTTCAAGCCTGCTAAAATAGAAGTCGGGTTGAGTTGTGCTCAGACCTAGTCGGATCACATATAAAATAAATGTGTATAATCTCAAAGTCTTGCTGATTGCATGCGAACTAGGCGAGCCAAACCGATACTTAAGCCCATTAAAATTTTTAATTATGAAGTTTTTACGATCTTATAGAGGACCAAAACTTATACCTACAAGATAGAAAGGGGTATCAATTTTCAATGGAAGAAACTTCAATCCTCAAGTTGTGTTTCCAAAATGAAATTGTGTAGAGAGAAAAAAGTTAAAAAAATGAGACAAAACTATTATCTTAAATCATTTATTTATCTTTTTATACAAAAATTCTGAAGAGTGTTGGAAGTAGACTATTCCCAGCCAATTAAAATCTTCCACATCAGTACGTGGGTAGGGATGGCAACGGGTAGGGTACCCGCGGGTAATGGCGATACCCGTCTCATTCCCGTTTAGAAAAGTAATTACCCCTACCCGTCCCATTATCCACGGGTATTAAATTTTAAATTTCATTCCCGTCCCACAAAATTTCTGGGTACCCATTAATTACCCGTAGCCGCGAAAATTACCCGTTTAAAATTAAAAAAATCATAAAAATATATCTAGAATTCTATACTAATCAATAGAATTCTATACTAATCAATCACAAAATTATAAAAAAATATTCATAAACACACTTTAATACATTGCAATTCAAAAATAACAAACATAATTTTAACCAATAATTCATATCCAAATTTGAAAGTTCTAAAGAAATTAAAAAAATCATAAATCATTAATTAAAAAAACTACATAAAAAGCAGTGCTTCGAATTTCCATAATATTCTTCCCTTCAATAAGAATGAGAGGAGCGGGGTTCGACTCCTACCAGCTATTATACCTAAAAAATTTTAATTTTTTTCATAAACTATATATATAAACGGGTACGGGTAGCGGATACCCTGAGGGGTAAACCCGTACCCATCCCATATCCGTGACGGGTAATTTTTTTGAACCCGTACTCGTCCCATACCCTTTTATACCGGGTTCGGGTACTTCCATTAGGGTCGGGTAGTCCCGGGTTTCACGGGTACCCATACCCGTTGCCATCCCTATACATGGGTTGACGCGGTAGCCTGTGATAGGTTGAGAGTAGTCTACTAACTTTACGGCCCTATAACAATAAGGTAAAAATGACCATTCGTAAAAAAAAAAATAATAATAATAATAAATTATTGACTATGCTAGAAACAAGTTAGTAATATTGTCACATTAGATGCCACTAACTTTCTTTTTTCTTTTTTTTTTGGCTCCCTTTCATTGGGAATTCAATCTTTTAGGATTAAAACTCCTTGCTTGTCATTCTATCTATAATTTGTTGTCTTTCCCTAAATGGCTAAATCTCAAGTTATTACGAGTTTAATTATTTAAACATTTTATGCTTTTTCTAAATACTTAATTACGTAAAAACATGTTTTGATTTCTAAATTATATAATACTATATCAAATGCCATAAAATATTTACTTAATTATGCATAATCTAACATATGAGAATACTATATGTATGTATTTGAACATACCATAATTTTAAAATTTTATTGTTAAGTTGTAAGATCTCAATATACATAAAATTTTGAAGAAAGACATTTTTGTATATTTGAAACGTATAATAGTTAAAAAAAAAATAATATACCTTTTATTTTATCATTATTATTATTTTTATTTTTAATAAGATCCGACTCTAAATCCACCCGCTTGCTAAAAAAAAAAAAAAAAAAACAAACTAGAAACGTGAAAAATAAAATTTAAAAAAAAAAAAAAAACAAAAGTCACTCAAAAAGGTCCACTCCAAACGCCCACCGTGGGGCTCGAACCCACGACCACAAGGTTAAGAGCCTTGCGCTCTACCAACTGAGCTAGACGGGCATATGTTCTGGGTGTAGGAAATTAATTATATAATGATATGTAAATTACATGAGTCTTCACACAATAGCAAGATTTAATGTTTTATTTTGGAATGAAGTCGTAGCCTTTAACATTAAAATCCGCAGAATTTTACCCAAACTAATACACTGTTTTATTATATTTAATTTAAAATATAAACATTATTATTTATTTCCTAATATGCTTTTTTTTGTTAAAAAAAATTCTTAATTAATAGTATAGTATCTGATATTTAATGAGACTCAATCCCGGAACTCACAGTTGGAGAGAGATACCTCTACTATTAGACTATGGCCAGATAGACATTTCCCAATCCCAATATGCTCTTACAATATAATGATTGATATATTTAATTATAATTCAAATTAGTAATATTTTAGTTTAGTTGGAAAAACATCCATGTTAAAATTTTGATAATTATTACTTTGTTAGATGAGTATAAAGTGTATTAATTGATTGTTGCTAAGGAATAGAATTTTAAAAAACACAAATCAATAAAGATTTTTTATTAAATTTATTGCCAATTAGATACTTAAATCTGTTTGTAATAGTAAAGACATCTCCTTCTTTAGGATTTAAAACTTATTGATATACAAAAGTATAAAAAAATATTATAATATGTATATATTAAAAAAAAGTTACAAAAAAGAAAATAAAAATATAGTAAATTTGTATGGGAAAAATGAAGGTATACCAAAAATAAGGGCATAAAGACTTTTGGACCCTGTGTTATTAGCGGTTTGTCCTTCTGGCCCTTATGCTATGGAAATTTCCCTTTATCTCCTGTGGTATGTAAAAAGGTTCCAAAATAGCTCCTAAAAAACATATTCCATCAGATTCTTTTAGCAATTTTATTAACGAAATATGACGGAATATGTTTATTAAGGAGTATTTTGGAACCTTTTAACATACCACAAGGGGTAAAAAAGAAATATCAATAGGACAGAACCAAAAGGACAAACTGATAATAGCACAGGGACCAAAAAGATATTTAGTCCCAAAAATAAGGGACGTAATTAAGGACTCATTTGGACGTGAGTTTGTGAAGTTGAATGAAAGGGATAAAAGTTAGGGGCCTTTTAGGAGTGTGATAGCTTTTCTATTAAAGCTGCTTTTAAGGCAACGATAACAAGAAAAGAAGTGTTTGGTAAAGGTAAAACAGGGAAAGACAATAACACGGAAAGTACATTAAAATTGCTTTCAAGTAGTGGCTGAAAGCAGAAGACACAGAAAGCACTCACCCCTCGTCTACCTTCTAAATCTTGTTTAAAAGGAGGGTACATGAAGATCATAGCTTTTCTCAATGCAAGTTTGAAATGTGCATTTAGCCTCCATATCGAGCCTATTAAGGCTGAATTTTAAATTGCACCAAAATTCATCATGGGGTTTACGGATCAAACATATTTAGATTAGCTCAAGTTGCATGATTAACTTGATCTAATTGAGAACCTTCCTTTGAATTGGTGAAAGTAGTTAATAAGAAGACATAGTATTAACATGAGCTCAACAACTACAGTGCTCAAGGATTATGTGGAACAAGATGCAGTCAAGGAGAAGGTGCAACAGGTGGTGGCTGAATATTAAAATCCCAATAACTCTCAGTTCTCAAAGTCTATGGAAAGAGTCAGATATGAGAGGATGAACATTAACAAAATTCATCAAATGGAAAATATTGAGCAAAATCTCATTGGAATTAGGGGTGGCAATGGGGCGGGAATTACCCGAAACCGTGGGAATCCAAACCGGTAAACGCGGGGAACAACCGATATTATCCCCCACGGGGATGAGGGTGGAGGTTATTTTATCCCTAATACTTAAACGGGCATGGGGGCAGGAAGTACTATCCCCGCCCCACCCCCGTATATATATATATATTAATGAATTTCAATTCAATATACTGTAATGATTGGACTTCAAATTCAAGTTGTTCAAAAAAAGTTCACTTGGAACTTAAATATTTGTAATATTGGATATGATTCGGAAATTGGATATTTAATGTTAAGCCACATTCGTGATGTAGTAGAATTTGTATTTTGGATATTGAATGTTAAAATAGGATATACATATTTTAATTCAATTTCATGTTATTAGTGTTTAATCCAATAAATTGGTTATTTTTAATAACCAAACCAATTTAATGTTACTAAAGTAACGGAATATTAATTTATTTTATTTGTTGGACAAGGGTAGGGATTCACCAATACCCGTAGGCGCCCGCGCGGGGAGGGAATAGGGTGATAAAATCTCCGAAACCGCCCCACAATCATTTGGGACGGAATAGAGAATGCACCCCTGCCTCTACACCCGCACCGTTGCCACCCCTAATTGGAATTCTAAGTTAAGTTGTCAAGCTTATTAGTTTCTTTTACTTCCTTACATTTGTTATTTTTCTTGTTAATTTTTCTAAGTTTTTGTTTATTTCATTTTTGTAATTAAACTTCTTCAGATCAAAAAAATAAAAAAAGGCATCTATTGCGAAGGGTTAATTACATCTATAATCTTTCAACTATTAATAATGTAATAAAATTATTATAAAATTTTAATTTGTAAGGAAAAACTCCTCCTTGTAGCTAGAATCCACCAAATCCATTTGCCGGAAATGTCATTTGGATGCTAGATTATTGATTTTTTTTTTTAATTGTAACATGAATAAATAAAAAATAACGAAATTTTTGTTTGTTTTGTTTAATCTTACGAGTGAAAGCATTGGTGATTTTAATACTTATGTGGAATTTCTAGCGAACAAATTTAATGAATTCCGACCAAAAATGCAATAGCAGAAACAAAAATCAAACTGTAAAGAGTTCTATTACAAATTAAAGTTTTATGGAAATCTGTTTAGCCATTGATTGTCAATTTCAACTTTTTGGTTAAGAACTTAAACGTATTCAATTTTGAGAAATATATTTCTCTGGCACGTTCGAATATTTGAAACTAAAATTAGCTTATTTTAAAAAGAGCTAACAATTATGGAAAACTCGAAGATTTCCTTTACAATGGTGATATATGATTCATTCTCAACATTATTATTTTGATGTTGCATATTATGCAACAAAAGCCGTTGCAACACCTCCGTGGCTTGGTGAATCTTTTAGTGGTGAGTATAATAGATAATATATGCTTAAATTGATCCTCAGAAGATTCATCAAGATGATATAATATATGCTTAAATTGATGAGAATATGGTGTAGCAAGTGGAACAAAATGAAAGTTTGTATCTTATAAATGATGAGGTGAACAAGTTAAACACTCTAAGAAATTAGGTAAGTGATGAGTGAAGCTTGAAACGACTTCATCCATAGTGTGGACAAGATCCCTCTAAAGGTTTACAAAGTTGCTGACTGAGGAGCATAAAGAGCAGAACTCTAGCCCAAATGCTCAAGAGGTTCATGGGTGTGACTGGGGGCATCCCAAAGGCTGGAACCCAATTAATACATGTGGAGCAAATGCTTGTTATTCCTTTAAATTCCCTAAAGTCTATGGTGAACAATGTGATTTCTGCCATGGATGAGGAATTGGATGTGGAACTCAAGCTCATTGAGATTCGTTTCACACAAGGCTTTAAAACAGCCCTCAAATTTTTTACTTGAAAACTAACATTTTCGTTTTTTACCTAATTCAAATGGAAATGAATCAATTCGGTTCGGATTGGAACGAAGCAAATATATTTTAGTTTGGTTTGATTTGAAAAAATTTCTTATTTTTGGTATAGTTTGGTTTTTGAACCAAATTGGTCTCTATTCCTTTGGCTGAAAGCTGCTTTTGGGGTTGCAGAAAGCAGCCTCAAACATACAATTGGTAAAAGTCATATTATTGTATTCAGGAAAACACTGGAGAACACTTAAAATTACTTTTAAACAACGCAATGAAACCAATAATATCAAACTGACCTTAAGTTCATATTGAAAGAAAAGAGAAAGAGGAGGGTTTACTATTGATTTTTTATTTTTGAAAGATTGATTCATGAAAATATCATGAAATATTGATTTTTCAGTTGTAATTTTAAAGTATCAAAAGGAAAAGGAAAGTGAAAAGAAAACAAAACTTGGAAAAATAAAAAGTGAAACAAACAAAAGCTTTTTGCAAGGAAAAAGTAAAAATAATCGCCCACCGTGGGGCTCGAACCCACGACCACAAGGTTAAGAGCCTTGCGCTCTACCAACTGAGCTAGACGGGCTTTTGACAGTTTCAGACAATTGTGGTATGTCGTCTCTTCTTGGAATTTTGTTTCAATTACTCATGTCGATATGACGATATATGGTTCTATTCACCGCGGCGCCGCTCTGTCTCCATCCTCCGGTGAACTCAGTCTCATCTTCTCCGCCGTCTCTGCCTCTCGCTCGCTCTTGCTCTCGTCTTCTTCTCCAGTGAACTCAGCTCTCGTCTTCTCCGCCATGATGGATGGATATTTGGACAGGAATACTATATAGTTTGATTGCTTGTAATAAATGGTTTTGGCAAGAATTGAATTACATACAGATTGATTTATGAAGCTTTTGTAGGGGCTGAAACTGTTAGACAAAATTCCTCAGCGAGAATCACATGGGCTGTTAGTCTGTTACACTTCTTGGTATATGATAATTACGATTCTGGATTCTGGTGTATTTTTGAATTGGTTGCTTTAAGAAGACACTGATGTTTGGGGTGAGGATTTGGTTCCTTCTCAGGAGGATTTGGTTCCTTCTCAGAAAAAAAAAAGAGATAAAACCATGACTTGGAATAATTTTCTCATATTCTCTTGTTATCATCGTTTCATTTTAGTTTTTACGTTCTTTCGTTTTGTCACTTGTTTGTTTTATTTTGTTGGCATGTGTAGCTCAGAACTAGTTAGCTAAGAGGAAAGTATTGTTGCGGCGGCACCGCAATATCTGCTGCATGTCTCACTCATGGGTTCGATCCCTTTTGGTTCGAAGGAGACATTCTGGTTCACAATTTTCACATATAAGCAACAGGGGCTGCTCACTGTCGAACAAAGTTAAAAACTTTGATCACATACTTTGCAGGGATTATAGCCCCATAAGTTCATTCACTCTGCCTGCTCATTTGAAGGGTTCATTAGGTAGTAATTTTCACACTGTTTCAACTTTTTTACATTTATCTGTCGCTACTTTGGTATGTATAATTGGTCACTGCAAGGAAGAGTGAACTATTTAGGTATCATCATATGTCTGTTACTTTCACAGGGTTGCTGTTTAATAATGCTAGTGTTATACAAGGAAGTCGATTTGTCCTTCCTGTATGGAATTTTTGTAGCTTGTGTTCAAAATGGCAGCTTCCTCGGCCATTTTGCTCGGCAGCTCGAAATGAGATGTCAGAGTTGGATTCTAGTTTGAGTGATATGATGTGTAGTAATTTGGAGAAGACTGATTTTGATTCTGGCGAGGCTGCTATTGGTAAAAAAGAAAAGGTTGTGCCTCAGCTACCGATTGACTATACTAAAATTGACATTAGTTTACTTCCAACCGTTATCCTTGTTGGGCGCCCGAATGTGGGAAAATCAGCTCTTTATAACCGGTTAGTCTTTTTATTTGCATGTGGATGAAACAAGTGAGCATTATGTGTTTTCAAGTGAACACATGTCATAGGAGACAAATTCAGCTAATTTTTTGGGGCTTCTCATAGGTTGATTCGGAGGAGAGAGGCTCTTGTGTACAATACACCAGATGATCATGTTACTCGAGACATTAGAGAAGGTATTGCCAAATTGGGTGATCTGAGGTTTCGAGTATTGGACTCAGCTGGCTTAGAAACAGAAGCAACTTCAGGGACTATTCTTCACAGAACTGCTAGCATGACTGCAAATGTGCTAGCAAGGACTCAATTTGCAGTATTCCTGATGGATGTAAGGTCAGTTAACATTTCTTAATTCATGTTCACTGAAACATGATAAGATGTCCAAGAACTGGGTTGTGACTGCATAGCGAAACACAAAAACTTTATTTGAGATATCTGCCAAAATAAGAACTCTGCTATTATGAATTATCATTTTGCTTTTCAATTGATCTTTTTTTCTAGGTGAATCTTTAGCTAGTGAGTTTCATGCTAAGATATATAGATTGCATCTTTTTTTGATATTGAGATAAAACATGTTATGGACGTTTTTGTGACAAATGGAGTGTCAACCATTCAAAAATTATAACATATCTAGAGGTGTAATTTCTTACTATATTTTGACCAGAGCTGGAGTGCACCCTTTGGATTTTGAAGTTGGAAAATGGTTGCGCAAACATGCTCCGGGGTTGAAACCTATAGTAGCAATGAATAAATGTGAATCACTGTGTGATGGTACTGGCTCCATTAATGATGCTGCTGAAGAAGCACGCACCCTAGGATTTGGTGATCCAATTGCCATATCTGCAGAGACAGGGCTGGGTATGACAGCTCTTTATGATGCCCTGCGACCTTCAATTGAGGACTACATGCTCAAAGTCCTGACTGGTAAGAATTTCCTTGTGCTGGATTTCATTTTCCCAGACTGAACTACTGATTTTTCATCTGTAATAGCTGCACAGCTCCGATGACATTATTTGATATCAGAGCAGTGGAAGTTCCCTATATTTTATTTCTCTCTCTCTCAGTGTCAGAATTGTCATGTAATGGTCATTTTAGCTCATTTTTTTTTCCTTTCTATCATTACACATTTCATTGCAATCCAACTTTGAACTATTAGCTAGTGGGTTTATAGAATGTTATAAAATTTACATGAGACTAGTGGTTGCCAAAGCTGTGAACTAAAATCAATTGCAAATTTCATTGAGCAGATGGCAAATGTACTGGTTTCTTAGCAAAATGTCTGTTACTATGCTAGAGAAGAGAAGAGAAGAGCGAGAGAGAGTTTTGGTTGACTTTCTCTTTTTGCATTGATTTTTCAATACCTGGCTAAATGATTGTACAGTATTCAGATTGAATTATCACTCATCAGTTCATGCACTCTGCGGCCGCCACAGGTTATTGGCCCAGCAAGCTAGGGTCCTAGGCTAAGATGGAACTATAAACCATAGAGATGGTCCTGTCCACATTGTTGCATGAGATGCTCTCAGTCCTCAAACTAAACTCTTCCAGAATTTTGTTCATTGCAATTGCTATTTCAACTAGACATTGCTTATGGATTACAATACATGGTTCTTGCATTCTTTTTGTTATTTTTTACACACTTAGTTGGGAGCAAATTTTATTTTCTCCATTCTTTTAATCTGAATTTTCATTTTGACTAATCCCAGATAAGTGTAATCAGCAAAATAGCGATGCTTCCAGTCTTGACGATAGCCCAGGAGAGGTTGAGGAGGAAGCTAATTTGCCACTACAGTTAGCTATCGTGGGTCGTCCTAACGTTGGAAAATCAACTTTGCTGAATACTTTATTACAAGAAGATCGTGTTCTGGTAGGCCCAGAGGTTGGTCTGACCAGAGATTCTGTTAGAGCTCAATTCCAATTTCAAGGGAGAACTATATATTTGGTAAGTGCTGATATCTGGTGCATCTGGATTGTGGTATTCTTCAACTGTTGCTTTAGCAACCAATATGCTGCCAAGGTTCCCATATGTGGTTTTAATTTTTAAAATGCGGTGTCTTTTTTGTGTGAATAAATAGAGTATGACCAGAATGCCAAGGAAACCAAGGGTTACTATTTTGAGTTGTTGAGCTCTTCCAGATCAACGAGTATAAAATATCATTCTATATGTGCCTTGAACATTAATATGTGACAAAGCAGTTTGTAACTTCTGTTAGAAATATACAACTATATATTTGTAGGATCCTCGCTGATAATCTTAAACTTTAGGTGGATTTTTATTCATGATATTAGAGCCTTTTGAGCCAAAAGTTTCAGAGTCTTAGTTCTGGATATCCACATATTACCAGTTTTTACCTATGCTTTAAACCTGATGAGTTTTTTTGTGCTGGCTTGTGTTAGAGATATGTAACTATTCTTGGAAGTTTATCTACAACTTCGAGATTATAGGGTGAGTGGTTCTTTGACAACCTTTTGAAGAGATTTATGAGTTGCATCAGCAGCAACAGTTCTCAATTTGTCTTCCACCTCCACAACTTATAATTTTTAATTATTGCTTGATGATGTAGTGAACTTTTATACATGTTAAAAGGTTGCTATCACCTTGTACTTTTGATTAGTGGTTGCAAGTCGGGTTGTTGTGTCACAATCATGTTATGCTATCGATATATTCCATACGATTATATGTGATATAAGTTCAACAAAATTGCCACCCCTACTTTTAATATGATAATGGCTATGGGTAATTGCCAAGTCATAAAGATTATAAATGACGAAATGGAAATTAATATTGGTTTGAATGTGAAAATCTAGTTCCCATATGATCTGAAATTATAATGGTGACATAAATTTCTTAACTATATTTGAATCTCTTTCCAAGAAAAGGGTGATATGCTAGTCCCAAAGAAGGTGCTAGCTGAATAACATCTTCGATTGGGGTATTATCTGAAGAATGCATCTCTGCTGGTTTTATATAAGGTCTTCCTTCTGTTTGTGGAATTCTCTTTCATCAAACGAAAGACAGTAACTGGAGAAATAAAACCGACTGAGGGGGAAGTGGGAATATTTCTGTTGAAGGAGGAAAGAGAGAGCTTGATTGCAAATGGATTGAGTGGTTAAGAGGAATTTATCCAAAACATGAGGGGCTAAGGAGGCTCATTGTGGTAGCAAATGGTTTGGAGAAACAATGAGTTGTGAGTTTTGGTTTGGTTCAAGGAAATTTAATCGTTACTGTGGTTAGAGACTGGGATGAAAAGAGTTTCTTTCCTCTGGGAATTCTTCAAGGTCTGCTTGGCATTCAAGATTGTTGAGATGGTTTTTCACTCTGTCTAGGGGCTATGCTTTTGTCATGAAAATTTGAAAATAATTGTGGAATCTGGCATATACAGTTAGTCATTATCAATTTTAGTAGATTAGAAAATTGTCTCCAAAATATGACATTTGCCAAGGGTTCTCCGTTAGCTTTAATTGATGTGTGGACATGATTTCTTATACATTCAAATTGATCATTTATACAAAAATAATTTTTATTCAGGTTGACACTGCAGGTTGGTTGCAAAGGACAGGGAAGCAGAAAGGACCATCATCATTGAGCATAATGCAATCTAGGAAAAATCTAATGAGGGCTCATGTGGTTGCTTTAGTGCTTGATGCAGAAGAGGTTTGTCTTGTTATGTTAGATTTTCGTCCTTTCTGTTTTTAGTGTGGATGGGGAGATCATGCATATAACCGTTCTCATCTTTAAGCATGCTACATTTCAATTTTGTTGAGAACAAAAATAGTGAATACTAGAAGTTGTGTTTGATGCTTTGTAAACAAAAATGCGAATTCCGCCCTGAACTTGACTGGGTTGGATAAATAAGCTGAAACAATCTTTTCTGGACTAATTTGACCCAAAAGTTGACTAACTTGGACGAATAGCCCTTGACTTGCACATGTACTTATTATTTCATAATATAAGCATTCTCAATGAATAAGCTTCAAATGCATTCTAAAACAAAGAATGGAGCTCTTACTTTAATACAAAAAATTAACAAAAAAAATTGAACATAACTTTGACAAATAGGTATGTAAGAAATGTTTGGATTGAGTAAAAAGTTATACAATTTATTCTTTAGTTATATTTTCTTTTTAAGTAAGTCCATACTTTTATTTGAGAAAGAATTTGATGCTGATTTCTTATGGAAAATGTGATACGGTCATTAATGAAGGTGTTATTTATACGATTTTGAGAAGCTTATGGTGGTCAATTGTGCCATGTTTTGGGTGAAATTTGCCCAAAAGGATAATTTGAGGCTATATGTTCGAGCGTGCTAAATGTAGGGTGGAATTTGTACTCTTCTTATCTGAAACTTTTTGGTGATTCTCTTGTTTGCATATAATCCTTGGGGGTTCCCCTTTTTGGCAGCCTTGTATCTCATGTATCAGAACAAAAAGAAAATGATAAAAATGGAAATTTGTGGTAATTCCAGTTCTGCCCAATTATTGAGTCGATACCCATTTTAAAATATCAGAGCCAAGTATCCTGTGAATATGTGATAGAAATGATTGAAATGGCTATTCTGACAACCAATCTGGAATGTATAATGCTATAATTTGAAGGAGATTGTTCTCTTCATCTGAAACTTTTTTCTGCTACACTATAATATATATGGTGATTAGATCGCAAAAGCTAGACGAAGTATGACACATGCTGAAGTGGTTATAGCAAGACGGGCTGTGGAAGAAGGGCGTGGATTGGTTGTTATTGTTAACAAAATGGATCTTCTTAGAGGGAGAAAGAATTCACAGTTATTAGAAAAGGTCATGGAGGCCGTTCCTTTGGAAATTCAGACAGTTATACCGCAGGTTTGTTTATGTCTTGCCAAATGTCCTGTATTTTTTCGTTAAACTAAAATTTGCTCCTTGTACTTCGCACAATGTCGTTTTGGCACAATTAATCCCTGTACTTATTTATTTATTTATTTATTTCAAAACCATTGAAAGACAATTCTGCTGGCATTTTATTACATGTGCTGTTAAAAAGCTTGCGTGGTCAAACAACGTCCTCCAATTGTGTAACGATGCTTTTAATACGCTGTTAAGAGAAAAAATTAAAAAGCAAAGTGAGCAAATTGTGCCAAAATTAAATTAGAGTGGCTAGAATGACATTGTGCAAATTTTTTGGATCAATTGAACTGAATTGAAGCACATGGGCTAAAATGAAAAACTGTGCTGATTACCTGCCATATTTTAGCTTTTTCCTTGAATATGTTTGTTAACTTTTCCTTTGTTGCAGATTTCTGGAATTCCAGTTATTTTTATCTCAGCTTTAGAGGGTAAGGGCCGGATAGCCGTCTTGCGGCAGGTCATGACTACATATGAAAAATGGTGTTTAAGATTACCTACAGCTAAGTTAAACCATTGGATACGGAAGGTCTGTTATTGGGACATTTCTTCTTCTTTTCTAGCCATTTAACTGGATGATTTTGTTAATAAAATCTCTGTAATTGCATATTTTTCCCAGGTAATGAGCAGACACTCGTGGAAAGTTCATGCTGCACAACCCAAGATCAAGTATTTCACCCAGGTGAAGGCCCGGCCGCCAACTTTTGTTGCCTTCACAACAGGGAAGACGCTAATTTCAGATACAGAACTCAGGTTCTTGACAAAGTCTTTGAAGGAAGACTTTGATCTGGGTGGAATTCCAATCCGGATTCTGCAGCGGTCTGTTTCGAAGAATGTTGAGAGCAGTGGAAGCAAGAACAGTCAATCTTTCAGCAGGAAGGTTGAAAGGGACATATCTGACAAAAGGACTGTTGCTTCTTAACACAACAATTTTGCCTCTTTAGAATTTTCCAGTTTTCATTATTTGAAGAAGCGTCATCAAATGTATGTGTCAACGGACAAAAAAGCATTATGCTTAAATGTCACAAGCTGCCAACTTTGCTTCCAGAATGAAGAAGACATTAATTAATGTTTTGTTGTTTGACTTGTATTCTGGGGTAGGAAAAACAGACCTTCACCCATATTATTCAGAGGTCATATCTAGTCTTTTAGAGTTCTACTTTCCATTGTTTTCTTGTACAAAAAGCTTTCGACTTGTGTTTTGGGGTTTAATAGTTTGCTTAGAAGCTATGACTCCAATTCAATAGACAGCTACAAGGATTCAAAGTCAGCTGATGCAATGGAAAGGGAGCTTGACATGGATAGAATAATAACTTAGGGTACAAGTATTTCTTTTTTTGGTCAATAATTTAATGTATTAATTCAAAATGTAACTGCAAAAATATCTTAAGTAAGAAATTCAATCTAATTATGTTTTTTTTGTTCTTCTGTTGACTCCTTCCCATCATAGATTATGGAGGACTTATTATGCATATAGAAGTATATTTTTTCTTTGACTAGCGTTGTCAATGTTCAAACTTTGTCATCTCTTTGATATTTGGGCCATTAGCCCAATGCCAATCAGGACAATTTATCACATGATGACTACACATTTTAGGACCAGTTTGAGATTGCTATTAGTGAAATTGCTGTCAGAGAAAATTAAATTTTATTGTTTCCTTTAAAAGTAGTTTTAAGTGTTTTTTCAGTGTTTTCCTGAATATAATCTGACTTTTGCCAACTATACATTTGAGGTTACTTTCTGCAGTTCTAAAAGTAGCTTTTAGCCAAAGTAAGGCTCCCCATGTTTTAGCTGAAAGCTGCTATCGGTCCCGCGAACTGGCCCTTACTTTACTGCAACAGTTTTAAATTATTTCTTAATAGGTTAAATATTGCGATATTTTGAATTTAATTGTAATAAAAAAGAAATAGTTTCTAAATTGAGAAGTGGGTTATTTCTTTACAAAATTGTGCTCAATGTCATATGTGGCAATTCCGCTAAGATCTCTTTGTTAGATGGGGAAACATTCAGCACGAATCGGATTTTTTTTGAAGAACACATGGAGTGAATAGGAGAAAAAATAGAATTTGTTTCTTCGTAAAATCAAAAAAGAAATTAACTGTCACAAGTTCAAACAAGTAATTATAACACATTTTGAGATTCCTAAGATTTTATTGTTTTGTGTATAAGGCTTGAACAATTTTTTTTACTACATTGAGTCCCTCAACTTTCAATTTTTTTATTACATTGAACCTGTGAACTTTACTATTTTATGCCTAAAGCTCATGACTAATTATTTTCGATATTAATTGATTGTTTGCTAGCACTTTTGTCACAGTTGTATTATGCATTTTGTGCGCATGCGCACAAAAGGTATTATGACTTGATAACTATATGGTTATTTTTTATTCAATTTTTGAATATGACCGTGAAGAAACTATTAGTGAAAGAACATTTATTATGTAAAATTGGTGCATAGAATAATCTGACAAATTGTTTTTTTTTTTTTTTTTTTTTATCCTTCAACATGTCGACAATAATCAAAATTGTCAATCCAAAATATCGTAGACACGTCTTTGGCAGAATGTGAAATATAATCTCGATTGAAACTTTATTAAGTATTCCGTTAATATTGAAAATAACGGATTAGGGTCTTTCTGCATAAGATAGTGAAAGTTGAGGTGTAAAATAATTGATCAATGGTCTAGTTAAAAAAAAAAATTGAAAAATCAGCAACTCAATGTGGTGAAATAAATTTTCACATACCTTATGCACAAAAGAGTAAATATTCAAGTGCCTCATAATGTGTTTTACTAATATATATATATATATATATATATACATACAGAATTCACTAACTTAAATGATAGTAACAAATGGAAAATGTGACTTTTGTTTCTATTATTATTTTTTTTTACAGCAAAAGATGAATTTTATAAAGATTCAGAAGTCAAAAAGGCTGAAATACAATTGGGAGCAAGGGAGCCCCAAATGTGTCGACCTGGAAAAGAACCCATTACTCGGACAAGAGTGAGCAACTGAGTTCGTAGTGCGACGAATAAAAACAACCCTTACATTCTCTAGAGTTGCTAATATATCCTTACAATCCAAAACCAACATACCAAAATTAGAATTGATAAAAACATCACTGTTGATCGCCTTTACTGCATTTAGACAGTCTGACTCCACTAAGATCTTTGATTTCTTCCTTTCTTTGGCCCACGACAGAGCTTCCTTAATGGCTAGAACTTGCAGGATAGCAGGGTCCTTGAAATGATTGAAATTAACCACTGAAGCTCCTGAGAACCGGCCGCCACTATCTCTTCGCACCAGTCCGCAAGCACCTGAGTCAGTGAACATTGCTGCATCCACTATGATTGAAGTCCAACCATATGGGGGTTTACGCCAAGCATCCCCCTGCTCTGTAGAATCAGCAACATGGCCGCTGGGCAGGTGCTTCAAATTCCGCCAATTTTGCAAGCATTGAAGACCAAGATGAAGAATGTGTCTTGGGTTACTTCTTATATTCTTCCATATCACCCTGTTTCTACTTTGCCACAGGCCCCGGCAAACTGCTGCCACTACTCCCCATTGGTCTTTGTTCACCTTCATAAAAATATTGTGAAGCCAACTAGCCATGTCATTGGCCGCCCCATGGTTCCATCCTATACCAGACATGTGCCATACTTCTCGAGCCACCGGACAAGTGACTAACGAATGAAAAGCTGTTTCTTCCTCACCATTACAAACTAGATAGCTTGCTTCCTCCAGGATGTTCTTTTGTAATAATCTGCCTTTGGTGGGTAAACAGTTAGCTGCAGCACGCCAAACTAGATTAATCAGCTTTAGTGGCGCGTTTATAGACCAGATGCTCTTCCAAATATCTCCTCCTTGCTGAAGTTGATTTTATTTTGCTGCATGGATTAACTTATATCCTGATTTCACTGTATACACACCTTTTTGGGTCTTGTTTCCACATCCATTTGTCAGAAACTAGTCGGTCACTTAAAGGAATCGAAAGAATAAAATCCCTATCTCTTAGATTAAATAGAGCTTCAATTCGCTGCTCGTCCCAAGCTCTCCTCCTAGGTAACATCAATTCCGCCACTGTCAAATCTGCCAACTGGTCAGAATAGGTGGTTGACACATACCCGCTCTCCTTATCAAGTAACCAAGGTATCTTCCAAACTTTAATAGACTCTCCACTTCCTACCTTCATGCGACTGAACTTACGGATAATGTTGCTCCCTGTCCAAATACTCCGCCATTTTGCACTAGGATTATCACCCATTATCGATTCAAGAAACGAGCAATCACGGAAGTAACGCGATTTCAAGACTTTTGCCATTTAAACAGTTGGGTTCGCTCAGAATTCGCCATCCTTGCTTAGCTAGTAGTGCAAGATTAAAGTCCTTAAGATCTCTAAAACCCACTCCCCCTGCACTTTTCTAAACACAGAGTTTTTCCCAACGCATCCATTTTGCACTCCCTCCTGCACTTCCACCACCCCACCAATACGAGTTCATAATCTTATGCAATGCATCCACAGTACAATCCGACAGTAAATACAAGTTCATAGAGTAAGCAGGTAAAGCTTGAGCTACTGATTTTAGAAGTACCTCTTTTCCTGCTCTTGACAGACCTTGGTGTTGCCAAGCTATGAGACGGTTGTGCAGCTTTTCTTTGATGGATTGGAACTCTTCTTTCTTTTTCCCGCTCAAAAGAATAGGCATACCTAAATATTTGCAAGAACCTCTCTGTTCTGAAACTCCCAAAGTGGTAGTGATTGCATCTTTCAAACTCTGGCTTACATTTTTGCTGTAGATGATGGAAGATTTCAAAAAGCTCACTTCCTGCCTAGAAGCTTCTTTATATTTGTCCAGCATCTCTTTTATTCCATTGCATTCCTCAAGCGTGGCTCTGAAAAACAGAAAGGCATCATCTGCAAAAAATAGATGGGTTAGGGATGGAGCATTCCTAGCAATTCTTACTTCGTAGTAAGCCCCTAAGCTTTCCTTCCTTTTGATCATCGGAGTAAGCCCTTTTGCAGCAAGAATAAACAGGTAAGGCGACAGTGGGTCACCTTGCCTAAGCCCGCATTGGGGAAATATAGGACTTGCAATTTTGTCACCAATTAGAATATTAAAGCAGACCGATTTAACACACATCATCATCCAGTCAACCCATTTTCTATTAAAACCCAAGGCCAACAAAATCACCTCCAAATAGCTCCACTCTGGTTTATCACACGTCTTGGCTATATCTATTTTCATTGCTGCAAAGCCCATTTTACCTTTCCTCTTGCTCTTTAGCTAGTGAACTACTTCATTTGCTACCACCACATTGTCTGTAATTAACCTTCCTGCTACAAAACCACTTTGCGTCCCATCAATCACATCTGGTAAGATTCCACGCAGCCTGTTAGCTAACACTTTTGCCATGATTTTGTAAATCACATTACAGAGAGCAATGGGACGCAAATCCTTCACTGTAGCAGGATTGTTCTTTTTAGGGATCAAAACTAGCAGAGTATTGTTTAGTCCTTCAGGGAGAACTCCTTCCTGTAACCACTGAAAGCAGGCCTGTGTGACATCTTCACCTACAATAGACCAATATTTCTTGTAGAAAGCTGGATTGAATCCATCTTCGCCAGGGGCCTTGTCATTATGCATACCAAAGACCGCCTGCTTGATTTCATCTTTCTCAAAGGGGGCTTCAAGCAATTGATTCTGTTCTATGGTTACTTTCCTAGGGACAGATCGAACGAAATCCACAGAATTTGTGTGTTGGCTCTGATATAACTCCTTAAAGTAATTCAGAATCACCTCCTCTAGACCTCCACCAGCTTCAACCCACTGCCCGTTCTCATCCTGGAGCATTGAAATAGTTTACTTCTTCTTACAGCCATTTGCAAACTTGTGAAAAGCCCTAGTATTGAGGTCCCCTACCTAGAGCCAAAAGACTTTAGCTCTCTACTTCCAGAAATCCTCTTCACACTTTAGCAGACGATTAAGCTCCTTTTCTGCTTTCTTGGAGCTCTGTAACAGAGGCAAGGTCTCTTCGTCCCCTTGTTCGAGACAGAATTGCCTTCTGAGATTTGATTCTTTCCCGCAACAAATGAGACAGTTGAAAACCCCATACATTCAAGTCTTCCCCACATTTCTTCAATTTTAGCTGCAAATTCCTCCCAATAATACCCACCCATGATTCCTGGATAACATCTTGGCAACCTTCCTCTCTCAACCAACAATTTTCAAAGCAGAACCGTCTATCCCTCACCTGTGGAACATAACAACGCAGCTCTAGAAAAATTGGAATGTGGTCCGAGTTGGTTCTTGGTAGATGGAAAACTCTGGACTGATTAACCTTTCAATCTAGCCCCTTGTGCCAAACGCCCTGTCCAAGCACTCTTCAACCTAGTCTCTCATTCCTCTGCTTCTTTCCCACGTGAAAGGAGGCCCCACATACCCCAAATCGGTCAAGCCACAGAGCTCAATCGCTTACTGAAAACCCAATAGAAGATGGTTAGGATGAGGGACTCTACCTCTTTTCTCATAAGCAAAAAGTAGGTCGTTGAAATCTCTGATAATACACCATGGGAGTGCAGATCGCGAAGCCAGATCTCTGAGGAGATTCCAAGACTGAAGCCTGAGGGACCGGTCAGCAAATCCATAGTACCCTGTAAACTGGTAAGGTGCTTCCCCCTCTAAGTTCATAACCACATCAATATAATGGTCTCCTTGGCCCATTTGTACAATTGAGCCCTCATGTTTCCAAATAAGAGCCAGCCCAGCACTATGGCCTCTTCTATCCACAGAAATACAACCAGCATAGCCCAACAAATCTTTTATTTCATTAATTGAATTAGAAATACATATGGTTTCCATAAGAAAAATGATCTCTGGCCTACGTTCATGGACCAAGTCCGTTAAAACTCGAATTGTCGGGGGATTGGCCAACCCCTGACAATTCCAACTTAAACAACTCATGTGGATCGGCGGGCCTGCTTCGCAGCACCCGCTAATAACAAGTTTTTTGGTTCAGAGCCATCCAAATTAGTAGAAACGCCCACTTCCATCGGGGTTGCTTGAACTTGGGCCTCACCTTCTCGGCCCACTCTTTTTCTCTTCATATCAGTACAAAGAATCCCCTCATTTATTTCATCATTCTCATCATAACCACTGGAAGCTTCCCCCGGAAATTTCGTTGTTCTCAGCAGTCCTTCCATATTGGGATTGTTGACCACTACGGTATCTTTGTTGGTTCCTGAGTTAACGCTAACTCTATCTCCTCCGCTAATCGTTCTGTGGTCAACGCGATTCTGCGTCATCAGATCCTGCAATTGCGCTCTCTTGCCATCCATGCCCGTCCCACTAGTCGTACCATTTTCCGGGAGCAAAACCGGCGAGGAAAGCAGCGACACCGAACCCATATTCATGGCTGCGTTTCTTCTTAAGGAGGCTCTCAACTCTGGCCCAAAGTGGCGCTTCACAACACCATCTTCATTGTCATATTGACGTTTGCAAAATTTTTCGCTATGCCCAATTAAACCACAGACAAAACAGAAGGTTGGCAAGCGTTCATATTGTAGGGCTACTTATATATATATATATATATATATATATATATATATATATATATATATATATATATATTTCTATTATTTGAATCAATATTTTTTTAGCATTTTACGAAAAAGGGATTTTTAGATCTTAGTTCTATTTATTCTTTTATTTTTTTTAATTAAATTTGATTAATCATTTCGGAATTGTACTCACTTTAGATAACCTCTTTTTCGATATTTAACTCTATTTTATTAATATTATTTTTTATTTTTTAAATATAAATGTGACTAGCTTGAATAATCTGTCAAGGATATACACTTGAAAAAAGTAAAATGCTTTTCAAAATACTGAATTTTCACAGTTTTTCACAGTGTTAGATTAATTATTCTAACACATTGAGTCAATAAACTTTTATTATTTTATACATAAATATATGACAATTGTTTTACTACATTGCTATTAACTGACTCATTAATAACAATTCTATCATGATTGTGCTTCACATTTCGTCAAAGGTGCATGAATGGTATTTTAAACTAATAACTTTGAATCATTTTTAACATAATGAGGTGTATAATTGCGACGAATATATATGTTAACAAAAGCCTAATTAATATAAAAAAAATAAACCCATAAAATAATTTCATCATTTAATATTTTTATGCTCCAAAAAGTAAAATATATATAATCATAGTCATCAAAACTGCCAGTGATGAGCCTACAAGTTAATGTAAAAGATAATTGTAAAAGATACTTAATATATAAAATCATAAGTATTCAAGAACTCAATGATGTTATAGTATAATAATTAATCAATAAGTTTATACATAAAACTCTCAAATTCAAATAAATCCAGATGTGTTTCTGTCTTCTAAAAACTCAAAACAACTTCATTAGTTTTCCATCATCATTCCGATTTGTAGCTACTGGTGCAACATATACAAGATTTGTTAATTTTCTTTCACATTAAAGCTAAAAAAGTACTAATTAACTTGAGCATTTCTTATGTAAAATAAAAAGAAGTTAATTAACTATAAATTTATGTGGAACGAAATTTCTATATATATACTCAAATTAATGCCAAAATCCTGGAAAGTATATATAATTACTAGCAAAATTTTGATTGGCTGAAATTTAGTCCCTAAATTTTAACTTTTGTTAATTAAAATTTACCTTAATGCAATGAAATTAAATGTAATACCGAGAAATTTTATATATATATATATATATATATATATATATATATATATATATATATATATATATATATATAAGAACTTATAGGTATTCCATTTAGCAATGCCAACAAACATAAAATTGCATAAGCTAAGCAACAAACAACACTACAATTAATAGTCAATTATCAATGGAACTCTCTATATATAGGAAAAACCTATATATATATATATATATATATATATATATATATATATATATATATATATATATATATATATATATATATATATGAGGTATCTGTATCTATAGGCACACTAGCATAATTGTAAGCAACGTGGTCTCAATTTCTTCAAAAAAAAAGAAAAAAAAAAGGTGTCTTAATTACTCTGCAGCAGCAGTGATAATACTATCTGTACACACATATAATTAATTAATCCTATAATACTTAAATGCTAAAGCAGGCAAACCAAAGTTGTTTAATGCACTCATGTAGATCTTGAGGTACAATTAAATTAAGTACTAGATTTGAAATAAATGTGGAAAAAATGGGGTTTGAAGCTAGGTACTTTTGCAGACATAGGTGTAAGACCTCCAAAATTGTCTGATTTCTATAAACAATTAACCAAAACCAAAGAAAAATTAGTACTTTTGCATTAAGTGGATTAGTTTAGTCCCTAATTCTCAAATCTCAACCACCAAATTATCTAAAAATGAGACAATCTATTTTGTCTCATTTTCTGTGTTTTGTTCTGCAATCTTCTATAGTTTTCTATTATATCTAAGATTATATTAATATATAGTCTCTGGTGATCAAGCGTAATGCCATCATCATTTTCTGAACTTGTTTTCACTCACAATTTATATATATATATAAAACACACACAAACTTCTACCTTAATTATTGAAGATAAATTACTTTCAAGGAAGTGAGATAGACAAGACATATATACCATATGCTATAATCTAAAAGTATATAATAGACATTACACTACAATGAATCATATTAGAATTAGTCTTAATTAATTCCTTAAATTTTTTACTTAGTGAGCAAACACTTGAAAATTGACCTTAATTATGATTATAATCTAGCTTGAAGTTCAACTAATATAATCAACTTATAGGATAGCTAGATACCTTGTTGATTTTTTTTGTTGACACAGGGAGAGCTTTAACGGTTTCAAATACTATCCGACTTGAATCCAGATTCAGTAGTGAGCAAACATTTGAAAATTGACCTTAATTATGATCATAATCTAGGTTGAAGCTCACCTAATTTAATCAACTTATAGGCCAGCTAGATACCTTGTCGATTTTTTTTGTTGACATAAGCAGAGCTTTAACGGTTTCAAATACTATCCGACTTGAATCCAGATTCAGTAGTGAGCAAACACTTGAAAATTGACCTTAATTATGATCATAATCTAGGTTGAAGCTCACCTAATTTAATCAACTTATAGGCTAGCTAGATACCTTGTCGATTTTTTTTGTTGACATAAGCAAAACTTCAACGGTTTCAAATACTATCCGACTTAAATCCAGATTCAGTAGTGAGCAAACACTTGAAAATTGACCTTAATTATGATCATAATCTAGGTTGAAGCTCACCTAATTTAATCAACTTATAGGCTAGCTAGATACCTTGTCGATTTTTTTTGTTGACACAAGCAGAGCTTTAACGGTTTCAAATACGATCCGACTTGAATCCAGATTCAGAGATAGTAAATTACCAAAAAGGAAAAAAATGCAAAAATGCTAATATAAAAAAAAAAACATAAATTAGTACTCACAAAATTAAAGTAATTAATGATATTAGAGTTGATAATTAGAGGGATCCTACATATTTATATAAAGATTATTAATTATTGTCATCATTACCTAGCTAAAAACATATAATTAAGTATATATATATAGATAGATAGATAGGTGAAATGTATATGCAGTTCATATAATTGATTACTTGAATGGATTATCAACATTGTACTGATCTCTACTTGCTTCTGGCATTGGATTCCACTCCCACAATCTCTCCGAAAAGGTGGTAGGCAGCGAGTTCGGTATGACATTAAAGGCGAGCGGCTGCAATTGATGCGGCATAATAGAGAACTGCGAAGGCTGAGGCGGCGGCTGCTGCTGCTGCTGATGATGAGTGTAATATTGCTGCTGCTGCTGCTGTTGCTGCTGCTGGTGGTGGTGGCTAATGCAAGCTTGCTGATAATTTACTAGCCTATGAAGATCATCAACCGCATTGGATGAGATGGAAGAAGAACCGGTTGCAAAAAGATTGGTGTGGTTGGGGATTAAGGAGCAAGCTTGTCTAGATTGGTTGAGAAAAATATCTTCTTCTTCAATTGTAGGCTGAATTAATCCAATTGAAGCAGTAGTAGTTGGAACTGGATTGTATACGTTAGTTTTCGAAAGGCCTAAAGCAGTTGTGACATCTGAACTGCTACAACTTCCATCTGTTTCAGTACTAATCTTCTCAATTTCTAGTTGTTGTGATTGCCCTCCTGCTGGATATGGGTGAAATCTTTCCATATTGGGAATGTGAGGCTGTCCCATTTTCTTATCGGATTGAGGCCCTCTCGAAGATGATGCTCTGGTAGGAAGCGAACGGGGAACAGACGGGTGATCTTCTACTCCAGCCCTCTTGTATACTCTGCAGAGTGATATCTCAGCCTGAAAGAGAAGAATGCATGAAATTGAGAAGAAATTTGAGTTTTTCTTAGGGACTAAAATGAAAATAATTGGGGGACATGTAGGATTTCGTCTGGTTTTATGGGGCCAGTGAATATTAAAAGTTCATGCTTCATGCATTGTGCTTTAACATTTCTTGTGAAGAAAAAAACAATAATAAATAGCCAAATTAAGTACCAACAACATTGTGACACTAAAAAATTCCTCGAAATATTATTTTCTTTATCTTTAATCCAATTTGTACTTGTTCAGTTGAAGAATCAAGAATCTTGTCAAGAAAGTTAGGACCCATATTACAACTCTTGAAATTAGGGCTAGCAAGCACATATGAGTAAAGGGACATGGAAAATTTGAGCGATCTACGAACCGTGTAGCTCATCGATCTACTTGCTAGAGCGTCAAGTTCTGAGTCGGTTCTTGAAGAGTGATTCTCTTCTTTCCCCCTTCTTGCATTGTAAAGCAATTGTGTTTAAATTTGAATTACAAAAATGGATAATGAAGTAGGATTTCCAATTTTTCCATATTTTATGATGTCGGGAAGCAAGCAAACTATTAAAATTAGACCATATGCATACATATATGGATAATGCTCAAGATCTTTTAGCAAAATGGATTAAGAACAAGGAATGGTTATTGTAGAATTACCTTTTGATATTTTTCGGTTTCGTGTTGAGGTAAGCGATATTCATTCATGATCCAGCTTGTTCGAATACCTTTAGGAGCTTTCCCAGAGTAGAAGACTAGGGTTTTCTTTAACCCAATTGACCTTGAAGTTTCAGTCTTGATCATCCGGTCAGCTCCTGTTGCTTTCCAGTAGCCAGAAGTTGTCACCCGATTCGGACGATCACCATTTCGATATTTTCTGTCTCTTGGAACATAGAAGAACCATTCTTTCTCTCCAATTGCTGCTAAAGCTGAACCAAAACCATCAATAATTGAATCAAACAAGATATACTACCAAAACAACAAGAAAAGATAATAAAATCAGGAATTCCCAAATGAGTGATAGACAAAAAAAAAAAAGAAAAAAGAATAGGAATTAAATAGAGAAAAGAAAAAAAGAACCAATCCATTCTTGGATTGATTGGAAGAAACTGTAGTGCAAGACTCGAGAAACTGGGTTCAACACTCAGACATCTGAATGGATTGGAAGAAACAGTATAGTACTAGATTCAAAAATTCTGAGTTCAACCCGAATGGATTACAAGAAACAATAGTGCAAAACTCAAGATTTTGAGTTCAATGCCTGACATCCCAATGGACAGGAGAAACTATAAAATAACACTCGAGGTTCAGAGGTCAACACTTCACACCCGAATGGACCGGAGAAAAAACTGTAGTACAAGACTCTGAGGTTCTGAGTTCAACATCCGAATGAAACGGAGAAACTATAATACAAGACTCGAGATTCTGAGTTCAACACCCGAACGGATTGAAAGAAACAATAGTACAAGACGCGGGATTCTGAGTTCAACACTCGACACATCGAATGGATTGGAAAAAACAGTAGTACAAGAATCAAGATCACGAGTTCAACACTTAACACCGAATCGAATGGATTGGAAGAAATTGTCGGAGAAGACTCGAGAGCGAGTTGAAGACTCAATCAATCAGGCAACGAAAACAAAACAAAGCACAACACAACACAACACAACAGAAGTAGGATGTGTAAAGAGAAAAAGCAAGAGAAGAGAAGCCCTAAAAAGGAGAGGGAATTACTAAATAAAGAAATATATAAAGAGAGGGAAAGAGAGAGAGAGAGAGGGAGAGAGAGAGAGAGAGATAAAGAAAAAGAGAAAAAGAATACCAGGAAGTTCCCAAGGGTCATAACGATAAAGATCCAAGAAAGTAATAAGCTCAACATTGAAACGTTTGCCCTCAACCTTACGGCGAAGGTAGAACTCAACAAGCTCTTCTTCTGTTGGATGAAATCTAAATCCAGGCATTACCATGTCATCTTCGTGATCATCTTTACTACTTACGTTGGTATTGTTGTTGCTATTGTTGTGGTTGTTTTCGTTGGTTGTCAAACTCATGCTTGCTGCTACTGCCATAAACTAAACTGGAAAAATTTAAAAGCTAATTAGTACTGCTTAATCTCAAATTTCTCCACTGCCATAATAAACTCCATTTTTGGCTTCTGCATCCTCTCTTTATAGTTGGACATTTCGTACGATTTCTGAGGCGCAAGTGGTACCCAAGATAAACTTTTTTTTTTTTTTTTTTAAATATAAATTAATTTATACCCAGGAAATTAATATTATTAATTAAAAAAAAAAAAAAAGATGATGAAGAGATTGAATGGGAAAAGATCTACAGCTTTCAGGGCCTACAAATGGCTTAATGTGTTTAAGACGGGGAAAATGACATCTCACAGCGGAGGACAGAGTGGCTAACACCGCTATGCGGTGATTTTGGATTCTTCTACCCTTTTATATTATTTATTTATGCATTTATTAACATTTCAAATTTATTTATTTTACCATATACACAATTATTACTGCATTTTTCATGTATATATATTGTAAATTTTATTTTTATCTTTGCATTAACCGTTGGAATTTTTCAGCTATAATATAATTAAAATGTCCCTTCACTATAAGGAAATAATTCCAAATTTTTTGAGTCCTCCCTCATGTAAGACATGTATATATGGACCTTGCATATGAGTTGACTTTCAGTTTAATATGTCCAAATTAGAATTTATATATATATATATATATATATAAAAATAAAAAATGACCTGTAATTATATACACGCTTCCGGTAATTATTGCAAAAATTAGTCAATAATTTTGTCTTATAATCTCACCATTATCAATAATCAAGCAAACTAATATGTTTTAAAAGTGGTAAGACATCCATTTAACTCTAAACCTTTTAAGCTAATTGGCGAGATTTAACAATAATTTTTATTAATAATTTCAGTTTGTTGTCAATGTGAGAAACTAGATTCTTGATCAAATTTAAAGCACTTTGCCCCCATTATTGTAAATAATTAACTTCTAAACTTTTGAATTAAAACTATCAACGAGATCCCCAAACCAAATATATCCATTTTGTGAAAGACAAAGATAATTCCCTTTAGACGATCTCCGCTATAACCAAATCCATCTATCCGACCGTAACATTGCTCGTATGCAACTTTGGGATCATACACGTAATAAATGTTACTGGCTAGTGTCTTTCAAATGCATCAAAATCCACCTGACGGTCTCCTTACGAGTTATTATAAAATTACTCGTATATTCAGTTAATGTACATTTAGAGTCATAAAATAAATACGTCTTTATCTACAAATTCGATGTTCTAAATGTTTAACTTTAGTATGAGGAGCGAGTGTTAAGTATTGTACTGTTTTTACTAGTTATAGAAATTATGTACAGTTTTTAACTATGAGGTAACTTTTTTCTTTTAAGATACCTTTCTGAGTCGATTAAGTAAAAGTTTAACTATATATATATAATAATGCGTAGAATATGGTGGTTGGGATAAACATGTTATCTAACACAATCTCTCCTAACCTATAGCTATGTGAAGTTTCTTGAATTTTCAAAGAATGGTATACAATGATTAAAACTATGATACAAATCAATAATTAAGATGGTATATAAGTTGAAAATTTCGAATGAATTCAGATGTGATTGATTATATATTATATAAAAATACGAGAGAATGCATGCATAACTCACAAAATTCATGGTTCACAACGGGCATATGTTACTATTCTCCAAATTGTAGCTTGTGCAAGTGTGAATTAGATGCTAAAAATAAATGTAAATATATGATTTAGAAAACAACCAATAATTAACATGTTAAATTAGGATAATGGTCAACTAAATTAGTTATATACAAAAAAAAGAAAAGAAGAGAATGGAAAGAATAGGTAGATGTAGAAATGTAATTGGAAGGGAGGTGGAAATGTGGGGAAGAGGGAGGCAGAATGCATATAGGTGGGGGATAGTTTAGTTTTAGAGGTGGATTTTGCCAAAAAAAAAATAAATTATATATTATAATTTTGAGTAGTTGTTTAAGACATGAAATTATGAATTTTATATATGACATTGAGTCAAGAAGCTCAAGGGATACCCGTGAACACTCCTATTGATGACAATAACTTGCCTTTCAATCTCTTTGTTTTTATTGTTTCTTTTCTTCACTTCTTTTTTTTTTTTATTTTATATATATATATATATATATATATATATATATATATATATATATATAGTCACAAAAAATATCACATTTTACCGCAAACAAATTTTACTGTCAAAATACTTATTTAAAACAACTCTTACAATTAACCTCTCTTAAAAAAAAAAAAAAAACACACATTTAAAAATATATATATTGTCACAAAAAATGTCACATTTTACCGTAAATAAATTTTACTGTCAAAATGCCCATTTAAAACAACTCCTACAATTAAGCTCTCTTGAAAAAACAACACAGTTGAAAAGATATATATATATATATATAGGTGGAAATTTTGTTGTAAAATTATGTAAAATATGGTAACAACTAGCAACAAACAGCACATTTTATTTTATTTTATTTCTGCGAAAATTGGTATTTTTTTGTATTGCATGTTATCATATTAATATTTATAATTTTGATAACAATTTTTTTTCTATCAAATTTAATATTACTTGTAATAATTGCATTTGTAAAAAAGTGTTAAACTCAAACACTTAAGCGGATTAGATGAATGCTTTCAGAATTTCTTTTTAGTTTTAATATTTTTGAACGTGAATGCTCAACATTGGACTTAAATAGTGTAAAAGTGCTACCTTGATTTGAAATTTTAATATAACATTCAAATTTTTAGGATTTGAACTATAAGGAACTTATTTTTGATATTCATGATTAATTAAAATGTTTAAAATTCAAATTTCTAGCATCTTTATCTTATTACATAAAAATCACTAAGATAATGTAAAACGGACTCATTGTATTTATGTTTGTTTTAAGTCTAATGGACTCTAATAAGTTTGTTTCAACCTATTTTCGAATTCTTATATATTACATATGATAAATTAGGGGTGTTAAAAGGGGTTATAACACGTTAATACGATGTATAACAGATAATTTGATGGGTTACAGTTGATGTTATGTTTCAGAGATAATAATAAAATATATGATTGGACCTTACCTATCAGTTTAAATTTTAGGTCAAATGGTTCCATGATAATGTGGATTAGTGTCGAAAATGGGTTGATACGTTTAACCTGTGTAATAAATGGGCCATATTAGTATTGACTCGCTATCTATTTATGATATTGTTAACTCGTTCGTAGACTAAATATTATGTAATTTATATACGGACGTGTCAAAATAGGCCGCAGTACGAAAATACGATTCATAAAACATGCAAATTTAGCGAATTAGGGTTGAAATTATATGAATTAGTGTCGAAAATGAGTTGACACATTTAACTCGTCTAATAGATGAGTAATGTAAGTCTCTTTTTTTTTTTTTTTTTTCTTTTGATATTGATATTTTTGAACTGATGAAAACAATATTTATAAATTGTATGTGTACAAACACACAATTTAAAATTTTTGTAATATTAATTAATACCGTGTTCTTTTTGACCTTCTTCGGATTAAAGAAAGGAGGAGATCAAATTCATAGTACTCTTCTATTTTGTTGAAACTATACATATCAGTGTTAATCTTTACATAGCACGAATACGATACGATAACCCATTTTGAGAACACCATGGTAAAAAAAAAAAAATTAGAAAAATGTTGATTGAATAAGCCAATGATTTGTAGAATATATGAGCAGTGTTTTTGAGCCCTAGGTTTAATTTGCATTAATAGGGTTTGCAATATAGTTGATGTCCACAAAGTGAGAGGTTGAGGGATATCCATCACATATTATAAGATCATAGATATTACATATAATCATCCCATCAACACTAGTATTTAATTGTTTATCACAATCAAATCCTTTTATTTTCAATTTTAATTAGTTTCCTCTCAATTTTTTGTTATGTAAAAGCCAAACCATGTCTTATTATACCAACTAAAAATATCATCCATATATGGGTCCATCTTAATTAGGAATCCAAGAAAAGGAACACCTCTAAATTAACTCCTCAATATATATATATTTTTTTACTTTTTTTTTTACAATTATATAAATATGTATATTATTTATCATTGTAATTAAGTATTAAGTATATGTTTTTCAGAAAATTCAAAGTCTATATTTCTTGTAAAGAAAGAAATGCTCCTATCACCATATATATTGCATATAGTTGGATGGACTACCTCTCTCTCTCTCTCTCTCTCTCTCTCTCTCTCTCTCTCTCTCTATATATATATATATATATGTATGTATATAAAATTAAATATTTTTAACATTATACGGCATATGTATGTGAGAATTTCTTAAAGAAATTAATCAATTAATTAAGTAAATAGCCAGTAAGATCGATTGATATAATATATGTGGAATTGACACTTAATTTGCTGGGTTTTGTCATTTTCGTTAAGAGTTTGAAATGGGTGGAAAAGAAAATCAAAGTCATTCTTGAAGAATCCATTACTTGACTCTTGCGTTATGGGAGGCTATAGCTTGCCATTTACTTGCTTTTTTTTTATTTTTTATTTTTTATTTTTTTTATTTTTTTATTTTAGTTAGATAGAGGAGAGAGAATTTTCAATGACAATGATAACCCTTTTTTTATTATCATTTAATTTTGTTCAAATAATTTAATTTTTTTCTTCATAAAAAGAAAATTTAAATTTCTATGCAGTTAGCTCTATTTTACTTATTAATTTTAATCTTTCCACATTTGTATTTATTTTACTATAAGCTTCTGTTAATTCTAAAATTCTTTCACCGTTAAAAGCACATAAAATACTTATTTCACAGTCATTAATTGAATTTAAAATTATATTTCTGATCTTTACTTATTTGTAACTCAATTTATTTTCTAAAATTTAATTTTTTTTACTTTTCAAATTAACAAAACTAAGCTGTCAAATGAAAATTTTAAACTAAAACTAATAATGGTTAGTATCTCTTAAAAATCTAGGATGATCATTTAAAATTAAAATTTAATTTTAAAGCTCAGCTTCTGTAGTTTAAAAGTAAAATATATATATATCTTTTTATAAGTAAGAAATATACTCCATGAGTAATATGAAATTTCTTAGAAAAAAGGATTATAGTGAGACATAAACAAAATGTAGAAATGCTAAAATTAATTAGATACTTAATCTAGGAAATATTGATGTAATTTATCTACCAATATTAGGAAAGATTAACTTGTTTCTTTTTTTTTTTTTAAATATATTATATATTTAAATTTAATAAATAGTATTTTTATTAATTAATAATACAGAGATAATACTGGAAGAAGCGACGAAACCTCTTAAGTCAGTGATGTAATTAGAAAAGTTGTCAAAAAGAAAAACAAAAAGAGCAAATGTGTTTTTTTTTCGTTATTTGAAAAATCCATAATCTATTTTCAACTAGACTCTATAAGGCTAGTAACAGTGATGTAATGTAATTTGGTGGGAAAAAAATTACAACTTAGGTATGTACTTTAAACAAGAAATATTTTTTATTTTTTTCCACCCACTAGGTCTTTAAATATTAGTCCATATTGACTTAAATCTACATATATATTAGTGATATTATAATAACTTTGAATAAATATCTTTATATATATATCCCAAAATCCTCATGATATATATCTATACCTCTCACATACGAATCAATAATTAAATTTCTTCTTATTTATTTCTTTTGGAATTCCCAAAGAAAGATATAGCACCAAATGCAATATCCATACATTGACCTTTTTAAATACATCACATGAATTTATTTCTTTATTTATTTATTTTGTCTCTAGTGGTTCGACATCAATTTCTTTTTTTTTTTTTTTTTGTTTTTTTATGATATTATAAATAAAATTATTAATAATAAAATAATTAAGCAAATTAATATGAAAAATTGACCCCATGATGGACGGAAACGCGTTCAAGAAATGTTAAATTTGCATTTGAGTTTAAAATTAGCTGGATTTTAAGTAAATCATATATATATATATATATATTTGCTTGACTTGCTCATGAACGAAAATGACACAAACATAAACTCGTGAAACTACTCAACAATCATATTTATTCACGATTTACACTTTTCTTTTCATTTACATTAATTGAGACAAACTACTAAAGTACATTTTTAATTTTTTTGTACATTTACAAAAATGTCTGAGTAGTTTCACAGCTTGCAAGCACAAATTTGAGATTTCCCCAGTTTATATAGCTAGAGTTACGGCCGACTTAATTATAAAACCACTAACCCTACAAGAAATGTTAGATTTGGTAGCAAAAAAATTTATTGCCAAAAGTATAAAAATTTGAGTAGTCTTTTTGAAGCAATAAAAAAGCCTTTTCATGTTGCTGATATAAAATTGTTACTAATATTGATATATATATATATATATGAAAGCAACTTTTGGATACTCGTTACTATATTAACATTTTTGGCAGCAACATTTGTTTTGCTGCAAAAATTATAGGAATCTTTTTTCTCCAAATCTAATATTCTTATAGTGTAAAGTAATGGCTTTGGCCCCCATATTTTTCAAGACCCAAAACTTTTAATCCAAAAATTTGAAAAGAAAATAGCCTTAATCTTGAAATTTTTTGGATATACAATCAAAGTATGTGTATTGATGGTTTGGATTTATTTTCAAGATTGAGAAGTTTAAAAGAAGTTATACATATGAAGAATAACACTTTAATGGATTAAATTCCTTTTTGACCCATGTCCTATTATCGGTTTGCTCTTTTTGTTCCTGTCCTATTGAAATTTCCCTTTTGCTTCCTGTGGTATGCAAAAACGTTCCAAATTGACCCCTAAAAAGTATATTCTATTAGATTCCGTTGATATAATTGTTAACGGAATCTTACGGAATATGCTTTTTAGGGATCAATTTGAAACTTTTTGTATATCACAGGGGACAAAAAGAAAATCTCAATAGGACAGTGGCGAATTGAAATTTGTTGTGATTTTTTAAAGTTATTATCATTATTTAATTTAGAAAAATATTTACGCTTTTCAAAAATTTTCAAATTTTATCATTAATGTCTATTTTATTTTTATTAACCACTTTGAAAATTTTGACTTCAAAATAAACAAGAATACCCTATATAATGTCATGATTTAATTTTAGTTGTCCTTTTTTTGTTAACATATTAAAATACAATATTCATTTTTTAACAAAAAAAAAAAGAAAAAAACCACAGTCCTTCATTTGTAAAAAGAAGTGAAACCACACAAAGTTTTTTTGTTTTAATTTGCCCTAATTTTCAAAATGATAAATTGTGGAATTTACTTTCGGCCTCTTCAAATGTGAACCCGCCCGTGAGAGATAGATTTTTTCACAAAAACTTTTATGTATTTGTAAATGAAGGAAATCTGAAACCTCCACTTATAGACTTCAAAGCTAGAAACAATTTTTCCTTTTACATTATACACTTATGCTGGCATGCAACTGAACCCACCTTCTTATGCTATATGTGTATTGATGTACGTCATGCTGATGTACATTTTTCAAATTAAAGTGCTTTATTTGAAAAAATAGTTAAAAAAAAAAACAGAGAATTGCAATTTTTGTTGGGAATGTATTAACATCTTGACCTAGTTACAATTGGATTAATTTGCAGTCGGAACTTATTGTCAAAGATAATAATAAAATCTATAATTGTATCTTACCTATCAATTTAAGCATTTGGGTCAAATGGTTCCATGATACTACTCACTACTACAAACGATATTCGATTTCATCCTCATCACGTTTGGTCTCAATTCAAGATCATATTACTCTTATTAACACAATCAAATTTTAGTAATGTGATTATGTTGACATATATATATATATAGAAATTTAGCATTCTACTTAAATTATGCAAAAATGATGTAAATTCAAAGAAAATGTATAAGTTATCATTATTATAATTAATTTTATATATAATTTTCATTCTTTTAAGAACGTAGTATTTAGTCTTATATAGAGAGAGATGCATTTATCATTAGAACCTAAATATTTTGATCGGTAAGTATCAATCATCCTTTTATTATATTGTGGATATTATGTTATCATATATTTTTACATTAATGAACTCCAAACTTTTCAATAATAACAAAAAAAGTATCAGCTTTTTGGTGTACTTGTAACTTGTCATCCTTAGATAGGAAGATGGAATTGGTAAATGTTTTTTAAATTTATTTTTTTATATATATGTTCCTATAGTTTTTGTTTTCTATATTTTTCACAAAAAAAATTGTTTTGTGCATCTAAGTGGGTGCACATAATTTGTTTTTTCTTTTATTTATGTCTGACTAATCAGTTCGATTGGTTAGCACTTTTTGCGTGACCACACTTCTAATTAAAGTTAATCGAGTTTCAGACCAGCTGTAGCCTGTAGTTTGTACTTTTCGTATTAGAAAAAAAATTGGAATCAAGAATAATTAATATATGGGAAGTTGGTGATCCTAATTTTCTTAAAAACCATACTTAATTGTCAAATAAAAAAAGTCTAAGAAAAGAAAAACAAAACAGCTTTCAGTATGAAAAAAGAACGAAAAATCTATAACCCAAAAAAGGCAGACACTCACTGTATTGAACGATGAGGACACAAAAATAGAAAAAGATTCCAATTAAAACCTTTTGAGAATCAATATGATCCTTTTGATGGTGAAAACCTAAAAAGGGTTTTTCTGGACCATAACTTCCAAAGACAAAACCAAAGTCGGTTTGCAAAAAACACAATTCCATTAATTCACCCCAAAATTGTGACAAGTTTAACAAACTTTCTCTTCATACATTAATTGTTGATGCAAATTGGACATCTATAGTCATTCTTAATTTCTCTTTTTTAACCCTAAAAAAAAAAATAATTAAATATATTATAGCTAGGTGTGGTCTTGTTAAGGTATAAGCTATTGATTTCACTCCAATAAATGTGGCTGAATTCTCACCTTACCACATATAAGGATTTTCTAATAGTTTATATACAATTTATATATATATATATATATAACAAGAATTATTCAATTTTAAATTTGAACTAAGGATAATATTAGTATTCTTGATATGCATCCACATATTCTATCAAAAAGAAAGAAAAAAAATATAACTCTAATTGCTAATTAATGATACTATTAAGCTTGAAGCGTGTGTGTGTGTATATATATATATATATATATATATATATATATATGTTATTCTGAAATATTAACAGATTGGAAACACATTGTGTTTAGATACAATCTGATAGTATTTCCTTGACAATTTGCTCGTTACTAATTAGCAAGAAGTTGATTATGAAGCAAAATTCTATCTTATATAATCTAACTCTAAAGTTAATTTTGCAATTACTCACAGAATTTTTTGTTGCTATTTTTTTTTTTTAATTTTCTTGTAAATAGACCCAATTCTTATGTTTTTCTTGTTAAATTGATACAGAAAATTGAAGTTGTGAAAACTTGAGGAAAAACCTAGACATATGAAAATAGGCAAAATAATGTGTGGAAAATGCATGAGAGAATTCAATAGAAGAAGAGTAGAGTCACCTCGTCCTCTGCTAAAAATATTTTAAATTAAATTAAAAAAAAAAATTAAATAGAGAAACGGCCAAAAAACTGAAGTATCAGCACCGGCCACCACCGCCTCCATTGGCCACCACCAGCAACTTCTCAATCTCTCTATATTTCTAAAAGTGGTGCAATAAATGGGGGCCACAGTAAAGAATAATAATATAATTAATTTTTGATATGGACCCATAAGGTATATATATAGACAAATTTTGGGTTAGTTGGAAGGCATTAATCCGCCATAGCCACAAGCTTCTCGTGGTCTGGACCATTTTGGCGGTTGTCAACCATTTCTCTTGGCTTTTTTTGCATATATGTTCTTCATTTTTACAGAGCCACAAAATTTATTATTTCACCTTTTACTTTGTTACCTATCCCTTCCAACTTTTTGAATTAATTGGTTTGGTTTAAGCTGAATAATCAAATCTTAACAACACAATTTATTGTCAACTACTACACTGTTTATTCAAGTGTATTATTAGAAAAGTCTAATTTACCGAGCTATACAATGTATAAGTGAAGTACCTATTTAATTTTACTTTTAATATACTTTACTCTCGATATAAAAGAATAAAATAAAAAATTTTATATTGGATAACATGTAATTTGTATTATGTAATTTGTATTGACAATGATCATCTTTAATATGTAGTCAAACTTGTCAAGTCAAGAAATAGTGGGATATTTTAGTAGTTCATAATTTGGTGGATCCTAGGCGAAGTAGTGAAACTAAACCTAGAATCGCACAACTAAGGCAGTGTACCTATAGTTGACAAGTAATAATTCTGGTTGGTCAAGGTATCGATCCCACAGAGAAAAATATTCTGCAAACACTAAACTACTCGGGTTCCTTGCGTGTCCTAGGCGGAACTTAATTTTGGGTCTGATTATGTTAACAACTAAATTATCCTACTCCTAGTTGATCTATCCCAGCTTACTTTGCACTTGAATTTGGGTTATCAATTGGCGGTTTACCGACTTATGAATGCTAATGGAGATGGCTTTATCAATTAATCACAATAGATGAATTTAACTCAACAATTAACCCTTAATTATGTTCTTTTGATAATTCAACCTAGCGTGTCTAGATCTTTTAGGTCCTTAGCCGGTTTCCCTTGTTTAGAGGCGGTCTAATTCTAAAGCTCAGAAAATAGGGGCACGTAAATTCCACAGTGTCGTCAATACTAATGGTTTCTTAGGCGTCAATCTAGGTAATGCCACAAATATGAACTTAATAAATTAAGATCTTATGAGACTAGATTATCATTAAAGGAATTGCATAAAAACGAGGTGTAAAAATTGAAATTAAATTGCAATCAATTGTATTAATCAAGAAAGATGATAAGAATTCAATGTTTACAACCAAACATAATCAATTGCGGAATCAAAAACTAACTTAATCGAATTAAAAAAGAGAAGAAGAAAAACTTATGCCCTTTTGGTCCGATTAACCAGATTCCGATGGTGTGAAGATGCTTGGGGTGTACCTCTATAAACGAACTCATGCCGGAACCAAGAACGTCGCAAAAGGGGAAGGTTCAATGTAAAACTTCTACCAATTGATGATTCAAAACTCAAAGAAACAAATAGTTCAAGCCAAAAACCTAGCTACAAGTTTATGCTTTACACTCTAAAAGTCTGGAAAAAGATCCAAAAAACTTAGAAAATAACCTATTTATACGGCTAGGTTAAAACCACGAAACAGAAAAGATGAAAGTAGGGCAACAGCAGAATTCCGGAGCTACGCACGCCGTGCTGGTAGAGGTGGCACGCCGTGTTGTGCAGATTTGTGGGTGGCGGTGGTGGCACGCCGTGCTGTGTAGATTTTGGGTTGGCACGCCGCGCTGGTAGGGGTGGCACAATTTCGTGCCGATCCACTGGGTCCATCCCTTGGCACGCTGGAATGGCACGCCGTGCCCTCATTGCGGCATGCCGTGCCACCTTGCTTTTCAGCACTTCAAACTCTTCTTTGGCGCCGTCGCTCCAACTTTTGGTCCGGGTCATAATGCTTGTCCAAAACAAACATAAAGAAACATAACCGCACCAAAGCCACGAACCACAAAAATGACACATTATCCAAAATTACAAAAACACCCCTAAAAAACATGAAAAATACTAAAAGTTATGAAAATCTAACCAAAACATAAAAATCACAAAATATGCAAAAACCAAACAAGCATTCACACAAAGGACTCTAAAAATTACCGTTCAAACCACGAAATTGCCTAAAAGATAAGGTAAAAAACCGACCTTATCAACTACCCCACACTTAAAGTCTTGCTTGTCCTCAAGCAAATAAACTAAAGACAAAGGAGTAAACTTGCTCGCTTTTACTTGCAAATCCAACTAAGGGTTTAACCGTACGAAATTCATAAACTCAAGAAGGTAAAGCATCACTTTCGAAATGACACTAGGCGCACCAGGTTCAAAACCACTCAATACCCGAACTCAACAAAATTTAGCTAGTCAAAGGGCGAGGAACAAACAGAGTTTATACAACCACAAAGCACCTCACAAGATGTCACTCTAACGCTCAAGTTCAAGGCGAGGCGGATGAGCATAAAAAAACAAACAATGGCACACATCACATAGCGAACTAATGGCAATCCTGGTAAAGTCATTGGTCAAGGAGCAAAATCAGAGAACCTGGGGCTTGTAATGTTACGGCTTAGGGTAGGTTTGATAAAAGGGGAAATTTTAGGTATACAACTCCTACAAATCAAGTGATATATGCAAATTGACTAAGTACTAAAGACGGGTCATGCAATTTTCAACTCAAAACTAGTCCTAAGAGTGCTTGATTTGCTATATTTTTTTTCTTTTTTTTTCTTTTTTGTTTTTTTTTTTTGAAACAAGAAATTTTACTAACAATGAGAGGGCCTTATCCACAACCAACGGTCAAAGCACAACTCAATGGGGGGAAAAAGATGACAAGACATGGGTCAAGGCAATTAGATGATCGCCCTAATCCCTTATTCAAACAAATAAACTGAAAATGGAACACATACACCGGCTTAAAGACGAGAGCCGGACATATAAGACATGCTTCTACAAACTCCGATTTTTAAGAAAAGAAGCCGAACATACACATTGACTCTATTTGGGATTTTTTTTTAAATTGAAATTAAATTGCAGCACAATTTTTCCCTAAGACTAGATGTGAAAGAGTTGAAATGCAAATGGTGATTGACCCCAAAATGAATGAACAACTTAGCCAATTACTTGATTTAGGAGAGGAGGGTAAGAAAGGAAAATCAAAGTTAATGGTAAAAAGTTAGGATGATAGATTTGGCTTGGTGAAGGTTTTTTAAGTCAAAAAGGTTAATTTAGTGGCTTTGGATGATCTAAGGGATAAATTAGTAGTTAGGGTTAGGCTCATTTAAGTCAAGGGGTTAATCTTAAGGGTCTCCACATATTAAGCTCTCGATGCCAAGTGCAAAACGACACCGGGTTCTACGATCTAGTGTGCCACGATTGTTTTTACCCTCACAAAGAAATAGAACCGATGTGAAATGGTTCCAAAGGCTCAAATTCTCACAAGTGTACTAGGGGTTGCATGCTAGGTCGTGTGACTCAACCAATGTTCCAAGGCGTAATTCTAGCTCGATCATGCAAGTAGAGGTAGAGGGTTAATTCCCTAATGCAACCTTAATGACAAATCTAACCAATGGTTACCATCAAGAATCACAAATCACACACAAACAAGCTAATGACTTGCAATTAACTCCCGGTGTCCCTAGCCAATTGCTACCAATCCAAGTACACAGACTTAGTTTCGAGGGTGGATTAAGCAATGTTATTCAAACGGCAATTGACACATAAACAACCTAAAAACACTATCATACCAAAAACAAACCAAACCAACTCCACATGCATTAAAAGCTAAAGCCTAAATCTAACCAAAAACCAACACAAAACATCCAAAAGCGCAAAAACACAAATAAACTTATGAAATAAAACAACCAAAACGTGCAATGTAAAAAGAAGCAAAAGAAAGGGAGAAATCCCTTTACCCACCCCACACTTAGATTGCACTTACTTCCAAAAGTGCAATGGAAGGAGCTAAATAAAGCGGGAAAGGAAAAGGGTTACCTCACATATCGGGGACTGGTGGTGGCGGCGGCGGGTACGGCCACCCTTGGGCTGCACAAAAACGAGAGGCGAACGCCTCGACATTGGCGAGCTGAGCTGCTTGCCTATCAAGGCGCGCGTTCATCCGCTCCTCAAGCATAAGCTGATGGACAGTTAAACCCTCCAGTTGTTCAATTATACCATCCAACCGCCCTTCGATCCGCCCCATAAAATCCAGGCCCACCGAAACATTCTCTTCATCCTCCTCGTTATCCTCTTCTTCCTCACCCTCTTCCTCATCATCTACGTCCATAGGAGCCTTACCCCTACTCGAACCTCCCGCACTTGAAGTATCTGCAGCTGTCACAACATGGGAGCAAGACAAAATTCCCCTCGAAAGCTTCTTGGGAAGGATGCTATCGAGGTTCTTATAACAAGTATTACTACGAAAGAAGCACGCAATACAAGTTACAATATGTCCTAACCCTAGTTCTGACTTAGATCTGTTGTGGTGGGTGTATAGGGCTTCCATGACGAAGAAGCCCATGTGCACCTTAACATCATTATGCACATGCCACAGTATTAAAAGTTCAAATGCATTGATGCTGTTGCTTTCAGTTTTGCCCGAAAAATTAAAACACACAAATTTGTGTATTAATTGCAGGATTGGGTCATGGAGTTGGGAAGTTTTAGCAAACCTAGGTTGGTATACCCCTTGACCTACCATACGCCAAAATTTCTTGGCATCCATATTCTCTGGTCATTTGTAACCATTCCCTTCAATTCCTATGCAAGCCTTAAGGCCTTCAATATCTAAAGAGTGTTCAGTACCAAATAGGCGTAAGGTCATGGTCCTAAGGCCGGTATCAGGGTTTGTTTTGAAGCTTAAGGTGGAGTAGAATTCGAGGTTCAACTCCCTAAAGACAGGTGGATTAGACTTCACAAACTCATACCATCCTAGAGTAGTTAATTTAGCACGTATAGCCTCTGACCTATCTTGCACAAACAAAAATTCCCAATCGAAGATTCGAAAGGGGGTATTTCTAATGGAAACAGAGTTTTGTATCATTTACCTTCATCATCCGAAAGGAGAGGGAATGGGCATTTATCCTTCCTGGAGAGGCTAGTTAAAGGGGCCATCTGCTGTTCGGGAGGTAATTCTTCGCTTGGCACCGGTTCCGGTGATGGGTCTAAGGGCCGTCGTGAAGAACCGTGTCTCCAATCAGCTACAGTCTTCTTCTTCATCTTACTATTGCACATAAACAGTACCTAGATCAGCAAATAGACCTTTGGTTCAATGATGCAGGAAAATAAATTCTCCCCGGCAACAGCGCCAAAAACTTGGTGGATCCTAGGCGAAGTAGTGAAACTAAACCTAGAATCGCACAACTAAGGTAGTGTACCTATCGTTGACAAGTAATAATTCTGGTTGGTCCAGGTATCGATCCCACAGAGAAAAATACTTTGCAAACACTAAACTACTCGGGTTCCTTGCGTGTCTTAGGCGGAACTTAATTTTGGGTCTGATTATGTTAACAACTAAATTATCCTACTCCTAGTTGATCTATCCCAGCTTACTTTGCACTTGAATTTGGGTTATCAATTGGCGGTTTACTGACCTATGAATGCTAATGGAGATGGCTTTATCAATTAATTACAATAGATGAATTTAACTCAACAATTAACTCTTAATTATGTTCTTTCGATAATTCAACCTAGCGTGTCTAGATCTTTTAGGTCCTTAGCCGGTTTCCCTTGTTTAGAGGCGGTCTAATTCTAAAGCTCAGAAAATAGGGGCACGTAAATTCCACAGTGTCGTCAATACTAATGGTTTCCTAGGCGTCAATCTAGGTAATGCCACAAATATGAGCTTAATAAATTAAGATCTTATGAGACTAGATTATCATTAAAGGAATTGCATAAAGACGAGGTGTAAAAATTGAAATTAAATTGCAATCAATTGTATTAATCAAGAAAGATGATAAGAATTCAATGTTTACAACCAAACATAATCAATTGCGGAATCAAAAACTAACTTAATCGAATTAAAAAAGAGAAGAAGAAAAACTTATGCCCTTTTGGTCCGATTAACCAGATTCCAACGGTGTGAAGATGCTTGGGGTGTACCTTTATAAACGAACTCAAGCCGGAACCAAGAACGTCGCAAAAGGGGAAGGTTCAATGTAAAACTTCTACCAATTGATGGTTCAAAACTCAAAGAAACAAATAGTTCAAGCCAAAAACCTAGCTACAAGTTTATGCTTTACACTCTAAAAGTCTGGAAAAAGATCCAAAAAACTTAGAAAATAACCTATTTATACGGCTAGGTTAAAACCACGAAACAGAAAAGATGAAAGTAGGGCAACAGCAAAATTCCGGAGCTCGGCACGCCGTGCTGGTGGAGGTGGCACGCCGTGCTGTGCAGATTTGTGGGTGGCACGTCGTGCTGGTGGTGGTGGCACGCCGTACTGTGTAGATTTGGGGTTGGCACGCCGCGCTGGTAGGGGTGGCACGATTTCGTGCCGATCCACTGGATCCATCCCTTGGCACGCTGGAATGGCACGCCGTGCCCTCATTGCGGCATGCCGTGCCACCTTGCTTTTCAGCACTTCAAACTCTTCTTTGTCGTCGTCGCTTCAACTTTCGGTCCGGGTCATAATGCCTGTCCAAAACAAACATAAAGAAACATAACCGCACCAAAGCCACGGACCACAAAAATGACACATTATCCAAAATTACAAAAACACCCTTAAAAAACACGAAAAATACTAAAAGTTATGAAAATCTAACCAAAACATAAAAATCACAAAATACGCAAAAACCAAACAAGCATTCACACAAAGGACTCTAAAAATTGCCGTTCAAACCATGAAATTACCTAAAAGATAAGGTCAAAAACCGACCTTATCAATATTAAAACTAATGTTATTAGAACCGAACCATGGACCGTTAAAGTTTAGAGCTGACTGATTCAATCAACAGTTCAACATAATTTTTAATGTTTTAAAAAATATTATTTATTTAATTTTATTAAGAATATTATTGGTATAAAGACCTTTTTAGCCCCTGTGCTATCATCAGTTTACCCTTTTGGTCCCTGTTCTATTGAAATTTCTTTTTTGTTCCATGTGGTATGCAAAAAGTTCCAAATTAACCCCTAAAAAGCATATTCCATCAGATTCCGTTAATAATTTTATCAGCGGAATCTGACGAAATATGCTTTTTAGGGGTCAATTTGGAACGTTTTTGCATACTACAAGGGGGAAAAAAGGAAATTTCAATAGGACAGAGACAAAAGGACAAACCAATAATAGCACAGGAACCAAAAAGATCTTTAATCTGAATATTATTTGAATTATAATTCAATCAATTCAGTTCACCTATTCGATTGTAAGCTGAACTGTTTATTGCCAGTTTTTTCATAAACCAATATTTAACATCAAACCGAATGGATCCATGACCAGTTCACGGTTAAATCAGCTAGTCCAGTCCACACTGATTAAAATTCAATTTTTCTTCTTATTATATTTCAATGAAATTTGACTACTAAACCTTTTTTTTTTTTTTTAAATCAAATGAAATTGGAGGGTCACATTGTCAAACTAGTACTTTATATATAATATGAGTATCTATAAGTAAAAGCCTAAAAATTGTGGTCATGTGACTGCGTTATCATATAATCAAAGATTTTCAAAGATTTGTACAAAAAGGCGGTTGTTGATGTGTACATACACAAATATATTTATATATTCATTTGGTAGAACTTTCATTTACGTGAAAAACTGCAACCATGTCCGCAGGAAAGAAAATAAATGCATAAAATAATAATTATGATTATCTATAATCTATATTAATTAATTTGGACCAACAATCAAATTATCAGAAATCGTATCCAAGTTTTTGGGCCAATCACCGACCACCTGTGGGTTTAGGTTCTTCAACCGTCCAACCAATAATCGTATGATGTGAATTTATATTTGATAAGTCATTGTTGTTGGCATTCCACACACACACACATGTATTAAAAATTGAGACCTTTAATTAAATTGTTGAAGATAATTACAGGGAAAATAAATAAATAAATAAATAAATAAATAAATATATATATACATATATATATATCAGCAGTCTTTTCTTTCTTTACTTTAGAGAAAAAAAACAAAGCTTAACTTTTTGAGAGATGAAGATGAAAATAATTAATTCAATGAATGGAATCTGTGAGTACGTGTCGACAATTTTATTCCAAATTCAGCTCGTGAAATGGCCCTAGCTATTACCTATTATTATTATTATTATTATTTTTTTTTTTTTGGGTTTTTGTTTCCTTACTCTGTGATCATATGCTTATTGATTGTTTTTGTCCATCCCTCAATCCACTCAACTAATCTTTCTTATCAACTGTACAAGCCTCACACAAATATTATTGAAACATGATCGGATAACAAACTAATCAGGTTACTAGTTTACAGTTCGACTGGATATTCAACTGGATTCAATTAGAAATTTTATTGGAAATTTCTTTCTTTGAAAAGAAAATTATTTAATTAATATTGTTATAATTATTATTGAATCAGCTGTTAAACTAGTTCGATTTGTCGGTTCAACTGCCGATTGAATTTGCCAATGCCTTTTTTTTTTTTTTTGCAAACTCAATACTTTATGATAAACCGACTGGACCAATGATTGATTCGTGGTTTAATCGGCTGGTCTAGTTCGGTTTTAATAATATTGCTTTAGGTTATACCTTTTTGAGTTCAACTCCAAGTCACCCGGAGTCAAGAAAAGAATATTGTCAGAGATAATAATAAAGCCTATAATTGGTTCTTACCAATCAGTATAAGATTTTGGGTCAATTGGTTTTATAATATGATATTAGAGCCGCTTAGATTTAGAGATCGATGGTTCAAATCATGACAGTTTTAGTTGTTGATTAAAATTTAACACATGATATGATAGGCTTGTGTTGTACACGTTTCAAGCTCTGACGGACATATGGGCTAATATTGGCCTGGTTGAAGTTTGCTGATTGGCCTTTGTCTATGGATGTATTGGTTTTAATGAGTGGATCCAATGGCTCACATTCCTTCTTATATTGGATTGATGACTTGGACGAATCCACGGTTGAAGCTTCTTCATCCCTAGCAGAATTGGTTTTCGATTGGCGCCAATTTTCTGTTATTCCTTCTAGCAGCTTCTTTTCTTTGTTTAAATACCCATCAATGTATTCATGAACGGTGAGATCAATCAATAAGATTTCTCTTCCATTCATTTTACTTTCAAGTTCAATGGGCATTCGCGTGCGTGTGAGTGTCAGAAATAATAATAAAAACTATAATTAGAGCTTACCTACTAGCTTAAATTTTTTGGTCAATTGGTTTCATGATATTAATCGGATTTTGAAATGGTGAAAATTTAAAGGTTATGATTTTTCTCTAAACTAATGATGTATTCATCATTTATCGTGGTTTGAAAGATGTTGTGCAAGTGAGCCTGACTTTCTATTTATAGCTATATGAAGTATTTGATTCTAAAGTCTAAACTATATAATGTTATCGGTAGTTAACTAATTTCAGTGCTCATATAATTTGTTGGGGGAAGTAAATTAAAGTTAACAAAGTCCACCATTTTTGTGCTTTATAGATGGTAAACAAGAAAATTTTAATATGGTACCAAACTACATTGTGTTGGAAAGTTCAGATCGGAAACATATGAGTTTAAAGAGTAATATATAAGTGATGTTGATTGAGTCCTAATACCAATCAATTGGTTTTGTATTACATGGCTCAACCCCACTTATGTGCTCAATCATATAACTTCCGTTACTCGAGAGATCTGGTCTTCCTATGACGATAACTATCACAATCATCCTAGACCTGACTTCATTCTTTCTAGGTTTAGCTTTTTTCAAAGCATTGGAGCATAAAATTTTGAACCAATCTTAGGAAAACCACTAGGAATTCTGTTCTGTTACACGGGCACTTGCGAAGTGGTTGTGTTCACAGAAGAAAATATATGATTGATCACATAAGTGAGATTGAGTCGATGTAGCACAAAACAATTGGCTTATGTTAAGACGCACTCTATACCACTTATATACCAATCTTTAAACTCATATGTTTCCGATGTGGATCTCCAACAGATTGAACCTGACCTTTAGATGATCGTGACATCATTTTTTTCGTTGATGTGATACTCATCAAATGGTCTGGGACCAGTATGTTCTCGGATCATAATAGAATCTCTCGTAGAGCAATTGATTTGGAGTTAAATCAAGAAGCTTTTTTTAGGTAAAGGTAGATCTACCTTTTTTTAAGGTCAGGGCATAAAGAGACTCCTCAAATGTTGAGGATGCTAGACCTCAGTTAGGTTTGGAACATGTGCCTCTTGTCAAACATTAATTTCTAGGCTATCTCTTTTAATGTTTAAGGTCATCAACAAATTTAGTTTTCTCTACTAGCCCAAACTTCACTAGTTCTTAAAATACGAGTCCAGGATTTTCTGACTGTGAGGCCTTGTTCGACTTTGGTACCATAAAAAGACTTCATGGACCTTGCGGTGTTGCGCCTAACTATACTAATAGTCACATATGTGGCTAGAACTCATTTAGCATAAAACCAATTGGCTTATTTTAAAGATTAATCTATACCACTTATATGTCACATTAAAGTTTCATTTATTTCTAATATTTGATCTCCAACAGAACAAACCAGAGATTTTATGGTAGAAGTTACAAAATACCTATTATTGAGGGGCTAAATATTTATGGAGAAGGAAATTGAACCTAAACCTATCAAGCAAGAATCTAAACTCGAGCCGACCTCTTTTTGCTTTTATCAAGAATTTGTATAAGTCAAAAATTCAATGATAGATAAGATTATCATACCGTTAATGAAAATTTCAAAAATTGGGCTTCAATTAATTCTTTCTTTGGATCTGCGAACCATATTTTGGACTTTTCTAATTAAATCTATTACCCCTTATGTAATTCAAATCTCACTATCAAATATTGTATATGACATTTACGGAACTTTAGATCTATGAAGATGAACAAATGATGATGATTACTTTTATTAATTATAATTATAAATTGGCTATTCAATAATAGTTATATACGCATTAAAATTCAAAGTCATGGCAAGTTGCAAACATATTAATAAAGCATGCATGATATTATCACCACATTTTCTACAATCCCTTCTTCTAATGGTCTCTCTCTCTCTATATAGGAACTTTCTCCTTTCTTACATGTGTATCATACATTATGTCACGTATCTAAAGAGGCTCTATGGACATTGAGGGTGCTAGAATTGACTATATGAATGAGTACATAAGTGAGATTAAATCTATGTAACACAAAATCAATTGGTTTGTGTAAGGCCCAATCTATACCACTTTTATACCACTTTTTGGACTCATTTATTTCTAATCTGGAATCTCCAACAATATCCTGTGAGTTCTATCCAATATAATTCAACCCAAAATATTAAGTTGGAAGGTAAAATGCAACAATAATTTTATATATTATTTTTGACACAATCCTGCACACATATATGTTTTGAATTTGAAGCATGTGTAATATAAACTCATCCTATCATGTATTGATCTTCAATTAATAATAGAGGTGTCAAAATTCAAATTCTCACCACTTGGTTATAAATCAAACTGAGACACTTGAGCCAAAAGCTTTTATATATCGTATCTAACATTTTATATATTATTTTTGATACTCCCCATATGTAATGTCTATAAAGCTTGAAGCATATACAATATAAGTCAATTCTACCATGCGTCAAACTTTATATTCATAAATTGAGTTGCTATAATTTGAATCATCAACCACTTAATCTAAATGTACAAGAAATAATTAACCTATAAACTTAAGTTGATAAGTAAGCTCGAAAACTAATTGTTTATATGTTATCTTTTACTCATGAGATTAAATTTTACATATTTTTCAATCTTTTTTTATCATTCATTTAAACTTGAGATAAGGGTCAAAAGTATCCATAAATGTTGGTAGAAAAATTAAATTTTATGCAATGTTACCAAACAAAGCTAATTCCACTCAATTATGAGTTCCTACCAAAATAAAATAATTGATAGAAAAATTTATAATGAATTGCGAGAGAGTTTAAGGATGATTATCAATTGTTTTTTTTTTCAGAACTAAACATTGATAGTTAATTAGCTATATTTGGTAAAGTTGGCCCTCAATTCACCCATGTTGTACATTAGGTGTAAAACTCATGCAACTTTCTGTCAATGGATAATTTTTTCTTTTAAAATAAATGATTTTGTAACATAAAATCAGACCATTAATCTCAAATTAAAAGGTTTAGAATTCAAATCTTCAATTTATGAGTTAAGATTTCAAGATAAGATATATTGTTTAGGGCTCAAATTTAAAGGATATTCATGTCATAGGGTTCGAAAATTCAATGTTAGAATTGAATAAGTTTCCTAATTAAAAGGCCAACAGAACATTTGGTTCTTGAGTACACCACGTTCATTGCAATAGTAATTTATTTATTTTTTTATATTTTTATTTTTTTGGGATTTAATACACACTCAACTATCATCTCAAGGCGTAGATCTGCGACTTTTCTATATGCAAAGATTGAATGGAATTAAAGCTACTCTTCTAACTTATCTTTAATCTTTTGTCCTTTTCTATTTCTCATCCCCTGCCTCATCTATCCGAATCATATTTTTAGGATGGTTCAACTTCAAATGGATAGTATTGTAGGATAAATAGTGGGATAAATTTTAAAAACAAATTATGTGGTTTAACTCGTTTTTAAAACGAAGACGACATTTTTTTTTCTTTTGCAAAAAAAGTCAGGTGGTTCATGACGTTATAAAAAAAGGACAAGTATAATTAAACCATGACATTGTATAGCGTATTTTTGTTTATTTTGAATTGAAATTTTTCAAGTTAGTTAACAAAAATACAATAGATATTAGTGAAAAATTTTAAAAACTTTCAAAAGACACAAATATTTTTCTTAATTAAATTATGATAAAAAATTTTAAAAAATCACAACAAAATAAAAAATCTCTAGAAAATATTCATTTATTGATGTAAAATTCTTAAATAATATGGATAAACTATTGAAATGTTAAATGGATAAAAATATCCTTTGCCACATCATCATTTTTAACAGAAAAATGTTAGTTATCATTTTCTTATAACATCACAAACCACGTGACATTTAAAAAAAATAAAAAATAAAAACACAATTTTCATTTTGAAAATGAGCTAAACCACATGATTTGTTTTTGAAATTTATCCTAAATAATAAACCTCAGATTGGAAGTCAAGTAAATATCACTAAAAGTGGCACGTATTTGAATAGACTCTATGGGTCATGAGAGTACTAAGTTTGACTGCATGAGTGAGTACATCTGTTGGGTTGTATCCACATAACACAAAAACAATTAGTTTGTGTTAATGTCTAATCTACTCCATTTATATACTGCTTTTTGTTTTTAATCATTTTCAATGTGAGACTTTTAACACTCTTCCTCAAATACAATTGGGTCTGGACCACTTTTCACTTGTTAAACATTTTTCAGCCTACTTCCTTTGAGTAAGAAGGTTACCATCAACGGCTAATTAAGTGGTTAAGTGGAGAGGTTCTTTCATAATAAATAGTTAACATGTTTATAAATGTTGTAAAAAAAAAAAACAAATTACTCAATTGTCATTATATATACATACAAGTGTTGCATAAAATACCATTTTTGAGTTAAAAAGAAGGGTTGCATAAAATAACAAGTGTAGCAAAAGAAAATGTAAGTGAATGTGCATGGGAATCGTACACATGGGAAACCCTAACTTAAGGATTAGTTGTAAAGAGATCGGTGAAGTTGGTAAAGCTATAATTGCACTAAAATAGTTGAAAAGTTGGTTTGATAATTCCAATTTCCATTAATTTGTTAAGAGGCAATATCATAATCTATCACTGCCATACTCATAACCCCACCCTTCACAATTTCCCATCCATCCACACCTTATCATTGATATATCCTCTTACCCACTCACTTCACAAAAGACTTGTCAGTGATACTCTTACACTACTACTGCCATTCTTGTCATATGAAATTTAGCCATTTTCTAGTTTCTTACCTTTTGTTTTTTATAATATTTGAGTGAATCTCATTACTGGATTGAAGGCTGATCAGACACTATTTAAATAAATTATCTTTCAATTAATGTCTAGTATGTACATTAGAACTTAAATCGAGTAACTTAAAACCTTCAGTAGTTTTCTGGATCAAGAGTTTACAATAAAAAAATTTGCAACAAAATAAATTTACTATCAAATAGTTCATTAACGGTAATATCTAAAAGTTGTTAGCATAACTATATTAATAACAAAACCTACATCAAATTTTGCTAACAAATATATATTTACAACTTTAGTTTATACTAACAACAGACGTTATAGTCTTTTTTTTATTGCTATCTAAAACTATTGCAATAATTTTTATTCTTTTAACGGTAAATTTTTGTTGTTGCGAAACCTTAATAACTCGGTTTTTGGGTGAAGTAGTGGTAAGTAAAAAAAAAAAAAAAAAAAAGAAAAAGAGGGAGACAAGAGATGGGACAAAGTAATGTGATAAGATGACAAGGGCATATGAATGATGAAGATCAAAAGAATTAAATCAGAAGAGGAACAAAGGAGGGTCCACAATCACCGTTGGATTAAATGAAAAAAGAGTCAAACATTTGACCATCTGACCAGACCAGGACTACTGGACCCTCAATTGACCATCTGACTTTTTCAATTAATGCTGTTAATGTTGTAGTTTGGGTTTGTTTTTAATTAAGAGGCGGAGTAGTTGTTGCCCCTTATGTTGTTATGTTATCCTGTTCTCTCTCTCTCTTCTTTCTCTCTCTTAGGGTTTGTTTTAATTTTTTTTTTTTTTTTGGGTTCTTTTACAGTAAAGTGGGGAGGCAGGTGTCTCGTGAATCATCCTTAATTTACAACCTCTGCAAAACCCAGTTGACAATCCTTTCTTTCTCTCTCTAGATATACCACATCTATTATTTCTCATGTGATGTTTACTACATTAAAATATATACATATGTCTTTCAAATTCCCTATATACATTACCCCACATGCAAAGTTTATCTTCAAACAAAATATTGTCATATTGAGTAGATATATTAGATTAACCATGGTATGCCACGTTATTTATGCACTAAACTAATCGTCTTTTTTTGTTTTATTGCAACACGAAGTTGGAAGCTTCGAATAACATCAAGTCACGTAATATATATTATGGTTAAGAATTTATAAATTATATTCACGAGTTCTTATTTTGTGATCTAGAATTTTGTTTGAAAAGTCAACTATTAAATAATTAATTGATTGAGTGGTCTGTCAAGTGTACTGGTAAAACATATGTCATATTTAGCTGGAGAAAATTTACTGTGATAATGGATTAGACTGATTTGTATTGTTGATCTAGCATTATTTAACAGTCTCAAACTAGTCCAGTTTGGGACCATAGTAAGTGTTTTTTTTTTTTTTTTTTGTACAGTTTGTATTCTTGCAAAAATTGATTTTGTTAATAGAGTTTTTGTGATTTTATTTAATCACATTTCACATTGATATTTTTTTTATTTTTTATTTATTTTTGTAGAAGGTAGATCTAAGAGATAATAAATGCTACTGCTTAGATATGATGTACCCATTAGTTTAAACTTTTGGATGAAATAATTTATTGAGAGTATGAATATGATAATTCGTCTGTTAGAGCTTAACATATATATAAACTAAGCATATATTTTAAGGATGCTTCAATCTCGAACGCATTTACATATGAAGATGTGTCAAAGATAGTTATAAATACTGTTATTAGGTATTATCTATTATCTCAAATTTTTGGGTTTAATAATTCTTTGACTGTATTTTCATGAAACATTGTCGTGCACTCTCCATCAACGTTAAGTGTTTATTTGAAACAAAAAGTTCCCATATATTTTAGTGGAAGATGTGTTGGAGATCCCACATTGGATGTAAATGAAATTAAAAGTGTTATATAAGTAATGTAGATAGGATCTTAGCATAAGTAAACTATTTTTGTGGTATATGGATTCGATCCCACATATATTCTCACTTACGTAGTCAGAGTCAAGACTCGCAAGGCTGACAAAGTCTTATCATGCGCAATGCATTTCTCTAAGTATTTCACTTTGCCTAGTTATAGACAATGTGCCATTTATAATTAAGAAACAACCCTCCACATGCGAGATGCCTTTTAGAGTAAGTAAGGTCCAAATTACTTTAACAAAAGGTACATTTGTAAGAAATCTAACTATAAGAGTTAAATATTACCAAATAAAAGCATAAAGACTCCATTGGTAATGTATACTAAGTGCACTAAGTGCAAAAGCTAAAATTGTCAATTTAAAATTTCTTTGGAAATATGTATTATTACTGTAGAACATAATTGACAATCAATAATACATGGAGGGTGGTTTTGTTTTGTGATAAATCGGAGCAATAAAAATATTGAATCCATAAAAGATTGAAATAGTTATTGTGTATATTTGGAATTAAGATTGCCATCTCAATCAAAGGTGGTTAGGGTTGGGAGTTAATTTGAGCTGCCACATGCATATGGAATGATAGGACCTTAACCTCTTAGTCAGGGTAGAGAAATTTTTGACCAGAAAAATCAATACACAATTGTCGTTTTTGATGGAGTCGTACTACATATATAGTCTTCTGAATTCTTAAACAGAATTTACATAATTAATTACAACTCCCAATTAATGCACTACTAATTAACCATAACTATGAATCAAATTTTTGGATGAACATGTCGGCGAGTAATTTATTGGGGATCCAATGTTGGCAATTCACTTTGCTTTTTTTTATGGGAGTGTATTACTCTTTATATTATTGAGGGAATTTTAACTCCTTAAGATACCGTTTGGGATAAGTTAGACCATTGTTCACATATTATCAGAGTTTGGTGGGGCAATGTTGTTGGGCCAACCCCGATGATGGGCTACCCATGAACTCCATGAATCAAAGATGGATCTGGGCGTGAGGGCGATGATGGACTACCCATAAACTCTATACATCCAAGATGGATCTAGGCGTGAGGGAGGTGTGTATCCCACATTGTTTGGCTATGAGAGTATATTGCTCCTTATATTGTTGACGTAATCCTAACCCCTTAAGGTAACTTTTGGAGTTAGTTAGGCCTTTGTTTACATCCGCATCGTGTCTAAAAGAGAATAAAAAGTGGCAAATAAGTGCAACAGATTAGGCCTCAATACAAGCGATTTACTTTTGTGATATACAGGCTCAATCCTATTTATGTGCTTACGTATATAGTCAAGCCTAGCAGTCTCAAGGCTTAAAGAGTCTCTTCAAACCCTACAACCCCAAACTCTTGATTCTGATACCATGTCGTGGAACTAATTAATACAAAAAGTTCAATTATAGCTTTTATTATTATATCTAATAGAATCCACCTTGTTAGAATGTGATTATTTTAGACAGTGGCCTAAGTTACCGAATGATTTATAACCATAACTTACTGCACTTATCTAATATGGAAAATCAAAATTTTGATTTAATAATATTTAAATTCACTCTTACAAAAGAAAAAATATATTTAAATTCATTGATTCTCAATTAGATTTAATAACTCGATATTGTAAAAAGCCATCCAGTTGAATTTAAATTATAGTAGAGATTTATATTAGTTATGATTGGCTTAAATATTAAGATTCTCTAATAGCGTAAACTAAGTTTTAAATTTTAAATTTTGAATGTATAAAAAAATTAAATTAGAAAAGGGTAATACTTAAAAGATGTGGGGATGTAATTAAATAAATAATTCATAGTTTTGTGATATGATTAAAACATGACATTGCAATATGTGCAATATGGCATTGTTAACCATCATAGCTATTTATTATAAATCATCAGTCGTCCATTAATTTAGTCAAAGGATCCATTAAATTCCAAGTTATTAAATGGTCCCCTTAAATTGATGAAAAGATGTTTTCCATCTCATATTATATTTATTGGATTATTCGTCCCACCTAATAATATATATTTGTTTTATCTCTTGCAATAATTGTTCTATTTTTAGAGCCAGTTTAGGATTACTGTTAGTGAAAGTGTTTTTCTCAGTGGCGGATCCAGGACGTCAGCTTCGGAGGGAGGCGAAAATTTCCTTTAAAATTTTCCGGCCAGCAATCAAAAATTTCCGGCTAGTGATAAAAAATTTTTGACCGGCCAACAAACCCGTAATTAATTCAATTTAATTCAATAACAACACAATCCTTTATTATTTATATACATAACATACTAGCAATTAATTTTTTCAAATTAGAATCCCTAAATTAAAATTCTTAAAATTATAAAATTTATAATTTCAATCAATCTTTAATTCTAATCAATCTAATTTTAATCTAATTTATTTTATTTTATTTTTTTAATCCTAAGATGAACATTTTTTTTCTAGGCCCAAGTTTTAATTATAGAATTGAAGTTTTTTTTTAGGTCCAGTCAAAACGACGTCGTTTTGCTGGGCTCTTAAAAATTAACTAATAGGTAAAACAACGTCGTTTTGCCTGGGTTTTAAAAAAATTAAAATCCCAGGCAAAACGAGGGTTTAAAAAAAAAAATTAAAATCTTAGACAAAACGACGTCGTTTTGCTTGGGATTTAAGAAAAAAAAAAGGGAAGACCTCGTCTTCTTCCTCTGGTTTTGGGGCGGCTACCCCCCAAAACCAGAGATCGGTGGCGGCCGGGAGGGCAACGGCCTAGCCATGCCCCCCACGGCTCCGCCACTGGTTTTTTCCCACAGTTAGGTTTCATGGTTTTCTTTAAAAGTAGTTTCAAGTATTTTTCCAGTGCTTTCCTGAATACAATCTGATTTTTACCAATTGTGCATTGGAAGCTACTTTCCGTAACCCCAAAAGCAGCTTTAAACCAAAATAAGGTTTCTCTTGTTTTGGCTGAAAGCTGCTTTCGGGACTGCGGAAAGCAGCTCCAAACACAGCCTTAATTGAAAGCATATATATTTGAAAAATAAAAGTCATTACTTCCCTGTTTGGTGCAATATAAGTCATTTATACAATATTGTGAAGTTGCGATTGGAAGTGTATTGAAAGTTCTATGAATATATATTCATAGAACTTTCAATACATATATTCATAGAACTTTCAATACACTTCCAATCGCGACTTCACAATATTGTATAAATGACTTATATTGCACCAAATAGGGAAGTAAGTAATGACTTTTATTTTTCAAATATATAGTCACTAGAATTTTCTTGTTGTCTTACCATTTGGGAATTCAATTATTTGGCATTAATTGAAGTATATGAGACTTTGAAAAATTTATTAATCTATTTAATTCTTCATTATGATAAGTTTATTTATTTATTTATATAATTAATTTTGTCTAGGAAAATTAAAGTTCGGTTATTTGTAGGAAAAGTTTTTTTTTTTTTTTTTTAAGATTATAAGTATGCTAATCAATTTATTTTTTTTTTTCTAATTAATTACTATTTTTAATTGCAGTAGATTACTATTTTGCTCTCTATGAACAGAGAGCTTTGCAATGGATTTTTTTTTTTTTTTTTTTTTTTTTTTTTTCTAAACACATGTATGGACATGTACTCATATTTTGATATACATATTTTTTTAGTTGTTTTCATCGTTCTAACCAAACACGCTCTTTATATACTTACACTTCTAAAATATACGCTTCTGCTTGGGCTTCGGCTACGCGTCATTAGAACACACTCTTTATATACTTACACTTCTAAAATATACGCTTCTGCTTCGGCTACGCGTCATGAAACCGGGAGACATGGAGTTGAAATCTAAAATATCTACGACCATACAAATTAAAGTAACTAATCTCCACATTGCATGCCATTGAGGTTGTTATCATTCAACCATTCATTTGGTTGACAACTTTTGTTATTTTTATTTTCTTTTGTAATATCATGATTATCAGGTTTTTATTCGGATCAGGTAAATTTTACGACTTTCTTTACCGTGACAAAGTGATTAATTAATTAATTTATCTTTTTATAGGTAACATTTTTTTCTTAGAAAATCATAGGTAACATATTAAAATATAGACATACAGCAGATCAATTTGTTGGATCATAAGAAGCAAAAGCCACAGTACTTTTAGGTAATTGAACACTAAGGCTGAAACATAGGCCCATTTGGCAGAAGAGTGAATGTTTTGAATTGATAAAGAAATGGGCTCAGCCCAGTTCAACAAGATTTTACTAAAAAAACAAAAATACAAAATTTAGACCTAATTACTAATTAGGACTTGTATTTGTAATTTTTTGAATAATTTAACAATAGTACTTCAGTTTGATCTTAGTTGGCTCTTGTAATTTTCAGAAAATTACTCCTTGACGAATAAACCCGTCAAACATTCTCATAATTTCTGAAATTGGCGCATCATCATCCACGTCAGATATAATCTTCTTAGTTTTTGCTACGACAATTAACCGAAATTGGTAGATATGTCTGACCTATTTGTTATTCGGGGCCGAAAATTACAAGTAAATGGGCTAACTAATAGAAGAAATTTAGACAAATGCAAGGGCCAGAGTACAGGATTTTCCCCCTATGAATGCTATCATGAATATGTACAAACAGCCATTATCATTGCAAAAGCAAGAAACCTAAGACAATTTTTTTTCAAATGGTGTTAGCAGTTATGAATGGAGATCAATATCTAACTATTTAGCAGTTATGAAGTGCATATATCTCATCTTTTTTTTTTTTTACACATATATTAACAAAGATTCAAAGTGAACAAACAAAGAAGCATATATTATAAAACTAGTTCACCTTCTTTTTGATTGATTCTCAATCTCAGCTAGCTTATTCCTCATATCCTTGAGAGCATCTACAACTTCTGAATCCAGATTGTGCTTTAATAATCTCCCTTGAAATGAACTCGACCTGACGATATTAGCAAAAACATTGACCATTAATTAAGCATTTCCTACCGTCAAACACAAACATATGTTCTCTTCTAATTCACTACTAGCTTATGTAATCTAGGGGTAAAAGCCAAATTTTGGTCCCTATACTTGGTGAAGCTTGTCAACATGGTTCAGAAACCTTTAGCTGTGCCACATTCGATCTCTACAGGCTACAGTTTAAGTAATTTGGTCTCTAAACTTCAGATAACACCATACATGCATCTTTCTGACAGCGTTTTTATGACACACGTGACAAACTGCCTCATGTATAGTGAGCGAATGTGCCCCAATTGAAGTCTGCGGACCAAAATGACAAAATACTTAAAGCAGGAGGACTAAATATGCCATAATTAAAGTTCAAGTGACCAAATTGACACATTGCACCAATTACAGAATCAAATTTTACTTTTTTTTTTTTTTTTCAAATTTATTCAAGCTTGCCACTGACTACATTTGTGAAGGAAGTAGATGGTTTCATTTAAATCCTCACAACCACCTAATGACATTGCAGTTGGTATTGAAAGAACTATACATTTGATTTAGTGATGAATTATGATCCCTTCAAAATTATTTCATGGATTATAAAATACCCATGATTTGAATGTACTAATATATTTGCAACAGACAGAAAATTCATCCAAATGCAGCAAACCTTTGTTCTTGAAGCATCATCTCCACTTCCTTGTGTGATGCCTTAATCTAGAGTTGAACCAATAAGCCAATATGATAATTCAATTATGCATCAATGAGAATGATTTTGAACTTAAAAAACTGAATAGAATAAAGGATATTGCTCACTTCTGAAACCAATGCCTTGCAACTCCATACAAAGGCTCCCTGACAAGACGGTATAAAACAGCCATTAGATAGTGTTCAAGAATCACAATGAAAACAAACAATAGGGCAAGAATATATCAATTTTATCTTGTTTTTCTTTTCTAAAAACAGTTTAGATATAGGTATATTTGGCCCCTTGTACTTCAAATTTTATATTTATTTATTTATTTTGTAAAAGTTAACCCTTGACAGATAGTTGTTTTAGCATTGTATTACACAAATTGGAAAATTTAGTTTGCCAATGTGCCGACGGATGTAATAAACTACCAACACATTTCAAATTTTCTGTTTTGTCAATGGTCAGATTTTAGGAAAAAATTAAGAACAATAGAGGTTAAGAAATATAAAATTGAAGGGACAAAAACGACAAATAATGCCAAGTACATGGACTAGCATTAATTCTTTGAGATATCTAGTTAGAAGCTAATGACAACATGGACAACATAAAAATATCAACTTTGAGCTAATCCCGAGACATCAACCCTGACTGCAATTACATCCAGCAGCTAAATTACAGGCTAAACTTATGTTATTTCAAAACAAATTAAGAAAAAGATTATATTTTTCTCAATGAAAAACATGCAATGCAGGGATACTGAACCATCTAGAGATTTATAAATGATAAATAACTATCTCAACATATACATACAGCTCCATGTGCTGCATGTTGTTGATTATGATCCGATGTCACAACCCATACTTTAGGGCATCCATCTTCCCTCAATGCTACAACCTGTTAGCAACATAAGATGCAAACCAATAGTAAAATAACATGATAAAAATAAATGTATTAAACCAGCTCAACAAACTGTTTTATCAATAATATTAATTCCCTCACATACGATCAGAGAAAGAATTAAGCACAAAAGCCCCCAATACTTGAGTCTTTATTGTCTCAAAACTAACATATCCATTGCTTGCACTATATACTCAACAAGAAACCTACAAATTTGAGGATTCAACTCTCATAACAAACCTCTTTTTCGATCCACGAATCAGCATCTGATTCTCCAGAGAAAATCAAATCAATGCTGCAAATTAGCAAATACCATGATGTCAACATATGACTTCGGCATGCATACCAATTAGAGATAAACTGTCAACTAGGCCCTTCAACTTGGATTGCAGTGATGGATTTCTCCCAAAATAAACTTTGGGTATCAATTTAGTCCATAATCTGACATTTTGTGTTTATGATTCGTGGTTCGTTGACACATGCTGGTACCCAATGTTGAAGCTCGTCACTTTGCATTTGATTTGACCAAAATGTCAAGTTGAATAACCAAATTGATACTCAAAATTCATTATGGAGCACACTGGCCCTACGTGCCAAGTAGGACCAAACCCTTTATCCTCCAAATAAGTGCATGAGTTTGGGTTCTTGTGATAGGGAAAAATCAGCAAAATGTATAATATCAACATAATTTTTAAGATTATATAAAAAAAAAGATCTTGCATTTCTTAACTAATGAACAGACAAAGAATTGAAAGAATGTTAATTGAGCTTAAAATTATGAATAGTTACCCGGCAAAAGTTTCCTTGTGAGTGGGAAGCCCTGACAGCATGGCATCAAAGACAACTACTACTTTCACCTCTGGAAAGATTAAAAGATGGAAAACAAAGACATGAATGAACAGCACTTGTACCCATACAAACTATTTCTGTTAAACTGAATAAAACCCTTGCAATGTTCTCTAACAGCTTTTCATGGAAAATTAAAGTAAAGAAATCAAAACAAAGTTCAGAAAAAGTCAGTTCTAGAACATATTTCTGCAACATACACGAAAATTTGTATGAATAGTTCTACGTTGAAACAAACAAGCAATAGCAAAAGCAGCATGCAAGCTCTCCTGAGTCCAATAGTAATTTTGACACATATGGCTTCCCATACATTAATTTTTCACATAATCTTATCCTCGGGAGAAAATTCAGCTCTTAATAGACAATTCAGTTAGCAGTGTATTACACACACACACACGGCCAAACAATTTCCTCCAATTGCGTAACAGTACATGTAACTAAGGGCCAGATTTTACGAAAAATTAAAGTATGGGGATCAAATGTGTCGAAAATTTAAGTACATATACCAAATCGAGAAGTTGTACCAAATACAAGGGTCAAATTTTAGCTATCTCGTTACATATTTACACGCTCCTTTCATGAACGGGAATGTTTACACAAATATTTATAAGGCCCTTGAACCCTTGTTTGTTGGGAGCATCATGCAGTAACTGATCTCAACATTGGATTTAAAAATGAGATTAAATACTTTTCACAAAGATGTCTCTTTATTCCAGTTAATGGAGAAGTGGTGGCAAACCTCTGAGCATACTGAATGTTATTAGTTCATCAATTAACTTTTGACGAGCAACATCAAGTCTTCCATTTATAAAATGCTTCTTCAACTTCGCCCAATAGCCACACACATTATACCCATCAACAAGCAAGACAGGAACTGCATTGTCTAGAATCTGGTTTGTACTGTAATTATAGTTAGAAGAACAAATAGAAAGGCTTTTCCAATAGAATTAAACGTATATACTTAACAAATAAATGTATAGGGAACCTGGAAAGAGTATTACTAATAGAGAGACAAGGTAGGATCGCGATAGAGCTCTGTATCTTCTGGAAGATCCTCCTTTTGTACCTTCTTTCTCCGGTAACTTGTAGCAGGCTTAGGTGTGCTAGACTTCCTCTTTTGGAATTCCTACGGGATGATTGTCGTTGGATTAGAAATACAGGATGGAATTTATACAGCCTTTACGTTATATGTCTCAGCACACGAACTCACCTTCCATAACTTCAAGAACTGCAAATTCTGCTTGAGATTTGTTGTAATTCTTGGAGGTATTTCAGAATCCTATAATTGAAAAGATTGCTAAGACTGCCTAATTTTGGAAAATAGAATCATAAATGCATCAAAACTTTCACAAATTACCATACTAAGATAAAGGGAAACCGATCCTTCAACTTGGTTCATGGGGTTGATTTGTCCATAAATGAAACTTTGGACATTAATTTACTCCTCTCAACTTGTCATTGTTTTTTTTCGTCAAATCAATCCAAAATAACATGCTTCAGCAAACAAGTGTAACAAAAAATCATGAATCATACTTGTCACTTCAAGACTAATTTGAACAAATTAATACCCAAAGTTTATTTTGAGAATCCTAACATGCTTTATCAATAAAACAATTGAAAGGCCCTAAAGAAAAAAGTGTCAAAAAAATAGAACTTAAAGCAAATATCTTTGAGAACAAAAGGAGAGTAAAATGGTGCTAATCAACAAACTCTGGATTTTCTACATGAATTCTATAATGATGCAATTGAATCTCAAAACTATCACATCCATCAGTCAATTTAATTAGCTTCTGAGTAATTTGATACACTGCGCAGAACAGTAAACAGTTGCTAATCAGCCAGATTTATCTCATATCAGAGAAACAATACACAAGTAGGAAAAGATAACAACTTTCGGAACATAAATTAGAAAAGGAACCTTAGGAGAAGAAGGGCGTGGCTTCTTGCTCTTTCCCATTACGATAGAAATCTTGTAACAGTAAAAAGAAGAAGGTGAAGAAGACGAGTAATACCCACCACCATGACTGCCACAAGGATACGGTAAAGGACAAGTTTTCATGAGTTTACTTTCAAATCGGGGCCACTTTTTCGCTTTCTGCCTCTTCTTTTCCTTTCTGTAAAAATGCTTCCTTTTCAGCTTAATTCCCGCCGGTAGAAATAGGATTCTGAACATAGAAAAGAACATGAAAACGAGATGGATCCATTTTTTTATTACCGTATACAATGAATTATGAATTAAAGAGATGGATATCACGAGGATATCAGCATGCAGAAAGCAAGGACCCCATATTCCTGGAATTTGATGCTTACTCTCTCTCTCTCCTTCGGAGTTTCTGCCTTTCTTTATTCATCTCCGTTCCATTGTTTGCACGACATGTCGTTTAGGAGACTCAATTTTATTACTGACTTTTCTTTTCGACCGAAATTCCAAAAAATAAAAAAATAAAATACAATGCAAGTTTTACTAGCTCAATATAGTGATATTCAATTTTTTTTTCCTATTTTCATTTCGATTAATGGTGTATTATTTAGGCCGGTTTAGGATTTCTGTTAGTAAAAGTGTTTTTCCCCATAACTAGATTTCATTGTTCTCTTTAAAAATAATATTAAGTGTTTTTCCAGTACTTTCCTGAATACAATCTGATTTTTATAAATTGTGCATTTGAGGCTGCTTTTCGCAGTCCCAAACGCAGTCCTAATTTGGGTAAGACTCTAACGCTGGACCACGCAATTATAGCATATACCTAGATAATATATAATAATACTAATATTCATTAATTATTATTTCTTGACACTTTTTCTTGGAATAAAAATTAAAATTGTATTCTCTTATTAAATGAGATAAATTTATCATGGATAAAAGTAATTCCAATACAAAATCAAAATATTCAATAAATTCAATGTTGTATTTAGAAAATCTTATGTATGAAATTATTCATTAATAGGTTTAACTATGTTGTTTTAATTTTCATAAAAAAAAATGTTCTTCTAGTTTATTAAAAATAATTGTAATTATATAATTATTATTATTTTTTAAATAATTGTAATTATATAATTGAGTTTGGATAAGTTTTGGTAGCAGAAAGGTATAATACGACAATACTAAGTGAAGTGGTACTGATAATAATATGATTAAATTCCAATTAGGATTACATTATCTGACTTGGCAAAACTGGATAATTATATATTAGGAACTGCTTAAATCACTAAATTACAAATTTTTTTTTTTTTTAAAAAAAAGACAAATGTCCAACCAAAACAAAGAGGCGGTTTGCGTAACCGGAGCCGATGGGTTCATTGGCTCATGGCTGGTTCGGACCCTACTGGACCATGGCTACACCACTATCCACGTCTCCATCTACCCTTCCTCCGACGCTTCTCACCTCTTCAACCTCCTCCCCGCCTCCGGCGTTAACCTCCGGGTGTTCGAGGCCGACGTATTGGACTACGACGCCGTTTGCAGGGCAGTGGAGGGCTGCCAGGGGGTGTTCCACGTGGCGTCTCCGTGTACACTAGAGGACCCTAAGGATCCGGAGAAGGAGCTTCTGTTGCCGGCGGTGCAGGGGACGGTTAATGTGCTGGAGGCTGCTCGGAAGTTCAAAGTGCGGCGCGTGGTGATCACTTCGTCTATATCGGCTCTGGTTCCTAACCCGAATTGGCCACCTGGTAAGGTGTTTGATGAATCGTCCTGGACTGATTTGGATTACTGCAAATCGAAACAGGTGTGCTTCTATTTGTGGATTTCTTTATTTAATTCTGTTGTTAAAGTCAATTGATAATCCTTTTTTTTTTTTTTTTTGAAGTTGGTAGATGTCAGTTCTTAATTATTGATTGTTTGGTGTCAAAAGTGGCCATTTTTCACTTTATTCTGTGGAATTTAAATGGGGATTTAAGCATAATTCATTCAATTGATGATGATTTTGAACTTGGTTAATTTGGCCTTGAATTTATCTAGTGGGCCAGTTTGCGATGTAATAATACTTCTACTATGTATTTAACCAAGTTTTAACTTTCGTTTAGCTTTTGAATTTTGATTTTGGCTAAGTTATAGTCCATCAAGGATGAAATCGTCATGCTTGACATTTACATAATTTACTTCTAGTGGATGAAACTTTACGTTTCTTGGCTCTGAAAACATAGTATACACAATGTGTTCTGTTCATCATGGGGAAAATTTAACAAAAGTCAAAGTTTAGAGACAAAATAAAAGTTTTGAAGCCGGAATGTCAAAATTTGAACCTGTATAGAGGGTGAAATTATTGCTTTGCCATTACATTGCCTAAAATAAACTTTTTCTTGGTTGATACTTTTGGTCAAATTAGTTCAAGTCAAAACTTACGAACATCATAAGTTGATATGTATTGAAAAACCACAAATTATATACAAACACATATCGTTTTCAGACTAATTTGACAAAAAATAAAAAATAAAAAAATACTCGAACCTTATATTCAATTTAAGATGAAGGGTAAATTTACCCTTTATCGGGTTAAGTATAGACGAGTAGATGTGTAGTCAACTAGGCGCGCCTTTTTTAAAAGCACTAAGGCGCGCCCAGGCACCAAAGGAGTGCACCTTTGTTACCGGCTGCGCCTCTGGCTTGCTGAGGTGCTCGGCCTCGTGCCTTGAGCGCCTGGCGCCTGAGGTGTGCCTTTAACAACTATGATTCAACCAATTAGGAATTTCAATGAGTTAACTTGAGATGTGTATTTTTGGTTGGATATGGCAGAAGTGGTATCCAGTGTCAAAGACACTAGCAGAGAAAGCAGCATGGGAGTTTGTGGAGAAGCATGGAATAGATGTGGTAACAATCCATCCTGCTACATGTCTAGGCCCATTATTGCAGCCTAGTTTGAACGCCAGCTGTGCAGTGTTACAGCAATTGTTGCTGGGATCAAAAGACACTCAAGAAAACTACTGGTTGGGTGCTGTGCATGTGAAAGATGTAGCAAAGGCTCAAGTTTTGATCTTTGAAACTCCAACTGCTACTGGTAGATATCTGTGCACTAATGGTATCTACCAATTTGGTGATTTTGCTGACAAAGTTTCTAAGCTCTTCCCTGAGTTCCCTGTTCACAGGTCTGCCAACCAACTACTCTTTTTGCACAAGTACACAAAAAAGTTCATTAAAAGTACTATTTTTTATTTAATAGCTAAAAAAGTGAAGGGTTTGGTAACCTCCTGCAAGAAAGATAGATTAATGTGGGTCCTGGACCATTGGCTGTGAGAGTCATAATCTAGAGCTGATTTGGCAGTTTAGATCTCTAAAATAACCGACATTAAATTTTTTATATTTGACAATTTTGATGCTCGTAACAATATCTGGCCCCAAAGGAGATTCGACCCTAGAAAGATATGCACTTACGATTAGAATGAGCTCATTAATATATCTTTTGAAATATAAGATTACATAATCCTTCAGTGTTCACATTCTATTAGGAGTAAATACTAATTTGGCTCTCAAAATGAAAATGTAAAGTTGACTTTAATTTATAAAATTTGTAAAAGCATGATTTAGTTATCAACTCATATATACATGGCTGATTTTATCCTGATATATGAAGTTATAATAGATATTATGTCATTTTGACCTTTAAAGTCGAAATACAGAACCAACTTTTACTTGTTGAAGTAGAAATTTTAGGCCGGTTTGACTTTTGAAATGAAAATATAGGGCTAATTTGACTCTTAAAGTAAAAACACAGGTCTGATTTCATCAGTGAGTTGACACTTTCTCTAATTTATAGACTTATTTACCAAGTCTTTCCATTTTTGAGGGTCAAATGTGTAGTTAATCGCTCTGTATTATGTATATTTTACAGATTGTTGGTGTCTGTAGTGAGTTGAATATGTACAATGATTTGGTTACTCTTTGTTGACCCTAAGGTTGAGTTAAATATGTGGGATCAACCCCTTTGCAAAAAGCAAGAAAAAAGGTGATGATAGATATCTCTTCCCAACTGTTGCTTTACTCCTAATAGTATTAGGTTAGTTTCATGTGCGTTTTAGGTATCACTTGTATACTTCTGAACAAAGCACCAAACAAACTGACATGGCAGAGTGGAGAAGTTGAAAGGGGTCAGGTAAAGCTTGAAATTATTTACATGAGAAAAAGATTGATAAAATGACAATATTTGGTCCTCATACTTCATGCAATTTGTCAATTTGGTCATTGAACTTGAATTGTGGCATATTTAGTCTTTGAACCTTTTAACAATTTGTCCATTTTGTCCCTTCATTTGTTACACACTCAATCTCTGTACTTTATGCATTTTGTCAATTTGGTCCTTCATTTCGTAGACGCACCCTCAAAATGATAGCATTCAGGGGTATTTCTACTGGTGTGTGTACGATCAATTTGATAAATCTCCCTTGGTATAGGAACCAAATTGACATATTTCACCAAATACAAGGACTAAATTTTGCACACTGCCTTTGGTGTGTGTGTGTGTGTGTGTATATATATATATATATATATATATGATAGCGTAGATGAGATGAATGTAATGATCCCATTTCATGTGATGCAGAGGTGGAAAATGGGCTTCAATAATGAAACTACCGATCTAAACTCTAAAGAACTATGTTGTCACGTTGCCTTGTCTTAATTGTGATTGTCTAATTATGTTAAAAGCTCTGCAATTTTCGGTTTATGCAATGATGTTACCTTTTCTCTTTCTAAACCTTGTAGGGTCCAAATTTCTGTAGGATCTTCAAATGCTCTTTTTTTCATCTTCATCTTCATCTTCTTCTTTCATCCCTTTGTGTCCATTTTTGAGTAGTGGCAGCTTCCTTTTAATTTGGTCCTTGAAGCTCCACTACTCACTCATTTCTTGTTAGTAATTATGGAGTAAAGTCACTGTTTTTACATTTAGTGGCCCTCTACAGATGCCCATTCAATGGCTCTGATAAAATCTTGCTTTAAGATTGATATTCTTCTTTGGCGCTCTAGGGAAGCTCCCTTCTAGGATGAGGAGTTTGAAAAAATAAAAAAATAGCACTAGAACTCTGCATTCCTGGTATTTCTGACTTCCATTGATTGAATATCTCAAATTATTGCTTTCTTTTACCCGTTGATTCCGGAATAAAAAGTTAAAATGTGGTTTGTGTATTTAGTCCAATTGGGTCTAAAATTACACCGACGATCACTGAATTTTGGAATTTGTATCTCTACGGTCGCTAGAAATTAAATGTGTATCAAAAGTCATTTAACTTTCGTTATGGTTTCAATAAAATCTCTCTCGTACTAATTTGTCAAAATCTGACGCTGATATGATGACGTGGCAAGTCAACACCAGGCGTAGCACCTATGCGTAAAACGTTATATTTGGAAAAATTTATTAAAAAAAATCAAAATTCACATTCGTTTGTAGTTGACGTGGTGCATTTCTGGTAGATCAGATTTGGTATTGACTTGTCCAATCATCATTTTGGTGCCAGATTTCAATTGGTTAGAGCGAGAAGGGTTTTATTGATATCAAAATGAAAATTTAATAACTTTATCGATACAAGTTAAATTTTAGTGTTTGTGGACGCATAAACCCCAACTTTTAATAACCGTCGGTGAATTAAGTTATCATTTTGACTCCCTAATTTTGATTTTTACATATTTGAACTCTTTGTATTGTAATTTTTCGCAAAATTTAACTCTTATACATTCGGTTGAAATTATCCAGTCCATTCTCTTTTTGCTATTTCTTACTCAATTTATTTGCTAATTTTTCCTGTTGACTATAGGAAAAAGCAAAGTTTGTTTTCCATACTTTATCACAATTTGTCATTTCGTTTATTTTGGTATTTTAGGTCCATAAACTTTAATTTTTCACAATATATGGTCTAGTTAAATGTGTCAAAATTAAAATACATGGACTAAAACAACAAATTTTACCAAGTACATGACCAAATTCATAGCTTTTCACCTGATTAGGCATTCAAACATATAATTATATGTGTTATGTGTCTTGATTGTTATACATCATTCATTCCAGCAATATGAACACCAAGTCTTAAATATGACTTTCTCTCAGTTTCTTTTGGTTCTCAATGATTCAAACTTTGGATAAGTAGCAAAATGGTCAAGTTCTAGTCTTGTAGTGCTCCACTTCCTCTTGATTAAAGGGGTAAATACGACAGAAAATGGCATATCCGAGTGTTGAAAGAATGGCACTTAATGTTTGACTTTAAGTATGTCATAATCTCCAATGATTAACTTTGTATAATTACACATCTTATTCATTTGATTTCTTTCTTTGAAGGGAAGCTATGATTGATTTGATTCCACAATTAGTTTTCTTTGACAGTGAGCTTAAGATTAATTAGATTTTGTTGGTGTCATAATTTTCTAGATAAGTAAGAGAGTGGTTATACAGTTGGTAATGCCTACAAACACGAAAACAGGACAACCTGGAGTTTTGTTTCGATTAGTTTGGAAAATTTTTTGTAAGCCCTCACACTTTTTGCATTTTTGCTATTTAGTCCCTGATTTCACTTTAGTTTAGATGGTTGTTGATTTTACATGGAAAAAAAAAAAAAAAAAAAAAAACAATAAATATTGTTATTATGTTCTAATATATACTCTTAAATCAATAATTTAGCATTTTTTAACCATTATAAATTTGAGTATACTAGGAAGTTAATACATTATTTATAGTTGAAATAAGAATTGTGCCTATTACTTGGGATATCGGAAAAAGGTGAATTCTTACCTATATTTATGGAGCTGACGTACTTCCTCCATTCATTTTTATATGTCGTTTTGGCTCTGTCAGTTTGTTTCTTTTATATCATTTATGCACTTTTGGCACGTGATAGGCTAACTAATACTTCATTGCTCGAGCTTTGTTAGTTAATTGGTCGAGTAAAATTTGACAGGTCACAGCCTCAGAAGGTTAATAGAATTAATAAATAAAATAAAATTTTAGATTCTTAAAATAATTTCACTTAACTGGAAAGAATAAATTAATTCAAGAGTAATTCTTGACCATCAGATAAAATTATGCCATTGTTTGATTTCATCAGATGCATTGAAACAGTATCATCATTCTCAGTGTCTAATTAAAAATTTTGTTTGGTAATGTAAACTGCATGTTCTTGACTCAGAAATACCTAATAAAATGCAGGTTTATTGGAGAAACTCAACCAGGCTTGACAAGTTGCAGAGATGCTGCCAAAAGATTAATTGAATTAGGATTAGTCTTCACTCCTGTTGAAGATGCTGTCAGTCAGACTGTTCAATCCCTCATATCTAAAGGCTTCCTCAATCACAAAACCAAAACTTCAAAATCATAATTTTTTTTTTTATTATTATCATAATATCTTTATAATATCTTTTTTTTTTTTTAAAAGTGGCTTTAGTCCTAAATCCAATTATAATTATTAGGTAAACAGGGGAAGCCCTTTATTTTTTCTTTAGCAGTTAATCATGTGTCTGTGTCAACCTTTGATAAATTAAACGCAAGTTACTTGATTTCAGTTTCTTTATTCTTGGATCACTGCCAAAAGAAACCAAGACTCTCTTTGGTGTCTTTTGGCATTGGGTACATGGCACTCGTTTGCAGGCATGTGAAGATGAACGGAATAGCTCCAAATTCTTGTGTTTATATAAATGTAATTATCAGTTTCTTTTAGGAGTAATACACACTTAAATGTGGCAGGAACTTGGAATGCGAAATGGATGGAATTCATAATTTTAGGCTTTTTTGGGTACTTGGACAAAATCAATTCTATCTATATTTATACTCCTCACAATTCCATAAACTACTTTCACCTATCGCGTGATTTAAAATTTTTTAGTTAAAGTAGTTAAAAGATAGTTTTTACATATGATATTGCTACGTTACTCTCATTTAACTAACCAATTAGAATATATTAAATATTCAATAATGACAAATTTTAATAAAGTTTGTGTTGGAATTGAAAAAATTTTTATAAACTTTAAGTTAATATAGTGTAATTTTTTAATTTTTACGCAATATAAATAATGGTATAATAATAATAAAAACGTAGTACTTAACTAATTTTTCTCGATGGAAATTTGTTTATAATTTGAGACAGACCAAAATGGTAAAGTAATCTATCATAATGTAATGGAGTGACTATCTTATATAGAAGTATTTTTTTCTTTTCATTAATAATAGCTACAAAAAAAATATCTAAAATGGTCCGAGGTTGGACTGATTTGAGACTGTTGGATGATTGTCATGTCATCTGTTATGCTGACATGTCATTTATCTAATAGTCTCAAACCAGTTCAGTCTAGGATCATAGTTCTTGAAAACTGTTCAAAGTTTTTTATTTAAACTTTTTATTGGATCGCTAGCTTGTGGTTCTAAATGACAAAATACCGTGCCAGAAATATATGCACAAATGTGTTGTTGGCTTCAACGAATATTAGTACAAATGTGATTTTATATAGGACAAGAATTAATGAAGTGACGTGATAAGAAGATTATTTAGTTGATTTGAAGTTTATTTTTCGCCATAACAAACGGAGAAGATTTTCGGTTATTAATTTGTAGTTAAAAGAATTTGTGTTTATTTCATGTGACGTGAAAACGGAGATTTGTGCCTATATTCCTAGGATGGAGATAGCAATACTTTCCGTGATGTAGTTCTTGATTGTTGACATTACGGTCTATTAATGAAAATCAACTCTTTTTGATTGAATAGTTCATATATGTTCAAATTGGTCAAATATAGTTTCTGTAAAGTTGATTTATTTCCCTTCACAAACAAAAAATTTTGGGATGGTAATAAAAACAAGATTAGAAGATAGATAGGGGACAGTCATAGCAAACTGTTTTAATAGAGAGTTAAGACACAATTTGGGACCTAGTTTATCCTTGTGTTGTTTGAAATTGGAGACTAAACTAGGCAAATGGCATGTGATGAAGGCAGCCATGAGTTTGCTTTGGTAGGGCCTATGTCACCCATAACCAAGCAAAGATTTTTGGATAATAGATTGAATTTAAAATTTAAACACTATTTATAGTCATTTAATTAATTAGTCTTAATTATTATAGTTTTAAATTTCATTTTTTTTTTTTTTTAATCTTGTTAGAAGGAAAAAAGGGGCAATTAACCAACACTCCATGTGCGTCATCTTCCCTACCCCTCTTTGCTTCTTGCTGCTTTTTTCTAAGGAAAGAATCCTTTTATTTTCTCTCTCTTCACTTTCTCTCTCTAGAGAAAGACGTGCAGTTCTAATCATGGAGGTTCTTCTGGCAATCCATGTGCTTCAATGACATTGCCCACTTCTTCATTATTTTACACTTCAATTTCTCTCTCCTTTATTTATATCTTTTCATCTTCAAAGAAAATTTGAACAAAACCCTTAATTTTTTGTTCCTTCAAAACTTGCAGATGAACAGTCCAACACCCAGCAACCGATCATGGTAAATAACTTCTTCAAAAACTCTACGAAATTTCTTTTCGTCTATTTTTTTCTTCGATTAATCAGTTCGAGTTTGATCAGATAGCCTCTGGTTAACGTACACTACTATAGATCAAAATTGACACCTCACTTGGTCTCAAATTCATTGAATTTGTATGATTATTTATGCCGCTACTCAATCAAACTGTTAGTTAAAAAACACAAAATATGGGACAAAGGATGAAAAAAAAAAAAAAAAAACACGATTTTCTAGAAATATATATATTTTGATTGTCGAAAATTGTGTTTTTCGTCCGTTCTCCCATCCTGTCTGAAAAAACACAGATTCTTTGCATACACTGTGTCGAAAACTCGAGACCTGGTTTAAGCGAGTAAAGGAGGCTTTTTATGTTGTATTCGATGTTGACACTGTTGCATTGATGAATTTACAGGTCAATTAGCGAGGATTCTCTGAGAAGATATGTGCATTTTGCGAGTGAAAACTGCATACAGGATTTGTTGTCTGCATCGGATTCGAACAGGTTTGGAAATGGAAATGATGGGTGGAAAGTGTTGGGGATTGATAATGGAGTAGAGTTATCAAAACGCAGGTCCGGCCCGTTTCACACCTTCCGTAGCCGATGGGTTTTAACTACTGTCTCCCCTCAACAGTTCATCACTGTTGCAAATGCCATTGATGCTGCAAGGGTAAGCTCAAAATAACTAATAGCCTGCCGTTTCATCTATTCCGTTTCATATACATCAATGTTCTAGACTAATTCAGGACCATATTAGAATTTTCAATATTTGATAGCTATAAATGGTCATTTTTTTTTATACCTTATATGGTAGTAAATTCCTTGATTTTCTTGGAGTAAAATTCAAGAAGTCTCTCTTTCTTGGGATAGTTTTGTTTTTCTCTTCTTGAACATCAGTACTTATTTCTTGGTTTTCTTGGACTGAAATCTCGAATTCTTCTGATGGTTTTCTTTTCTCTGCTTCTTGAATTAGAATGCTAATTATTGTTTTTGTTTATGTTGAAAAAAATAAAGCAATGGGATTCAGACTTGGTGGAGGCAAAATACATAAAAGACCTAGAAGACAATTTGAGCATAATTCGGCTGAGGTTTGGAGACAACTCCAAGCCATTGTTCAGAAACAGAGAATTCATAGTCTATGAAAGGAGAGAAACAATGGAAGATGGAACCTTGGTATGTATTTTTTTAATTCAATATTTTTAAAAAAATTAATGAATAAAAAATAAAAATGAAAAAATGTTATGTAGGTGGTAGCAGTAGCTTCGTTGCCAAAAGAGATAGCAGCAGGATTACAGCCAAAACAAAATAATTCAATAAGAGGATTATTACTGCAGTCTGGTTGGGTTGTGGAGAAGCTTGAAGATGACTCTTGTATGGTCACTTATGTTGTTCAGGTACTTTCATTTCACCATTTCTATTTCAATTTATTTTCTTATATTAAATTGATATATTAAATTCATCTTAAACCTAATTAATACTGCATGCTTAATTTAATTTCTTATATTTTTCTGTTCATTTATTGAGTTTTTATATTTTTATTTTTTTACATTATGTACCTATATATAATATCATTATTATTTTGATTTGTAGTTTTTTTTTTTTTTTTTTTTTTGATACTCTACTTGCCAAAGTACAGCATAATACAAAGACTCAATTAAAAATATATATATATATATAAGGGCTCTCTTTAAAAAAAAAATACTAGAAGTACAAAATAGAAATACTTGATCTAATAATGCATTTGACTTTTCTCTTTACTAAAATATGCTTTTTTATCATATTTAGCAAAAATTGATAAAATATTTATTATGGATGATATTGATAACCTTCATGTGGGATTATGATAATAAAATGGATGAATGATGAGTTAATTAATATTTAATTTGATTTGATGTGTGATGATGCAGTTAGATCCTGCTGGATGGCTGCCAAAATGCTTTGTGAATAGGCTCAACACGAAGCTGGTAATGATCATTGAGAAGCTCAAGAAATTAGCACAAGATTGCCCAACTGATGCTGATACATAATCATGTCTTCTACATATGCAAATTTTATTTTTATATATATATAAAGAAGAGTAATTATACTTTTTTTTTTTAATAGTCATAATATCAAATTATAGAAATTTTATTCAACTTTCTTATCCCAGCTTTAATTATCTATGATTATCAATTCATACAAGTGGGAATCAATCATAATCATAGGAAATTAAGGAAATAATATTTGGCATCCTATTTGATTAAATTTTGTTAAATCAGTCTCTAACTTTAATTTAGGCTTATTTGACATTTTATTTACTTTTCGGCGTAAGGACCTTTTTAGTTCCTGTGCTATCATCAATTTGCCCTTTTGGTTTCCGTCCTATTGAAATTTCTTTTTTACCTCATGTGGTATGCAAAAAGGTTCCAAATTAACCCCTAAAATACATACTCCGTCAGATTCCGTTGATAAAATTGTTAACGGAATCTGACGGAATATACTTTTTAGGGGTCAATTTGGAACGTTTTTGCATACCACAGAGAGACAAAAGGGAAATTTCAATAGGACAAGGGATCAAAAGGACAAACTGATAATAGCACATGGACAAAAAAAGTCTTTAATCCTTTATTTTTCTCTAATTTAACTCGAGAGTACAGTTTGACCACAAATCTCATTAAGAATCCATGTGATACATTGTTAAAATACAGTTAACTAGCCAGTTATCAAATTTTGAACAAAATTAAAATAAATGGGTCAAATGTGTGAAAGTTGAAATAGATCAGAGGCCAAATTGGTAAAAATGTGTGAAGTAGATGAACCAATTAAGTTAATTACATATTTTGATTGATTAATTACATATAAATATGAAAAAAAAGGGGAAATGATAGCTTTTGAGAAAAGAAGATATTTGGACATTGATGAGAAGGCAGCTCAACAAGTAGTGATTAATATTAGTTGAGAAATCTATTTCATTGTTGATGGCATCAAGTGGTCCTTTATACATTTATTTATTTTACTTTATGGCCATCATTTTCACAAATTCATACAAACTGTAAAGATTAATGATTTACTAATTTGGAAGAAGTTTCGCATGGTTCTAGACCGGACTTATCTAAAATTATAGTAGAATTTTCGCTAAATTTGATAATTTGCGACTCTTTCTATTCGATGCATTATTATTTTCAGAATATTTGTGACTTCTTATTTGAGCGTCTAAAATATTATAAAAATTTTTTGACTTTTCATCCACAAAATTCTTTCAACTCGTTTAACTTTCAAAAAGTTCATTTAATTTGAACTTCGATGATTATGTATTCTCTCAAAATGAGGAGCTCACACAGTTAGCGTAAATATATCGTTTTTTTCACGTTAGGTCCTATTTGAACCTAATTAATTAGAAACTATTATTAATTGGAGTTTTTGAATTATCCTTAAAATTTAATTAGCTTGACTTGCTTCTCACCCTCTCAATATTTTTTTATATATGAAAAATTTATTTGTTTTAATAATATAAAAATTGTTATTTAAATAGGTTATAGTTGAATTGGGCTTGCAATTTTATTTTAAAGGCCACACATGAGCCCCAAGCCTGATTTTGTCCATGAATTGATGGGTAAACTATAGACACAGAATTTTTATGACCAGTGGCCAGTTTGGGATTGTTGTTAGTAAAGGTACTTTTTTCCACAGTTTAGTTTTATTGCTTTCTTTAAAAGTAGTTTTTTCAGTGCTTTCCTAAATATAATATGACTTTTACCAATTATGCATTTGAGGCTACTTTCCGCAGCTTCAAAAGCAGTTTTCAGTAGCCCCAAATGCGGCCTAGGCCTAACACTACTGAAAATGAAATCAAATTTTTTTTTTTTTTTTTTATCAATAGAATGAAATCAAATTTAAACATTATATTTTGGCACAATTCTAAAATTATGAGTTTTACTGTAATTTCCTCAAAAAATAATACTAGATTTGTTTACCTATAATTGATTTCTACTAATTGGAATTATTAATCATTTGATTAATTTTTTTTTTTTTTTTTTCGTCTTTATACATCATTTTCAAATTCTTCAACTACAATGTCAAAGTTAATGAGGATTCGTTACATAAGAACCCCATTTAAAGGATTAGGTGCGTTTTGTTGAAATTAATATATTGACTAATTCGATTGCAAATTCATGTTTTGGCCACCTGAATTTCAAGCTCTTATCTTTTTAATTAGAGTTCTGTGTCTGATTGAGGGGTTTGGAGTGTTGTTACTCCTCCTTTTATCCATGGCGTTTTGTTATTGGATGGTTAATGAAGCTCCTTTTCCTTCAAAAGGAAAAAACAATTGTAAACACTCAAAAAGGTATTACACCTTGAAATTTGGAGTTTGTAAATAAAGCCACTATCATCTTAATTTAATTTGTTGAAATTTGCCAAAATGATAATGTGAGAATTTGAAATTTGGAGGCAAAATAATATTTAAATTTGATTTCATTTTCAGCTGTGGTAGGCCTAATTATCATTAGGCCCTAGTTATGAAAACATTAACATTGTAATTTATTTTTGGCCGAATACATAGACACCCCTCTGAACTTGGCCAAAAACGTCTACTGTCCCCTGAAATTTGAAAATGTCCTAATATCCTCCTGAACTTCTTAAAAGTTTTCTAATGCCCCCCTGAATTTCTTAAAATTGGTCCAGTTTACAGCATAAGTCTCATAAAAACCAGAGTTTGTTTTGAAAAATCAAACATGAGACAACCAATAATTGAGTGACATGTGGCAGTAAGAGGGTAAACTGTGTCATTTTTTCAAAGTCAAGGGGTGTATTAGGACATTTTAAAAGTTCAGAGGGACAGTAGGTGTTTTTGGACAAGTTCAAAGAGTATCTATGTATTTGGCCTTTATTTTTTATGATGCTGAATTTTATTTTATAAACATTAGGCCTACTTAATCAACTTACATCAACAAATACAAAAGACAAACCGCACAAAAGTCTTGCAAATGGAAAAGTGATATGATTTATTTTCTACAGTTTCCATGATCAATTATTTACCTAAAGTAATAATTAACACCTAATCAATTGAATATTAATATTAAAAGAAAAAGTATTTTATATTTGTTATGCTCGTTAGAATGACAATCATACCACTTAGAAATGTCGAGGGTAACCAGTTGAATTTCTTATCTTTTACATAAGAATTAATCATCTTAAATGCATATGAGTTACACTTGAAATAGAGGCTAATTGTAGATTCTAGCTACCATAACGATGGAAATTCAAAAAATTGTTCACATGAATGGAGGGGATGGAGAACTCAGCTACTACAACAACTCAAGTCATCAAGTCATCTATCTATTATCTATTGCTCCTAACTGAATTTTATATATATATATATGTATATTTGATTATTGTTCCTAACTAAATTTGATTTGTGTTGAATGCAGAGACATTTGATTTTAAGATCCAGGGCAGTATTAGAAGAAAGCATAGCACAAGTAACTGAAAAATTCTGCACAGAATGTGTAAAGATAGCAGATATGGGATGCTCTTCAGGGCCCAATACGCTACTGCCGCTGTGGCTAATGATTGAAACAATTGATTCAACTTGTAATAGGTTGAGCAAAACTCCACCCATGTTGCAGGTTTTCTTGAATGATCTTCCAGGGACTGATTTCAACACAATTTTCAGTTGTTTGGTACCTAATTTTCAAGAGAAAATGGAGAAAGAGAAAGGTAGAAAGGCAGAAACATGTTTAATAGGGGCAATGCCTGGTAGTTTCTATGGAAGGCTCTTTCCTAACAATTCTCTTCACTTTGTTCATTCCTCTTGCGCTCTCCACTGGTGCTCTCAGGTACTACATTCTTTTCATCTTTTCTTTCATATATAATATCCTAGATCAAGGGGCGGATCCCCAACGGTCACACAGGCTCCGTTGACCTTCTCGGAACCCAAAAACATATATCGAAAACATAAATTTACCGATGAAAAGTTCCGTTGGTAAATGTAATTGTTCATTGCTAACTTATTCAGCGACGAAACATTTCGCCGGTAATTCTGAACCTTTTGATTTGTAGACAAATATGTGCGTGAATACTAACAGAGTTTCCGTAGCAGGTGTTTTTTTTTTCCAAAAAATTTAGAATTTTCTCGGGAATTCATCAACATAATTTGTTAATATTTAGTTTACTATATGATAGATATGGTTCAAAAAAATTCTATATACTTGAACATGTAGATATATAATCAATTCTAATCGTTTAGCAGAATCTTATTGATAAAATCAAATATAAATTATGTGGAAAATCCTAATCCATATATTTATTTTTTTTTAGAATTGTGATATGTCTTATATTTTTATTTAATTTTGTTATACATTGAAAGGCAATGGGGATACGTATTTGTAAATTTTGTTATTAGGATCATATGTATGTGCATTACTAAAAAAATTTGTTTCAGTTAACATTATACCTTTAGTTGACCCTTAAAGTGTTTTAGCTTGGCTCCACCATTATCACTACTAGGCAAAATTCAAGAATAGATTTTATACATTATCTCTCAAAGATAGATGCTTACTGGGTTTAATTTGTGTTAAGTATTCCATATGAGCTAAATATATAGACCATGAGCCATTTACAAGTGTGGCGATTCTCACCCTTTAAGATATCTTTTAGGAGTGAGTGAGTTAGGCCAATTTATCAAGGTCCCAGAGTTTCTTAGTCAACGTGGTTGAATGTTCACATCTTGGCAGAGAATTGCAACACTTGATGGGATGGGTCTATGTTGTAAAACTCTTAATACAAGAGCATTTGCATGCAGGGTGTGTTAGAGATATAGGGTAAATTGCACAAATGGTCACTTAAGTTTTGACTTTATGTGTCAATGGTCACTAAATTTAATTTGTGTCAATATAGTTATTTAACTTTCATTATGATATCAATAAAATCATTCTTGCCCTAATTCCCCAAAATTAGGCACCCAGAATTTGATGTGGCAAGTCAACACCCAGTTAGACGTACCAGCACCGCGCCACAACAACTTCAACCAATGAAAAAAGCCTACACATGTCACAGACTTGTCACTTTCATGTACAACACTATACAAAAATAATAAAAGAATTTAACATTCAAAATTGGTCGAAGCTAATGCGTTGTTGTGCTGGCAAGACGAAAGGTATTGACTTTTCACATTATCATTTCGCCGCCAAATTTCAATAGATAATTAGGGCAATAGTAACTTTATCAATATTAGAATAAAAGTTTATTGACTTTTTTGACATAAATTAAATTTTAGTGACCGCGGAACATAAATCCCAAACTTTAGTTGCTGGTGTTGCAATTTACCCTTGAGATAATAATAATAGTACAAACTGTTCTTGGACTTCACTTATCACTTTTAAGTTTTTTGGTTAAATGGTTCTTTATCCCTTGTCATGGTATCAGATAGAGTCTCATAGTCCAATATTGTGCCACCCGTGTTTAGTTATCACAAACATCACGATCCAGATGTCTAGCCCTAGCATGGATGTGAAGGGGTGTGTTAAGTATCTCATGTTTTTTTGGTTAACTACATAGGCCATAACTAATTATAAGTGTATGGCAATCCTCCCCATCCAATATACCTTTTCCGATGAGTTATGTCATGTAACCGATTTCTCCAAAAGCATAAGCTCATAGATAATGCCAAAGATTAGCTTATATTGTTATCTCTAATACACCCCAAATGCAAATGTCCTTTGAAGCACATACGCTCACTCTACCATATGTTGAAGTTCTAACAATATAAGGAAAACAAGATTCGAACCTTCAGACTATTTAGTTTAATAGGTTTTGATACCATATCATGAGACTGATTGACCTTAAAGCTTAATCTAACAGCTAAAATGTAATATTAGCTTTTATTAGACCCAATTCATAAGCGTGTCACATCTAAATTTATGTAGATCATGGTTTCACCATTTGCACCAGGTACCTAAAAAGCTTGTGACTGAAAATGGGATTCAACTGAATAAAGGTAGAATATATGCGGACATAAGAAGTCCTGAAATTGTTCATGAAATATATCTGGACCAATTTAGAAAAGATTTTACAGTATTTCTGGAGTCACGATCAGAAGAGTTGATTTCCATGGGTGGTATGCTACTTAGCATCCTTGTCCAAGGCACCCAAAATCCTCATTCTCATTTTCAAATCTGGGAGCTATTTAGGTTGTCTCTTCAAGATATGGTTAATGAGGTACTCTACTCACTCCATCTATATAAATTTACTTATGTTGATCTTAAAATTGATGTTAAATTATTCTTTTTTTTTAGGGTATAATTACAGAGTTGTTGTTGGATTCATTTAATGTTCCAGTATATGGTCCACCTTTGGAAGAGGTAAGAAAAGTGATAGAAAAGGTTGGGTGGTTTAATATCAAGAGAGTAGAAGAAATTGAGATTGAATTGGGTGTTATTTACGAGGAAGGCAAGAGAGAGGCTGTGAGTGTTGATGATAAAGGAAAATATTTAGCAAAAATTCTAAGAGCTGCTATAGAATCGATGGTAGCATATCATTTTGGAGATGCCATAATTGAGGATCTTTTCTCTAGATTTTCCTCCAAGGCTTCTGCTTACTTCGAAAAGGGGATTTGCTCCAATACTTATTTGGTCATTTCCTTGACAAAGAAATGACCATACATTTTATGAGTATGTGTTTCTCATCTCACCTTCAAAATGGATATAAATCCCAATTCTATATTATCGTGCCATAAATGTATTATGTTATTCAATGTATTCAAGATTATCGTGTCATAATTGTAATATGTTATTTGATGCGGACCACAAATAATAAAAAGGATCTTCAATTCAATTTGGAAACAACTACTTGTTGTGGAAAGAAATTAAAGATATATTTTGGATTATATCTTTATTTTAATTGTAATTATTTTATAATTCGGATTAGGAATAGATTTTATTGTAAGGATCCTAAATTGATAAGGATTCCTAATTTGTTTGTATTTTAATTTATTTAGTATTTTTTTTATTAGGAAGTTTAGACTATTTAGAAGTTTTTATTGTTTAGGAGTTTTATTACATTTAGGGTAGTTTGCCTATAAATAGGCTTTTATTTCTCAATTGTAATCAGTTTTTAATTGAATTAGAATTTCGAATTTAATTCCTTTTACCCTGTTTTTGTGAATTTTGAGAAATTCAATTAGTAGAAGACTATTATCCGACATCGTGCACGATCAACGGATTCTAGTAACCTCTGTTCGAGTTTTCGCTGCATCATTATTCCAATAATTCTAATTATTCCCAGTAACCAAGGATCAAACAATCTTAAATGCTCCAAACTAATTTTATAATGCATATAATCTTAATAATCTAGCATACATATCTCTAATATAACGTTTTGCTCTGTACATTCGTCCCCTCCACCTCCCTCTTCTTTCATCTCCTCTTTTCTTTTTATAAAAAATATCTTTTTTCTAAAATTACCATTTTACCCTCAAAGTAATATATTTTTAAATTTCTAAATTCTTTCACGTAACTTTTAATTCCTTTCAATTATACCCTTATTGTGCATATAATTTTCACCCCTAAACTTTCCATTTTTTAATTATTATTTCATTATTATCATTATTATTATTTTTATTTCCTTAATATTTCACCCTATAAATATATTCTCATACATATATTTCACTACTGAAATCATTCCAAACTAATCATTAAATTATAATATCACTTACAATCATACTGGAATATATTTTTACCAAATATTTATATTTATCGAATTTTTAGGATGTTACATCCACATTTTCGGCCTAGGCCATGAAGTCCGTCGACCTGTTAACACCTCCTTTAGCTAAAGCATCCACAAAAGAATTGCATTCTCTAAAATAAAAAGAAAAATTGAGATGTGAGTTTTCAAGGACGAAGAGAGGAAGGATTATTTAGCCATTTGACAGCATTAATAGAATCATGCTCAAAGCTGACTTCGGAGTTTTGATTCTGGAGAAATTTAATTTAAAACTGCAGAACTTTACAATCCACAAGAACTTCTATGAAATTAGATCAGCAAAACACGAAAAAAGACCAAGGACGTGACGCTTGCAGTTATGCAACACACCTCCAACACCACCAGACCCAAGTTTACCTAAGGATGGACTGTCAGTGTTCTATTTGATTGAACCAGCTCTCGGAGGAGACCAAGCCATAGAAGTCCAAACTTTTGTTGGTAAATATATCTTCCTAATATCATGAGAACTCATAAGACAACAAGAACTCATGGGAGTTCAGGAACCCAAAACATTTATTTGCCTTAATCCAAAAAGAGGCGCTTGTTAAAGATAGACTGAACATGGTAGATTTTCAATAATTTTACCATTGAAAATAGCTGCATTGGATTCTAACCAAATTGTCCAAAAACTGCCATAAAAGACTATTTGGAGAACAATAGTATTTATACAAGTAAACCCTATTCCAATCCTATCAAAGATAATAATAAAACCTATTAATTTAAATTTTTGGATCAAATAGTTTTATAATATTTTAGAGCTTCTTAAACCTAGAGGTCGAGTGTTTCAAATCACGGCAGCAAATTCACTGTCTTTGCAAATGCATCAAGTCACATGATTTAATTTTTTATACTTTCCTTGAATTATTTACCTAAAATAATAATAAACATGTATCGAATGAATATTAAAACAAAAAGGGTACAGAAGAAAAGTATTTTTATATTTATTATGCTCGTCGGAATGATAACTATTGCACATGGAAATGTCGAGGCTAAGCAGCTGAAATATTTTCCATTGTTTGTTATATATAAGAATCATCTTAATGCATATGAGTAGCAATCTATAGTTAGCATAACTTGTAACAATGGAAATTCAAAAATTTTTTCGCATGAATGGAGGGGATGGAGAACTCAGCTACTACAAGAACTCAAGTCATCAAGTGATCTATCTATTTATTTCTCCTAACTGATTTTATTTTATTTTTATTTTTATTTTTATTATTATTTTTTTTTTTTTGAGTTATACTTGATTATTGTTTCCCAACTAAATTTGATTTTAATTTGTCAAATGCAGAAACATTTGATTTTAAAAGCGAGGGCAGTATTAGAAGAAAGCATAGCACAAGTAATTACTGAAAAAAACTCAATTGAATGCAGTTTTCTTGAATGATCTGATTTCAACACAATTTTCAGTTATTTGGTACCTAATTTTCAAGAGAAAATGGAGAAAGAGAAAGGTAGAAAGGAAGAAACATGTTTGATAGGGGCAATGCCTGGTAGTTTCTATGGAAGGCTTTTCCCTAACATTTCTCTTCACTTTGTTCATTCCTCTTGCGCTCTCCACTGATGCTCTCAGGTACTACATTCTTTTCATCTTTTCTTTCATATATAATATCCTAGATCAAATGTCAATCGATCGAGATGCAGTTCCATTTGATCTCACACTTGAATGCCTGTTGGGCTTGAAGTGTGTATTATGCATCCCGCATTGGCTAAATATATAGATCATTAGCCATTTATAAGTGTGGCAATTCTTCCCTTCGATGTACTTTTTTGGGATGAGTTAGGCTATTATCATGGTGTCTATTTATAGATTCTTAGAACACCTGGTTGAGGGTACAAATCTTGGTAGTATCATTTATGGATAGAGATTGCAACACATGGTGGGATGGAACTTTCCATATAGGGTGTATAAGAGATAATAATACAAACTATTTTTGACCCTTACTTATTAGCTGAAGCTTAGGCTAAACGGTTCTATATCAATTGATAGGGTATGAGAGCCTCATAGTGCAATGTTGGAACATGTGCGGATGTTCAGTCTTGCAAACTTTACACTCCAGTGTCCAGACCTATGTGTGAGGGGGTGTGTTAAGTATCCAAAATTAGCCAACTATATAGGTCATGAGCAATTTATATGTACCTTTTGGGGGTGAGTTATGGAACCAATAAACCCAAAAACTTAAGCTAATAGGTAAATCGTATAGCTTCTATTATTATCTCTCATTACATCCCCACACGCGAATGCTTGCCCTTTAGGCTTTAAGTATATACAAAATAAACACACTCTACCATGTGTTGAAACTCCAACAATATAAGACTCCAAGAATTTGAATCTCCGCCCACTTGATTTAAGAGGCTCTAATCCCATGTCATTGAACCGATTAATGCAAGAAATTAAACTAATAGATAAGACCCAATGTTAACTTTTATTATTATCTCAAAATAACTTAGGCCCACTTTTATGAGTGTGCACATGAGTATTTATATGTGAATCGTGGTTTCACCATTTGTAACAGGTACCTTAAAGGCTTGTGACCAAATATGGGATTCCATTGAACAAAGGTAATATATGCGCCACCAGAACAAGTCCAGAAATAGTTCGTGAACTATATTTGGATCAATTTAGAAAAGATTTTACAATATTTCTCAAGTCAAGATCAGAAGAGTTGATTTCCAAGGGTGGTATGATGCTTAGCTTCCTTGTCCAAAGTACTAAATATCTTCATTGTAATTTGCAAATTTGGTAGTTATTGATGTCATCCCTTCAGGATATGGTTGATGAGGTAGTCTCCATCTACATAATTAAATTTTATATAAATTTACTTACATTGATATTAAAAGATTGTCCATCTTTTCAGGGAATAATTACGGAGTTGTTGGATTCATTTAATGTTCCAATATATGCTCCACCATTAGAAGAAGTAAGTGACCGAAAACGATGGGTCGTTTAATATTAAGGGACTAGAAGAATTGGAGATTGAATTGTGTGTTAGTTTTGAGGAAGGCAAGAAGAGACACAGAGTAGAGATGATAAAGGAAAATATTTGGCAAAACAAATGAGAGTTGCGGTAGAGTCGATGGTAGCGTTGCAGATTTTATGTTGAAAATGTTCTATTATTTTATATCTAAGAGAGCATATGTTCACCTGAAAGTGTTTTCTTGTCATTGAATTGTTGGAGATCCCACATTGGAAATAAATAAGTGTAAAGAGTGATATATAAACGGTGAGATTGAGCCTTAATACAAGCCAATTGGTTTCTGAGTCCATTTTTCATAATCTTACAATGCTAACTTTCTGAATTTGTTTAATTTTATGGGTTTGCTTTGATTTTCATTTGTCAAAAATACCGTATGTTGTGGCTGGTGATGAACTGAAACTGCATACACATTACACATTGAATCTCCAATGTAAGTTATCACTTATTGTCTTCATGAATTTCAAAAACAATAAATCTGTCCTAGTGATAAAATACAGCTAAAGCATGCAATATGCTAAATCTTTGCTCATATTCATATGATTTACCCCACACGAAACCGTCTATTCTTCAACCAGATTGATGTAGCTATGGCAGCAGCGTGGAAACAGCCTGAATGAGTTATGGAGATCATGTTTTGCTTCTAGTTGTTGGACCTTTTACATTAGAATCAGAGGGTGCTGTGTTTGATCCCCTTACAGGCATTTCATGGTTATGTTTTCCCTCGTACGTTGTAATAAAAGCTCCTGGATCGTCTGATACTCTCTCCACATACTTCCGAACATTGCATTTCGGACCTGTACATCTGTAGTAACTTCTGCAACATAAATCGATAACATGAAATGCTGTGAGCATGTATAGTTTAACAAAAGAGAGAAAAGATCATGTTTGTGTGGTGTTAACTTTCGTGTCAGTGTCAAATAATCCAACCCGAGCACCACATGATTAATTGTAGAGTCAGAAAACACAATGCGAACATGGCATTATTAATCCACTACTAGCACAACACTAACTGCTAAAAGGTTTTATGTTACATCGGCACGACCTCAACCCTTGTCGAAGTAGTTTTACCAGTTTATGATCATTCCGTGAAAATGTGAACATGCAGAATTTGGGATTGCTAATTTTTTTGTCTGTACTCTTGTCATGTTAGTGGATAGTGTCTAATTTCGCCAACTCTTGGCATGTGATAGGATCAAACACTGTAGCATATATGAACAGCAGTTAATTTCTTTTGACAGGTTTGATAAGTAGCAATCGATATGCATCTTAAACAAGTAATTGAGTCCAAACCTGGGATATGGATTTCCCTTCACAACCTTCTGCCCGTATTTTCTCCAGCGAAAACCATCACCCACGATACCACTAGTAGTATCCGTGGGATTTTGCACCATTTGACGGGGCTCTTGTGCAGCTTCGCCTGCTTCATTTGATTGACTATCAATCTTCCTAAAAAAACATCAACGCAGTAACAATGAAAAAAGATTGATTGTCACTCAAGATATATCACTAGTAACTTAACTATAGACTTAGTATTTGAAAATGCTTAAGGGGTTCTTACCTTCTTTTACTTTTAGGTTCCTCTTCATCTCCTTCTAGTGTTTTACTCCCCTCTTCGCATTCCTCACTAAGACCACAAGAGTTGTCAGAAGTAACATCACCGGCATTTCCAACAGGATCATGGGAAGCTCTACCCTGACTAATTAAATGGACAGGCGATCCTATTTCATTCTGATTTTCAGCTCTACTTTTAGAACCTTCATTTCTTTCAGTTAGTTGATTACTCCATAATGGGTTGCTTGTATCTTGAGCATTAATGCCATCAGATACAACACCTACCCCTTGCACTGCTGATGAATTTCGTTTTGGAGGCTGAGGCTTTGAATGGCTGTGTTCACCCTTGTATACAATCTCTGCAATCTGCCCATCAAATGATCTTTCAACCTTCTTCTTCACTGGACAATTCGGATGCGTGCACTTATAGTAACTTCGAGGATACTCGCTTCCTTTTACTTGCTTTTGCCCATATTTTCTCCAATTATAACCATCATATGAAGGACGGTCCGTGCTACATGCTGCAGATTTTGGATCCTCCTCTTGGTTTTGAGATGATAATTTTGAGGGTTCAGCTGTCTGATCTGTTTGAACGTGAGACGGAATGTTCTGCTGAAAGTTTGAGGCAGGATGGGCTTCAGAATTCTGTTTATCTTGGTTTGAATGTTGAATTCGAGCCTTGAATGTTGGTACTGTGAGTTGTTGATCACTAGCATTGAAGTTTCCCTGGTAAGAAGAAAATTTGTTATTCTTGCTCTTTAGTTTTCAATCAGAGTAGAGCATAGATTTCTGCAAGTTCAACATCATATAATTTACATGAATTCCACAACAATACAACTAACTGTTATAAAACCAACTATAGCAGGAACCAAAGTAAAAGTTACCTACTTACCATATTTGCCAGAAGAGAAACAGTTGTCTTCGACACGAGCTTGGCCTGTGGTTTATATATAGTAGGTCTACTATCTGGTTTCGGAACTTTATCCGACACATTGCGTTGTGCATTTTCAGAAAGGTCAGCCTGAAATTTCGACAAAAAATGATAAGTTTCACCGGACAAAATTCCTGCAGGAGAAAGTTATGCAGCGGTAATCAATGATCTCACCTGAGAAGAAACTGATGCAGCTGAAGATTGATTTGGATGAAGTGCAGCCTTGAACCTCACTGTCTTTGGTCTAATAGCAGCAATTGTGTTTTCAGAAGATACATTAGGCTGAGAACTGTTAATGGCACCCGAAAGAAGGTCCGTGAATGATCTAAAATTGGAGCAAGTAGGCCTGGAAGCTACTGGCTTAGCTACAAATAACCTCTTTCCTTCCTTCATCTCCATTTGACAGATTATTTGGGAATGTCAGTTCTTTGAAGGAAAATGTGAAACTGCCATCTTTTTCCCACTTTAACTGAAATGACAAAAGAATCTAGGCAGAGTTTAGAGGGGTAAAACTTCTCCCTAAAGGATAATCAGGAGATTCTACAGATACTGCTACTGTTGGAATTCGATCAAGCAGCGGAAGGATGAAACCTGCATTATATACAAACTAAATCAACACTAGCACAAAATTTAAGATCAATGCAACTGATAGTAGTATTAATAACAAGTGGAAGAAACTGCAGAGCAGAAAGTGATGAGCATAGCCATCTGTAAATTCACCTTCACATCAATATGAAAAAATTGCAGTGAGCAAGCAAGCAATTGAAGATTACACTCATTCGATACTACTAAACTATCCAGTAGCATCTGCAGCTATATTTGTCTACTCATCACTCTTACGACTATGATCTTGTTATGTAAGATGAGAAAAAAAACTGCAAGAAACTCCCTTAAAGAAAATTAAAACTTCATTGAGAACCAAGAAACTACAGCCTTAACGAGCACATTCATAAAATCATTCTCTCAATCAGCAATTTCATCTCCATCACCACTATCAAGAACAGCAAAAAACATCCCTTTTCTCTAGTGAGAAAAATCTAATTCGGCTTGTTCTCAGTTTTATGAACAAATTGTGGCAGTTATTCTGTATCTTGTAGCTTTTGAATATTCCTCTGCCAGAGGTATGCTATGAAGATTACTATAGCTTAGTACAAAGTTTGAACACTAACATTTCGTTTGAATGTGTTCATTTCTCACCAAAATTAAGTGAGGTTGTTGGCCTAACTAGCTTTCATTGTTTTCCAGAAGAATAGAAAGATACACCAAATTTCACACAAGGGAGAGAACAAGAAATTAAAGAAATGCAACAGTGTAGTAGTATTAAGTAAAATTTTACCATAAATAAATGCTTTTAATAAATTCATCATAAACAGTGAAAAGTGATAGAATTGGTAACTCAACATAAGATTATTTAGGAATTAAGAGCTGATACAAAATGTTCAAACTTCAAATTGAAACCCTGGAAATTGAAAACACGCTTAAGCACATTCAACAAAAACAAAGAAAACCAAAAAGGAATTAAGCTAAAAAGAAAGAACAGAAAGAGAAAGTGAAAACTTACAAAAATGTGAGTAAGAAAGAAAGGAATTAATTTGGAACAAAAAATCCCATTTACTATCTGCCTGAGTTGAACACAAACGAACAGCAACAGCAACAGCAACCCACATAACAAATAAAGGAGATAACTTTGAATAAACAGTCTAGTTTTCTTTATTATTTTTATGGCAGAATTTTTTTTTTTAAAAAAAAGGAAAAAATTAGTAGTTTTGATTTTTGTGCACCAAAAATAATTAATACCCGTAAAGAAGAAGAAGAAGAAGAAGTGAAGGAGGGTGGTTTACAGTTAGAGAGAGAAAGACAAGTGAATACGTACGGCCAACCAACTGTCTTTCCCTCCCAAATTTGACTCTCTGCTCCAATTATTTATTAATAATCCACGTTATTTCTCTGTTCGAAATTGGACTGTATTTGGAGTTGCTTTCTGCAATTCCGAAAGCAGTTTCCAGGCAAAACAAGATTCGATAGTGACGTATTATTCTTGTTAAAAGGCCCCAAACCATGCTAGATTGCTTCCAATTACATAGACCAGGACTCAAAACTTGAAATCCTTAAACTATTAAGACTTTTAAAACTAAGATGAGTTTCTTTGTTGCAAGACAGCTATGTAAATTAGAAATAGTTTTAAATAATTGATTAGGGTGAGGTTAGATTGATTAAATTTGAATTGAGTAATGAAAAATGAAGCTAAGAGAGAGACTCTCTGTCATGTCCCCATTGATCATTTATGGCATTTTATTGCAGAGAGAGGGATGGTTCTTGCTCTTCTTTCTTCATTTAATATTGAGTTGATAAGTCGATGGTCCAATATAGTCCATTGGATGCTTCATACATTATCATAACCGCTGGCATTTCACACATTTAACGAATCAAACTACAAAAATTCAATTCATATTAGAAATTTTCAAATATATATATATATATATATATATATATATATATGTGTGTGTGTTCGTAGGATCTGTCAACTTCTCAGCCTATTCATGGCACTAGAGGGGCCTACTTTAATTAGCACTGTTATCGTAGTTAGTTGTCACTGTATATCTCCGCTTGATTGTGACTAAACAGAGGACAAAATTTGTCTTAAAGTCAATATTTAATACTTGTAGGAAAAAAAAAAAAAGAAGGAAATTAAAACCGCAATTTATGTAAATAAAAATATATAATATTCTAAAATAAGAGAATGCATTATAGCATAAATTCCATTAAAAAAAAAAAAATACAAAAAGCACTACAAAAAAAATGTATACTTCATAAAAAAAGAAAAGGTAGTTTTGTTTTTATTTTACAAAAATTGAGTTAATTATCAAATTTTCAAATATTAAATATTGTCCATCTCGGGAGTAGAGGTGAGCAAAATACAGTTTGTTTTAAAACCGAACCGAACTAAAAACCAAATATTGAAAAATATAAAAATTAAAACTAAATCAATATATATCCGGTTTAAGTTGAATGGAACCGAACCAGTTTGGTTTGGTTTTAGTTCGGTTCGGTTTCAAACCAAGATTTTCAAATTTTCAAATTTAAATAAATTACCATTATTATTATTATTAATTATATATAAATTATTATAAAAAATGGCCTATATTACATATATATTATTAAAATATCATAAATATAAATTTTATAATAATATAAATATATATTATATCAAATAAAATAAAATGTATTTTATACATATATATAAATAATTTTTAAATATTTATAATTAGTTCGATTCGGTGTGGTTTTTGTCCTACTTTTCTATCAAAAACCAAAACCAAACCGAAATCTAAACTATCACATTTTTAAAAACCAAATCCAAACCAAACCAAACTTTGGTTCGGTTTTTCTACTCAGTTCGGTTCGGTTTTAGAGTTACGGTTTGGTTTTGCTCACCCCTACTCGGGAGCCGGGTTCGAATTATGTCAAAAATATTGTCCAAAAGTAGTCGGATGGGTAACCTTAACTAAAACATTAACACTCTTTAATTAAGTTTGATTAATTTAAATTAAGAAATCAACAATATGAATTAATTTTCAAACATATGATTCCGGTCAAACGGGGATGATAACATTAGCGTAACAACTAACTACGAGCAATAGTAGCTCTGACTTCCAATTCCCCCAAACCAATCAAATTAATTAGGAATAATTAATTTTATTTTCTTTCTAATTACGATTCATATATTATGATTATTAACTAGTATGGGTTTAAACGTATATGCACAGACGATCAACTGTTGATAATATTTTATTAATTTACAATAAGAGTCAAATTCCATTTTATAGTTTACTATAAAATAACTCAAGTCATATTTTCGAATTCCAATTTACATAATTAAATCTCAAAATTTATTCTTATTGATCTATAGTAAATTTGAGAAAAAAAAAGTCAGTTATTTCTGAAGGAGACTTTTTAATTTTCAATTGAAGGAGACTTTTTTAATTAATTATGGAAAAAAAATGTTTTACTAATTAATCCGACAAGTATTGGTGGATTAAGAAGACCAAATATATATGAAAATTATGAAGCTAATAGCCGCCTATCATATGTCAGTTTTTTTTTTTTTTTTTTTAATGGAATTTGCACCCATCATATATATGTAAGATTTGAGATTATAGAAATTAAAATATTAATTGATGATATATTTATATTATAAAGTACACCTAGCTAGTAAAGATTTTATTAGACTATGCAATAAAGAAATATTACCAGACTTCATTTTTCATTTATTTATTTTCCTTAAAAAGTGATCATTAACTTTGGGCTGGCCACTTGCTTTTATTTTCACCTTAATTATTTAACTATTACCAAACTAATAAATAGGCTAAGCTAGGGTTTAGCAATATAATAGGGTGGCAAAATTCGATGGTTCTGATTTTCCAACATGCAATTAATTAAGTGAATATATCTAATTAAGTGGTCTAAATAAAAATAAATATAAGTATATGAATCAAATTGAAATGTTCTCTTGAAATTTCGTTTTAAGACAAAATTGTTTTGCTGAAATTAAGAAAAAACCATTTCAACATTAATTATTGCTTCAATCTATAATCTCCTTCTAGAGTTTAATCAAAGATTACGCTATATATTACTCCATCCGGTTTCAAATATTAGTCACTTTAAAATTTTTACTTTGGTGGTTTTTTTATATGTCATCTTAGATTACCAATGCGTTTTTTTGCAATATTTTCTTATATTTACACTTATTAAAAGTATGAGAGAAGTTCAGTATTTAATATAAATAAGTTTCAATAATTAAGAAAGAAGAGAATTTTAACATAAAAAGTAGAACTTTAGTACAAAATTATTAAGTGTAGATTAGTCGTTTTAATAACACAATTAATAATTTATTGGTTTGATGAATAACCTTAAACGACAAATATTCAAAACCGGAGGGAGTATCAAGAAATTATAAATCTACAGAAAATTAATTTATGAGAAAATAATTGATCAGAATTAATTGCAAATGTTGGTTTAAAAAAAAAAAAAAAGAAATTAAAAAAATGGTATATAAAGAGGATTAGTTGGGGAATGAAAGTTAGTTGGGGGGTAGACATACATGAAGGTTTGGACGCTTCCCAATTCACACTCTTACGACTGGTAGTTGAACTTGTGCATCTCACGTGCGGTTCTATTTTTCTTAATTTTCTTTCATATATTATTTTTTTAGTATAGTATTTTTATTATTATTAAGGGTGCTGGTTTCAACGATACTCGAACCCTATATTTTTCAGTTGCGAGGAAGTACCTTTACCACCGTATTATGGTTAAATAAGTTTTCTCATATATTATTAATTATCTTCAACTGGCCTTTTATTTTATAATTTATTATCTTTTTCCAAAATTTTGCTTGGGGGAATCAATTAACTTTGAAAATTGTAGTAAAAACTTTTTTTTTATAAAGAGTTGACATATCCCAAGCACCTAGAAAACCCCATGTTATTTATTGTATCAATACTTCCTCCATTTATTTATTTATTTATTTTATTAATACAATAAAATTATTAATTTATTCACTTTGCATGGTATTTTATGTTATTTATAAAATTTTAACATTTTTTTTTTGAATTTGTCCTTATTTACACTCACAACCTACACCATATTGATGAACAACATCCATTGGATTGCATGTAAAATCTTTAGCACTAGATTTGATTTTGTATATCTTTGTAAGGCCAACTCCAAATGTTTATTATTAGCCCAAAAATCTTTTAGAGAGAGAGAGAGAGAGAGAGAGAGAGAATGACTCAAAGAAAATCTTGAATGGATGTGCAAAATCAGAGATAAAGACAGAAGAATAAAAACCTGAGGTGGGTTTGATATGATGAAGTGAGTTGTGGTTCTTCTTGTTGTTGTTGTTGTGGTTGATGTTGTTGGGTGTTGAAATAGCAGAACAGGGAATCCATCCCATCCCCTAAGCTTGATTTGCCCTCTCAACAGTTAAGCTTGATTTGCCCTCTCAACAGTTTCCAAAAACTGAAGCAGCTATTCTAAAATAGGCATGGAAGATTGAATGGATATATGATTCAAGTGAAAGAGAGAGAAGAACAAGTTAACGTGTTTATCAACCTTTTCTTTTTCTCTTTTCCCCCCTCTCTCTCTCTCTCTTTAAATGTGCAAACATTCAATTTAGAGTTTGATTCTATGTAGATAATTTTAATTAGAAAGGGTAAACCTTAAAAAAAAAAACTCTGTGGTTTACTTCATTATAAAATAAATCTTTATAAAATAAGTACTATCTTCTCTTTATATATATATATATATATAAAAGAAGACATGTAGGTCCATTCGTTATCAAGAAGAGGATTATTGACAAATTGGTTGAAATTGATGAGGTAGCAAGAAAATGTCCCGGTTCAACATTTTTTATTTTTTTAAATCTATTTAAAATATAATATAATATATAATATAGGGGAAAAAATCCTATAGTTTCAATTTTTTTTTTATAAGTAAAGGAGCATGATTTTCTTATTGCACAAAAAAAAAAAAAAAAAAAAAAGGAAAAAAAAAAGAAAAAATTGGTTTGAACTATTAGTGAATAAATGAAAATTTAGTACCTCCATAAAAAATGATGTCATAGATAAGGATGACAATATCCAAATTATTAAGTTAACCAAATGTTGTAACCTTAATTGCATAGGTATATATAATAAGGGTATTTTTAATAATTTATCACTTAATTAATAATTAGACATTGAAAAATGCTTATATTGTTGGACATCTAAAATATAAGTTTTGCCTATCAAAATTAGACAGAAGGAGTATTTCTATTTTGGATGTCCAATAAGATAGATTTTTTTCAATGTCTAATTATTAATTAAGTAATAAATTGTCAAAAATACCTTTATTACATATACCTAGGTAATTAAAGTGATAGTATTTACTTTACTTAATCATTTGGTATATTGAGAGTCTTTTAATAAAAATATAATTTATTAACTAATTTTCTTTATTAATTACCTATCAAAGTTGGATGGAGGAAGCATATGAGATTTGTCAACTTCTCAACCTAATGGCAATTTCCAGGGACTACTTTAATTAGCACTCTTACCTACTTTAATTATTTCAATCTCTCATCTTTTTCAACACCATTAAAATTTTGTCATTAAAGAATATTTTTTTTTCTTCGTTTGTGAACTCTTTGTATTTTAGCCTATTTTTCTTTCTTGTATTCTTTCATCTTTCAAAATTCAAGGACTAACCACTTGCTTACAAATAAAAACGACGAATAGATTCATAAGTTCATTGTGACTAAATTCATCCCAAAGCAAATATTTCTATATAATAGAAAAGTCAACATCTTGCTTAACTACAATCAAGGAGACAAATTTGGTACCGGAAAAGTCAACATTTATGCCAAAACTTAAATGGTAACGTGAATTTCATTGACAACAAATGTAATTACGATTCTTAAACTTTTAATAAAACTCACATTTGTTCTAAAACTAATTAATAAATTTGGGATTAAAAGGCTTTTTTTTTTTTTTAATGTCACTCTATTCACATAATGTGGCGTGTCTTGTACATAAATTACTAATATTATGTAATTTTTGTTAAGTTTATAAAAATGCAGTATAATATGTAAACAATTTTGTATGGAATATGGGATGATAAATTTGGTATTGAATGCAATAAAAAATATTACCCAAAACATCATTATTTATTTATTCATTTTCATTTATAGACGTCTAGTATTTTTTTTTAAAAATTTATTTATTGTTGGTTTTTGGTCCGCCCATGACATTTTGGAATGGCAGGGACTAAACTGTAATTATGTGTAAATTACAGGGACCAAATGTGTAATTTGGTCTGACCCTATACATAGATGGAAGTTGGGATTTCCACTATAAATAGAGAAGAATTTTTTATATTTCCTAACGTAGAGAGAATCGTAGAGATTCCCTTCTAAATCCGGGGAAAACGTCCCTACCGATAAAACACGAATTACTTCTTCGTTCTTCGGAAGAATTACGGATATAGCCCGTACTCAGTGTATTCATACACTCGTAGGAAAGGCAACCAGAATGATCCGGTTTCTCGCGTAGGTCAGATCCATTCCATAAACGAGTTTCCGCTGCATATAAACTGTAAGTCTGTTTATTTATTCTGTTTATGGTAACTATACATTCGTTGTATATTATGGAATTCTGACTTCATTGGTATCAGAGCCGAAAGGTTTATAGATTGATGTGTTCGAATCTAGTTTTCTAGTCTTCCATGAATAATTGATGTGTTCATATCTTAGTTTATGGAAATCCGTGAATAAGAATACGTTTCTTTATTCGTTTGAATGCGTATTTATTCGTTTAAATACATATTTGTTCGTTTTGATACGGATTTATATTGAAATCCGCATCAAAATGATTCCGTAAACATTGAAATCTGATATTCCATCGAAAGAATATGTTTCTGTTCATTTTGAATTCGTTTTTGTTCGTTTTGATACGGATTTGCATTGTTATCCGTGTCAAAACGATACCGTATTAGATCCAACAGTACAAAGTGTAAAACATTTTTATCGGAACTTCGAAAATCTGATCACACCATTGAAATCAGCACGAAAAATCGAGTCGGAATGTCAAATTTCGCGGCCAACGGAGGCCCGGAAGGCCTCGCGTGGACATCACGCGCCACCACCGCGAGTGGAGTTTGTTTCCAAACGATTGGGAGAAGTTAAGGTTCAGGGACATGTGGCGCAACCGGATTGGATGATTTTCTGACGGTTGAAAAGTCCAACCAATCACGTGACGACACGTGTCCAAGTCAACTGCTTCTGAAACGGTCAACTGCCACATGTCAGACACGTGGACCAATAGTATGTCGCCACGTGTGGAAACATTTGTGATTGTGCCACGTCATCTGCCACATCATCACTGTGGTCCAATAGGATGATGACACGTATCAAGGCAGTGCCACATCATCATGTCATGTCGTCATCCACGTCATCCGTTGACCCAATCAAGTGATGACACGTGGCAGATGTGCCATGTCAGCACGAATCACAAGTTGCCACGTGTCACATGAGTCAGCAGAACCCTTGGAGCACGTGGGTGCGCGTGGAGGCGTGTGGAGCAGATCGTGGCGGCATTTCTAGGTCCAAATTTTGTCAAATTTTTTCCAGAATTAAAATTTACATTTTTCTTGAATTTTTGGTATATTTTGATGAATTTTTGGAATTCATTTAATATTTTAAACTAAATTTACTAGTATTTATTGTGTATAGATGCTTAATTTATGTTTAATAAATTCAAGAAAATTCAGTATATTTATGTGTATTGATATACTGAATTTTGGTTGATCATAACAAGTTTTTGTTATTTCCATATGTGTTATAGAAATTGCAATTTTCGTAAAAACGACGAAAATAATCCAGTCTCAGGAGGAGGCAAGGACTCTATAAAAACTTGTAAATAAGCTTTTCTCTAAATAGTATCCTCTGTTAGAAAAAGAGGATATTGTTGGAGTTATGGAGCGGTTTAATGCGTTAAATCGTGAAATCCAAGAGCTTGTCTAGAAAGGAGGATTTTCCTCTGGAATTGATCAATTAAAAATATTAAAGTTTGCGAAAAAGGCTTTTCGTGAAAAGCACTTTAAGAAAATTCTGTTTGTGACGAACTGGTGAACTCTATTGAAGGATTAGTTTCTGAACAGGATTATGGATCCCAACGCAAAGTATTTGTGTTGAACTTGGCTAAAACAGGAGCTAAATTATCTTATAATCCTAAAACCATATTACTTAGAAGTAACAAGTTGGTTCGTTGCCCATGTCTGGATGCTGTTATCAAGGGTGTTGAGAACATGCCTATGGATCTCTACTATAAGTTCGTAGAGATGATCCCAGTCACCTTAAAAGAATTTGCGATAGTTCAACTCGATGAAAACGAAGATTGAGATGTTCATTTTTCACTTTTTCTCTTGCTGATTTCGTTTTTCAATTTTGTATTGAAAGGCTTTGTGCTAAAAATTTTTATTGTGGTGGTAAGTTTGACTAAATGTTGGATATTTTTATGGTATTATAAAATGTTTATTTGTTAAACATTCCTGTATTGGTTATTTGTTTTAGTAACTTTTAATTTATTTATTTTGAGATTATAACTAAGTGTTATATTATTCATTAGTTTTATACTCAAGAGAAGTATAAATGTTAAATAAATTAAAATATAATCTAAAACAAAACTAAATATATATTTATTATTGGAAATTTAAACCTAATTTGGTGCTTGTATTAGCCTATGTAAATGGTGACTCAATACATTGCGCATGGATGTTCGATTTTACGTGAACCAAACACTATTTTTAGTTTTGAATGATCTTATAATAAATGTGGTGTATCGCTTACTTATTAGTGCTACTTTGCCTTTAGCGGTTTTTCATTTGCTGCTTCAAAAGCAATAGTTGCTTAACTAAAAAAGGACCTTCGTTTGAACGGTGACAATTATGAAGTTTGGGCTATGAAAGTCTAATACGTAATTGAAGAGCAAAAGGCTCTGGATACTCTGGAGAGAATTATGGTTCCTCCTGAAGAGGGTAACACCGTTCAAGCAAGGAGGTACATTGAGGCTTATCAAGCTTGGAAGAGGAAGAACTCATCTGCCCACATCACCATGCTTAGTGCGATGAATGATTATTAAGTGAAGCAAATGTTGTCACTTTAATTGCATAGGTATATATAATAAGGGTATTTTTAACAATTTATCACTTAATTAATAATTAGACATTGAAAAATGCTTATATTGTTGGACACCTAAAATATAAATTTTGCCTATCAAAATTAGACAGAAGGAGTATTTCTATTTTGGATGTCCAACAATATAGACTTTTTTCAATATCTAATTATTAATTAAGTGATAAATTGTCAAAAACACCTTTGTTGCATATACCTAGGCAATTAAAGTGATAGCATTTACTTTACTTAATCATTTGGTATATTGAGAGTTTTTTAATAAAAATATAATTTATTAACTAATTTTCTTTATTGATTACCTATGGACGAAGCATATGGGATTTGTCAACTTCTCAACCTAATGGCAATTTCCAGGGACTACCTTAATTAGCACTCTTACCATAGTTATTTCAATCTCTCATCTTTTTCAACACCATTAAAATTTTGTCATTAAAGAATATTTTTTTTCTTCATTTGTGAACTCTTTGTATTTTAGCCTATTTTTCTTTCTTGTATTCTTTCATTTTTCAAAATTCAAGGACTAACCACTTGCTTACAAATCAAAACGACGAATAGATTCATAAGTTCATTGTGACTAAATGTTTCTATATAATAGAAAAGTCAACATCTTGCTTAACTACAATCAAGGAGACAAATTTGGTAATGGAAAAGTCAACATTTATGCCAAAACTTAAATGGTAACGTGAATTTCATTGACAACAAATGTAATTACGATTCTTAAACTTTTAATAAACTTTTAATAAATTTGGGATTAAAAGGCTTTTTTTTTTTTTTTTTTAATGTCACTCTATTCACATAATGTGGCGTGTCTTGTGCATAAATTGCTAATATTATGTAATTTTTGTTGAATTTATAAAAATACAGTATAATATGTAAACAATTTTGTATGGAATATGGGATGATAAATTTAGTATTGAATGCAATAAAAATATATTGCCCAAAACATCATTATTTATTTATTCATATTCATTTATAGATGTCTAGTATTTTTTTTTTTAATTTATTTATAAAGTAAATAAATAAAAATTCAATATTATGAGAAATAAATGTTCCATTTTTATAGTTGAAGAGTAATTTTGGTTTTGCTATTGATATTGTATACGTATGTTTTTTTAAGTAAAAAAAAAAATAGAGTTGATTAATTTAAATTAAGTTGGTATAAGAAATCAACAATATAATTAATATTTCAAACATATGATTCCCGGTCAAACGAGGATGATAACATTACCTTACCAAATAATTACTAGAAGCATCAACTACAAGCAATAGTAGCACACTTTCAATTCCCCTAACCCAATCAAATTTGTTACTAACAAGAATAATTATTTATAGGTTATTTTATTTTTTTCTAATTAAGTATTTATACCCTCTTCGTCCCAAAAAAAAAAAAAAAAAAAAAGTCCATATTTATGTTTTAGTGTATTCCAAAACATAGTTCAATTGTTCCTTTAGACTATCTATAGTCAAATTTTTAGTTTATTTTTCCTTAATTTGCAACGAAATAATTAAGATATTTGTGAAAGAAATGGGATGATCCATATTTATAGGCCATAAATATCTGTCCTAGCAGTTTTAATTAAAAAGGATCTAATCAAGTTGTAATTATATTCTTCGTTTAAATAATATACTCATCCACCCTGACAGTGACAACAAAATAATTTATTTGATTTACAGAATCTCGAGGTCCGACAGTGACAACAAAATAATTTATTTGATTCGCAGAATCTCGAGGTCCAACCTTTTTTGAAAAACTGACATGTAAATAACATAAGTATTGGAAAAATAAAAAACACTTATATATCAATTTTTCGATGGAAAGGTCCACATGGACCGGATCCATTGTATAATTTCCCATAACGTACGGCTCTATATTTTTTTTTCTTTATATATTATATTTTTAGTATTCTTATTTTAATTAAATCTTCCAATTAGGAAGAGATGCCTTTAGCAATAGGTTATGGCTGAAGCGAGACAATAAAATCAGGAAAATTTCCGGCCAATCTTGGCACTGCTACTGAACTTACCAACTAATTACTAGAAGCATCAACTACAAGCAATAGTAGCTCACTTTCAATTCCCCTAACCCAATCAAATTAGTTACTAATAAGAATAATTAATTATATGTTATTTTATTTTCTTTCTAATTAAGTATTTATACCCTCCTCGTCCCAAAAAAAAAAAAAAAGTCCATATTTATGTTTTAGTGTATTCCAAAACATAGTTCAATTGTTCCTTTAGACTATATATAGTCAAATTATTAGTTTATTTAATGTATATTGATATTTAAATAATGTATAAAACAATATTAAATTTTATTTGGAATTGTCAGTTGACGATAATATCAAGTTTAACTTAAGGAGGGTTAAACAAGAAATCTAATGTGTAAAAACTGTTAACGAGTAGAATAATTGGATTATTTTTAATTAAAAAAAAAAACTATTTCAACACCTTCTAGAGTTTAATTAAAGATTACATTGTATATTAACAAGAAATTATAAATCTAAAGAAAATTAATGTATGAGAAAACAGTTGATCAAAATTAATTGCAAACGTTGGTTTTAAATAAAAAAAAAAAAGAAAAAAAGAAAAAATGGTATAAAGAGGATTGGTTGGGGAATGAAAGTTAGTTGGGGGGTAGATATGAAGGCTTGGACGGTTCCCACTTCACACTCTACGGCTGGTAGTTGAACTTGTGCATCTCACGTGCGGCTCCATTATTTTTTTTTCTTTATATATTATTATTATTTTTAGTATTCTTATTTTAATTAAGGGTGTAGTACTCTAAATCTTCCAATTAGGAAGAGACGCCTTTACCAACAAGTTATCTCCGAAGCGAGACAATTATAATATTTGTCCTTATATTGGATTTTATAATTGTTAATTTTGAATTCTGTTTCTGAGGCGTCTTTTTGTTGTATGTAAGAATAGAATCCTTTATACAAAATATATATATATATATATATATATATATATATATAGAGAGAGAGAGAGAGAGAGAGAGAGAGAGAGAGAGAGAGAGAGAATCCTAGTGAATAAAACAGCCAAAAGATCCTCCCAAATTATAACCACTCTTGCCACTCCAATTTAAAAAAATTGCTTATTTGTAGGCGTGGGCAAAATGCGATTCGGATTAAAAACTAAATTAGAACCAAATCGAACTGCAAAACCAAACATTAGGAATTATAAAAACCAAAATCAAACTAATATACATTTAGTTTGGGTTGAACCGAACCGAACCAATTCGGTTCTGGTTGGGTTCCAAACCAAAATTTCCAAATTTTAAAATTTAAATAAATTATCATTATTATTGTTATTAATTATATGTAAACTATTGTAAAAAATAGTCTATATTACATAAATATTATTAAAATCTCATAAATATAAATTTTATAATAATATAAATATATATTATATCAAACAAAATTTATTTTATACATATATATAAATAATTTTTAAATATTTATAATTAGATCAGTTCGGTTCAGTTTTAAAACTAAACCAAACTGAAAGCTAAACTATCATATTTTTAAAAACCAAAACCAAATCAAACTAACTTTGGTTCGGTTTAATTCGGTTTTTTCTTCTCGGTTTAGTTTGGTTTTCGAGTTGCGGTTTGGTTTTGCTCACCCTACTTATTTGAAATCCAATAAATTCTATTTCTTTTTTTTTTAATCATTTTGTTGCATTATTATGTATTTGAATTAATTTTATGGATCAAAATTGTTTCATATATGAAAGTAAAAAGTAAATTGCTTTGTATATATATATATAAAATTAATGAAACATGCAGTGGTAAATTCAGAGGTCAAAATGGTAGAATTATGGTGGGTTGGATTTATTGTATATCAGGTGGAGTCCTTCCTAAATTTCAACTTAAAATCTGCCATGTAAACATGTGACTCAGCGACAGTACATGTAGAATGTCAAATTCAAATAGCTTAAGAATATTTTCATATTATTTGTCAATGGTCGGTGGTATTTAGGGGTGAGCAAAACTAAACTGTAACCCAAAAATCAAACGAACTGAGCAGAAAAACCAAACTGAACCGAGTCAAAGTTAGTTTGGTTTGGTTTTAATTTTAAAAAATATGATAGTTTGGTTTTCGATTTAGTTTTGGTTTTTGATGGAAAAACCGAATAAAACTAAACCGAACCGAGCTAATTATAAATATTTAAAAATTATTTATATATATGTATAAAAATAAAATAATATAATATATATTTATATTATTATTAAATTTATATTTATGAGATTTTAACATTATATATGTAATATAAACCAATTTTTTACAATAATTTATACATACTAATAATAATAATAATAATTTATTTAAATTTTAAAATTTTGAAATTTTGGTTTGGAACCGAAACCGAAGGCATATTTGTTTAGTTTTGGTTTTTATAATTTTTAATATTTGATTTTTTGTTCAGTTTGGTTTTTGAACCAAACCGCATTTTGCTCATCTCTAATGGTATTAGGAATCAAACCAAAGATTTGACAAACGACTTATAGGAAATAAATACAACATCACGGGGTTTAGAAGATTCTGCCATGAGAGTTGCATGTGAAGAAAATAGAAAGATGAGAGTCAAAGAGTTGAAGATGCATCCATTCATAGACAAAAGTTGCTTAAATTATTTATTTAATTTATTGCCTCCGACTTTAAGATATACAAAAAGATTTTCAAACATAAAAATTTTTACAACTGTTTTTAAAATTTTATTTAATATGCATTAAACTACTAGTTACCATAAAAAGTTAGTTATACACACAAAGTTTGGTTAAACGGTATTCAGTTTTATTTATATTTAAATTGACATTTTTAATAATTCAAAAAATATTTTTTTTATGTTAGAATTGTTATTAAAAAAAAAATAATTGAGAACTTTTAAATTTTTAAGTGTAAATTAAATTAGTAATACAATTTTAATTGAGTTCAATATCATAGCTAATTTTTTTAATAATCAGTTTTAATTTGTGTCATCATAATTAGTTTTAGATCTCAGTATAATAAACTAAAATATCCATTCAAATGTCTCTTTCGTTGCAATTTATCCCAGTCCAACAAATGAAGTTGTTGCCAACATTGAATAACAAGTAGTCACTGTGGAAACTTCCATGTACTCATCCATTGTTGGAATATGGTTTCCCACACTCCACTTGGCTTCAATTAGTTAGTGTCGAATTACCCTCTTCATCTACCACACATCAATAAAATTTAACAAAATTAAATTTCGTATATCTATCAAGTTAAAAAAAAAAAAAAAAAAGAGTTGCTCAAGTCCGAACTATTAACCTTTAAATATAAGAGACTCAGAGATTATATTGTGGAACTATTTAATGTAAAATTTAGCTGATAAGTAAGGTCCAATAATTGCTTTAAATTGTTATTTAACACGACGAAAGGTCTAATTCATTTAAGTCCAAAAAGACCTTTGAGATAGAACTAGGGTTTGTGGAATTTTCTCCTAATATGTGGAGAGGCATCTCATTGAATTTATATGACTTGTGTACAAGGGCATAATTACAATTGTAGTCCTATACAGTTTATGACATTGCAATTATATACAATTGATATAAAATATATACACTCTATCACTCTCCCGCAAGTTGAGCTGGGGTGGAAACCACAGCCAACTTGTCCCTCAAGATTATAAACCAATGCCGTGAGAGAGGTTTGGTAAGAATATCCGTTACTTGATCATCAATAGAGATGTAACGAACAGTCAACTGCTTAGATGCGACGCGTTCCAAAACAAAATGGAAGTCAAGCTCCAAGTGTTTGGTGCGGTGATAAAAAATCAGGTTGGTAGTAAAGTAGGTGGCACTGAGATTATCACACCAAAGTGTAGGAGCACGCTCCATTGGAAAACCAATCTCAACAAGAAGCATACCCAGCCATGATAACTCAGATGTGGTGGTAGCAAGAGCACCATACTCGGCCTCCGTGGAGGAACGGGATATAGTACGTTGTTTACGAGACACCCAAGAGATGAGGTTAGTGCCGTGAAAAATACCAAAACCAGAGGCGGACCGTCGATCATCAACGTCCTCGGCCCAATCAGAATCCGAGAAAGCATGAAGCCGTGTCTGAGACTGAGGTTGAAACCGTAAGCCAAAGGAGGTCGTAGCCTTTAAATAACGTAAGATCCGTTTCAACATCTGTGAGTGTAAGGTGGTGGGCGCTTGCATGTACTGGGCGACCTTATGCACAACAAAAGCAATATCAGGATGTGTAATGGTCAAATACTGCAAACCACCCACTAGGCTTCTGTAAGCCGTAACATCAGGGAAAGAGAACCCATAGTAGATAAGTGATCAGATGAACTAGCCGGAGTGTCAACCGGTTTAGAATCCAACATACGAGCCTTGGACAGAAGATCCATAATATACTTCTTTTGGGCCAAGAATAAAGCCCCATCCTGCCGCAACAATTCAATGCCTAAGGAGTACTGTGCTGGCCCTAAATTTTTAATTGCAAACTTGGTTTGGAGATAAGAAAACAAAGCAGATACACGACTCGAATTATTACCCAAAATCAACAGATCATCAACATAGATTAAGCAGAACAACACATGGGTGCCCTTACACAGGTAATAAAGTGAAACATCTGCTCTAGAACACTCAAAACCGTAGGCCACAAGGGATTGAGTAAGACGTCGATGCCATATCCGAGGAGACTGCTTGAGGCTATACAGTGACTTTCGAAGCTGACAGACATGAGAAGGCAGAGACTTATCCACAAATCCTAGCTGCTGGATCATGTACACAGGCTCATCTAGATCTCCATGTAGAAAAACATTAGAGGCATACAAGTGCAAGATAGACCAAGCAAAAGAAACAGAAAGGGACAACAGTAACCGAATTGTTGTTGGCTTTACCACAGGACTAAAAGTGTCATGGAAGTTCATACTAGGACACTGGTGAAAGCCTTTGGCCACCAAACACACCTTATAGCACTCAATCAACCTATCAGGCTTAAGTTTAGTCTTGAAGACCACTTACATGTAATTACATTCTGAGCAGAGGACGTTGGAACCAATTCCCAAGCACCGTTTCACTGTTCTACCATAGCCATGCGGCAAACTGCGCCAAAGCAGGTTGGAGCAGGTGGAAGGACCAAAGTGTGAAATAATTTCAGTAGAGGCGGCAGTTTTCCAGTTTGTTGCCTAGTAACCATTTGATGAACCGGTGGGGCTATGGGAACCCCAGGCAAAGAGGAAGGTACTGTGGATCATTATGCACAGCTCCCTGTAAGTCAACGATCAAGGATATGCTAGGGGAAGGGTTACAGTTTGGAGAGGTGGGAGTATGAGAGGTAGACCTGGGTGATGGCGGTGTATTTGGGAGTGAGTGGGCTGTAGGAGATCGTTGAGAGGAGGGGGATGGGTCTGGATGTGGGGGCTGTTTGGGAGGCATTTGGAGAGGTATAGGAGCAATTCAGCAAGTGGGCATGTTTTCTGTGGGAGGAGGCGGATCATGGGTAGGAGAACTACATAACACCGAAAATGGGAATACCTGCTCGTTAAAAACAACATGGCATGAGATGAAGAATTTCTTGGACACTAGATCAAAACATCTATAACCCTTATGCATTTTGCTATAACCCAAAAAAATGCATTTGCAGGAGCGAAAGTTGAGTTTATTGGAATAATATGGACGCAGCCATGGATAACATAGACAACCAAACACACGCAATAAGGAATAATCAGGATGACACTGGAACAAATTGTAATATGGTGTAGAAAAATTCAGAACATGTGAAGGCATCCTATTAATCAAGTAAACAACAGTATCAAAGGCATACATCCAAAAATTCATGGGTAATTTAGAACAATTCAACAAAGACAGACCCGTTTCTACAACATGACGATGTTTTCTTTCCGCTGCCCCATTTTGTTCAGGGGTATAAGGACATGACATCCTATGCTGAATACCATTTTCGGCTAAATATGACTTCATAGCAACGAATTCTCTCTCGCCGCCGCCCTCTCCCCCCCCCCCCCCCCCCCCCCCCCCCCTCTTCAAACCATCATAATGGAACACTTTAATGGGACGGCCAAAAAATTTCTGAAAAGATTAAATCGTGGGTTTTTAACATTTGTCTAGCTGTTTCAGGAGCAGAAATGACAATGGTAGTAAGTTCACCAAAGTTGAAGATACATAACAGGTCCATACTTGTTAGATAAGTCTCTCATGCGATGATGGGGCAGAGAGCAAAATAAATGGTGCATACTCCCTATTAGAGGTAGCTTCCATGGCCTTGGATGTAGATTTTTGGTTGAATTCGTCCTCCTTAATATTCTAATTCAAAGAAGATGAAGAGTAGGAAAGTGAAATGGATTGAGAAATCCATCAGGAGAATTGAAAAGTAACTCAAAACTTTTTGGTTGATTAGGAATATTGCATTTCATGTGGTTTTAGGGATCGAGATAGGTCAGAATATTTTAAGTTTCCTATTTCCATAATTTATGAGTTTTGTTTTGTAATTGCATGTGTAAAACCATTATAATTGCTTTTTGTAGTGATCGGCCACATGTTGCTGAAATTTCTCTATCATCACGTGGAGATTTTAGATTGCTCAACGTTTGGGATGAAACAATTCTTATCAATCAATTCATCTTTTAGTGTCTGTAGTTTTAAAATTGTTATTTTGGTAACCGTTCTATACGAAATCATATTCAATTTGATCATTGTTGATCCTTTGCCTTTCAGCTTTAACTCATCTAGATGACGAAAAGTTAATTATCATTCAATTAGATATGGTTTCGTGTAAGATAAAGGAACTAAAATGACAATTTTATGACAGAGACTAAATGAACAATACGACCATAGAATAGGAACCAAAAAGTTGATCTTATATATATATTCTTTCTTTTTCTTTTCCGACCATGATGCGTTTAAGCTTTTTAGTTTATTAATTCTATAAAAATTAAATAGTTTTAGAAATCAATGATGCAGAGAATCTTGCCTAAAACTAAGGACAAGAATTGAAACATGTATATTGGAAATTCTTATATTTTTTTGTGGTTTATAAATCAACTAGTTGAGGTTTTTGTAGGTAGTCATTATAGTAGAATTTTTTAATTGTTATGTAGAAACTTGACATGAAAAACCATGCAAGAAAAATGGTTCATTAACAATGAGATCCAAAATTTGACCATATCTGCAACATTGAGCTTAACATGGCACTGTTTTTCAAAATAGTCATATTTGATTTTTTTTTTTTTTAAATAGCCAGAGGTTAATTTTTTTATCCTTATCTCATTATCTAATGAGCTTTTAGCTTTGAAATGATAATTAATGTTCCATATCGAGGTAACTTGTTGTGATGGGGAAATGTGTTTTTTCTATAAATACATACTCTGATGCTAAGTCAAATAACATAATATTTGTTCTCCCAAAAAATCTCACCCTTTTACCCATTGAATGAGAAGCTATATATTTATAGCCTTTAAGGATGAAAGTTACTTGATGAAAAAACACGTTCAAACTTTAATTGATAATTGCCAGAGATGTGGGTTGGTAAGTGTATTATTTGATAGCTGCTTCATAAAATAACGTGATGAATAATGACATGTAAAGGTTGACAACTATGCTAATATTAAGGTTATCTCGATTGTTTCCCACTTTTATCTTTGGATTTACCCGCATATTTTTTATAATATAAGCCAAAATTTTTATTAATAAAACTAAGGGTTATTGAAATACTTTGATTTATGTTTTGTTTTAACTCATACCCTTCATATTTGTCTAAATACATACTTTTTCGAATTCACTTTTGTTGATACGTCTTTTTCGTATTCATTTGTTTTAATACCTTCTTTTGAGCATACTACTACTTTGATTTTTTCTCATGAATTCCTCTACTTTCCTTTTTCCTCTTCTAATTAAAAATTAATTTTATCATTTTTCTCCAAATCCATTTATTTTTTTGTCATTCGACTTTAGAATGTTTTTTTTCCCCTTTATAGTGAGATCCATATCTATATATTTATTTTATTTTTTATTTTATTTCTATCTTCAGTTTTTGTATAAGAAAATGTATAAACAAGGTTTAAACAATGTATAAACAATGTATCAACACAGTATATGATATAAAATGTATATATATTAACAACCAAACATTGATAAGTATTAAATATTTTATTACAAGGTATATTGTTGGTTATTATAAATGTTTGATACATGTACGACTTCATATAATATGATTATATATTTGTGATATTATGATTATACATTTTGTGATACAATTTATTATGCATTCATTATAAATTTATGAATTATAGTTTGTAAATTTCTACCACGGGATACCAATTATCAAACAGCCAAAACCACATGGTATAATTTTGTACTGGTATCCCTTTGATTAATGGAACATTTAATTTATTCTAAATTTTGTAATTTGAAAGCATATTATTTATGGATATAGAAAGAAAAAAAAAAGAAAAAAAAAGTAGTGGCCAGCTATATTTATTGTTAAAAGAGGATATATGTCTATTTCATGAGACATAAGTCAAGGAGTAAGTTTTTGTATTGTTTTTGTAGAGAATGTAGCATTTAAGTTAAAAAAATTAAATTAAGGAAAAAAATAAATTACTCATCATCAATTTTCGTAAATTACATTACTTACTCATTTCTTTTATCAACTTGCAATATATATTAAAAAACAATTCAAATCTCCATGTATACTTTAATTTAAATTGAAATCATGAGAATATTCAATTAGTTTTGATGGTAGTGGATAATATTTAATTATTATCCCAATGCCATTAGTTAAGAATTATAGCCGAGATCCAGAGAGTGTGGTAATGAGTCAGTGTCGTGGCTGAGGGTTCACAAACAACGAATTTCACATTCTCATCTTCAAAACCGCCGATTCTCACTCTCCTATGCTGAGCTTCTCTCTTTTCACTTCTTAATTTCTATGTCTTCAACTCTACTTTCTTCACCAACTGAAAACATGGGAGGTGGAGCTGAACATAAGCATTCACATCAACACCATAACACTACCAGATACAAGCTCAACATTCTTCTGCTTGTTGTTCTCACCAATCTTCTTACTATTTTCATATTCGCCACTCCTAATTTCAACTTCAGTCGCATTAGTCCTTATTTCCCTTCACTGACTTCTCCAAATATCCTTTTGCTTGAACTTAACTTCACTAAACATCAACTTGCTTCGACTCATTTGCTTATTGCTGACTTGTATCAGAAGCTCAACTCCACTAATTTACTCGTCCAATCCCTTCTCATAGAGCTAGTCAACCTGCAGCAGAATGATCAGTCCTTGCCTGAGAGATTCACCAGGCAGCTGCCTACCAATCTCAGGTCTGATGATCCTGAGCTTTTGCTAGCAATGGGAGCTCACAAGCTCCCTCTCGGTCACTCCCCGAGATCAGGGTCTGACGAGGTCTACCCGTCCGTTGGCGCGGGTTGTTTGAGGTATCAAGATGATTTGGCACAATACATGACGTATCAAGTTGGAGAGGAATGTCCTGTGGATGATGTTTTTGCTCAAAAGTTGATGTTGAGAGGGTGTGAGCCTCTCCCTCGCCGTAGATGCCGTCCCAAGTCCCCGGATAACTACGTGGAGCCAAACCCATTACCGGAGAGTCTTTGGGCAACCCCGCCAGAGACCAGCATTGTTTGGGATCCCTATAGTTGTAAAAGCTACAAGTGTTTGATTGAGCGAAAAAATCAACCCGGATACTTTGATTGCAAGGATTGCTTTGATTTGGAAGGAAGAGAGAAGATGAGATGGATGTTTGACAATGGAGGTCTTAGTTATGGAATTGATCAAGTCCTCGGAACAAAACCTCATGGAACTATCCGTATTGGACTTGACATAGGAGGCGGTACGGGCACATTTGCAGCTAGAATGAAAGAAAGGAATGTTACCATTATAACAAGCACAATGAATCAGGATGGCCCATTCAACAGCTTTATTGCTTCAAGGGGACTCATTCCAATTCATGTCAGTGTCTCTCAGAGGCTTCCGTTCTTCGAAAACACACTCAATATAGTTCATTCGATGCACGTATTGAGCAATTGGATTCCGGATGCAATGCTGGAGTTCGCACTCTATGATATATACAGAGTTTTGAGGCCAGGAGGTCTGTTCTGGCTTGATCATTTCTTCTGCCTGGGAATACAGCTGAATGAGACCTATGCCCCGATGTTGGATCAGGTCGGGTTTAGGAAGATAAGGTGGAATGCAGGCATGAAACTCGATCGAGGAATAGAGAAAAATGAGTGGTATTTTTCTGCTCTATTGGAGAAACCAATGACCTGATGATAAGGTACAGATTTTTTTGGTAATTAGATCTTAGTTTTTCTCCCTGAAGTTTGTATAATAATTAGATCTTAATGTTTAACAAATTAATCAAGTGACAGTGGATTGTATTTTGATACCTGGGAGTTTTACAAAGACTTATGAATAAATGCTTAGCATATAAAAAGAAATTTAATATGTGCTTAATCAATGTTTATATGTCCCATTCGGATTCGGACAACAAAATAATTCAAATTACAAGATTAATATCATTTTATCATATGATGTAACTAAAACGACTGAAATTATAGTTTAATATATAACTTAATTAATTAAAATTTCAGGTGAAGGTGAGTCACCAATATCCATACGGTTACCAATTTCAAAGGTAGTGCCACCTCCCACATATTTATCAATTTCTAATTTCAATAATAACATCATCATATTATAAATAATGGAAGAAGTTACATGGGAACATAATTTTAGAGGTGTGTAGTGTATTGCTGATTCGGTTGAGTAACCTAATTGTATGTATACCTAACCATACCCAAAATCCCTCGAAAATAATAATCAAATCGCTAATCTATTAATTTAATATACTTAACTAACCGTATAGTAAAATTTTGATTCGAAGTAGTGATGCTTGTCATGGAAGCAATTGATTCAAAAGTTTAAGCTGATATGTAATATCCAATTATAACTTTTATTATTATTTCTGATACTCCTATGCACGCGAATGTCTCTTGAGCTTGAAGAGTGTATAACACAGGCTCAACCTCTCATCTGTTGAATTTTAATGACCAAATGGAGCTATCACGATATGAACCCTCAATTTGATCTCTAGGTATAAGCGGTTCTGATACCATGTCATGAAACTGTTTGACAAAAAAATTGAAGCTGATAGGTAAGACCCAATTATAGCTTTTATTAGTATATCTGACACTCCTCCGCATACAAATATCCTTTCAACATGAAACGTATATAATATTTGGAAGAAATTCTCCTTCAAATCTAGCTTGAGAATTCGTTGTCAGTTGAAGGTAAAACCTTCAAAATTTCTATTTCTAATATAATATAAAGTAATCAAACGCTATTATATGAATAAAAATTCATTTTATAACTATCAAATTTAATCTACCTATTTAGCTTGAACTGAATAATTATTTATTATTAAACTACTTATGTATCTCAATTCCAATTTAAAAATCCAAACCACATATTTATTTAATTTTTCTGGAGAATCCCAACTTCTGTAAGAATTTCTTAACACATTACTAAATATTTATAAAATATCATTCTCCCCCTATTCCCATGACCACCATTCACATAGTTCTCCTCAGATGCATTTTTTAGAAATTTCTCATATATTCTCTTTATTTTTTTTTCCACACATAAATATCATTTATACTAATTGATCAATAATATTATAATTAATCAACCCAATAAGAATTCAATAATTTATAGAAAATAATCTACTCAAAATCATAAAAATAACAATAACTAAAATTGCTCTAAATAATATTTAAAATCTTGCAAATTTAATTTCATAATTTTTTACTACTGCTCCGTACCTTACCCGCAAAGAACGCTATCTCCACCTTGCACGATGATTGGAAATTTAAAGTTTGACCTATGGACAAACTGACCATACCATCATGTGTGTGACACCCAGCTCTCAAATATTTTTAACCTTTATAATTATCCTAACATCACTCGAGCCACCAACAATTTCCTTAATATCCAAATAGATTCCTCATTGACATCAATATGCAAATTCTATATAGAATATTCTTATATTAATGCATCAGTAAAATTCATATATAATCTGTCTAATACAATATACTTATTTGGCTTGGTTTGATATTAACTTATTATTAAGCTTCCTACGTATCTCAATAAATTCCAATTTGGGAATCAAAGTCACGTAGTTCTCCAAATATTAAATAAACTAATTTCAATCTAGTATTTCTTTAATACATTAATCAACTTCCATGGCATCACTCTACTGAGAATAACTAACAAATTACAAAACTAACAAAAGCAACTAATCACATGCCCACGCATTGCATGGTAAACTTAATCTTTCTAATTATTTCAAGTACAAATTAACTATAAATTAAAATAATCTCATTGTATCAAATTAATCTCAAAGCAATTACCATTTCTCCCATAGAAATTCACCAAATCAAGGAAGAGCAAAATTAGATAAATTAAAACCAACTATTCATCAAGGAAATCCAACATGACACTAAGCCGAATTGGATAGTGAAACTCCTAAACATCTACAAATATCAATTTACACTACAAATATCAATTCACATCAATTAAGTACAAAATTTCCGCACACATGTATATCAAATTTGAAACCCCAGAATTAAGTTTTTGGGGTTCAAAATTGATGGATTTCTTTAAAAATTGAGTGGATTGATTGCATTATACTTAGAGGTGGCCAAATTGGACCTGAACCGGCCGAACCAGACCGGACCGGACCGGGTTAAAACTGGTCAAACCCTAAACCGGACCGGCGGTTCAGAAAAAAAAAAGGTTAAGGTTTAGGGTCGATCAACCCCTGAACCTTTGAGCCGGTGGTTAACTGATGGTTCTGAACCAGTATGTGAACCCAAGGGTTAGTTGTAATATAAAGTAATATTGCAGAGTTTGGTGAGTTGATCTTCAATTTCAGTTTTGAAATGGTAACCAATGCCTAGGTGTTGAACAGTATTAATCAATTTCAGTTTTTAGGTAGGATCATCTGTATTGTTCTGTAGCATCCTTCTTATCTCTTGTTTCATTTCATCACGTTTTTCTGTCAATAAAGAATCATCTGTTTTCTGCAAAACAAACTCACAAAATAATTAAGATAAAAAAATAAAGAATCTCTTCCTTCAATCCGCGTTACTTATAAAAAAAAATAAATAAATAAAAATAAAGAATCCTTTTTTTTGGTATTTTAATGCATATTCGACTAATGTTTAAGATTTGATTTTTATATTTTTAAAATTGGCCACCATATATAAAGAATTTAAATAATTACATCTCAACCATTCATTTTGCATATACATACAAATATATATATAAGAAATGTTAAATTTAGGAAAAAAGCAAATTTTGCTGCTAAAAAGTACATTCAGCAGCAATATCTAAAAGTAGTTGCCAAAAACTACTTTTAGCAACAAAATTATACCAATTTTTTGTAGCAAATGTCTATAGTCACAACTTTGTAACAATAATATGCGGCAACTTTTTTTTTTTTTTTGAGTGAAAGCTTCAATATTAGGCATCCAAACCCAAAAAGTCACCCATACGATAAGGATGGGACATCATCCAAGCCCCCAAACTCAACATGCAACAACTACTTTATTGTTGCTAAATATGCTTCTTAGCTGTAATTCTGAATATTACTGTCAAATGTGCTTTTTTGCAGCAATAAAATAGTTGTTATAAAGTTGTAACCGTATGTATTTGCTTAAAAATTTGATATAATTTTGCAGCTAAATATACTTTTTGGTAGCAACTTTTGGATTTTAGTGATAGATGTAGTTATTGTTTTTTTCTTCGGATAAAAGTAATGAGGATATTTGTGAAAGAAATGGGATGATCCATATTTATAGGCCATAATTATCTGTCCTAAACGTATTAATTAAAAAGGATCTAATCAAGTTGTAATTATATTATTCGTTTATCCATAGCTTTGTAAATAAAATACTCATCCATCACCCTGAGAACAAAATCATTTATTTGATGTACAAGTTGCTTTTTAATTTATTAATTTTCTTTTCCTTGTTTTATATTTTTTAAAAATATCACATGTCAATTAATGAAATCCAAATACATTCGGTCAGTGTTACTGAAGTGGCTTTCACTCTCCTCCTTGTAAATGGATATAATAGTAATTGTCAAATAAAATGTATTTTTATTTTCTTTGTAACCCTAGCCGTGTACATAGTAGGGTTTGTCTACACTCTTTGTATCTCATATTTTTCTACTCAATGGAAATCATAATTTTCCCAATTCTCTGATTTAATATGGTATCAGAGCTTTAATTCTTTATGTCTTCTAGCTCCAAGTCTGATTCTGAAGTAGAAATCTATCCTTGAAACCGAGTCTTCAAACCCAAATAGCCGCTCATCGTCCTCCTCCTCTCAAACCAACACCACAAACCCTAACCCTAACCCTAACCCCTCTCACCATTCGGCATCCTCTCCTTCATCCACTCAAACCGAAAATCACATAAACCCTAATCCATTCATCATGGCCGAACATAACACTACCTCCCAAAATCCTCTTCCCATCACCTCTAACCATATTTTCTCTAATAAACTTGATCATTCAAACTACCTGGTCTGGAAAACCCAGTTTACCCCATTCCTTCATTGTACAACCTAGTTGGTCATATTGATGGCACATCTTTAGCTCCTTCAAAGAAAATTCCTTCAACGACTGACCCCAATGTGGAAGTCGATAATCTTGCCTATACGGCCTGGTTTGCAAAAGATCAAATGCTCCTGTCTTGGATTTTTTCACCTTTATCTCCTTCTGTCTTTCGCTCCGTAGTGGGTATTACATCAAGCTATGATGCCTGGCAAGCTTTATCAAAGGCTTATGGGTCTGTGTCACAAAACAGACAACTTCAGATACATATGCAACTGCAAGAACTGAGGAAGACTAATGCTGTGTTGCGGATTATTTAGAACGATGCAAAGCCCTCGCTGATGAACTCACTGCTGCCAATGCTCCTTTAACCAATGCACAGTTCAATGCTATAGTCTTCAAAACTCTCGGTAATGAATTTCAATCCATTATTGCTACTATGTGTGTCATGAAGCCACCTGCTGATTATTATACTTTATTTGGCCATTTAACATCTCATGAAATTTCTTCTTAAAAGTTTTCAAGACAATTCTCCTCCCGTGGCCGTTATTGCACAAAAACCGAACCCTCCTTTTAGGGGTAATCCGAATTTTGTGATGCATACTACACCTCAACAGCAGCAACAAAATCAATTTCACAGAAAATCGAAGGCACCATGTCAAATCTACGGCTATAATAATCACACAGCTGATAAGTGTCGAAGAGTGATTCCAAATCCCAACTTTTGGCCAAGAAACCCTACACCTAGGCATCAAAATTTTTGACAGGCAAATCTTGCTTGGGGACCGAATGGGCAGCAGTCTAATCATCCTCAAAATTATTTCCAAGCTGTGTAGCCTCATGCTCCAATCTCGACTTGGCACCCTGACACCGGTGCTACTCATCGTATGACTGCTGATCCTCAACATCTTCAACACATGCAACCTTACATGGGTAATGATAATATTCGGGTTGGCAATGGACAAGGTCTCCCTATCAACCACACTGGTACTTCTTCCTATGCCTCCTTCAAACTCAATGATGTTCTTTTTGTACCAAAAACTATTAAGTCTCTTTTATCTGTACAACAATTCACCACTGATAATCGTTGTTTCTTCGAATTTTGGCCCTCTCATTTTCTTGTGAAGGATCAGGTAACAAAGAGAATTTTGCTGAGCAGTCTGAGTGATCATGGCTTGTATGTGATGCTGCCAGAACTGAAGGAGGCATTGGTTGGTGAATCTTTCTCCTTTGACATGTGGCATGTTCGGCTGGGACACTCCAATAAGCGAGTAACATCGCAAATTTTACATTGTAGCAATTTTAAATTTCGTCATTCTAATAATTTTTGTCCTGCTTATCAAATGGGAAAACTGACTAGGAGTGATTTAAAACCGCTTTTTAGACTAAGTACTGTTCCTTTTGAAGTTATTCATTCTGATGTTTGGGGCCCTGCCCCTGTTACTTCTTATTTAAATCATAAATATTTTGTTCTTTTCATTGATGAATGCACTCATTTTACATAGGTTTATTGCCTCAAATTTAAAAGTGATGTATATCATACTTTTCTTAACTTTCATGCAATGATTAAGAAACAATTCAATGGTGACATTAAGTGTTTTCATTCTGATTCTAGGGGTGAATTTCTAAAACTGGATCCATACTTCAAAACCATCACATATTTTTTTGCCTGCCCCCATACTCATGAGCAGAATGGTATTTCGGAATGCAAGATTTGACATATAGTTGATACTACTCTCACCTTACTTGCTCATGCAAAAATTCCTCTTCATTTTTGGAATTATGCAGTTAATCATAGTGTTGATTTGATTAATTATTTACGATCACCTACATTGTGCAATGACTCCCCTTATTTTTGTCTCTTTCATACCTCACCACCGTATACTGATCTTAAAATTTTTGGATGTGAAATTTATCCTCTTTTACGGCCATATAATACCAATAAATTTCAGTTTCGTAGTCACACTTGTGTATTTCTTGGAAATCGCGTTTTCATTCTGGTTTTTTATGCTATAGCTACAGAATGACAGAATTTATATTGCTAAGCATGTTAAATTAATGAGAATAATTTTCCTTTCTCTGTGTCTCAGCCTAGCCATGCTTCGCCTTCCACTTCACCTCCCTTTGCTGATGGGGTACTGCACATACCTGTTCCTGATCCCATTAACCGGCAACATGAATTCTCTTCACATCTGTTATCTTCCTCTCCGCCGTCACAGCTCAACCCACCTGCTTCTCCGCCCTCTGCTCCACCACATCCGATGCCACCCTCTTCCCCTGCCACTGAATCCAGCCCTCCAAACCCATAACCCCCACCTCGTATGACTCTTCGTCCATCCCATGTCCGCCACAAACCCGCCTGTTATGCCCTTTAAACCACCAAAACTGACCATGATCACACCTTAACCGAACCATCCACCTATTCCCAAGCCCGGAAGTACCCTGTGTGGTGTGATGCTATGACCCAAGAATTTAATGCTCTCATTCTTGCCAACACGTGGGACTTGGTCCCTTGTCCCCCGAATACTAACATTAATGATTGTAAGTGGTTGTACAGGATCAAAAGGAAAACTGATGGCACCATAGACATGTATAAAGCTCGACTTGTAGCATGAGGATTTACACAGCAAGCTGGCATCGACTACAAGGAGACTCTCAGTCCTGTTATTAAGGCCACCACCATTCGCACAATTTTGGCTCTTACCTTTATTCATCACTGGCCTGTTCATCAACTCGATGTCAGCAATGCCTTTCTTCATGGCACCCTTACTGAAACTATTTATATGAAGCAACCACCGGGGTTTCTTGATGCTAGCCGCCCTGATCATGTGTGTCTTCTCCGAAAGTCCTTGTACGGTTTAAAACAGGTGCCTCGGGAGTGGTTCAATCGGTTGTGCACTTTTGTAGCTCAGTGTGGTTTTCGAAAATCTCAGGCTGATCATTCTTTATTTGTTCGAATTAGTGGTGATGTTTCCACTTATATTCTGTGTTATGTAGATGACATTTTGATTACAGGCCATTCAGCACACTATTCAGTTACTGGAAAAAGAATTCCCCATTCGGGATTTGGGCCGAGTTACATACTTCCTTGGCATCAAAGTTGATCATACTCCCAAAGGGATTGTTCTCCGTCAGTCCAGATACATTGAAGACATCTTATGCCGCACCTCTATGGCAGATTGCAAACCGTGTTTGACTTCTATGGCTTCCACTCCAAATTTATTGAAATCTATGGGCACAGTTCTTAGTTCCGGTGAAGAGTATCTCCACATAGTTGGGGCTCTATAGTATCTAACGCTGACCCGGCCTGAACTTGCCTTTGCAGTTAACAAACTCTGTCAATTCATGCATTAACCCAGATGTTCACTTGATGGGTGTTAAACGGCTATTGCGATATCTCAAGGGCACCATTCATCATGGTTTACTTCTCTCCAATTCATCTTCTATTCAATTAAATACCTTTTCTAATGCTGATTGGGGGGGGGGGGGGGGGGGGGTTGTCCTAATGATCGACGTTCGACTGGTGGGTATTGCATATTTTTAGGCAATAGCTTGATTTCTTGGTCTGTACGGAAACAACCTGCTATAGCTCGTTCTAGTACTGAAAGTGAATATAAAGCTCTTGCTAATGCTGCCGCCGAAGTGATTTGGCTCAATTCTCTTCTTCATGATATTGGTGTCCCGCTGCATGGCAAAATCACCTTATGGTGTGACAATATTGGTGCTATCTACCTTAGCAAGAATCCTGTCTTTCATGCTCGAACCAAGCATATTGCCCTTGTCTATCACTTTGTGCATGAACTTGTTGCATCTGGGGTTCTCCATATCCAGTTTTTACACTCCAATGATCAACTAGCCGATATCTTCACCAAGCCTCTTGGTACCTCTAAATTCCTCTCTCTTCGATCTCGTCTTCATGTTGAGGATACCCATCGACTTGACGGGGGGTGTAAAGGGATATAATAGTAATTGTAAAATAAAATGTATTTTTATTTTCTTTGTAACCCTAGCCGTGTACATAGTAGGGTTTGTCTATATATACTCTTTGTATCTCATATTTTTCTACTCAATGGAAATTATAATTTTCCCAATTCTCTGATTTAACACTCCTCACCACCATCCATGGAGACCCATTCATAATCATTACAAGAGGAATCGTACAAAGTAGATGGAAAACAAGGCTAGGGAGCTACTAGAATTCAAACCCATAGTCTGTAAGTCTAAGAAGCTCCCGGGATTGGATCTAAGGGTGCCTGAGGCCTACCTAGAGGGCCTCCAATAAAATGTAAACTTAACGACTAGTACATAACCTTTTATAGCTAATATATATACAATATCTAAATTTTGAAGGTATTTCCATTACAATTGCAAACTTTCAAATATGAAAAAAAAAGTGTCCAGTTCTATTAGGTTCGTCCAATTATTTTTTCTTTTTTAAATATTGATTTCATTAAAACAAAAATACAACGAGTAAACTTTCGCATGTATTCAGGTTAAGTTTGATGTAAAAATCACAAAAGACAAATAACATTATATAATTTAGACTAAACTAATATATAAATATATATAATAAATTTTGGAAAAAAAATCATTCTTATTAGTGATTTCGAGTATTAAATAAGAAATACAATCTAGTTTAATACCAAATTAAACAATTTCAAATCGAAATATTGTACAGTACTGGTATAATGGTACAAAAACCTATAAACTAAACAACGGAAAATAGTAGTACATATGTATCATACACTACTATATTTTCCATTGTTTTATATTTACTAATATGCACAAAATATTTTGAGTATTAATTAAATACATACCGTAAGTTATGAAGTGATCAATGAGGTTTTTGAAATTTAATATTTATTACGGTGATAATTTTATTTAGTAATTCGATATCATGGAAGAATGGTAGAGATTTAGATTTTCTAATTTTGTTTTTTGAAGGATCAAGTTATTCATTAAAGCTTGTTTAATCAAAATTAGAAAATCTAAATCTCTACCATTCTTCCATGATATCGAATAGGATCAAGTTATTCATTAAAGCTTGTTTAATCAAAGTTTATGGATATATAAAGCGAATTGAAGTATGAGTTGGAGTTATATTTTGAAGTTTCTTTGGTTAATGCTTTAGGGTTTTGAAAGTTGTTAGTGTTGTTATCACTTGGAGTATTGTTGTCTAAAATCTTGAAATTTATAATTAAGGTATATTTTATGTCTTAGATACATGGTTTGGAGAATCCAAAATTTGATTGAAGTTACTTTATAAGTACAATAAAAGGAAACGACTAGTATAGATTCTTTTTGTAGTTCTTATACGAGTTTTGTTGTTATTTGAAACTTTCAATGTTAGTGATGTAGAAGAATATATGTATTCAGAGAGAAATATTTTGAGATATGATATTTATTTGACTATATACAAAATTTTAATCTGTGATAGAAAACAACAATTGGAAAATTTGACGACGAAATTTTTTCAAGGGAGAAGAAGGTAATACCCCGAAAATTCAACAAGTATTAATATTTATAAGTGATGTTATATTTGGGAAATATAAAAAAATAGAAAGCTTTGGGGATGAAAATTATATGCACAGTAAGGATGATTATGAAAGAATTAAAAGTTTGAGGTTAAAAATAATATGGATGGCAAAATCGTAATTTTGATAAGAAAATTAAATATAAAAGGAAGAAAACTTGGATATGCAGGGGGAAGAAAAAGTTTAAGGAAATATAAGGAAAATAAGAGAAAAATGGAAAATTCAAATTTTGACCATTAGATTTTGATGAAATTACATGTATGAGTTTATAATTAAGTGTTCTTTAGTTTATACGGTTGAGATTTGATTTTGAGGTTTATATTTGGTGCATTTGGAAATGAAGTTTTGAAGTATTTTTGTAGATTAATTCTAAATATGAAGTGATATGAGAATAAAATTGGTATTTATGGACTCCTAACAGTGTTGTGAGCCTAGTGGTGTTTTCCGTTCGAATTATATGTATTATTCCCGTGATCGGAATATTTTACGGTGAGTTTCTATTGGTTTAATATTTTTGCATTGATTTATGAATTAAGTGGAGCAATATAATTCTTGGAGTTTTTGATGATTCTGAGTAGATTATTTTATATGAATTTTTGAAGTATTTTGAGTTAAATTAATTATATTATTGGTTGGAAAATTAGTGTAAGTGAGATTTATATATATATATAAAGAAAATATGAAAAATTACAAGAAATGCATTTGGAGGAATATATGATGTTTTGGGGTATTTTTTTGATAATTTGGTGAATAGTGATATACCGTATTTATGAATAGTAACTTATATGAATAGTGATCGTATATGTGAATAGTTAATGGGTGATGTATTATACGGAATAAGTTATATAAGAATGATAATTAAGTTATTTTAAGATTAGAATAACTTACGTGGCTTTGATTCTCAAATTGGAATTTGGGATACGTAGGAAGCTTGATAACAAATTCTTTTAAGTTACGTAAAGTATATGTAAAGGTAGGGTATTGTAAAATTAATAAACCCCTTAACAAAGGCTAAATTCTGACTATTCTTATAAATTTATCAATTGAGAAATAAATCCCAAACTTGTGAAACAAAAGTTGTAAGTTTATTTAGAGGTGATAATTATGTACACGACCTGCTGACACGACACGAACACGGCACGAATTTAGTGGGTTTGGGTTTGATTAAACAGGTAATGGGTCATTTTTGGGTTGACATGAAAGTGACACGATAATTTTTGTGTCGGGTTAGGGTTGACCTGCTAACCCAAAAATGACACGAATATTTAAAATTTATTATTATATTTTCCTATATTTTTACATATCACCATTAAGAAATGTAATAAAATATATATAACTCACAAACACAAAACAACTTTTTAATACTTTTACACGCCATTATTAATAGATATAGTAAAATAACACATAAATGCGAACAAAACATAATCCAAAATAAAAAATAGTGCATTAGGATTTGTAAAGTAGGTTTTGGATCAATATTTTAGGTCAACAAGGGTTACATTATTGATTTAAATATGACATAATATTTAAAATTTTTAATATTTTCTTTATAATATTTTTGCATATAACCCGAAAACACGACACGAAACCGACACGAACACGATTGAGTTAACTAGATTAAGACACGAAAATTGTTGGGTCGAGATTGGGTTTTGCTCACTGAAAGACGAACCCGAATTCGACATGACACGAACACGATCCACCTACACGAATTGCCACCCCTAAGTTTGTTCCACTCGAATAAACAAACCATCATTGGAACCAAAATAGATTGTACGTAAATATAGCAATTAGGGATGAATATTGGCTTAAAGGGTCCCTATTTAAAGGCCTCAAGTGCGTGTGCTAATTTGCTGGCCCGAACGATCTGATTGTCTAATTCAATGCTCCCCAGGCTAGGATTGGATCCTTATAGTGAAAGCCCCTTTCAGCCCAAATTTACACGTAAGCAAAAAATAAAATGAAATAAAAAAATTTACAGAAATAAAAGGTGCGCCCTTTAATTATTATTATTATTATTATTATTATTATTATTATTACAATTTAGAAGTGAAATGGAGAGATATTATTTGTGAAGTTAATTGGGTTATATTATTTGCACCGACTTGTTTGACCAATTTAACCGCGAATCGGTAATGGATTAGGTCAGTAGGTTAAAACTTCCAGTTTTACAAAAATTGGTCAAAATGGTTCGAGTGATGATTGAACTGGAGAACCATATAATTGCACCGCAATTTAATAATTTTAGTAATTAAATAATATTAAAAAAATAAAAAAATATCCAGTTCTACCACCAATTAAACCAATTCAACCAGTTGAACTATGAATTGATAGCTTTACCAGTTTATTATCTGGTCCGATTTAACAATATTGATTAGTATACATAAATCCTTGCAGTAAAAAAGAATTACAGCTTTACCAATTTATTATCTTGTCCGATTTAACAATATTGATTAGTATACATAAATCCTTGCAGTAAAAAAGAATTACGTATATTCGGTTATTTTTAATACTCATTTTGTACGCTATGTATTGTACTATAATATTGCATATTCATGTATTTTTCTTATTTGAAGAGTCTATCAAACAGGGTTAACTATTTAATCTCTCTCTATATATAAACTGGTCAGAGTATTTATTCATAATTTAAATATTTTACAAATTTACTAGTGTAAAAATTTATTTGAAAAAACTTAAACAAATTTTCATGTAGTTTTTCTAGTGCATGTACCATTTTAATTAAAGATTAATTTAATTAGGAACAAGTAAATTTATTATTCTTTCCGATTTTTTTATATGTCATTTTTAATTTCTACTTTACTTTATTCTATATACCGTTTCGATTATCAATGCAATTTTAGTAATGTTTTGTTCGTATATATCCTCATTTAAAGTTTGAGAGAAGTTTAATATTCAATATAAACAATTGAAAACATGTGAAGTGGAGCTGAACATAAGCATTCACATCTACACCATTACACTACCACCTACAACCTCAACATTCTTCTGTGCTTATTCTTCCAACCAATCTTTTTACTTTCATCATTTTCACCACTCCTAATTTCAATTTTAATCACATTAGTCCTTTCCCTTCATTGACTTCTCCAAATACCCTTTTGCTTGAACTTAACTTCACTAAACATCAAGTTGCTGCAACTCATTTGCTTATTGCTGACTTGCATCAAAAGCTCAACTCGATTAGTTTACTCGTCCAATCCTTTCTCATAGAGCTAGTTAACCTGTAATAGAATGATCAGTCCTTGCCTGAGAGATTCACCAGGTAGCTGCCTACCAATCTTGGTTTTGATGATCCTGAGCTTTTGCTAAGACTTACGTAGCCTTAATAATTGACGCTGTGTAATAACCTTTTTAGCCCCTTTCGAAAACATCCTTTAGCCCCTCAACTTTTATGTTTATTAGGACCAGGCATGAACTGATATGGGCGTACCGGGTATTAAATCCAACATCTCCCACTCCCACGTAACAGAACAGTTCTGTTACTTCATCTCTTTCATACTAGCAAATAGTTGGTGCGACTAGCATTATGAAAATTTTTTTCATAATTTAAGCGAAACTACCTATATTATTAAACAAGCTCTCATTTGTTCAAAAACAATGTCATCCTTTACATTTGTCAACCAATGACAAAATAAGGGTAAACACTCGTGTAAGTGAGCTACTTTTCTATCCGACATGCTTCTAAAAAATAATAATAGCAACTATTAATAAAGTAATATTCGCACTCGTTATCGTAAAAGTCAAATTTTATTGAATATTATTTTCTCCAACATACAAAAACATGATCTAGATGCGGCAATAACATTGGGATCTTACTTGTTTTACTTAAGCATCTTTCATGACATGTTTAGTTAGTGGATATGCTACCATGTCATGAATCGATACATATTTCATACTAACTTCTTTGCGTGCTATTGAGTCCCTAACAAAATGATATTTAATCTCTATATGCTTCGACTTGCTATGGAACCTTTGATCCTTAGCAAACGCAATAGTAGAATAGCGCTCACTATTTATCACTACTAAAGAATTTGAGGAAGTAATACATAAATGGTTCATAAATCTATTTAATCATACTAGCTCTTGGACTGCAGACGAGTATGACACATACTCTGCCTCTGTAGTGGATAGGGCGACACAGGTTTGTTTCTTGCTACTCCATCATTTGGTCTGTTACTAAGCAAGAAAATAAAACCTGAAGTGGATTTTCTTTCATCCATATCTCCAGCCCAATCCGCATATGTGTATCCTTCAATTGCAGATCCTTGCAACAATAACACAAAGAGTAGTGGTTTTGAGATACCTCAGTATCCTCTTCACCGATGTCCAATGAGCTTGTCCAGTGTTGGACTGATATGTGCTCACCATGCCAACTGCATGATAGATATCTGGTCTTATACATATTAACGGTCCCAAATGGCTAGTTATAATTCTAGAGGGGGGTGAATAGTACTGTAGGGCGAATAAAAATTTTCGCAGACCTCTTTTTCAAAAACAAGTTTTATTAAATATTGCGAAATTATGAACTATAATAAAACTTGTAAATATAAAATGCTTTTGTAAAAAAAAAAAACTTTAAGTACTAAAGCATTTAAAATAAAGTGCAAGAAATTAAATTGCATAAAATAAAAAGAGTAGCGATAGAGAAAAAGCAAACACAAAATTTTATCCTGGTTCTACCCAACCGGTCTACGTCCAGTCCCCAAGCCATTCGCTTGAAATTTCCACAAACGTTTCCTTTACGGGCAGGAAACAAGCCTATGTTACTTTTTCTAAGTTTAAGTAACAAACTCAATACTTTTACAGGCTCAGTATCAAACCTATCCCGTTACTTTTTGGAGCTTAAGTAACAAACTCAACCGGTGCTTTTTCGAAGCTCAAACACCAAACTTTTACAACCCTTGTTGATCAAGCACCAACAAAGTAATACCCCTTTCACACAACCTTGTGTGAAAATATAATTCCCAAAATATGTGAATATATGAATAATATTTTTCTCTCTTCTCTTTTTGCTCTGTGGGAATATGGAAGACTTTATTACTTGAAAGCTTGTATAAGAATGTATCTTCAAATGTCTTCCACACCTTCACACTTTCTTCTTTCTCCTTTTTATAGCAAAGTGAGAATATGGCCGTTTGACACAAATATGGTTGTTTGCTTTAGGTAATGTGGCCGTTGGAAGAGTGAAGAATAAAGATTTGAATTTTCTCACGTGATAAAGAATTGTAGCCGTTGAAGTCATAGCCGTTTGAACTTTAGATATAAGGTCATGTCCAAAGTATAGGTGGATTTCTTCTTCATAAAGACATGTGATAAAAATGATGATCAAAGTGCAACCTTAGGAGTCAACCGAAACTATAAAGTATGGAGTGAAAAGCATTCTTTAGTCTTGAGATGAGGTTTGACCATTATGTCATATGTAATCTCAAGTTAAAGAATATCTTAGCTTGGGTTGTAACCTTAGGTGAATGAAGTCACAAGTTTTTCTCTTTTCATAATGTGGCTGAATTGTGTTTTTAAGTCTTTCACCATATACGTCAAGGTGAGGTCAAAGTATGATCTCAAAAAGTAACTCACTTTATAATCAAATGTGAGCTCAAAGTAGATGTGTTCATGTAACCAAATGTGAGATCAAAGAGAATATGCCCATGTAGCCGAAAATAATCTCAAGATGTTCTACCTCATAGTCAACATCTTAGCTTATAAATGAGTATGAGATCAACATGGTAAATATATAGATATATGCCAAAAGTTCTTTAATATTCTTAAGTCAAACCTTAGGTCAACTTTGATAATCTCAAGTAACAAACCAACCTTAGGTCAACATTAATGTTCTTAACTTATAAACCAACCTTAGGCATACATATATATACATAGATATGAAAGAGGCCAAATATCTCATAAACAAAGTATGCTAAAAAGAGCTTTTCTCAAAATAAAAACATTTTACCTTATGAAGCTCATTATTTTAAAAATGTCAATTATGATCATCAGAACCGAACTCAACATTCTCTCCCTTTTTGATGATTGCAACTTCATCTGTTTGACATTTTATAAAATAATTGAATTGTCGAAAGCTCCCCCTCAATCGTTGCTCCCCCTCAATATAAGCGCGGTTGTTTTTGATTTTTAGAGTTTAAAAATCTTTTGATTACAACCAAGTTATTATTGAGGTTTGATCATCTTGGGCTTTTAGAGTATGATCAATGTGAGGCCCATATATACTTCATTTCACACTTTTCATAATGTAAGCTAAGAATCAACAGTTGTTCAATGCACCAAACATAGTCAACATAATACCTTTTTAGTCATCCGAATTCTTCACTTCTCAAACTCACATAATGACCATTTTTTTTATTCAAAAGGAATGATAGAAACCTATGTGCCTTAGCTCAACACAAGTGATAAAACCATAAACCATAAGTGCAATCATCTCTTCAAATCCCAAATGTAGATTAGATCAACCAAAAATGTCAAATGCCATACGTAGAACTTAAGTGATCAAGATGCCAGATGCCATAACACAAGTGATCAAACCAACAGCCAACACCATAAAATGTCAAACAGTCAAAACTTTTTCTCCCCCTTTGAAATCATCAAAAAGAGATGGTGAAGGAAAAGTCTTGTAGACAAGATGGTGATCATCAAAACAGAAAATAACTAGGATAAAACTCATTGACAAGATGCAAGTTTCATTATCATCAGAGAACAAGTTGCAGACCAACCATTGTAGAGGCAGCACGGTAACGAGGAGTATTGAAAACTAGCACAGATCAAGGCATAGACCAAGACATAAATCAATTACTTAGCATGGTTATTACAATAGGGTACAATATATGTATAACAGACAAGTTGAGCATACAACTCTAGCACAAAGTGATCACAAGCACAGAAAAGGTCGAGGCAAAGAGCAAAGCACAACACACAAATCACAGAGATGGTATTAAACAAAAAAAAAGGACAAATGTAGATAATCTGTGCTAATCATAAGTTCACAAAAAAATATGTTCTAACACTGTATCAACAGAAAACTAATTCACTGGTGTATTTCACTTATCACTTCTTGCAGAATATCTGGCTCAAGGAGTGAGAGACTTATGGGAGCAAGCTTTGAGCATCTTGGACAGATTTGGTTTGTTGATCACAGACCTATTTCCTACAAGGAAGGGATTAAGCCCGGTAGTTGAGACTTTGAAATGCTTGAAGTACTTGGTAAGCAACATGCTGTATGGCAGTGCTGAGTTGCTTCTTAACTGGGTCATATGATTAAGCATTATATAAGGCAGATTGATCCTTATATAGCTAGCTAAATGCCATATGAAACAGAGACTGAACCCATCCATTGTGGCTAAGCTACATTTCTAGGGAACAAAAACAGTGGAAATTAGAAGCTGTAGGATCTTGTAGTCTTCTCTAAGGTACCTTGAGTCAAGCTTAGACCAGGGAATGGAGTCCCCAAGAGGTATTCTGAATAGCTCAGGCTCAAAATCAGCTGCATTGTACTTCCCTAAAGTCATGAGTGAAGAACATCTATCTAATTTTACTCCCTCAAGAGGTAAATTGAATACTTCACTTAATATCTTCTCATTGATAGGCAATTTCCTTCCTTCCAAAGTTACTTTAAAGTTCCTATCCCCTAGGTATGTGAAAGAGCCATAAAAAGCTCAAATTAAAGAGTTATAAACAGGTTCATTGAGACAGAGAAACTCTTCCCATTTTTGTACCTTAAAATACCAAACAAAAGGTTTGTCATTCTCACGTAAATACTTCCAATCAATCCTTTTACTGATAACCCTATCTCTAATTGCACAATTTGAATAAACTGGTTTACCTGGCTTGTATTTCAGAATCTTGCATGCAGGGTCCGGTTGTGGTGCAGATGAGGTTGAACTTGAGGCATTCTGCGGAGCCGAGGATCTTATAGCAGTCTTCCTTCATGAGTAAATCTGTTCCAAGGAAGTAATAGTTCTCTTTTTGGTTTCTGTCTTTACTTCGACAGTTTCACTCTCTTCTCTCTTCCTTTTCATTTGTTCCTTTGATAGGTATACTCTCAGCTTCTTAGTGGTATTGGCTGAGCAGCGCTTTATAGTGTTTTCGGTGAGAGAGAGAAATGCTTTGGTGAAGGTTTCTGAAATGGGTTAGGTCTGATTTTGGGAGATGTCTGTTCGAGGAGTTGGTTTTGTGACAGAGAAGAGGAGATGAGCAGGTATAGGTGAAATGTTTTGGAAGATGGAGCCTTTGATCATACTATGTCGTTTTTGGAGAAGGTGTTGCCGGCCAAGGAAATCAATTTCTTCCTTTCTTCTCTTCCTTTTCTTATTTGATTTTGGGCTATGGAATGATAATTTGATTTTGGCCCAATTCTTTTAAGTCCAAATAACATAAAAAGCTCAACCATAACATATGTAATTATTTTGAGCTTATATTATGTGACAATAATATCTTTATGATTAACTTTTAATTGTAATCTTGATCCAATAGTAAAATTTCAATGAATTTGACGTAACCTAGACTTACAATAAAAATTGATCATTATTAAATTTGCTTTTTGTCACACAATATTATTTTTCATATATTAGAGCAGTCATGCTGATTTTCATTCTCAATTCTTTGAATTTATTTTCACATAGAGGTTTAGTGAAAATATCTGCAATTTGCTCATCTGTAGGAAAAAGTCTAAGTAAACATCACCTTTTTGTATAAGAGCTCTGATGAAATGATGCTTTACTCAATATGCTTTGTTCTTGAATGTTGAATAGGATTCTTTGTTAAATTTAAAGCACTAGTATTATCACACCTAATTGGGATATGATCATACTTCATGCCATAATCTTCGAGATGTTGCTTCATCCATAGAATTTGTGCAACACAACTACTTAGAGATATATATTCAGCTTCTGTTGTTGACATTGCTACTGTTGACTGCTTTTTACTAGCCTATGAAACCAGTGCTTCTCCTAGAAACTGACAGGTACTTGCAGTACTTTTTCTGTCTAGTTTGCATTCGGCATGATCAGCATTGCTGTATCCTATAAGATCAAAGTTTTCACATTTTAGATACCAAATCCCAATTTCTTGAGTACCATTAAGATACTTAAGAATTCTGTTAACAGCCTTCAAGTGGAACTCTTTAGGATTTGCTTGAAATCTTGTGCATAAGCATACGCTAAACTATATATCAGGTCTACTAGATGTTAAGTAGAGTAGAGAACCAAGCATACCTTGATATTTATTGTATTTACCTTTCTTATCCTCATCTAGACAGACTGATGTACCTATTGGTGTTTTTGCAGGTTTGGAATTCTCCATTCCATATTTCTTAATGAGCTTTTTAGTATATTTTGATTGGCATATAAATGTTCCCTTCTTGCCTTGCTTTACTTGAAGACCAAGAAAGAAATTTAGCTCACCCATCATAGACATTTCGAATTCAGTGCTCATTTCTTGTGAGAACTCCTTGCACAATAAATCATTAGTAGAACCAAATATAATATCATCAACATATATTTGAACACATAATAGATGGTTCTTTTCATGCTTTATAAATAATGCTGTGTCAACTTTCCCACGAATAAAATTCTTTTTGAGTAAGAATTTACTTAGCCTTTCATATCATGCCCTTGGTGCTTGCTTTAATCCATACAAAGCTTTAGTTAGCTTGTATACATGGTTAGGATGTTGACCATCTTCAAATCCTGGTGGTCGCTTTACGTAGACTTCTTTATTGATGTAGCCATTGAGAAATGCACTTTTAACATCCATTTGATAGATCTTGAAGTCTTTGTAACATGCATAAGCACATAACATTCGAATTGCTTCCAATCTAGCCACTGGAGCAAATGTTTCATCATAGTCAATTCCTTCTTGCTGGTTGTATCCTTGTGCTACCAATCTGGCTTTGTTTCTGACAACTTTGCCAGACTCATCAAGTTTATTTTTATACACCCATTTAGTTCCAATTATTGACTGGTTTTCAGGTTTTGGAACAAGCTTCCAGACATTGTTTCTTTTGAACTGATCCAGTTCTTCTTGCATGGCCATCATCCAGCTTTCTTCAGATTCAGCTTCCTTGAAATTCTTTGGTTCAATATCAGAGACAAATGCTACATTTGAAAAATATTCTTTTAGTTGTCTCCTGGTCATCACTCTATGAGAGCGATCATCAATAATGTTCTCCTTGGAGTGATGTCGGTGATATTTGAAATCTTTTAGCAGATCATCATGCTGATTCTCTTGAATCTGTAATTCTTGTATATTATGCTCACTTTGATCACCGGAAGTGTTTTCTTTTTGTAGAACACTTTCATTATTTTCAGTGTGTTTAACCTGCGAGAAACAAATCTCAAAAGTATCCTGAAATTCCTTTTTTGGGAGAGAGTTAGTTTCTTCGAATACGACATGCATGGACTCTTCTATGGTGAGAGTTTTCTTATTGAAAACTCTAAATGCTTTGCTATCCAATGAATATCCCAAGAAAATCCCTTCATCTGACTTAGAGTCAAATTTATTAAGATATTCCTTGTTGTTAAAAACAAAACATTTGCAACCAAATGGATGGAAATAACCTATATTGGGTTTTCCACCGTTCCACAACTCATATCGCATTTTCTTTAAAATGGGTCTTATCAAAGCTTGATTTAAAATATAACATGCAATGTTCATAGCTTCTGCTAAAAAATATTTTGGTAAATTATTTTCATTGAGCATGGTTGTGAGCACGTGTTTTTTCCCGACCTCTGTGATGAAAGTCATTGTTGCTTTTTTCACGGATAAAAGTGAAGCGGATTCGGACCGACTGGAATAATGTTGGAAATGTCCCGGATGACCCAAATGTGTGTGACAAGTCTTGGTACGGAGCCCCGAAGGAATTCTAGTGAGTATTTAAGAAAACCAAAGAAAAGAATGAAAAATAAGCAAAATAAGCTAATCTGGTCACTACAGTCACTCGACTGAAGTTCCTACAGCCGCGTAACTGTATTACATTACGGCTGCTTGACTGTAGTGCCTACAGCCGCGCGACTGTAATAACTAGACTTTCTTTTTTACCAAAAATCAGCATTTAATTCCGATTTTTAGCCAAAACGGGAGATATAAAAGCCTCATATCTGGGATTAGGGTTGATGGAACACAGAGAGAGGCAGAAAATTAGAGGGTTTTGAGAGAAAAACAAAAAAAAAGCACAATAACATAGATTTTCGGACTTTTTCTAGGGTTTTTGAGAAATGTAAAAGGGTTTGATCTAAAATAACTTAAAAAAATTCAACGAAACACATAGAAACTATTGTAGGGTGTTGTTAAATCGTCACCACTCACTCAATCTCTCTAGGGGTTCCGCCCGGGCTTCGGAGATCGAGCATTTTTCGGGTTGTTCCTGACTGCAAGACGCTTTCCTGCATCCGAATCCATCCTTGGTGATCCAAACACTGAAACACAGACCAGGTAACATTCTGAGAGGCCTTAAAAATCCATTTTTGTTCATTTTGGGTGTTGTTTATTGATGTTTTTCTGAATTTTTTTACGATTCTGGGAGTGGTTTTGATTACAGCCCCCTCGATTAAGATCATAGTCGCCCGGCTGTAATCTACAGCTGCGCGACTGTGACCTATATTCGCCTGGTTGTAATCTTCTTATTACAGCCGCTCGACTGTAATCTCTAGGGCAGAAGCTCCGAATGCCTCAAAATCGACCGATAACGCTTCCGTTTTCAGATTTAATGTGTTTTCATGTTTATTATCGGTCCAATTGCATCCATGTATACTTAGATTCCTGGTTTTCTTATTTTTAATTGATGGATGTGATTTCAAGTTTGGCGATTTCGAGTTTTTAGGGATTTCCAGATTTATTTCTATCCGTTTCAGATCCGTTTGGTTGAAATCAGTGTGTTTCCAGAAATTCTAGACTACCCGAAATCACTAAATTTGTAAAACGATTTTCAAAAACGAGAAAAGAAGGCCGAAAAACAATTCTGGAGCATTATAGTCACGCAGCTGTAATCTAAAGTCGCGCGACTATAATGCTACAGTCGTGTGGCTGTAGTTAAGGTACAATTATAGTTTTGCCCTTTGGGCCCCAATCTTGTAATTTTGCATCTTTTTCCTATTCAAAACTGAATTTTGGTGTGTTTACATTCTTTTTGGATCCTAGATGGATGTTTAACTTAGGCCCACACAAGAACGGGACCCCCGGGTCCCAGGATATCCGGCCCACTAAAGTTGGAAAATGCATGTAAATGAGCCAAATGGTTTTCGAAATTGGTTTTTCATCCATAAAACCTACAGGGCGTTTCAAAAAACCGTTTTCCAGGTCTAACCGGGCCGACCTATCGGGTCGACCTGGTTACCCCCTATGCATGATCCCGCTTCCTAAAATACCCCTATTCTGTCCTATATGAGTCCTTGGTGTGATTTATTTACTTGTGTTAACTATATTTGGATGCAGCTTTTATTTTTACTTTATTTTTATTTTTGAATGTATTTTATAGATTAAATAGTGTATCTAGGCGATTGTAATTTTTTAGATCATCATGTATTACAGGCGGTTGTAATGGTGAGGATGAGAGCTTTTTCTTTTTTTATGGGTTGTATAATTTGGCCTCTGATTTACTTTTCCGCACTTTTATTTTTTCGCATTTTATTTTAATATTTATATTTATGTCATTTGCATGAGCATCGATTAATAATTAAAAGAGGATAAAATGAGTAGAATTAAGTGAATGCAATATTACATTATAAAATAATAATTGAAAAATAAGTGAGGATTAGTAGATATGTTGCCCGAACCTCGAATCTCTGGATTAGGTGCTGCGTCTACACTTGGTAGGGAGCTGTACCGGAATTTCCCGGATCAGCTGATCCGGGTGGCGACTCTGTATCTAATCTCGAAATTCGTGTTTTGAGATCTTTAAGTTAAATTGGGATTTTCAAAAAAAAAAAAAAATCTATTTTTACAAAATTCACCATTAAAATTAAATTTCTATGGAAAGGGTTTTCTTCAATAAAGTGAAAAGTTTTCTTAAAGAAGAGTAAAACCCGTTTTCAAAACCCCAACACCACACCTTTAAAAAGAAAATCTGCGGTTTCCGCTTCACCATGCGTTTCGTAAGAAGATGTCCGCTCACAGTGGCGACTCTGCTGGGGATCAACGGTTTCTTTTAAAATTTTTTTATAAACACTTAAGGAACTTAGGCAACAATCGAAGTACATCCTCACTTGTAGTTAATTATTAAATCATAAGTCAATGTTTCATTCACATTTGCATATGCATGACATTTTCTCTCCTTGAATCCCTCCAACACTTGTTTAAACCCGGTTTATCTTCAAAGGTGACCTACCTCTTCCGCTAGGATTGGAGGCACCCGAGGGGGTAAACCACTCATACCCTCGTACGAACCCCTTCTTTTGGACCCTTGAGTGGGGAGAAGTGAGGAGTATATTTTCGCTATGGGAACCTGTACGACCTTTGGCTTGACCCATACCTTCATGTAATGGCCTAGTAACTTCCCCTTAGGGGTACCAACACATATACTTGAAAATGGACATTAAGAGTGCGCCTTTGGTATTCCCGGTTGTTGACAAAGAGACCCAACAGCTAGAGAGAATGTGGGACCAATCGAATGGAGGAATAAGGTTGGAAGGTTGTGCATATGGTTGCATGTACTAACGTTTGTTCTATGATGGTTCCATTCTTGACCTTTACATGCAACATCAAACATGCATCATCAGTGTGCCATTTTCTAACCACATTTTTTTTATGCAGCCATTTGCAAGCATCACCATATGTGTGCTATTATACTAACCATATTTTCGTGCAGCCATAACATCTTACTCATGTGTCATACACATCTTGTGTGCGCGCATTTCATAAAGCATACATGATATCATCTCGTGTGTCATGCATTCTAACCACGTTTTTGTGCAGCCATTGGCATTTTGTTTGACATGGGCATTCATATCATCTTATCCCATCTAAAAAGAGGGATGTTCTAAGTATGCCCCTCACGACATTTCATCTCATGACATATCGGGAGTCCTCAAGATTACCCGTGTTCGCCTGTGCATTGGATTGTACTTGGCCATTTCATTACATCATTGCACCATTAGGGGACCACAATGGTCTTAGGCTCGTGTTCGTGTGGCGGACCACACAATACCATTACATGACATCATTTGCATTCATCATGGTGTCATGGCGACACTAAAGTCTCATTTGTGTGTCACGATCCACATCGGATTGTTTCATAACATTGAAAATTCATTCAAGGTACTCCATGAGTGCCGAATTAGAACTTGTACTAGGACATTTCATAACAGGCCTAAATCATGCAAGGTGTTCCATGAACGCCGAAATGATGTCCGTGTCTCGCGCGACTTGTTTGTGACATCACCTCATTCAAGATGCCATAAAAGCATCAAACCTCAGTCTATGGAACGGCCCCCATATAACCATCACAGTTCACTTCATTGACCAACAAAGCGTCGAACCTCTGTCAGTGTGCCGGTACACACGTGACCATTTCACGACATCTGCTAGGTGCCCCGAATGTACCAAATTTTTGTCCGTGTGTCGGCCCACATGTGACATTTTTGCATTGTCTTTTGCATGGCATGGTGTTTGCTTGGAACATCCAAAACAAAAAGAAAGGAAATACAAAAGTCATTTTTTTCATCATCCGTATCCATAAAGCATCATCTAATCATGAACATGAACACACCATACACGCCATTTAGGGTGTCGAGTCTAGGTCCATGACATCCTTCAGCGACTCTAACCTTATGTTGAATGTACAGTTTGGAGACGAACCTCAAAGCAGCTAGTGCGTATCGAGTCAGTGCCAAACTAATCAGGTCAATTAGTTCAATCAGAGCTGGTCACCGTTGAGGGGATCGGTTCAGGATCATATTTAGATCGGGAGGTCAAAGTTCAGTTGCCCGCTCTACCAGTTGACAGTCAAATTTTGTTAGAAGAAGCAGATAGAGAGGGATGGCCGACGGAAACAGTGGAAACTTGCCCTTTGATATGGCTGCTTTTATGAGGAGTTTTCTTACCTCAGATGAGTTTAAGGATACTCTTAGGGAACAAGTGCAGGCCCTGATAGGCACCCTCTCTATTTAATCTATTCCACCGGCTCAGACTTTGATTGGAAGTGAGGGACAACAGTTTGTCCAATTTACTAATGGTGCTACAGGAAGCCTTCCTGGAGGAAGTGGTGGAGTGGTTAACCACAGAGAACCTGACCGTTAGTCCGAAGAGGATGAAGCCTTTGAGAAGGCAAGGGAAGCCTTAATTAAGACGATGCTAGAGAATGTTGGGATTCGTCACGGGAAACCGACCGATAAAAGCGGAAATACGCGTCGATTTCCTCGAATCCGGCCCAGGAACTTAAGATGTGGAAATCAAAAACTTAAAGCATAAAAAGGAGGGTTTCAAAAACTTACCACAAAGTCTCTCTAAGAGACGGATGCGGACTGCAGAAATCAAGTGTAGATTTCCTCCACCGATGAGTACACGAACGGCTCTCGGACCGAAACCCGTGCTAGCGACTCGGATGACAAGAAGAGAGGGAGAGAAGGGCTGCTCTCTTTGAGAATTATGGCTGTCCCTATTTCTTTCCAAAAGAAATATCTATCTTTCCAAAAGATAGAACCAATATTCACAAAGTATGGCACTTAATTCTCGCCAAGTGCCTCACACTTGACAACATGGATATGGATATGTCCATTGGATACTCTATTTAAAATATAGCACAAGAGATATAATAAATAGATTAATGCCTTTATTTCCTTGACACAAATTGTATAATACATAAAGATTACATAAATGTACAAATGTATTATACAAACACAAGGACCAATGCCTCGGGACTAGGGCATTACCAACAGAGAAGCGTCTCAATCAGAAATTTTCTGATATTGAAGCTATGCTACCTAAGCTAAAGGAGATAGTCCACTATAACCCTATTAAGTATGTTGATCCAACTACTTTGATGGCTGATGGAGGAGAGCCACTCCCAGCTGGTTTTCAGATGCCTTACCTGCCTCTGTACACTGGAGAGGGGCCACCGGAATCCTATTTGGACAGTTATGTGAGTTTGATGACTAGCATAGGGATTGGAAAAGGTCATCTCTTAAATCTGTTTCCGACTACACTGAGGGTTGCTACGGCGAATTGGTATATGAAGATGCCTCTCTACACCCATTCTACTTGGGAGGACCTATCTAAAGCTTTTGTAAAGTAGTACGCTTACAATACCCAAGTAGAGACTACCCTCGAAGACCTATAAAGAATCTGCCAGAAACCAAATGAGTCCTTCCTGGCTTACTACAAGCGGTGGATGGATGTGTAAGTTTTGGTGGATGGGGCACCAAAGTTAGAGTCGCTCATTGTGAAACTGGTAGATGGTAGTCTCCCCCAATACAAGGACAAGATGAAGCTGAAGAAATTCCACTCCTTCAATGAGGTGGTGGAGTTTGCCAAACGTATCAAGCGATATGAGGAAGAGGAGCAGAGGGGCAAACAGAGTTCAGGCTCTTACAAAAGCAATCAGCGGTACTCTCAAGGGTACAAAGGCAACAACTCTAAGGCTACTCTAGTGGCATCCAGTGCTAAGTCGACTCAGAATATAGCCCCGATCGAAGTGTAATGGGAGGATGTAGCCGCTGTGAACCTTAGAAGACAGACTCCTCAAAGGGTTACCAGTCCATGGGCTAAGTCAGTAAGCCAAATTTTTGCTAAGTGTAGAAAGGCTGGGTTATTAGAGAGCTTGAAGCCATTTTTGCCTCTAGCTGAGGCAGATAAAGATAACTTCTGCACTTATCACGTGATGACGGGTCACAGTACAAATGAGTGTACCCAGTTGATTGGAACCATCAAGTAGTTGGTCATTGATGGAAGGATCATCGAGCCAGCTTTGAACCCAGCATTCAGAGTAATCCCTTGCCTAACCTTGGATGATTCAGCTTCACAAGACATTGAGGACCATGACGCTACAATAAAGAGAAGACCCTCCGCATGTGGAGGCGATAGTCATTTTGATGTTTTAATTTGTTTTGTTTTTTTATTATTATCATTTATCATGTGAACAATTTAGCCTCTGAGGGGTTTAATTTAATAGAGTTTGATTTCAATTACTTGTGTGATATTTTTGGAATGGAACTTTGCATTCATCCAAACATTCATTTAATGCCTTTAACACATATGATGCATCAATGCATGAAGTGAATCTAGGGACAGAAGATGACCCAAAAATGATACCCATTTGGAAAGTTTTCACACCTAAAGAGAGAAAAAGAAGATCGCAACAGTACCATAAAAGAACACAGAAATCTTCGAGTGACTGAACGATGTCATGCCGGGGTGACAGAGAAATCACTGAACACCGAGTTCCAAAGGGTTCAAAGATGAAACCAGCCAAGTAGGAGCTCCACAAACTCAAGCCAAAAAAAGGAGAGTTGTCACAACATGTGGAATTGATAGTGTCGGAAAAATAAAGCTGTCCACATTGAACGAACATTGACTCATGGTCATGCCCGTCAAACTACTTCTCAAACTGGGTAGAAGCGGAGTTATACATGAGCATTATAGCAAAAAAAAAAAAAAATCACGTCATGAACAATAATGGCCTATAATTCTGAGGGGCAACAATACAGTGTTCCAGAATAAAGGGTCAAACATCATTGACCATCTGCATATCCCTCACAAGCCGGCGGGACGACAGTGGCGGCCAATAAATCAATCAAAAGGATTCCATCAAAAGTAGTGGCTGCCTATAGAATATGGGTCGACATATTACAATCTACTTTGCAAGGACACAGAAATAGCATCAGAGTATGCATTGAAGAAACGTCATACTTCTTAGCCTATAGGATGGAAGCGGTTCCACCAGGGGAGACAAAGACCAAGTCGTCAGCTCCATTAACCTAGGCAAGCCCATGCATTGTTACTTAAAAAAAAAAGAGGTCCAATGGGTCGCAAATCGAAAAGGCGATTCATGCAAAAATCAGGACAATCCGATGGATCGAAAACTGAAAAGGTGATCCATGCAAAAGTTAGGATAAAGAGGCGAGCACCATAAGCAGGAAAATCTACAAAGACCAGTTGGTGGCAGGCGTGGGTCTAGTCGAGACGGATACCATTACTGATTCTGTCCTTAGCTTCATTTCATCTTGGATGTGCATTGTGCTAAAACATTATAAATGAGTCAATGAATGAATTCTATTTTCTGTTCAGGTTAAATGTCCCAAGTCTGCTTGAAATTGATTTCGTACAAATGTGCACATTTTCTGTTTACATGCATCTGACTTCAAAAAAAAAAAAAGTCCGATGGATCGAAAACCGAAGAGGCGGTCCACTCAAAAATAAGGATATTCCGATAGATCGAAAACCCGAAAAGGGCAGTCTATGCAAAAGCTAGGGCATAAAATAAAGTCTGTTGAATTGAAAACTCGAAAGGGTGGTTCAGGCAAAAATAAAGACAGTCTGATAGGCCAAAAACCCAAAAAGGGCGACCTATACAAAAATTAGGACAAGCAATGAAAATAAAACAAAAGTCATACAGTAGTATCAAGCTTAGACAACTCTAATCCTATAAAAACCGAGGTACATCAAAGCCATTGCCTCACGCCCACACCTCGTGGAGCAAGCAATCAGGTCAACCAACCAAACTTCAATGCGATATCCCATCAAGGACAGACCCATCTGGGCATCCCAATTGTCCGAAAGCGGAAATAACCCGACACTGGGGCATCATTAAATCCCAAGTATCCAGGGGAAAAACAATCAAGCCGTATTTATTCTTGATCGAAGGGAAAAATTTTTGTTCCCAAAATTATCGATCAAGGAATAAATACGTACCCCCGATCCAATTTCAAAGATATTGCTCCACCATAAAGAGCTACTTTCAACAGTATTGCTCCACCACAGAGAGCCGATTTCAACGGTACTGCTCCACCACAGAGAGCCGGTTTCAACGGTATTGCTCCACCACAAAGAGCCAGTTTCAACGGTATTACTCCACCACAGAGAGCCAGTTTCAATGGTATTGCTCCACCACAGAGAGCTGATTTCAACAATATCAAGGAGTAAGATATTCAATCCATATTCGTTCTTGATCGAAGGGGCAAAAATTTTTGTTTCCAAAATTATCGATCAAGGAACGAATATGCACCTGAAACAACTTCAAAACATCAAAGGAAATCATTAAGCTTCTCAAATCCCCAAAGCATCTTTCCCTAGCCACAAAAGCTTCAGGAGAAACACTATTATCCTTTCCTTCAGTGACACAGGCCCCACTAGAAGTGAAATGACCAAAATGCCCTTCTGTTAGTAACCAAACTACCAAATGGCTAAAACAACTTCCCTTTAGTGATGCAAGCTTCACGGGAAACCAAATCATAGAAATATGTCTTCCCCTAGTGACATAGGCTCCACTAGAGGTGATATTACCAAAATAACCTTCCTCCAAAGGGCGCCAACTTTCCAAGCTACAAAATTACCAAAATACCTTCACCTTCATGAACATCAATTCACAAGGGGAATCTAATCCGGGAAAAGTCCTCTGCTTTGCAATGGAGTCGAAGCACGTCCCTGGAGCATCAACCCAATCGGGGCAAAGTCCTCTGCTGTGCAATGGAGTCGAAGCACGTCCCTGGAGCATCAACCCAATCCGGGCAAAGTCCTTTGCTTCGCAATGGAGTCGAAGCACGTCCCTGGAGCACCAATACAATTTGGGCAAAGTCCTCTGCTCCATGATGGAGTCAAAGCACGTCCCTAGAGAACATCAAATCAATTCGGGCAAAGTCCTATGCTTCGTAACAGAGTTGAAGTAAATCCCTGAAAAATCAAATCAACCTAGGCAAGACCGTTGTTTCACAAAACAACCAAGACAAGTCCCTACAAACATCAACGCTATTCGATGCAGGAGGAGCCACTAGGTACGTTCTCTTTTCCTTCTCACCGTGCTCCCTATCGTGAGACCAAACTTGAATTAGGCACAAGCACCCGTTCAAGTGACTTTGGTCTCACGAGGGGAAGCCTGTGAGCATGGGTTCTTTCCCAACCTCTGTGATGAAAGTCATTGTTGCCTTTTTCAAGGATAAACATGAAGCGGATTCGAATCGACCGGAAGAATGTCGGAAATGTCCTGGATGACCCAAATGTGTGTGACAAGTCTTGGTATGGAGCCGCGAAGGAATTTTAGTGAGTATTTAAGAAAACCAAAGAAAAGAATGAAAAATAAGCAAAATAGGCTAATTTGGCTGCTACAGTTGCTCGACTGAAGTTCCTGCAGCCACGTGACTATAGTACATTACAGGCACCCGACTGTAATCATCAGATTTCCTTTTTCATCCAAATCAGCATTTAATTCAGTCTTTTTAAATAAAATAAGCTAATCTGGTCACTACAGTGGCTCGACTGTAGTGCCTACAGTCACGCGAATGTAGTACATTACAGCCGCACGACTGTAATAACCAGACTTCTTTTTTTTACCAAAAATCAGCATTTAATTCCAATTTTTAGCCAAAACGAGAGATATAAAAGCCTTATATCCGGGATTAGGGTTGATGGAACACAGAGAGAGGCAGAAAATTAGAGGGTTTTGAGAGAAAAACACAAAAAAACACAATACCACAGATTTTGGGACTTTTTCTAGGGTTCTTAAGAAAAATAAAAGGGTTTGATCTAAAATAACTTAAAAAAATTCAACGAAACACATAGAAACTGTTGTAGGGTGTTGTTAAATAGTCACCACCCATTTAATCTCTCTGGGGGTTCCGTCCGAGCTTCGGAGATCATGCATTTTTCGGGTTGTTCGTGACTGCAAGACGCTTTCTTGCATCCGAATACGTCCTTGGTGATCTAAACACTGAAACACAGACCAGGTAACATTTTGAGAGGCCTTAAAAATCCATTTTTGTTCATTCTGGGTGTTGTTTATTGATGTTTTTCTGAATTTTTTTTATGATTCTGGGAGTGGTTTTGATTACAGCCGCCTCGATTAAGATAATAGTCGCCTAGCTATAATCTACAGCCGCGCGACTGTGACCTATAGTCTCCCGGTTATAATCTTCTGATTACAGCTGCTCGACTGTAATCTCTGAGGCAGAAGCTCCGAATGCCTCAAAATCGACCGATTTAATGTGTTTTTCATGTTTATGATCGGTCTAATTACATCCATGTATACTTAGATTCCTGGTTTTTTATTTTTAATTGATGGATGTGATTTCAAGTTTGGCGATTTTGAGTTTTTAGGGATTTCTGGATTTATTTCGATCCGTTTCGGATCTGTTTGGTTGAAATCAGTGTGTTTCCGGAAATCCTAGATTACCCGAAATCGCTAAATTTGCAAAATGATTTTCAAAAACGAGAAAAGAAGGCCGGAAAACAATTCTAGAGCATTACAGTCGCGCCATTGTAATCTACAGGGGCGCGACTGTAACCTACAGTCATGTGGAGGCACAATTACAGTTTTGCCCTTTTGGGCCCCAAACTTGTAATTTTGCATCTTTTTCCTATTCAAAACTGAATTTTGGTGTGTTTACATTCTTTTTGGACCCTAGATGGATATTTAACTTAGGCCCACACACGAACGGGACCCCTGGGTCCTAGGATATCCGGCCCACTAAAGTTGGAAAATACATGTAAATGAGCCAAATGGTTTTCAAAATTGGTTTTTCATCCATAAAACCTATAGGGCGTTTCAGAAAACCATTTTCTAGGTCTAACCGGGCTTATCGATCAGGTCTAACCGTTTTAGATGCAGCTTTTATTTTTACTTTATTTTTATTTTTGAATGTATTTTATAGATTAAATCGTGTATCTAGGCGATTGTAATTTTTTAGATCATCGTGTATTATAGGTGGTTGTAATGGTGAGGATGGGAGCTTTTTCTTTTTTTATGGGTTGTATAATTTGGCATCTAATTTACTTTTTTGCACTTTTATTTTTCCGCACTTTATTTTAATATTTATATTTATGTCATTTGCATGAGCATCAATTAATAATTAAAGAAGATAAAATGAGTAGAATTAAGTGAATGCAACATTACATTATGAAATAATAATTGAAAAATAAGTGAGGATTAGTAGATATGTTGCCCGAACCTCGAATCTCTGGATTAGGTGCTGCGTCTACACTTGGTAGGGAGCTGTACCGGAATTTCCCGAATGAGCTGATCAGGGTGGCGACTCAGTATCTAATCTCGAAATTCGTGTCTCGAGATCTTTAAGTTAAATTGGGATTTTCTAAAAAAAAATCTATTTTTACCAAAATTCACCATTAAAATTAAGTTTCTATGCAGAGGGTTTTCTTCAATAAAGTGAAAGGTTTTCTTAAAGAAGAGTAAAACCCGTTTTCAAAACCCCAACACCACACCTTTAAAAAGAAAATCTGCGGTTTTCGCTTCACCGTGCGTTCCATAAAAGGTCATCTGCTCACAGTGGTCCTTGTCATTTCTTCTAACGTCCTATTTTTCCTTTCAACAACACCATTTTGTTGAGGAGTTCTAGGAGCTGAGAAGTTATGAGATATGCTATGCTCAGAACAAAGCATTTCAAAAAGACTGTTTTCAAATTCTTTTCCATGATCACTTCTAATAGCTATAATAGAAGTGTTTTTCAAATTCTGAAGCTTTTTACACAAGGTAGAAAATTATTGACTCAAAAACAATATCCATGTAAAACGTGAGTAGTCATCTGCTATGACTAATGCATATCTTATGCCACCTAAGCTTGTTGGTTGAATTGGGCCAATTAAGTCTAAATGCAGTGATTCTAGAGGTCTATAGGTAGAAACAATTCCTTTAGAACTAAAAGAACTTCTAGTTTTTTTTCTCTCTTTGACATGCACCACATATATGAGTTTTATCAATTTGACATGCAGCACATATATGAGTTTTATCAAACTTGATTTTTGGTAAACCTTTGACAAGATCCTTTTTAGACAGTTCTGAAATAAGATGCATGCTAGCATGACCTAGTTTACGATGGCATAACCAACTCTCTTCCTCTTGTGAAATTAAGCAGTGATCATTAGTAAGAGTACTTGAATTCAAAAGATAAATATTTCCAATTCTAGGAACTTCAAGTAAAGTCTTACCACTATCAGCTTCCACAATTTCACACTTTTTACAATCAAAGATTACCTTTTGGTTTTTGTCACAGAGTTCACTCACACTAAGAAGATTAAATTTCAATCCATCGACCAAAGAAACCTCATCAATGCATGGATTGTTTCCAATCTTTCCTTTTCCGACAATCCGTCCTGCAAGATTATCTCCGAACTTTACAGTTCCTCCTTTAACTTGTTTTATGGAAGTAAAGTATCTTCCATCACCAGTCATATGTATAGAGCACCCACTGTCAATGTACCACTTTGAATCTCTGAGAGTTTTCTTTAGACATCCCTGCAAAACAAGTTAAGTATTTTTAGGTACCAAAATACTGTTGGGTCCTTTAGGGTTAGAAGCATTTTTATCCTTGGGAACCCAGATAGTTTTCCCTTTATATTTTTCTTTTCTAAAAATGCAATCACCAATTACATGTCCCTTATGGTTGCAATGGAAACATGTAACATCCTTTCTTTTCTTAAATTGATATGATTGATTATGTCTCAAAGGATGATTTTGATGATAAGAAACATAGTCATCATGACGTAATCGATTAGGTTTGTAACAATGTTGTTGCTTAGGCCTATGTATGTGAACTTTTTGGGAGTGTGTAGGCCGTGGGGGGTTTTTTGTGTGCAATATTTTGTTGTGAAGGATATTTTCGGCTTGGGTTCACAAATTGCACTTTATTTGGCTTGGAAAAATGTGAGTGTTGTAAATTTTTCTGGTTTGGCTTACGACTTTTACTATGCTTTAGAAGTGTAGGTTTAGGGGATATGGATTGCATAGGAGAAATGGAGGCAGAGCAAAATATTATAGGTTTCTGATGATTTTGTGGGGGTATCCTATCATTATAACCAATACCAGACTTATCATTTGGATTTCTTTGAGAATCCAAAATCACATTCAGTATATTTTCACCATTAGTAAACTTACTAATAGTGCAATCAAGGTTTTCACATTTCTTTTTTAAACGAAATATCTTGCTAATAAGCTCAAGATTGGAGTTTTCTAGAAAACTCACTTTGCTCTTTAGTTCAAGATTTTCAGATTCTTTTTCTAAGAGCCTATTCTCATATTCTTTACACTTAGCAACTATCTCAAGCTTATTATCATGCGTTCTAAAAAATTCTTGCATAAGATCATTATGAGACAGAGTTTGCAGAATTACCTCATCATCCTCATTTTGATGTTGATGTGATGATGTTGTTGGATCATTGTTGGCCATGAAGTATATCTGAGCTTTTTCTTGCCTCTGATCCTCATCATCATCGGAGCTGGATTCATCGCTGTCGCTCCATGTTGCTATCATAGCTTTCTTGTCCTTTTTCTTGAATTTATTTTTCAGCTTCGGACAATCGATTTTGAAATGACCAAGCATATTACATTCAAAGCATGTAATTTCCTCCTTTAAATCTTTCTTTGCCTTATCAGCCTTGCTGATGTTGAATTGCCTCCTGCAAGATGATTTACCTCTGTTTTTGTTCCTTAGGAATTTTTTGAATTTCTGCACCAACAAAGCTTCATCATCATCTTCATTTTCATCATTTTCAGAATTGGAGGTGGATTCTTTAGGAATGGGATTTGCAGCTTTTAAAGCAATAGACTTTTTTTTGTCCGTTTGCTCATGATAAGTAGTGGATTTAACTTTCATTTCATATGTGAGTAATGAACTGATAAATTCATCATATGCGTATGAACTTAAATCTTTTGATTCTTCAATGGCTGTGAGCTTTACATCCCAAGATGTTGGCATTGTTCTGATTAGTTTCCTAATTAGTTCTTCATCAGTGAAGTCTTTGCCAAGATTCTTCAATTTGTTCACAATAAGAGTGAACCTTGTGTTTAATTCTGTAACTGATTCCTTTGCATCAACTTTGAACAACTCGTATACCGTGATGTAAAGATTAATCTTTCCATCATTCACTTGTTTGGTTCCTTCATGTGTTGTTTCTAGCTTATCCCATATCTACTTTGCAGTAGTGCAATCTGAAATACGATTAAATTCATTAATGTCCAATGCACACTGTAATAAATTAATGGCTTTAGAGTTCAAAGCTTCTCTATTCCAATCTGCGCTTTCATATTTACTTTCCTCTTTGGGAGCAACTTCTCCATCAACACTTTTTGTCAGAATACTAGGTCCTTCCTTGACAATTCTCGAGACCTGAATATCCGTGGACTGTAAAAATATTTTTATTCAGTTTTTCCAAACACTATAATTCTCTCCATTAAAAAGTGGAGGCTTGTTGATGGAACATCCCTCAGACATAAAAACATTTTGACTTCTAGAGGTACTAGCCATATCAAGATCACTCTAAGAATTTTACTTCTTTTGATAGAGTCAGGCTCTGATACCAATTGACGGTCCCAAATGGCTAGTTACAGTACTAGAGGGGGGTGAATAGTACTGTAGGGCGAATAAAAATTTTCACAGACCTCTTTTTCAAAAACAAGTTTTATTAAAAATTGCGGAATTATGAACTAGAATAAAACTTGTAAATATAAAATGCTTTTGTAAAAAAAATAACTTTAAGTACTAAAGCATTTAAAATAAAGTGCAGGAAATTAAATTACATAAAATAAAGAGAGTAGGGATAGAGAAAATGCAAACACAGAATTTTATCCTGGTTCAACCCAACCGGTCTACGTCCAGTCCCCAAGCCAACTGCTTGAGATTTCCACTAACGTTTCCTTTACGGGCAGGAAACAAGCATATGTTACTTTTTCCGAGTTCAAGTAACAAACTCAATACTTTTACAGGCTCAATATCAAACCTATCCCGTTACTTTTTAGAGCTTGAATAACAAACTCAACCGGTGCTTTTTTGAAGCTCAAACACCAAACTTTTACAACCTTTGTTGATCAACCACCAACAAAGTAATACCCCTTTCACACAACCTTGTCTGAAAATACAATTCCCAAAATATATGAATGTATGAATAATATTTTTCTCTCTTCTCTTTTTGCTCTTTGGGAATATGGAAGACTTTATAACTTGAAAGCTTGTATAAGAATGTATCTTGAAATTCCACACCTTCACACTTTCTTCTTTCTCCTTTTTATAGCAAAGTAAGAATATGGCCGTTTGATACAAATATAGCCGTTTGCTTTAGTTAATGTGGCCGTTGGAAGAGTGAAAAATGAAGATTTGAATTTTCTCATGTCATAAAGAATTGTAGCCATTGAAGTCATAACCGTTTGAACTTTAGATATACGGTCATATCCAAAGTATAGGTGGATTTCTTCTTCATAAAGACATGTGATAAAAATGATGATCAAAGTGCAACCTTAGGAGTCAACCGAAACTATAAAGTATGGAGTGAAAAGCATTCTTTAGTCTTGAGATGAGGGTTGACCATTATGTCATATGTAATCCCAAGTTAAAGAATATCTTAGCTTGGGTTGTAACCTTAGGTGAATGAAGTCACATGTTTTTCTCTATTCATAGTATGGCCAAATTGTGCTTTTAAGTCTTTCACCATATAATTCAAGGTGAGGTCAAAGTATGTCAAAAATTAACTCACCTTATAATCAAATGTGAGCTCAAAGTAGATGTGTTCATGTAACCAAATGTGAGATCAAAGAGAATATGCCCATTTAGCCGAAAATAATCTTAAGATGTTCTACCTCATAGTCAACATCTTACCTTATAAATGAGCATGAGATCAACATGGTAAATATATAGATATATGCCAAAAGTTCTTTAATATTCTTAAGTCAAACCTTAGGTCAACTTTGATAATCTCAAGTAACAAAGCAACCTTAGGTCAACATTAATGTTCTCAACTTATAAACCAACTTTGGCATACATATATATACATAGATATGAAAGAGGCTGAATATATATATAAAAGAAACTTTCAAGTCATATGCATTTATGAGATGAGCAAATATGGATTATTAAACCTTTATCTCATATGCTCTATATATGTGTGTGTGTGTGTGTATATATATATATGTATGTATATATAAATATTTGATACTTTCTTTACCTCTTTAAATAAAATGGAATGCCCAAGAGTTGTTCCTTATCTCATAAACCAAGTTTGCTAAAAAGAGCTTTTCTCAAAATAAAAACATTTTAACTTACGAAGCTCATTATTTTAAAAATTTCAATTGTGATCATCAAAACCGAACTCAACACATATCATAGCATACATGAGGCTTCCTACAACACTCACATAAGGAACATTTTTCATTCTTTCAGTCCTTTGTTGTATTTTTTGACACATGGCAAAACTAAGAGTCACTCCCTTAGATATTAGGCTATGTATGGGCTTACAGTTGCTCACATTGAATCCCTCAAGAACCTTGTTAATGTATGTCTTTGGATACAAGGCTAACAAATTTCTTTGAATGGTCCCTTGAAATCTTAATTCCAAGAATATAAGTAGCTTCACTTATATCTGTCATTTTAAAAATTGAAGTGAACCAAACTATCAGAATGTCATTTCCAGCTATCAGAATGTCATCAACATATAATGACATAATTACAAAACTTCCGGAGCTTTTCTTATAGACACAATGGTCTTCTTCAATTACCTTGAAGCCATTCGATGACATCACATTATGAAATCGAAGATACCACTATCTATAAGACTGTTTAAGGCTAGATCTTTTCAATTTGCAAACCTTTTGTTCGTAGCCTTTTATGATGAAACCTACAGGTTGGTCAATATAAGTTTCTTCATCCAATTCTCCACTGAGAAAAGTAGTCTTTTCATCCATTTGATGTAGCTCTAAATCCAGACTCACTACTATAGTTAGGATCGATCTTATAGATGTGAACTTCACAATAGGTGAGAAAGTTTCCTCATAATCTATCCCTTCCTGTTATGTATAGCCCTTAGCAACTAGGCAGAGCTTGTATCTTTGATACTACCATCAACCATACGCTCAATCTTGAGAACCCATTCGTTCCCAATAGTTTTTCTTCCCTTTGGTAGATACACAAGTTCTGAAACTCTCTTGGATCTCATGACGCCATTTCTTCTTCCATAGCCTTAATCCATTCATGTTTTGCAGGGCATGAGTGAGCTTCATTGTAATTTCTAGGTACATCATCATCTTGAGGAGTGACTAAAAGAACCGTGCTTTTGATGCTAAATCGTCAGCGTTCAAATTTTTGTCTTCAACTCTACTTTCTTCACCAACTAAAAACATGTGAAGTGGAGCTGAACATAAGCATTCACATCTACACCATTACACTACCACCTATAACCTCAACATTCTTCTGCACTTATTCTTCCAACCAATCTTTTTACTTCTTCATTTTCACCACTCCTAATTTCAATAATAATCACATTAGTCCTTTCCCTTCATTGACTTCTCCGAATATCCTTTTTCTTGAACTTAACTTCATTAAACATCAACTAGCTTCAAATCATTTGCTTATTGCTGACTTGTATTAGAAGCTCAACTCCACTAATTTACAAGTCCAATCCCTTCTCATAGAGCTAGTTAACTTGTAATAGAATGATCAGTCATTGTTTGAGAGATTCACTAGGCAGCTGCTTACAAATCTCGGGTATGATGATCCTAAGCTTTTGCTAGCAATGGAAGCTCACAAGCTCAATAGGTCTACCCATCCATTGGTGCGGGTTTTTTGAGGTATCAAGATGATTTCGCTTAATACATGACATATGAACTTGGAGGGGAATGTCTTGTGGATAATGTTTTTGCTCAAAAGTTGAAGTTTGAGAGGGTGTGAGCCTCTCCCTAGCTGGAAATGCCATCCCAAGTCCTCGGATAACTATGTGGGGCTGAACCCGCTAACAAAGATTCTTTGGGCAACCGCGCTAGAGACTAGCATTGTATGGGATCCTTATAGTTGTGAAAGCTACAATATTTGATTGATTGAAAAAATCAACCCGGATACTTTGATTGTAAGGATTGCTTTGATCTAGAAGGAAGAGAAAAGACAAGATGGATGTTCAATAATGGAGGCCTTAATTATGGAATGGATCAAGTCCTCGGAACAAAACCTTGTGGAACTATCCATATTGGACTTGACATAAGAGGCAGTACGGGCACATTTCCATGCTAGAATGAAAGAAAGGAATGTTACCATTATAACAAGCACAATGAATCTGGATGGTCCATTCAATAACTTTATTAATTCAAGGGCACTAATTCAAATTCATGTCAGTGTCTCTCAAAGTCTTCTGTTCTTCGAAAACACACTCAGTATAGTCCATTCGATGCACGTATTGAGAAATTGGATTCCGGATGCAATGCTAGAGTTCACATTCTATGATATATACAGAGTTTTGAGGCCAGGAGGTCTATTTTGGCTTGATCATTTCTTCTGTCTGGGAACACAGCTGAATCAGACTATGTTCCGATGTTGGATCACATCGGGTTTAGGAAGATAAGGTGGAATGTAGGCATGAAACTTAATCAAGGAATAGAGAAAAATGAGTGGTATTTTTCTGCTCTATTGGAGAAACCAATGACCTGAAAATAAGATCAAGAGTTTTTTTTGGCTAATTAGATCATACTAAGTTTAAAGCCTTAATTATGGAGTTCATGCCCAACTCGAGCCTTGACAAGTGGTTGTATTCCCACAACTGCTTTTTGGACATATTTTAGAGATTGAACATAATGATAGATGTTGCATCTGCACTTGAATATCTTCATCAAGGATCCACACAAGCAATTGTCCATTGTGATTTGAAGCCCAACAATATCCTTCTATGTGAGGATATGGTTGCTTATTTAATTGATTTATGCATATCAAAACTCATTGGAGAAGATCAGTCTTTCATACAAACTTTAACTCTTGCTACTGTTGGGTACATGGCACCAGGTGATGTTTAACTTTTTTTTTATTTATATATTTTCCTTGAATTGATAATTGCTTATGTTATACTTACTAAAACAAATTCTTATGTAGAGTACGAATCAGAAGGACTTGTTTCTGTAAAGGGCGACATATGCAGTTTTGGTATGTTGTTTATGGAAACTTTGACATGGAGAAAGCCTACAAATGATATTTTTAATGAAGAGATGAGCATGAAGCAATGGATCAAAGAGACATTGCTTTATGGGATCACTCAACTTGTTGATCCTAATTTGCTTAAGGTCGACAAAGGAAACTATTTGGCTAAGAAAGATTGCATATCATTCATGATGGAGTTGGCCTTGAAGTGTTCTGCGGACATGCCTGAGGAGAGGATAAGCAGTAAAGATTTCACATTATGCTTAACAATATCAAAGTTAAGTTTGTCAAGGATGTTCACTAGACTTAAGAAGCATGTAATAATCCATATGTTAGTAATGCTCGATAAGCTATTCCATGTCACTTCCAGTTATCATGATTTCATCAACATATAATGAAATAATTACAAATTTACTTACAGAGTTTCTTATAGACACAATGGTCTTCTTCAATTACCTTGAAGCCATTCGATGTCATCACATTATGAAATCAAAGCTACCACTGTCTAAAAGGCTATTTAAGGCCGTAAATTGATCTTTTCAATTTGCAAACCTTTTGTTTGCAGCCTTTTATGATGAAACCTATAGGTTGGTCCGGTAAATTTCTTCATCCATTTCTCTATTGAGAAAAGCAGTCTTTTCATCCATTTGATGTAACTCTAAATCCAGACTTGCTACTATAGCTAGGATCAATCTTATGGACGTGAACCTCACAACAGGTGAAAAAATTTCCCCATAAGGCCTTAGCAACTAGGCAGGCCTTGTATCTTCGATACTACCATTAACCATAAGCTTAATCTTGAGAACCCACTTGTTCCTAATAGTTTTTCTTCCCTTTGGTAGATCAACGAGTTCCCAAACTTTGTTGGATCTCATGAAGCCATTTCTTCTTCCATAGCCTTAATCCATTCATGTTTTGTGGGGCATGAGTGACCTTCCTTGTAACTTCTAGGCTCATCATCATCTTGCAGGTGACTAAAAAAACTATGCTTTTGATGCTAAATTGCTAGTGTTCGAATATTTGTGTTTTAGTTCTTCGCGATTCCAAATCCTTATAAAAATGTCACATATATTCATCGTAATTCAATACGCTCCCACCTGGACCATGTTCCATGTTTCCACTGAAGTCCAGATCCACATGCTCACTAGAAATTGGAATTTGATGTGGATCTTGATCTTGGTCATTTGTAACATTTTGAGGTTCTTAAACATTTTCAAGTTCCTCAAAATTTTTCCCACTCAAATGGAGAGATCTGTTAGTTTCAAATTCCTTGTAAAGTGGTAAATCATGGTCTACCTCACTTAACTTAGAGAACTCATTCTCTAAGAAAACTATGTCACGTGATTCGAACTCTGTCACTTTTCCGTCTTTGGTTTCTCATACTAAGACATATCCTTTGGACACGTCTAGATACCTTAGAAAGATGCACTTGTGGCCTCTTGAGCCTAGTCTCCTAAACTTGCTTGAGGTATCGTGGGGGAAAACTGTGCAACCCCATGGCTTAAGGTTACTAAATTTAGGTTTGTGCCCATCCATAGCTCATAAGGAATGGAAGTGATTTAGAGGGCACTCGATTGAGAACATATTTGGCTATAAGTAACACATCTCCCTAGTAAGAGACAGGCAAATTTGCTACAGCCATCATAGATCTAACCATATCGAGAAGATTTTTGTTTCTCCTCTCAGCAAAATCATTTTGTCACGGAGTATAAGGAATGGACAACTGATGCTCAATTCCTTATTCATCACATAAGGATTTGAATTTGTTCAAAAGTTATTCCCAACCATAATCAGTTCTTAAAGCCTTAATTTTCTCATTTGATTGATTCTTAACAAGGTTCATAAACATCTTAAAGCAACTCAAAGCTTCAAACTTATGAGACATCAAATAAAAAAGACCATACCTTGTTAGTCATCAATGAAAGTGATGAAATAACAAAAATCCACATGCATTGCTCTCACATTGATCGGACCACATACGTCAAAATGAATTAATTGTAAAGGGAACTTTGCCTTGGTTACTTTTTCCAAATGGTTTTCTAGACATTTTTTCTTTAAGACATGGTTCACATGAAGGTAATTCAACCTTAGTCAAATTACCTAATAAAATTGATTGAACTAACCGACTTATTCAATTTTGGCCAATATGTTTAACCTAGCATACCATAATACAACATTACTATCTCTCTATCACGTGTAAAAGTGGAATGTGAGAAAAAAATGCAACATTATTATCATTGATTGAATCAACATTCAACATAAGCAAACCTTCGAAATATGTCAAGAACCATAAAAGATTTTGGCTAAACACAAATGTAAACTGTTATCATTCAAGAACAAATTGAAACCTAGATTCAATAAAGCATTACAGAACTTAGATTCCTTCAAATCTCGGGAAGCCTAGTGTCCCTTTCTGTAATGCTTTCTTATGCTTATAAGCCTGCTCTCTACTTTTACCATAGAAGTGCTTATGCTTCTTATAATACCCTTATACTTTTGCCATACACAAGTATTTAACTAATACTTTCCATATAAAAACTCCATAATTCTAATTCTTGATAGTTTTATCTTATATGTCTAGAAAGCAACCATGGGCCTAATGAGTTGCTACATAGAGAATACAAACATCAACAAATTCAACAATCATAAAAAGTCACATGTACATAAGTAAACATATAGTCAGGCACATGTAAATTAATGAGCCATTTGTTTTATTTTTTGTGACATACCAGCCAAATGATTGCCCTGGGATCATGTAACATATAACAGATGATTCAGCTGGCCAGCTCATATACATGTGTTTGACCTTTCAGTCAGATAACAAATGGTTGACCTTGTGGTCCATGAATCATATAATACATGTGGGTGACCATATAGGTCCAAATGATAGATATTCCATATGATTGTAGTGTCTGGCCAGGTATGCCACAACGTCCCTTTATGTTTTATGTAATCATGTACATCAAGTTTCATATATTACATTTTATTCATGTGATATCATATAAATCATGTAACACATATAAATCCATATAACATTTTACTTTTCGTATTCCACGTAAAAAACCATATATACATACACATACATTTTTAGCTTAACACTTGTAATTCATATAATAATTCATTTCAACAATTCGTAGTAGCACACATCCCAACATATCATATGAATCAATTCATAAATATCACCACAACACATAAAAATCAAATCAATCTTATACTCATAAATAACCATAAATTTCCGTGGTGGTAACTTATACCATTTTTTAAACTATCCCAAGACAAATTCCTCTTTAAAATCTTATTTCCCAATTCTATTATCAAGTAATATCATATTATTACTTAGAAAAGATGAGACACCGGCAGCCTCTGGGATACGCTCAGATGCCAAAGTCAGCCTAAAGTGTTTAAACTGAGAATGTGTTTATCTTGATTAGAATAAGTTGGATTTACCTCTGTATATCTCCCTTTTATAGTGCGAGTGATAGAGTTGGACTTGGTTTAGGAGAGTTCCTAAACCCTACTTTCAGTCAAAGTGAAAGACTTGTCTTCAGGAGTCTATATGGGATATAGAATCCCTCTTCTAGTACAACACAGCAAGCAGACTCTTAGTGAGACACCATCACCCACCTTTTAGAATCTTTCCGCAGATGAAGAGGATCTATGCCGGATCTATCACAAAAGCCTTCGCGTCCTTTTAGGGAACTGGTTGAGAGATTCGATGTGCAAGACCCGGGTAAAGAAGCCGATGTCCTGATGGCCAGATGTCATCAGAAGTCCTCCCAAGTCTTGAAGACCCATTAGGGTTTAGTGCCTAAAACCCTGTCTAGAGCCACGCGCTCACTAACTTTCTTCCACGTACTAAGCAGCTGCAGAGACGTGACCTTTGATCTGACCCTTGATTTTTGAAAGCTGTAACTCTTCATCTCCCTCCTAGGAAGCTATTAATTAGTGCGTTTTGTCTCCTGCTAGCATTTGTCTAAACCCAACTCTATCTTCTCACCATCTCCAAGCAAAGTAAGTTCTTCTCCTTCCCTCTATTTGTTATTTCCAGTTTGGTTGTTTTTTCTTTTGTTTTCACCCCTGTTTTTGCAAAATATCTCTGCGGAAACTATGGAATTCCTGATTTACCCATGGTCTTCAAGCACTGTTGCTCGTCCCCCGTCTCCTTTTGTGCAGGTGGACTCCGCCATAGCCAGACTTTCTTCATCAGAGTCCTCTGAGAGGATGCCTTCTGCTGGAGAAAACAATGCACCAACATGCCATCCCTCAACTTCCCAGACCACCAGAGCCTCCAAAGGGAAAACCCTAACTCCCAGAATTTCTGAAATGCCTTCCTCCATCACCGAAGGGGAAATACGCAAGCCAGAGTCTAAACACCTATGGTTAGAAGTCTGTAGCTGGCTTATTCCTTCCCCTAGCCAGAGAGTCCACCAACTTTCTAATGGCTTCTTCTCCATATATCTCCATCACATTGAAAGTGAATTCACTTACCCCCTACTGGAATAGATTTGTAGCTTGTTGAACCGGTATAATGTATGTCCAGGACTGCTACACCCGAATGTCATGGAGGACATCTGCACACTGTATTGGCTATGCCAGAACCTCAGCATCCGGTTGATAGGTGCCATGTTCCAGCATATTGCCACACCGGTTCTCTAGAATACAAATAGCGATCACCTCACAATGGCTAAGGGTCCCCTCTTCCAGTTTTTCTCAAGCCGTACGTCGTTTATCAAGGGGTTCAAAAATCTCTTCTTCTTCATCAAACTGAAGGATGATGCCCCTATGTTTCCAACTGTGTGGTCCTTTCAATCCGCATTTGAAATGAAGGGAGCGAAGGACAAGCTCTCTTCCCAAGAGACGACGGACCTGTAACTGCTGACCTCTGTTCCTATCCAGTACTGGAAGCTCTAGTATGCTGTCAAGGCTTTCCACCAGGGGCTACCATTGGCGGCACTTGATAACTGGACTGGGCTCCCTGTATTCTTTAGTGATCCCCTAGAGGACCAAGGTACCATTCCCTGATACTCATTTGGTATTTTGCATTTTTGGCACGGATGTCACTTGCTGATACTGTTGCAGCCTTACAAGCCTAGAGGGGTGGATCCAAGCCCCCAACTGCTTCCACAGCTCCACCAATTTCAATCCCAAGTCAACCGAAGTAGGTTGATGTCCCAGGTGGGAGTACCGATCCTGCCCCCGGGAGCAAAAGGAGAACCTCTGTTCCCGCATCCAGTGTGGGTAAAGGAAAAAAAGTCCAGATGGTAAGATCCTTTTCCTCCCCTGCCCTTTGTAATACCGAGTGAAACTTACACTTGGTTGTGTTTCACATGAGATGGCGCTAGACTTTTCTCATCCAATGGTTACTGATAACCCTATTCGGGATATTCTTCTCTCTAAGTTTGGGAAAGAGGCAAGTCTGGCCGATCCTCTGGTCCAACTGGAGTTGAGCAATGGGATGTATCTCCCAGTTGAGCAATTGGTACCCGATTCTTAAGCAAGTTTATACCGTAAGTACCCTGATTTTATTGCTCTCCAAGGTCTTTTGCACTACTCATAGAATCTTGTCCTGCAGATCATCCCGTTCCTTTATGAGGAAATAAAAAGGGTTGAAGAGGTGGATCGTATCTATGACCAAAGCTTGGCGGGTGCTTTGGAATGAAAAAAATATGGAAGAGGCCTTAGTGAAGGCTGCCGTGAAGGCTGAGCAGCAGCAAAAAGCTATTGATGCGGCCATTATTGAGAATGCTACCCTGAAAAGCTCACCATCGTCTACCGAAACTACACTTAAGTAGGAGAGGGAGAGTCACAAAAATTATCTCGCGGCGGCAGAGGAGAAGCTCAAGGAAAGGACCTTGACGTATGGGCGGCTGGCCCTTTTATATGGCAACCGCATCCTGGGGAGGTGTGCTGAGGCTCATTCGGACATCCCCTATAGGGACATTGTAGTGTATTTTCCTTAGGAGGTGGATCTTCCTCCTCTCTCCCCCTTGCCCGAGGAAGCGATTAATGTCCCTTTTGAAGCTCCTGTGTTAAGGGAAAACTTAGTTGAACCGGGTGGGAATTCCGTAGATGTGCCGGATCGTAAGTAGTTTTACTAATCTTTTTGTAATTGACATTCTTCCCTTTGAAGGGTATTTTAATGTTTCATATTTCTTTAATTTGTTACATAGCATATAGCTTGTTTGCTCCGGGCTTCGTGGCCCATGGACAAGGTATTTTTTATTTTGAAAACAAAATAATATGATCCGAACTTAACATGAGCTGCATTCAAAAGCGAATTTAAGGCCGAGAGTGAATACATAAAACTGGACGGGATAGGATCCATATTTGAAAGCGAATTTTTACTGTGGTATGGCCGAGGTTATCGAAAGTGAATACTGTCAATGAACTTAAAATAAAGAAACAAAATATATATTCAAAAGCGAATTCATTATTTGTTAACTTTAGATGATACAACATTAAAATGCCAAAGGTTGCCTCATTAAAAACCTCAGTAAGGAAAACCTTGTGGGAAAAACCATTGCTGAGGGAAAAATAGTGCAACATTTTACAATGGCTCTTTGATCCCTGGTGATACTTCTAGAGTGCTCTCAAGTTCCATGTGTGAGGGACTTCCTTTCCATCCATGTGGCTCAACTTATATGTTGCTGGTCCCAGTACTTTTTCGACTTGGTAAGGCCCTTCCCATTTCACCGATAATTTTCCTTTGCCTTCTCGCGCCTCGGAAGCTTTTGCATCTTGGAGTATAAGATCCCCTGGTTGGAACGCTACTATTTTGACTCTCCTGTCATGGTATCTGGCAATTTTATTTTTATAGGCCGCCATGAGGATAAAGGCCCTATCTCGCCTTTCCTCTAATGAGTCCAGGTGGAAACGTAGGTTGATGTCATTTTCGGCTTCGCTGTAATATGCCACTCGATCGCTGGGGGAACCTATCTCCACCAGGATCACCGTCTTGTTGCTGTATGTTAGCTCAAAAGGTGTTTCTCCTATTGCTGGCCTTGGAGTGGTTAAGTAAGCCTAGAGAACACTATTGAGTTCTTCAACCCATGCTCCTTTTTGTCCCTTTAACCTCTTCTTAATTCCATCACACAGCGTACGGTTCGTGAACTCGGTTATGCCATTGCTCTGCAGATGTGCCACCGAACTGCATCTGTGGTCAATGTGGAAGTTTTTGCAAAACTCTCCAAACTTTCTAGAAGTAAACTGGGTTCCGTTGTCCGTGATGATTACATTCGGTATACCAAACCTTCTAAGGATGTGCTCCTTTACAAAGCTTATCCCCTTTTCCGGAGTAATGGTAGAAATATGATTATCGATTTGCGTTGCCTGCTTGCTTTCGGCATAAAAGCTACTAGGTCAGCTCCCCATGTGGAAAAGGGCCATGTTGTCAGGATGGGCTTTTGCTCTGCTGGGGGTTGGTTTGTCTTTTTGGCATGCACCTAGCATCGGTGGCATGCTGCAATATAAGCATCTACGTCCTCTTTCATGGTTTCCCAAAAATAGCCCATCAGCATTGCTCTACGGAAAGTGGCTAGGGCCGCCTGGTGAGACCCGTATATCCCCTTATGGAGCTACCTCAGTACATAGTTCCCTTCCTCTATTGAGACGTATTTCATCCATGGGCGACTGAAGGACTTCCGGTAGAGCTGTCTGCCAATAACTACGTATCTCGCTGATTTCCTCGAGATCCTTTAGGCTTCTATTTCTTCTTCCGATAGCTTTCCTTCCTTGAGGAAGTCAATGATGGGCTACGTCCAACATGCGTGGCCATGGCTTATTGTCAGTGTCTCCATTTGTTCCGTACTTGGGCGTGACTATACTTCGTACAGGCAATATAGGTGCTAACATTCTTCCCTACTGGAGGCGGCTTTAGCAAGCTGGTCTGCTAGACTGTTTGCTTCTCATGGTATTTTTTCTATCCTCAAGGCTGTCCCTTGCGATTCGATCTCCTTCAGTAGTATCCAGACTTTGTCCAAATACTTGCTCATGGATGGGTCCCTGACCTCGAAATATTTGTTTATCTAATTGGACACCAGTCTGGAGTAGCTAAGTATGCGAACCCTGTCTGGTCCTAGCTCCTTTATTAATTCCAACCCTTTTATCATTCCTTCGTACTCCGCTGCATTGTTTGTGGTGGGAAAATCTAGCTTTACTGCGTAGTGAATTCGGATCCAATTCGGTCCTTGGATGTAAATACCGGCTCCTGCTCCTTCTCTTGATGATGCCCTATCCATGAAGACGTCCCATTCTTCGGATGGGGGGCTGAATCTTGCCCAAGACCTTACAAAATCTGCCAGGATTTATGCTTTTAAAGCCTGCTTAGGTTCAAATCTGATGTCGAATTCCCCTAGCCATATCGCCCATTCTGCTAGTCTTTCGGATGTCTCAGGTTGCTGCAACACTTTCTTCAATGGGAATCTAGTTCTGACAATGATAGTGTGTGCCTGGAAGTACGGCCTTAACCTGTTGGCTGCAGATAGTAAGGCTAGCACCAACTTTTTGATATTTGGGCCCCCTTTATTACTTTGCTTGTGTAATATACTAGGAATTATTGTCCTCCTTCGTCCCTCACTAAAACTGATCCTACGGCTTCATCGTTGGTGACTAGGTATAGATACAACTTCTCTCCTTGAACTGGTTTGCTGAGTAGTGGGGGTGAAACGAGAAATTAGTTGAGTCAGTCAAATGCCACATGGAATTCTTTATCCCATTTAAGAGCCTGGCCTTTCTTTAGCGCCTTATAAAAAGGCATACATCTCTTTGCTGAAAAAGAAATGAATCATCCTAGGGCCGTGATCCTCCCATTCAATTTCTGTATCTCGTTTAGAGTTTTGGGTGGGTTCATCTCTAGTATTGCCCTTATCTTTTCTAGATTTGCCTCGATCCCTCTTTCTGAGATCATAAAACCTAGAAATTTTCCTCCTCGTACCCCAAACACACATTTCTCTGGGTTGAGATTAAGTCTGTGCTTTTGGAGGATGGAGAGTGCCTCCCTTAAGTCTCTGGGATGGTCTGCTAATGTTTAGCTTTTCACGAACATGTCGTCCACATATACCTCAACTGTCTTTCCAATCAGCTCTTTGAACATGCTGTTCACCAACCTCTGGTAGGTGGCTCCCGTATTTTTCAGCCCAAAGGCATAACTTGGTAGCAGTATGTCCCTCTGTGGGTGATGAAAGATGTCTTCTCCTGATTGGCCGGATCCATAGGGATCTGATGATATCCCGAAGCCATATATAGGCACGAATAGATGGCATATCCAGCCGTTGAGTCTACCAGCTGGTTTATGTTCGGCAATGGGTAACTATCTTTGGGGAATGCATTGTTAAGGTCAGTAAAATCGACGAATATGCACCACTTTTGGTTGGCCTTCTTAACCATCACCACGTTCGCCAGCCACTTGGGATAGTGGACTTCCTGAATGTGTCCTGCCTCCATTAATCTCTTGATCTCTTTTTCTATTGCCTTCTATCTCTTTGGCGTGTACTTTTGTTTTTTTTTTACTACCAGGTTCACCTCGGGATCCATATTAAGAGAGTGTTTCATGATTTCCAGTGGTAACCCTTCGATGTCGCTGATCTTTCAGGTGAATGTGCTCTGTTCCTTTATTATCCCTTGTATAATCTGCTCCTTGATGTTACTATTAAGCTCCTTGGAGATCCAGATGCTTCTATCAGATGCTATTGTTAATGTTTCCAGCTTATCTACTGGTTCCACCTTTCTCTCATCTTCCTCAGGGTCCGTTCTTTCTGGTTGGAAGGATGCCAAGTATTTTTTTTGAGCTACCTGCGGGCTCCCCCTGGCTGTTGCCCATCCGGCTGAGGTGGGTATTTGTAGCGTTAGGTGTCGGATAGATAGTACTGCCTCTGATTCTGAGAGGAGCGATCTTCCTAATATGGTGTTGTATGCCAACGGGGTGTCTATAATGGTGAAATCTGTCTTGGTCCTCCAAACATGTTTTTCGTCTCCGATTTCCATGTCTAGGGTTACCTACCTTGCGATCGGGATAGTGTGTCCAATGAGGCCGACTAGTAATGCATGTACTGGCTGGATCTGGCTGGGTGATATTTTCAACTTTTCCACCGTGTGTTTGGTAATGAAGATGGTGGAGCTCCCTGTGTCCACCAGGATTCGTTTGACTATGGACCCTTCTATTTCTGCCTCCATAACGAGAGCGTCTGAGTGGCCTAGTTGTACCTAACTTTCCATTGAGAAGGAGGGGTTGAGCCTACCGTCTTTTCCTGTCTCTATGGTTTTTCTGATTTTCTTGGTCGGTGGATCTCCTCCTGCAATTACCATGACCACTCCCTTAGTCCTTTTGGCCTGTTTGCCTTCCTCTGAAGCTGCTGCTTTGGCTCCTCTTTGTTTTTCTTATCTATGAACTTTTGAAGTCTGCCCTTTCTTATCATCTCTTCGATATCTTCGGCCAGATGTCTGCAGTCATCTGCATCATGGTCGTTCACCCCGTGGTATTTGTAATAGGCTTTTTCATCTTTGGCCATCATTTGTCCTCTCCTGGCTTCCTGCTAGGATAGACCTTTTCTGTCTTTGCTTTTTTCCACCACTATCAGTACTTCACTTAGGGGCCGGTTTAGTGGGGTAAACCCTTCGGATTGTCTAGGATCCCTTCTATCCCTTTTGGACCGCCTATCATCCGTTCTCCTTTCTCCCTCTTTGCGGTTCCTTACCGGTGCTCCCACCTCATCCAGTTCTATGAAGGTCTTAGCCATAGAGATCATTTGTGTTATGTTTTGGGGTGTTCTCAAGACCAAGTCTGCCCTTAGTCTCTCGTTGGTAGTGTTGACGATTAATGCTTCTAATGCTATGTGGAAATCTAGTTTCTGTATCTCTACTGTTGCCAAGTTAAATCGGTCTACGAATTCTCTAAGGGACTCCCCTTGTTTTTGTTTCACATCGTGCAAGGTTCTGCTGGCCATTCCTATAGGTACCGATCCATAGAACTTTGTGCAGAACTATTCTCTGAGCTCAAAACGAGCCCTAGGCACAGATGGGTAAAGTGTCAATAAGCCCATCAAACCAAGAGTCCTTCATGGAAGGATTGGATAGGTTGTCCTATCACAATTGTTGGTTAGCGAGCCCTAGTTCGGCCAGTCATTGATAAGTTATGGATCTTGGTCAAGTCAGCCAATTAACATCACCAACAAACAAATTAAAATCGAATTATTAAATTGAATTGGCTTAAAAGTCCTTTATTTCTAACTCAATCAATGATTTCTTCCATGTAGATAATCCCATTTCACTTAAGCAATATACATGGCTGCAACAAACAACAACTCACTCTCACTTAGGTTATTCTTGGAGAAGGAGAAGCTTTTGGGGACTAACTTCCTGGAATGGGCTAGGAACTTACAAATAGTTCTTAGACAAGAGTCCAATGAGTATGTACTGAATGCTTCTTTACCAGCTGGCCCTCCCAAAGGTCGAGGCGTCACCACGGCGATGGTGGATCTCTATGACCGGCACGTGAGGGATGACCGAGATGTCTCGTGCCTCATGTTGGGTACCATGGCCCACTCTTATACTTTTGCCTTATACAAGTAATTAACTAATACTTTCCTGATAAAAACTCCATAATTCTAATCCTTACCAGTTTATCTCATCTGTCAAGAAAGCAACCGCAGGCCTAATGAGTTGCTACACAGAGAATACAAACATCAACAAATTCAACAATCACAAGCAATCATATGCACATAAGTCAACATACAGTCATGCACATGTAAATAAATAAGCCGTTTATTTTATTTGTTGTGACATAACCAGCCAAACGACTACCTTGGGATCATGTAACATATAACAGATAATTTAGCTAGTCAGCTCATATAACATGTGTTTGATCTTTTGGTCCAGATAGTTCACGTATCATATAATCCATGTGGGTGACCATATAGGTCCAGATGACGGATATTCCATGTGATTACAGTGTCTAGACATGTATGGCACAATGTTCCTTTATGTTTCATGTAATCATGTACATCAACTTTCACATATTACATTTAATTCATGTGATATCATATAAATCATGTGACACATATAAATCCGTATAACATTTTACTTTTCGTATTCCATGTAAAAACCATATATACATACACATACATTTTCAACAGCCTCAAAAACTTTTATGTTTATTAGGATCAAGCCTCTACTAATACGGGCGTACCATGCATTAAATCCAACATTAATTAATTTAGGACATAAAATAATATAATTGGAGCCAGAACGTCTAAATAACCTCTAATTGTAGTCCAAATTTATTTATTAGTTTTTTTAATTTCTTTTATAGCAAACAATGTCGTTTTGCACAAAGGAAACTAAAAAAATTAGGGCAGCATGGGAGGTCATTTTCAACCTCCACACTGCCCACCATAGCAGATCTGCTATGAAAACTTTTGAAGCAGTAGGGGCTGGGCACCGGCGGGTCCTACAAGTGATTTACAGATTGTATTCTACATCTTTGTTTCTGATTTTCTTATATATGATCCAGTTTTCTTGCTATAAAGATATCCATGGTGATGTGGAATACAAAGTCATTGTTGGTGATAATTATATTGTATGTAATGTGTTTGTTAAAATGCCTAAATGAGATAACAACCGCAAATATCAGCACAGATCAGGATGCACTACTCGCCTTGAAAGCTCATATCAGAAATGACCCGCCAAACCTGTTAGCATCCAACTGGTCTAAGGCTACTTCAGTCTGCAATTGGATGGGTGTTACTTGTGGAGTTGGCCATGGTAGAGTTGAGGGCATTCTACTCAGAAATATGTCCCTAACAGGGACCATTCGTCCCCAAATTGGAAACCTTTCATTCCTACTCAATCTCTCTTTGACCAATAACCAATTCTATGGCTCTCTGCCTCTTCAACTTTCCAACTTACGCCGGTTGAAAATTTTGGACTTGGGATACAACCTTTTCAATGGAATCATCCCCTCATGGATTGGATCTTTTGCTCAACTTGAGTACCTTAATCTAAGGTCTAACAACTTTGGAGGTTTGTTCTTTCACTTATCCGTACCTATTTTCATGCATAATATACTTTTATTTATTTATTTATTTTTTGTAATACAGGTGTTATTCCACCATCATTATGCAACCTTTCAAAGGTTCATAGTCTTTACTTGGCGGAGAATAGTCTTGAAGGGAGAATTCCAGATACAATAGGAAATCTTTACAACTTGAAATCTACTTCCTTGAGTAACAACAAGCTTTCGGGAGCTATTCCAGTTGGTATCTTGGACATTTCTTCGTTGCAGGAAATTGATCTTAGTGATAATTGGTTGTCAGGATCTATTCCAACAACCAACAGTAAGAACATGTCATCACTTCAATTATTGGATCTAGCGGTAAATAATTTGACAGGTTATCTTCCACCACATAAGTTTGCTCGGTTTCCTGCTTTGGAGGTGTTGTCTTTGAGTTGGAACTCTTTCAATGGTCCCATTCCTTCCACTTTGTTTGCATGCAACAAGTTGCAAATTTTATCTTTGTTTGTCAATCATTTGGAAGGAGGTTTGCACAAAGATTTTGGCAATCTAACAATGCTTCAACAGTTATATCTTGGTTATAACAACTTCAAAGGTACACAAGCATCTGTCTTCATATGTTAGAAAAAACATTTTTCTAACTTAAATTGCTTATGTTACTTTTTCCTTGGGATTTCTCGAAACAACTAAGGAGAAAAAGTTGCTTTCTTGAATTTTATAGTCTTGAATATTCCAAAACAAAATAGTAACAATAATAATAATTTAGCCAACTTGACCAATTTGACAAAAAATTAAAAAAAAAAAAAGATTCCTTTTTCATTCAAATGTACGTGTTTGGAATTTTAATTTTCGCTCCTTCAAATAAAAAAAAAATTAAAAGTTAATGAGATCAAAAAAGTTAGTTTAATCAACTTTACCTACATAGATGCGATCTGACTATTTTTGTGATTAATAATTCGGGAAAGAATTTTCTTGGTATACATTTGTTAGAGAGCAACTAGAATTGATTTGATTGTGATTTTTTTTTTTTTTGGTGTCATGTCATGTACAAAAATATTAGAATTAAATTAATGTAAATAGGGGCGCCCCTACCCCGTTTCTAGGGTTTCTTTCGTTGCTACCCCTAATTAGGGTCTTGTTCTTCTTGCCGTTCACGTGGTTCTCTGTTGCTTTTCCTATGGCTTCCTCACGCCATGATGAGATCACCAACGCATATGCCCAGCTATCCATAACCGAAGAAGATGAAGCCCCAGTGTTGATTCCGCAAGAGGAGGAACCGCCGGCCTACGACCTCAGGTGGAGCTGTGTGGGACGCTTTATTACCGAGAAGGACATTAATGTGGAAGGCATGAAGATTGCCCTCTCTAAAGTATGGGCTCCGGCGGGTGGTATGGCTATAGTAGAACTTGAAGGGAAGATATTCTTATTTTAGTTCACCCATGTCTTTGATGTTAATGCTGTTTTGAATGGTGGTCCATGGCAATTTGAAAATAAATTATTGGTTCTTAAACGTGTTTCTTCAATGGCTGAGCTGTATACGGTAGAATTGAATTGGGCAGATTTTTGGATACAATTGCATGATTTACCCGTAGGTTTTTGGACTGAACGCATAGCAAATTTGTGTGCGTCGAACTTGGGACATCTAGTCAGAACTGATGCAAAGGATTATACTGAACCGTATAAGGGATTTCTTAGAATACAAGTTTCTATTGATGTCAGAATGCCCCTAAAGAGGAGAATGAAATTGGGAAAATCTGCGACAGACTGGTTCTGGGTGAACTATAAGTATGAGAGATTACCTCATTTTTGCTTTTATTATGGAATCATTGGTCATAGTGAAAGGGAGTGCCGAGCTTTCAGGGCTTTGAACAACCCGGATCTACCCAAGCAATATGGAGAGTTCTTACGCGCACCACCTAGACGTCTGCAGCATAATTCCTCCCAGTGGTTGATGGCACCCATTCTAACCCCTCAACATACTAGTGAGTCGACCCCTTTTCAAGGAGGCTTTGTAGATTTACTACAAACTCAGGAACAATTAGCCCAGGCAGTGTCTGAGGAAAATGAAATATCTGTGGTTACGGATGCTAAGCGGAAAAGAATGGGTACGGATGAAAACACGTCCTCTTCAGCCATGGACACATCGGAGATAAGTATTGAGATATCGGCGGGACCTGCTCAGCAGGCCTGCCGGAAGCAATGACTTGCTTAAGTTGGAACTGCCGAGGCCTGGGTAACCTCGAGACAGTTCGTGAGCTCTAGGAGCTCATTGCTACCCGAAACCCATCCATCATATTCTTGATGGAAATTATGATTAATCGTGAAGCAGTAGAAAATGTGAAACCATAGGTTGGTTGGCAGAATGGTTTTTCAGTGGAAGGGGTTAATGGTGGAGGAGGTATTGTACTCTTGTGGGACAACTCGGTCAAGGTTCAGCTACTGAAATTTAGCAGGCACTTCATTGATGTCATCGTTAATTCCATTAATGAAGAGCCTTGGAGATTGACGGGTTTTTACGGCTTTCCGGAAAGAGCTCGGCTTCAACAGTCCTGGCAGAGTATGAAGGATTTGTATCGCATTTCTTGTCTACCATGGTGTATCATGGGAGATTTTAATGATATGGTGGCTGAATATGAGAAGAGAGGGGGACGTGCATAACCAGGTAATTATTTGCGGGGTTTTCAGGAAACGATAGACCATTGTGGCTTGACTGAAATTCCCATGTTTGGTTACCCTTTTACTTGGTACAGTAAACGGGGGGGGAAGAATAGTGATGGAAGAAAAACTTGATAGAGTTCTTGCTAATAGGGATTGGCATGACAGATTTCCAAATGCAGTGGTAATAAATATTTTTACCACCCAATCAGATCACAGTGCTCTAATTCTTGATTTACTCTCCAACCGTCCAAGGCCAAACTTCCCTTTTCGATATGAGAATAGCTGGAATGATGAAGAGGGTTGCGAGGAAGTTTTGGCAAGGATTTGGCAGCGGACTGACCTTTGTGGACTAGAGGAAAAACTTCAGGCAAGTCGAATGGAGTTATAGCAGTGGGGTACAACGTATAGAAATCGGTTCAGAGGGAAACTGGCTGATTTACGGAAACAGATTGAGGGACGTCGAGGTAACGCAGGTGCAGATGATTTCCAGTGCCTCTGTTCAGAGCTGGATGCCGTTCGTCTTGCACAGGAACAGTATTGGCAGCAGCGAGCAAAGCAGAAGTGGATGAAAGACGGGGACAGAAATTCCAAATTTTTCCATCTGACAGCGTCAGCTAGAAGGAAAGAGAACGATTTTAATGGTCTTCAGGATGCTCACGGAAATCGCTATTTCTGGAATCACGGGTTAGAGGAGCACCTTCAGGAATATTTTCGCAATGTGTAGTTGTAAAGGAGATCTTCGAAAAATATGAACGAGCATCGGGTCAGCAGATCAACTTTGTAAAATCGAAAGTCATGTTTAGTCCGAATGTTGGACCCGTAAGCAGGAGGGAGATCCAGCAGGCGTTGGGCGTGGAGATTGTGGATGTTCAAGATGTGTATTTAGTGCTGCCCACAGTAGTAGGGAGGAATAGATTGGAAACTTTCCAGTATGTGGTTGACCGGTTGAAAAGGAAAATTCGAGGGTGGAAAGCAAAATGAGTATCGCAAAGTGGCAAGGAAATTCTTCTCAAAGCAGTAGCCCAAGCCATGCCTTCTTACATAATGTCTGTTTTTCTTATTCCTCAAAATATTTGCAAGCAGATGGAAGTGCTCCTCAACGGTTACTGGTGGGGAAGAGGGGTGAAATGGAAGGCTTGGGAGGGGTTGTGTAGCCGTCGAGCTTGGGGGGGGGTCTGAATTTCCGTCGATTCAGAGAATATAATATTGCGTTCCTTGGAAAGCAGGCTTGGCGTTTCATAAAAAAATCCACATTCCCTGGTGTCTCGATTATTTAAAGCTCGCTACTTTCCCACTTCGGATTTCTGTATGGCTCAAAGAGGTGAAAACCCAAGCTTTATCTGGGCTAGTATTAGATCAGCTCAGACTTTGATAAAAAGTGGTCTTTTTCATCGGATTGGCAATGGCAAAAATACCCGAATATGGGGGGACCGCTGGTTACTTTCAGAGACTGGTTTTCCAACTGAGATGGCATGTAATCCGGCCTTAGAAAGCGAGGCTATAGCATCTTTGTTTTCTACCCCTGGACAATGGGATTTCGACATTATTTTCGATTTGTTCTCACCGGAGGATCGCAAGTTAATTTTGGCTATTCCTCTACCAAGGAGTGATAAAGAAGATTATCGATGTTGGAGGTGGGACAAGAAAGGTATTTACACGGTGAAATCAGCCTATTACAAACTGATGGAGTCTTACCCAAACCCAGATTTGGAGATCCAATCAGCTCCTTGGAATAGGTTATGGCAATTGGACTGTCCCCCTAAAGTCAAAAATTTCCTATGGCGAGCCGCTTGGAATATTTTGCCGACTCGAATAAATCTTCAACAACGTCGGGTGGATGTTGATACCTGCTGTCCTTGGTGTCATGAGGAAGAGGAGACTGCTTTTCATGCTTTGCTGAATTGTAGACAAATGCAACAGGTCTGGCAGAATACGGCGTTGGCTGGAAAACGATGGACGGCCTTGAATATGTGGGATTGGTGGCAAGAATTAATTGTCAGCTGCAGCAAAGAGGAGGCGAGTCAGTGTGTGGTGGTGGCCTGGTACATCTGGTTCAGTAGGAATAAGCTGATATGGGAGCAGAAATCCACGCCTCCTGCCACTATAGCAAGAAACGCTGTTGGTTTCTTAGCCCGCTGGAGAAGGGTGCAGCAGCGATGCACTAGGACGCCGGACGCAGTGGCTGCAGGGGCTGGTTGGCAACCGAGCCCTCATGGGCTGAAATGTAATTTTGATGCAGCAGTGGATAGCGAGACCGACAGAATAGGCTTGGGATGCATTATTCGTGATGTAAATGGCGCTTATGTTGCCTTTAGGCACTCCTCTATGTCTGGTTTTTATACTCCTGCTGTTGCTGAAGTTTTGTCTTGCAGAGAGGCTCTCAGTTGGATAAAAGATCGCGGTATTCAGGAAATTGTCCTCGAGGGTGACGGGCAAAGTGTGATTATAGCTCTGAGAAATGCGGAGAATGAAGACTTCTCGTTTATGGGATTAATTGTCGAAGAATGTAAAGACATAGCGAGTTCTCTAGTCTCTATATCTTTCAACTTTGTTAGACGAGAGGCCAACCAGGTTGCGCACCAGCTAGCTCAACTTGGCTTAGCTTCCTCTGTTCCGTGTATTTCAGATAGAATTCCCCCCGCTATTATGTCTGTTTTGGAAGCCGATTTGGCGATTTAATAATATATCTCTACATTTTCACTCAAAAAAAAAAAATTAATGTAAATAGGAAACAAGAAGAAAATCACATCTTAAAATGAAATAAACTTTACCTCAAATTTAGTTTTTGAGAAACTTGTAATTCTATATTTTGTGTCTTTGAATGAAAATGTATATAAAAGGAATCGATTATAAATGAAATGAAAAATTCTTTAAAAATATGTCATTAGAATATGTGAACTTTACATAATATCCACATTTTGAAAAAGAAAATTTTAACACTTGATCCAATGTATTGTGGTTTTTTTGAAAAAGAATATGTAAACTTGTGAAGTGGAGCTGAACATAAGCATTCACATCTACACCATTACACTACCACCTGCAACCTTAACATTCTTCTGCGCTTATTCTTCCAACCAATCTTTTTACTTTCTTCATTTTCACCACTCCTAATTTCAATTTTAATCACATTAGTCCTTTCCCTTCATTGACTTCTCCACATACCCTTTTGCTTGAACTTTACTTCACTAAACATCAACTCGCTTCAACTCATTTGCTTATTGCTGACTTGTATCAGAAGCTCAACTCCACTTATTTACAAGTCCAATCCCTTCTCATAGAGTTAGTTAACCTGCAGCAGAATGATAAGTCCTTGCCTGAGAGATTCACCAGGCAGCTGCTTAACAATCTCGGGTCTGATGATCCTGAGCTTTTGCTAGCAACGGAAGCTCACAAGCTCCCTCTCGGTTACTCCCAGAGATCAGGGTCCGAATAGGTCTACCTGTTCATTGGTGCGGGTTGTTTGAGGTATCAAGATGATTTGGCTTAATACATGACATATCAAGTTGGAGGGGAATGTCCTGTGGATAATTTTTTGCTCAAAAGTTGATGTTTGAGAGGGTGTGAGCCTCTCCCTCGCCAGAGATGCCGTCCCAAGTCCCCGGATAACTATGTGGAGCCGAACCCGTTACCAGAGATTCTTTTGGCAACCCCACCGGACACCAGCATGGTATGAGATCCTTATAGTTGTAAAAGCTACAAAAGTTTGATTGAGTGAAAAAATCAACCCGGATACTTTTGCAAGGATTGCTTTGATATGGAAGGAAGAGAGAAGACGAGATGGATGTACTTGTGGAATTTTCCACTATAATTTTACTATTTCTTTTTTTTTTTAACTCAAAAAGTTTAAGATTTTTTTTTTTATTTTTTAGATTTTGTTAATTGATAGTGGAAGACTTCTTTCTTTATATAGATTAGGTGTGAACATGTAATGTAATTTTAGTATTAATTAAGGAAATGGAGGTTACTATCAAATGATATGATTCATTTGTGGATTTGAGGGTTTGCACAGATACTGTAAAATGACCTGAATGGATACCACTAGGAATTGTATAGTTGCTGTTTATAATTAATTTAATTGGGATTTTGGAGTTTCAACACTAAGTAAGCTCCGAACATGATTATTTTAAGGGAAATTGCCGTAATTACTCTGTTTTGAAGATTTTTTCTTCGCTTACGTTGTTTCTTTTTATAAATACATATCTTTCGACTTCTTTCTCCTCTTTTTACGCTTTTATTCTTCTTCAAACCTTTGCCCAAGTTTACGCGTTTTACGCTTTTACTACTCATACTCCCGATTTCTTAGTGGTGTGGAAGGCGGTGTTTAATTTATATTATTTAAGTCGTACTCGCAATTTCACACCTTGTGGAATTTTGCCCTATAATTTTAGTTTTTTTTTTTTTTTTACTGAAAAAGTTTAAGATTTTTTTTTTACACTAAAAATTTATATTATTTGAGTCGTACTCCCAACTTAAGTTTAAGATTAGGTGTGAACATATGAGGTTACTGTCAAATGATTTGATTCATTTGTGGATTTGAGCATTTGCACTGATGTTGTAAAATGACTTGAATTGATACCACTAAGAATTGTATAGTTGCTGATTATAATTAATTTAATTGGATTTTGGAGTTTTAACACTAAGTAAGTTCTGAATAGGATTATTTTAAGGAAATTGCCGTAATTACTAAATATGTCTCTTTCTTTCTACTAGGAATTGTATAGTTGTTGATTATAATTAATTTAATGAAAGTAAGCGCTGAAGGAAAATTGATCAAAATGGTTCGACTAATGATTGAACTGGATTACCGTACAATTGAACCACAATTTAATAATTTTTTAATTAAATAATATATTTTTAAAAAATAAATAAATATCCAGTTACACCATCTACTGAAGCAATTCAACCAGTTGAACTACGAATTGATAAACTTACTAGTTTATTATCTAGTCCGGTTTAATAACATTGATTAGTATACATAAATCCTACATATATTCTGTTATTTTTAATACTCATTTTGTACACATGTATTGTACTATTTTACTCTTATAATATTGATAATATTGCATATTCATGTGTTTTGCTCGAAATAAATTACTTAACAACAAGATTCATTATGTATGAAATCATTAGAATACTTGATTAGTTTTTCATTTTAATCCCAATGCCATTAATTACTTACAGCACATCCATGATCCGAAGGGAGTGGAAATAAAGTGGATTCAGAATTTCACATTCCCATCTTCAAAACCGCCAATTACCACTCTCCTTTGCGACTCTTCATTCTCTCTCTGTTTTCACTACTTAATTTCAATGTCTTCAACTCTACTTTCTTCACCAACTGAGAACATGTGAAGTGGAGCTGAACATAAGCATTCACATCTACACCATTACACTACACGTACAATCTCAACATTCTTCTGCGCTTATTCTTCCAACCAATCTTTTTACTTTCTTCATTTTCACCACTCCTAATTTCAAGTTTAATCACATTAGTCCTTTCCCTTCATTGACTTCTCCAAACACCCTTTTGCATGAACTTAACTTCACCAAACATCAACTCGCTTCAACTCATTGGCTTATTGCTGACTTGTATCAGAAGCTCAACTCCACTAATTTACAAGTCCAATCCCTTCTCACAGAGCTAGTTAACCTGCAGCAGAATGATCAGTCCTTGCATGAGAGATTCACCGAGCAACTGCTTACCAATCTCGGGTCTGATGATCCTGAGCTTTTGTTAGCAATGGAAGCTCACAAGCTCCCTCTCGGTTACTCCCCGAGATCAGGGTCCAAATAGGTCTACCCGTCCATTGGTGCGGGTTGTTTGAGGTATCAAGATGATATGGCTCAATACATGACATATCAAGTTGGAGGGGAATGTCCTATGGATAATGTTTTTGCTCAAAAGTTGATGTTTGAGAGGGTGTTAGCCTCTCCCTGGCCGGAGATGCCATCCCAAGTCCCCGGATAACTACGTGGAGCTGAACCCATTACCAGAGATTCTTTGGGCAACCCCACTGCAGACCAGCATTGTATGGGATCCTTATAGTTGTGAAAGCTACAATGTTTGATTGAGCGAAAAATCAACCCAGATACTTTTTTCAAGGACTAATTTGATCTGGAAGGAAGGGAGAAGACATGGTGGATGTTCGACAATGGAGTCCATAATTATGGAATGGATCAAGTCCTCGGAACAAAACCTCATGGAACTATCTGCATTGGACTTAACATGGGAGGTGGTCTGGCACATTTGCATGCTAGAATGAAAGAAAGAAATGTTACCATTATAACAAGCACAATGAATCTGGATGGTCCATTCAACAGCTTCATTGCTTCAAAGGGACTCATTCCAATTCATGTGAGTGTCTCTCAGAGGCTTCCATTCTTCGAAAACACACTCGATGTAGTTCATTCAATACACATTTTGAGCAATTGGATTCTGTATCCAATGCTGGAGTTCGCACTCTATGATATATACAGAGTTTTGAGGCCAGGAGGTCTGTTCTGGATTGATCATTTCTTCTACCTGGGAAAACAGCTGAACCATACCTATGAGATAGATTTAGGTATTGTGAAAACTCTCCTTAATTGTGGGGAGAGAATAACTTGTATATATATATAAGTTCTTTACAGAGGGAAATTACAAGAAGAGTCCTATACAAATTATAATTTGACAATTATATACAATATAATATAATACACTCTATTACTCCCCCGCAAGTTGAGCTGGGGTGGAAACCACAGCCAACTTGTCTCTCAATTATTGAAACCGGCGTCGGGGTAGAGGCTTGGTGAGGATGTCCGCAATTTGATCATCTGTGGAGATATACTGAACTAACAGCTGCTTGGAAGCAACCCTTTCACGAACAAAATGGAAATCAAGTTCCAAATGCTTAGTGCGGTTATGAAAATTTGGATTGGTCGTGAGGTACGTAGCGCTAAGATTGTCACACCATAGGGTAGGCGCCTGAACAAGAGGGAACCCAATTTCCACAAGAAGCATACTTAACCAAGACAACTCAGACGTAGTGGTGGCCAAGGCACGGTACTTAGCCCGTCGAGGAGCGGGAAACGGTACGTTGCTTACGTGATGCCCAAGAAATCAAATTTGTACTGTGATAAATGCCAAAGCCAGAAGTCGACCGCCTATCATCAACATCCCCTGCCCCGTCAGAATCAGAAAAAGCATTAAGTTGGATTTGCGGTTGAGGTTGAAACCGTAACCCAAAAGAAGCCGTGGCCTTAAGATAGCGTAGAATCCGCTTCAGAGCTTGCCAGTGAGACTAAGTAGGAGCATGCATGTACTGGGCAACCTTGTGGATAGCAAAGGCAATATCAGGACGAGTGATGGTTAAATATTGCAAACTACCAACTAAACTCCTATAGGCCGTAACATCAAGTGAAGGAGTGCCGGAAGCCCGAAGTCGATCCGTTGAACTAGCAGGGGTGTCAACTAGTTTAGAAGCAAGCATTTTGGCCTTAGACAACACATCCAGAATATATTTTTGTTGGACCAAGAATAGAGAGCCAGCATGCCAAGTCATCTCAATCCCCAAAAAATATTTAGCAGACCCTAAATTCTTGATAGCAAAGTGAGACTGCAGATAAGTGATCAAAGAAGTCGACTGACCCGGATCATTGCCCAAAACCAGGAGATCATCAACATAAATTAAAAAGAACGAAACATAGTCACCCTTCCGCAGAAAATACAAAGACACATCAGCCCGAGAGCAAGTGAAACCATAGGCCATAAGTGCTTGTGTAAGGCGTCTGTGCCACATCCTGGGTGATTGCTTGAGCCCATATAAAGATTTACGAAGTCAACAAACATGAGTAGGAAAAGACTTATCTGTGAAACCAGGAGGCTGAGTCATATACACTGGTTCATCCAGATCCCCGTGTAAAAAAGCATTCGAGACATCCAAATGAGTGATGGACCATGAGAACGACACTGTAAGAGGGAGTAGTAGCCGAATAGTGGTTGGCTTCACTACTGGGCTAAATGTATCATGAAAATCCGTACCCGGACGCTGATGAAACCCCTTGGCAACTAAACGAGCCTTATACCTTTCAATAGAACCATCCGCCTTGAGTTTGGTTTTGAACACCCATTTGCAACCAATAACATTGTGAGCACTAGAAGCCGGAACCAATTCCCAAGTTCCATTGGAAACCAAGGTAGAAAATTCTTTAGCCATTGCTTGGCACCAATGCGCACTTTTAGACGCCTCAGTGAAGCATGTGGGGTCAGCTGGTAACACAAAAGTATGAAACATCTTGGGAGGTGGAGGCAATTTCCCTGTTTGTTGCCGATTAACCATTCGGCGAATTGGAGGTGACACCGGAGCCTCAGGAGTGGGAGAATGTGCAGCAGAGGAGGTGGGAGCATTATTCGCAGCCCCCCTTAAATCAATAATGAGAGGAATGCCTGGTGAATTATCTTGTGTAGGAGAGGGTGGATTAATATGGTCTCGGGTTAGAGAAGTTGGGGCAGTAGGGTCATGGGTTGGTTATTGGGTTGGTGGCTGGATGGCCGGCAGGTGACAGGTGGTGGAAGGTGGGGCTGATTGGTGTGGAGGTTGGGGAACGGTAGGGACTGTAGGTGTTTGGTGGGGCCGAGATGAGGCAGTTGGAATAATGTGGTAGGACGGTAGGCATGTGGCGAAGGGAGGCGGATCATGGAGGGCTGAGCTGCACAGTTCCGAAAATGGGAACACCTGCTCATCAAAAATAACATGACGTGAGAAGAAAAATTTTTTGGAGACAGGATCAAAACATTGATAGCCTTTATGAATTTTACTGTATCCCAAAAAGATGCATTTACGAGAACGACAATGAAGTTTATTAGAGGAATACGGACGCAGCCATGGATAGCATAGACAACCAAACACACGAAGCATAGAATAATCAGGGTGATGGCGAAATAAAATGTAATACGGAGATGACAAATTCAGCACATGTGATGGCATACGATTTATTAAATACACAGCTGTATCAAAGGCATATGTCCAAAAATTCATAGGTAATTTAGCACCATTTAACAAAGAAAGACCTGTTTCGATAACATGACGGTGTTTCCGTTCCGCTGCCCCATTTTGTTCAGGGGTATACGGGCAGGACATACGATGTTGGATACCACGCTCAGCCAAGTATGATTTCATAGCAACAAATTCTCCCCCGCCATCAGATTGAAAAATTTTGATGGGGTGACCAAAAAACTTTTCAACAACAGAACGAAATTTAACAAAGGTACTGAGCACTTTAGATTTATACCTCAGAAAATAAATCCAACAATACTTACTAAAATGATCATAGAATAGAACATAATAAAGAAAACCATCATCAGATTCAATCGGGGCAGGACCCCATAAATCAGAACAAATTAAATCCAACGGGCCATCAACAACAGTATCAGAAATAGGAAACGGTAATTTATGACTTTTACTGACCGCACAACTAGAATAAATATTGCGATCACAACTAGACAAAAAATTAATATTATTAGTTCGAAGAACATGACGAGTGATAGGAGCAGCAGGGTGTCCAAGACGCGCATGCCAGGTGGCCAAAGAAGTGAGGTGTGACCGGACCAGGGGTGGAGCACCGGGAGAAACAACATATAGACCATTTTTATTCTGGCCTCGAAGTATCACCTGTTTGGAATTCAGGTCCTTCACAAGAAAAAAAAGAATAAAAAAACTCAACAGAAACATCAATAGCACGCGTTAGAGCACTAATAGAAATTAAATTAGACTTGGACTTAGGAACATGTAAAACTTGAGATAATTTTAAAGGAGTAACTGAAGTGGACAGCAAAGAAGACCCAACATGAGCAATAGGGAGACGGGAACCATTACCTAGATGAACGTCTTCGGGCCCAGAGTATTCGGAATGCAGGTTAAGTTGTCCCAAATCTGAAGTGAGGTGGTGTGTAGCTCCGCTATCCATGATCCACTGTGGTTCTGTTTGGTTAATAGTAGTGTGGTTGGAAGTGGGCGGGTTGCTGGTCCGTGATGAATTAAATTTTGGAGAGGGGCATTGGCGTGCATAATGACCCATTCCTCTGCAATTATGACAAGTAATGGTTGCCACATCGACTGGAGCAAATTGGCTTTGCTGTCCCTGCTGTGGCCGTGTAAAATTGGGCCCATAAAATTGATTTTGACCAAAAAATTGCTACTGCTAATGTCCAGAAAACGGCTGCTGCTGATGCCGTCGAAAACCTTAGCCGCTTTGGCCATTCTGTCCCTACTGGTGGCATCCACCGCCCCTGCCTCTACCACCTGAACCACCGGTACTAGGCTGTCTTGCCGTATAATAGGCTGCTGGAGTATTCAACTCTTCCGTTAGCATTTTTTCTTTCTTTAAATGACGTTCCTCCGTCAATAAAAGTCCAAACAAATCATCAAATGCAATTGAACGTGAACCAAAAGTTCGACACACATCTCTAAACGGTCCTCTAAGACCATCCAACACGGCATCTACCAAATCTTCCTCAGACACAACATATTGTAAAGCCGCTAAGCGATCCACAATTAACTTAGCACGTTGCATATATTCTGAAATTGACTCTGTATTTGATTTAACCAATGAATGTAACTGTTGTTTCAAATCTCTAACTTGCGCCCTAGACCCCGACTCATATGTATTCTCTAATTTCAATAGGCTTCACGAGCCGTTTTAACACCAATAATTTGTGGAAGAATTGAAGGAGGGAGAAAATTAAGGATCCAACTTAATACCTATTGATCTTTCTAAAACCAAAGTTGAAAAACGGGATTGATATCATTATTGGCAAGTCTCTCTGCTGGAGTGGCTGCCGTCCCATCAACATGGCTGATCAAACCGCACCCCGCGAGCATTGGCATGATTAGGGTTCACCATAGAACATAATTATTAGGGTCCAATTTTAACGGCAGCTGATGGGAGAAGATAGGTGTTGCGGCGGCACCTAGGGTAGAACCGGTGGAATCAGCTACGGTGGAGCTATGGGCGGAAACGGTGGAGGCCATGACTGCCGAAAGAAGAAGAAGAAGAAGAAGAAGAAAGATAGGGGCGGCTAGGATTTGGGCGGTTAAGCCAAGATAAGCTCTGATACCAAGATAGAATTAGGTTTTGTGAAAACTCTCCTTAATTGTGGGGAGAGAATAACTTGTATATATATATAAGTTCTTTACAGAGGGAAATTACATGAAGAGTCCTATACAAATTATAATTTGACAATTATATACAATATAATATAATACACTCTATTACTATGTCCTGATGTTGAACCAGATAAGGTGGAATGCATGCATGAAACTTGATCTATTGAAGAAACCAATGACCTGAAAATAAGCTAAAGGTTTTTTTTTTTTTTGGTTGGTAATTAGATCACACTGATCCTGTTGAAGTTTGTATAATAATGCCAAAAATTACCCTTTATTTTGTTAGATAAATAATGCTAAAATTGCCCTTTATGTTATTTTATAATAATAAAATATATCATGTTTTCTATTTTATATTTTTTCCTCACATAAACCTCATATTATTAATAATAGTACTAATATAAAACTAAACTTTTGATGTAGAAATTGTTTTATTAAAATAACTAAATAAAAGTCAACAAATAATAAAATTCAAATTACAACATTTTATCATATAAATATAACTAAAACAACTGAAATTATAGTTTAATTAAAATTTCAGGTGAAGGTGAGTCTCCAATATCCATATGGTTACCTATTTCCCACATAGTTATCATTTTCTAATTTCAATAATAACATCATCATATTATAAATAATGGAGGAAGTTACATGGGAACATAATTTTAGAGGTGTGTATTGCTGATTCGGTTGAGTAACCTAATTGTATGTATGCTTAACCATACCGAAAATCCCTCAAAAATAATAATCAAATCGCTAATCTATTAATTTAATATACTTAACTAACCGTATACTTAACTAATTATAACTTTTATTATTATTTCTGACACTTCTATACACACGAATACCTCTTAGGGGCTTGAAAAGTGTACAACACACACTCACCCTCTCATGTGTTGAATATTAATTACCAAGTAGAGTTGTCAGTGAAGAGACTCCATGGGCCTTGAGAATGTTGGGCTTGACTGAGCATATAAATGGGGTTGAGCCCATATAACACAAAACCAATTAGTTTGTATTAAGGCCCAATCTACTCCACACATATACTACTCTTCATTCTCTTTTATTTCCGATGTGGGATTCCCAAACATCTCCGACAGTAAGGATTCGTATCCTTGAGTCGACCTCTAGGTATAAGCGGCTCTGATACCATGTCATGAAACTGTTTGACCCAAAAATTTAAGCTGATATTTAAGACCCAATAATAGCTTTTATTAGTATATCTAACCCTCCGCATGTAAATGTCCTTTGAACTTGAGGCGTATATAACATAGACCCATCCTACTATGTATTGTATTTTAATCAACAAATGAAGCTCTACCAAGATTTGTATCCTTGACCTTTAGATCTAATTAGCTTTTTTATTATGTCAGGGAACCATCTGACCAAAAATAGTACAAGGATTTAGCAGTAAAAATTTTTCTCCCAAAAATTAATAATTGTGCCATAGCCTTATGTTTTCTTTCTTTTTTTTTTTCCTACAATTAACAAGTTGTTGCCAGTTGTTTTCACAAAATTATAATTATATGCATTTTGTGGAAAAACTCAACAAATATATTATGACAATTTTTTAACGTCTAATTTTGCAGTAAAAGAGTTATGTTTTGCTGTCAACAATAACCAATGACATCAACATAAAAGAAAACACCAATTAAGGTTGGTTTGAATGTTAAAAATCTTATTTGCTTGCAGAAAAAACTTTAATAGAAAGACGTGTCACTTAAAGAGCGGCTAATCAATCTCGATCCATACTTACAATTAAAAAAGACATAACAAAACAGAACACCACTGTCAATTGGAACAACTTGTGTGTGGAGCAATGGATCAGTTAGATTCATATGAACTTGTAGTACATGCTGAGAGATTCGTTTTGATACCAAGAATATGAAAAACTGAGATTGTATGAGGGAAAATCGGCTGCGGCGTTTTGACTGTAAGTAGATAATGGAAATAAAATAAAGTAAAGCAAGGCAGAGAAGTAGAAGAATCTGGGTTTGCACCAGATTTTTCTTTAATTTATATCACCAAAAATCAATTTTGATCCTCAAACTTATAATTTCTTTTACTTCTTATTCAATACTTTTATTTTATATATATATATATATATGTGTGTGTGTGTGTGTGTGTGTGTGTGTGTATGTGTGTGTGTGTGTGTTCAGGAAACAATAAAATTTGGAACTCTATTATTGTTCTTGTTCTCGAATATTGCTTAACAAAAATAAGGGAAAACAAAGCCCAGAGCAACAACCGTTAAATCTTTAAGCAATAACATCCAAAGGAACTTCAAAGTATTGGATCTTTAATCAGTAAGGCAACGTAATCCTTCAACCCATGAGGATTAGTGTACCCATCTCCATCCTTATATATTACATCCATTGCTCTTGATAGATTCAGAATTCGTTCCAATATTTCCATCGCAACTGGAGTTGGCCTCAGACACTCTTCGTTCATGTCTTTCCAAGCATTTGCTATATCTTTCCTGAACAATTTAATCACCTCTTCCTCCGATACTTTGTATTGTTTCACATAGCAATCAATGCCAGAAGCAACATGTTCTCTTTCTTGCTCAAACTGAAAACAATTTGCACATTATTATTTCATTACATTCGTCATATAAGTGATGTCGGCTGAGCATTAACACAAGGAATATGGACTCAGGTCCACTTATGTAGTCAAACCCGACACTCTTAAAGCACACAAAATTTCATCACAAGTAAGTTGGAAAGGTAATGATTTTTACCTCATAAGAAACAATGTCATTCATGAGTCTGCATATAATTGTTGAAGCTTCCATGATTTTTGGGCCATTAAATATCCATTCAAATGTCTCTTTTGTTGCAATTTCTCCCATTCCAATAAACGAAGTTGTTGCCATCATTGAATAACAAGTAGTCACTTTGGATACTTCCATGTACTCATCCACTGTTGGAATATAGTTTTCCTCACGCCACTTGGCTTCAATTAGGAAGTGTTGAATTACTTTCTTCATCTACCACACACATTAATAAAATTAAATTTGAATAACTATCAAGTTAAACTTTCATGTCACATGCAAATATATAACTCTAATTCAAGTTATGGTTCTCATCGAACTATTTGACCTAAAAGTTAAATTGATAGGTCTAATTATAACTTTTATTATTATCTTTAATACTCTCCAGCACGCGAATGCCATCTGGACTTAAAGTATGTAGAATACAGGTCCATCTCAATGTATCTTGTGATAGAGTATATATACTATGTATATAGCCCAGCTCGTGTATATTTATATTGTATATTTACCCAGCCCGTTATTGTATGTATTGGGCTTATGACTTTGTAATACTAGAATTTCACGTTTTCTAAGGACCAAAAACTTACTAATTCTTTAGCATAATATACACAAAATGATCTTCCTTCCCTTGTTGCGATCTCATCAATTTCATTGACAACGTCATTGAAATAGTGAAATATCATTTGCATATACTCAGGAAAAGCATCAATGGCCCCCACATCCCACCTGATATCCAAAACCATTAATTTCATACATATAATATTACAGATTTAGGTTTAAAAAAAAAAAAAAAAGAAAAAAAGTCCAGATATGGATGAGAGAAGTAAAAATTAACCTTTGAATAGCTTGTGTAAAGGGTTCAAGATCTTGAGTTTTAGCATAGTTATCAAAAGTATCATCAATAATGCTAAACATGGATGCGACTTTGGTTATCATCTTCCTCCCCACACAATATTGAGGCTCAAAATAAACTCCCATCATGCAAAAGAAGATTTCAAAGATTCTGTCTCTTGCATAGGGCAGCTTTGTTGAGAAGTCACAAATTTTCCGCCATCTGCATTAGGCACAACTTCTGCTTTCATTTTCTAACATAGATGTAGCTAAAATAAAATTGGGAAAAGTAAAAGAAAACTCATCTCGTTTGAGGTGTATTTCATTGTAAACAAGAACATGTCTTCTGTACCGTTTCAGAAATAAGGAATTTAACTAAATGCATGTAATTAACTTTTTTGATTAGACACATAAACATTGACGAAGTCATCAAATTTTGGTTTACTGATTTCATTATGCGATCTATTGAATTGATGACTTTTGTTAACGTGATACGTATGTTGACATAATTACGTGCCGACCAGTGTTGTTCTTTTTTTTTTTTTCTTTCTTAATGGTATAAGTGCATAGTCTCTTTTTTTGAGAAAAAAAAACCCCCACATTTCTCAATTTTAAAACACACAAAAAAAACATGGATTTCGACATGGATATACATGAACTTACTCAACGAGGCCTTTGAGTTCTTTTTGATGTTGTTCTTGTAACATGTTGAAATCTAGCTTGGCAAACTTTGCCAATGTTTTGTTGTGTGATTTGTCCACTTCATAGGTAGCGATGAAATGCCTGGCCCCCAACCTTGGCAGATTTTTGCGGATTGGTCGGTTCAGAGCATAAGCTACCTCTTCAGCAAGATTAGGACTTAATTTTGGTAATATTAGTTGGAGATTTTTGGTGGTGAAATCTATGGCTTCATCCAATATATCTTCCCCTCTTATGCTAAGGAAAGCTGCCTCATATAAACTTAACAAGCCTTCAATGTCTTCAATCAAGGATTCTTTGAACTTTCCATCTTTATCTTTGAATTTTTCATATACATCTGCATCATATAGATAGAGAAGACCATGAGAGAAATTATCATAAGGGTAATTTTAGATGAACTTTGCATGCAAATGTCTTTTGAATTTGAACCATATACGATACATGCATATCTACTTTTATCACTAAATTGAGTTGTCAGGATTCAAACAATCCTGAAACTAATAAATGAAACCATAATATGATGTATATTATCTATAATAGAAATTGTTTTATAGTATATATATATATATACTAACCACATGAAACCTTAATGCCTTGCTGCCTAAGTAGTCGGAAGCGAAGAGCAACATTACACAAATCATTATGATAATCTTCAGAGTTAATATTGCAGATTTTGGTGAGTTGATCTTCAATTTCTGTTTTGAAATGGTAAGCAATGCCTAGGCGTTGAACAATATTAATCAATTTCAGTTTTTGGGTAGGATCATCTGTGTTGTTCTGTAGCATCCTTCTTATCTCTTGTTTCATTTCATCATGTTTTTCTCTCAATAAAGAATCATCTATTTTCTGCAAAACAAACTCACAAAATAATTGAGATAAAAAAAATAAATAGATAAAGAATCCCTTTCTTGGTATTTTAATCCCTGTTTAAGATTTGATTTTTATATTTTTAAAATTGGTCACCATATATAAAGAATTTAGCAGCAATATCTAAAAGTAGTTGCCAGAAACTACTTTTGGAAACAAAATTATTCCAATTTTTTGTTGCAAATATCTACAATCGTAACTTTGTAGCAGTAATATACAACAACTCTTTTTTTTTTTTTTTTTGAAAGAGTAAAAGCCTTAATATTAGGCATCCAACGCCAAAAAGTCACGGATACAATCAGGAGGGGACATCATCCAGGCCGCCAAACTCAACATGCAGCAATTACTTTTTAATTGCTAAATATGCTTTTTAACAGTGAATTTTGGATAGTACTGCCAAATGGGCTTTTTGGCAGCAATAAAATAGTTGTTATTGTAACAGTATGTATTTACAATAAAAATTTGATATAATTTTACTGTTAAATATACTTTTTTGTAACAACTTTTGGACATTGGTAATAAATGTGGTTTTTTTTTTTTTTCTTTTTTTTTTTTGGGATAAAAGTAAGACTTATTGCAATGATATATATATATATATATATATATATAAAAGAAAAAGTATAGCTACCTTGAAATGAGACAGATTTGTTAAGAAATTATCTTCCCATATATTAGGACAATAAATAGCAGGTTTGATAGAAGAAGCAGCACCTTCTGATGACATTTTTCCTTAATTTGCAACGAGATAATTAAGATATTTGTGAAAGTAATGGGATGATCCATATTTATAGGCCATAATTATCTGTCCTAACAGTATTGATTAAAAAGGATCTAATCAAGTTGTAATTATATTCTTGGTTTAAATAATTACTCATCCACCACCTGACAGTGACAATAAATAGGGGTGAGCAAAACACGGTTCGGTTTAAAAACTGAACCGAACCAAAAACCAAAGCTAAACCAAAGTTTATATGGTTCGGATCAAGCCGAACCGAACCAGTTCGGTTCGGTTATGGTTTGGTTCGGTTCAAACCGAATCAATAAAAATTTTAATTTTTTAATTTTTATTATCATTATTTTTTATAAATTACATGTGTAGTATTTCTTAAAAAGAATTAATGTTATATGTATATTATTAAAGTCTCATAAATACAAACTATATAATAATAAAAATATATAATATGCCGAATTAAATTTATTTATATACATATATATTTTTAGAAAATAATTTTTCCTATTACGGTTCGGTTCGGTTCAGTTTCAGTTTTTTTAACAAAAACCAAAAACTGAACCAAAAACCAAACTATTATATCTTATAAAACCAAAACCAAACCAAATAGAATTTGGTTCGGTTCGGTTCAGTTTTTCAGTCTCAGTTTGGTTCGGTTTTTGGCTTGCGGTTTGGTTTTGCTCACTCCTAACAACAAAATAATTTATTTGATGTATAGAATCTCGAGGCCCAACCATCTTGGAAAAACTGACATGTTAGAAACATGAGCATTGGAAAAATTAAAAACACTTATATGTCAATTTTTCATTCGAGAGGTCCACATGGACGGGGTTCATTGTATAATATCCCCTCACGTACGGCTCTATATTTTTTTTCTTTATATATTATTTTTTTAGTATTCTTATTTTAATTAAATCTTCCAATTAGGAAAAGATGACTTTAGCAATAGGTTATGGCTGAAGCGAGAAAATAAAATCAATACAAAATTGCTAAATTTGAAACGAAATAATGAGGATATTTATAGTCCATAATTATCTATCCTAACAGTATTGATTAAAAAGGTTCTAATCAAGTTGTAATTATATTCTTCGTTTAATAATTACTCATCCACCACCCTGACAGTGACAACAAATAGGGGTGAGCAAAACACGGTTCGGTTTAAAAACTGAACCAAACCAAAAATCAAAGTAGAAGAAAAATAAAAACCAAAGCCAAAACAAAGTTTTTATGGTTCGGGTCAAGCCGAACCGAACCAGTTTGGTTCCGTTATGGTTTGGTTCGGTTCAAACCGAATCAATAAAAATTTTAATTTTTTAATTTTTATTATCATTATTTTTTATAAATTACATGTATAGTATTGCTTAAAAAGGATTTATGTTACATGTATATTATTAAAGTCTCATAAATACAAACTATATAACAATAAAAATATATAATATGCCGAATAAAATTTATTTATACACATATATATTTTTAAAAAATAATTTTTCCTATTACGGTTCGGTTCGGTTCAGTTTCGGTTATTTTAACAAAAACCAAAAACTAAACCAAAAACTAAACTATTATATTTTATAAAACTAAAACCAAACCAAATAGAATTTGGTTCGGTTCGGTTCGGTTTTTCAGTCTCGGTTTGGTTCGGTTTTTTGTTTGCGGTTTGGTTTGCTCACCCCTAACAACAAAATAATTTATTTGATGTATAGAATCTCGAGGCCCAACCTTCTTTGAAAAACTGATATGTTAGAAACATGAGCATTGAAAAAATTAAAAACACTTATATGTTAATTTTTCATTCGAAAGGTCCACATGGACTGGGTTCATTATATAATATCCCCTCACGTACGGCTCTATATTTTTTTTCTTTATATATTATTTTTTTTTAGTATTCTTATTTTAATTAAATCTTCTTATTAGGAAGAGATGACTTTTGCAATAGGTTATGGCTGCAACGAGAAAATAAAGTCAAAACAAAATTGCTAAATTTGAAACGAAATAATGAGGATATTTATAGGCCACAATTATCTGTCCTAACAGTATTGATTAAAAAAGATCTAATCAAGTTGTAATTATATTCTTCGTTTAAATAATTACTCATCCACCACCCTGACAGTGAAAACAAATAGGGGTGAGTAAAATACGGTTCGGTTTAAAAACTAAACCGAATCAAAAACCAAAGTAGAAGAAAAATAAAAACCAAAGCCAAACTAAAGTTTATATGGTTCGGGTCAAGCCGAACCGAACCAGTTTGGTTCCGTTATGGTTTGGTTCAAACCAAATAAATAAAAATTTTAATTTTTTAATTTTTATTATCATTATATTTTATAAATTTCATGTATAGTATTGCTTAAAAAGGATTTATGTTACATGTATATTATTAAAGTCTCATAAATACAAACTATATAATAATAAAAATATATAATATGCCGAATAAAATTTATTTATATACATATATATTTTTAAAAAATAATTTTTCCTATTACGGTTTGGTTCGGTTCAGTTTCGGTTTTTCTAACAAAAACCAAAAACTAAACCAAAAACCAAACTATTATATTTTATAAAACCAAAACCAAACCAAATAGAATTCGGTTCGGTTCGGTTCGGTTTTTCAGTCTCGGTTTGGTTCGGTTTTTGGTTTGCGGTTTGGTTTTGCTCACCCCTAACAACAAAATAATTTATTTGATGTATAGAATCTCGAGCCCAACCTTCTTTGAAAAACTGACATGTTAGAAACATGAGCATTGGAAAAATTAAAAACACTTATATGTCAATTTTTCATTGGAAAGTTCCACATGGACTAGGTTCATTGTGTAATTTCCCCTCAAGTACGGCTCTATATTTTTTTTCTTTATATATTATTTTTTTAGTATTCTTATTTTAATTAAATCTTCCAATTAGGAAAAGATGACTTTAACAATAGGTTATGGCTGAAGCGAGACAATAAAATCAAGACAAATTGCTATAAAAATTTAATTTCTAATATCAGCTGAACTGAGCGACCTTGTGAACAACAAAGGCGATATCCGCGTGAGTAAAAGTGAGATACTGCAACCCCCCAACTAGGTTGCGTTAGAGAGAAACATCATCAACTGCAGAACCACCTTACACAGATAACTTCTCAGTAGAACTCGCCGGAGTAGCCACGGGTTTGGAGTCAAGCATTCTCGCCCAGGCAAGTAGGTCATGAATATACTTCCTCTGCAACAAATACATACAGGTGGGCTGACGAACAATTTCTGATGACATTTGTCCTTAATTTGAAACGAAATAATGAGGATATTTATAGGCCATAATTATCTGTCCTAACAGTATTGATTAAAAAGGATCTAATCAAGTTGTAATTATATTCTTCGTTTAAATAATTACTCATCCACCACCCTGACAGTGACAACAAATAGGGGTGAGCAAAACACGGTTCAGTTTAAAAACTGAACTGAACAAAACCGAACCAAAAACCAAAGTAGAAGAAAAATAAAAACCAAAACCAAACCAAAGTTTATATGGTTCGGGTCAAGCCATGGTTTGGTTCGGTTCAAACCGAATCAATAAAAATTTTAATTTTTTAATTTTTATTATCATTATTTTTTATAAATTACATGTATAGTATTGCTTAAAAAGGATTTATATTACATGTATATTATTAAATTCTCATAAATACAAACAATATAATAATAAAAATATATAATATGCCAAATAAAATTTATTTATATACATATATATTTTTAAAAAATAAGTTTTCCTATTACGGTTCGGTTCGGTTCAGTTTTGGCTTTTTAACAAAAACCAAAAACTGAACCAAAAACCAAACTATTATATTTTATAAAATCAAAACCAAACCAAATAGAATTTGGTTCGGTTTTTGGTTTGCGGTTTGGTTTTGCTCACCCCTAACAACAAAATAATTTATTTGATGTATAGAATCTCGAGGCCCAACCTTCTTAGAAAAACTGACATGTTAGAAACATGAGCATTGGAAAAATTAAAAACACTTATATGTCAATTTTTCATTAGAAATGTCCACATGGACTGGGTTCATTGTGTAATTTCCCCTCCCGTACGGTTCTATATTTTTTTTCTTTATATATTATTTTTTTAGTATTCTTATTTTAATTAAATCTTCCAATTAGGAAAAGATGACTTTAACAATAGGTTATGGCTGAAGCGAGACAATAAAATCAAGACAAAATTGCTATAAAAATTTAATTTCTAATATCAGCTGAACTAAGCGACCTTGTGAACAACAAAGGCGATATCCGCGTGAGTAAAAGTGAGATAGTGCAACCCCCCAACTAGGTTGCGATAGAGAGAAACATCATCAACTGCAGAACCACCTTGCACAGATAAATTCTCAGTAGAACTCGCCGGAGTAGCCACGGGTTTGGAGTCAAGCATTCTGGCCCAGGCAAGTAGGTCATGAATATACTTCCTCTGCAACAAATACATACAAGTGGGCTGACGAACAATTTCTGATGACATTTGTCCTTAATTTCAAACGAAATAATGAGGATATTTATAGGCCATAATTATCTGTCCTAACAGTATTGATTAAAAAGGATCTAATCAAGTTGTAATTATATTCTTCGTTTAAATAATTACTCATCCACCACCCTGACAGTGACAACAAATAGGGGTGAGCAAAACACGGTTCAGTTTAAAAACTGAACCGAACAAAACCGAACCAAAAACCAAAGTAGAAGAAAAATAAAAACCGAAGCCAAACCAAAGTTTATATGGTTCGGGTCAAGCTGAACCGAACCAGATCGGTTCGGTTATGGTTTGGTTCGGTTCAAACCGAATCAATAAAAATTTTAATTTTTTAATTTTTATTATCATTATTTTTTATAAATTACATGTATAGTATTGCTTAAAAAGGATTTATATTACATGTATATTATTAAAGTCTCATAAATACAAACTATATAATAATAAAAATATATAATATGCCAAATAAAATTTATTTATATACATATATATTTTTAAAAAATAAGTTTTCCTGTTACGGTTCGGTTCGGTTCAGTTTCGGTTTTTTTAACAAAAACTAAAAACTGAACCAAAAACCAAACTATTATATTTTATAAAACCAAAACCAAACCAAATAGAATTTGGTTCGGTTCGGTTCGGTTTTTAGTCTCTGTTCGGTTCGGTTTTTGGTTTGCGGTTTGGTTTTGCTCACCCCTAACAACAAAATAATTTATTTGATGTATAGAATCTCGAGGCCCAACCTTCTTGGAAAAACTGACATGTTAGAAACATGAGCATTGGAAAAATTAAAAACACTTATATGTCAATTTTTCATTGGAAGGGTCCACATGTACTGGGTTCATTGTATAATTTCCCCTCACTATGCCTCTATATATTTTTTTCTTTATATATTATTTTTTTGGTATTCTTATTTTAATTAAATCTTCCAATTAGGAAAAGATGACTTTAGCAATAGGTTATGGCTGAAGCGAGACAATAAAATCAAGACAAAATTGCTATAAAAATTTAATTTATAATGTCAGCTGAACTGGATTGCAGTGATTTAATTAGAGATTTTACATATAAAATAGTGAGAAGAATAATTTTTAAACTTTAGCTATCTTTATTTGATTTTGTTTGTTTGATTATGGCATTTAATATTTCTAACATAATATTAAATTTATATTTATATATAAAAAAAGGAATATAAAAGCTCCGGCCTCTAAAAAGCTAGACCCGTTCTGTAAGCTCTGATACTATGTAATAGAATCAATTGACCTGACCTTAATTTGCCCTCTGAGTAATTTCTAAAAACTGAAGCAGCTATTCTAAAATAGTTATGAAAGATTGAATGGATATATGATTCAAGTGAAAGAGAGAGAAGAATAAGTTGAAGAGTTTATCAACCTTTTCTTTTTCCCTTTTTCCTCTTCTCTCTCTCTTTAAATGTACAAATATGTAATCACTTAAGTTCAATTTAGAGTTTGATTCTATGTAAATAATTTTAATTAGAAAGGGTAAACCTGAAAAAAAAAAGGAAAATACTATATGGTTTACTCCTTTACTCCTTTGAACATTTTTCAGAGATTGAACATAATGATAGATGTTGCATCTGCACTTGAATATCTTCATCAAGGCTCCACACAAGTAATTGTCCATTGTGATGAGGATATGGTTGCTTATGTAACTGATTTTTATAGAAAATTAGGTTAGAGAGAATTAGGTTTAGGGCTCTCAATCAATCTGAATGAGATTTTAGGTTGTAATATATATAGTACATGTGAATACAATTGGATAATTACACATTGAGCCTATACTACCTAAATATATACAAAGAGATACATAAATACAATTGGTTACTCTATCACTCCCCCTCAAGTTGAGTTGGGGTGGAAACCACAGCCAACTTGACCCGAAGTTACTAAAAGCGAGTTCTGGATAAGGGTTTGGTGAGAATATCGGCAGCTTGATCATTTGTGGAGATACACCGAATAGTGAGATGCTTGGTAGCAACCCGTTCTCTGACAAAGTGAAAATCCAATTCCAGATGCATAGTCCAAGTATTAAAAATTGGATTAGCAGTGAGATAAGTAACACTGAGGTTGTCACACCACAAGGTGGGAGCCTCCCGCAAAGGAAAACCAATCTGACGCAAAAGCATTTCAAGCCAGGAGAGTTCAGAGGCAGTGGTGGCAAGGGCCCTGTATTCAGCCTCAGTAGACGATCGCAACACCTTCTGTTGCTTGGGGGAAGCCCAAGAAATCAAATTCGTGCCATGGAAGACACCAAAACCAGACATGGAGCCCTTATCATCAACATCTCCCCCCCCCAATCCGAATCAAAAAAAGCATGGAGGGCCATAGCACGTTGTGGCCAAAACCTCAAACCAAAGGAAGCTGTGGACTTTAAATACCGGAGAATGCGCTTAAGCACTTGCCAGTGCAAGGAGGTGGGATTTTGCATGAACTGAGCAACCTTGTGAACAACAAAGGCCTGCAAACCCCCAACTAGGCTGCGATAGAGAGAAACATCATCAACTGCAGAACCACCTTACACAGATAACTTCTCAGTAGAACTCGTCGGAGTAGCCACGGGTTTGGAGTCAAGCATTCGGGCCCAGGAAAGTAGGTCATGAATATACTTCCTCTGCAACAAATACATATAGGTGGGCTGACAAACAATTTCAATTCCAAGAAAGTATTTCGTAGGAACAAGGTTTTTAATAGCAAATTGGGACTTCAAGTTGCAGATGAGAGTGGCAGCATGAGTGGAATCATTTCCCAAAATTAATAAAACATCCACATAGATGAGATAGAATAAAACGGTAAAACCTTGCCACAAAAAATAGAGCGAGACATCAGCTTGGGAACACTAAAAACCAAATGCAATAAGAGCTTGGTTAAGACATTGATGCCACATTCTAGGAGCCTGTTTCAAGCCATATAAGGATTTTCGAGTCTACAAACATAAGTGGGGTACGTCTGGCCAACAAAACCAACAGGTTGAGTCATGAAAACCGGCTCATCCAAATCACCATGCAAGAATGCATTTGAGACATCCAAATGTGTAATGAACCAACCAAAAGAAACGACCAGAGACAATAATAGCCGAATAGTGGTAGTTTTAACTACCAGACTGAAAGTATCCTAAAAATCCATGCCCGAACGCTGATGAAACCGTTTAGCAACAAGACATACCTTGTACCACTCAATAGACCCATCTGCTTTCAATTTGGTTTCAAAACCCACTTACAGCCAATAATGTTATAGGCCCTGGAAGGTGGTACAAATCCCATGTACCATTGGAGATAAGAGCTGAGAACTCATCTGCCATGGCCTACTGCCAATGAGGGCTCTTGATAGCCTCACTGTAACATGTAGGATCCGGAGGAAGAGTGGAGGTGAAGAACGACCTTGGAGGCAATTTACTAGTCATCTGGTGTGTGACCATATGCTTCTCAGGGACTGGACGTGGTGCCTTGTGTTTACTGTTGGGAACAGCAGCAATTGATGTAGCAGTAGTGCCATGATTTTGCAAGTCAACAACCAAAGGAATGCTAGGAGAGTGGTGCTTAGGAGGTGAGGACGGTGGTGATGAAGGATGGGCGGGTGACACCGGTGAACCAGGAGGAGAAACCGGCGGGTGGGGCGGGCTAGTGTTTGGGCTTGTAAGAGACATGTGGCTGGTAGCGAGTGGGGCGACGAGACTGGTGTGGGTGATAGAGGTGGCAAGGTGTGTGAAGGTGCTGGTGCTGGTGATTTTGAGAGTGGCAGGAGCTGGTTAGGTACATTTGGATGGAGGATAGGGGCTGGAGTGACTTGAATTGAGGGTGAGGAGGTTGGCACCATACTTGGTTCTAGGATAGCGGAGTGACACATCTCTGGATAAGGGAACACCTGTTCATCAAAGACAAGATGGCATGAGACAAAGAATTTACCAGAAACAAGATCAAAACAATGATAGCCCTTATGAAATTTGCTATAACCCAAAAAGACACATTTCGAGACCGATAATTCAGTTTATGAGAAGAATAAGGACGCAACCACGGATAGCACAGACAACCGAAGATACATAAAGACAAATAATCAGGGTGCTTTCCAAATAAACAAAAGTATGGTGAAACATTACGAAGAACAGGAGAGGGCATGCGATTTATGAGGTACATAGCTATATCAAATGCATTAGACCAAAAAGATAAAGGCAATTTTGCATGATTTAATAAAGCAAGGCCAATTTTAGCAACATGATAGTGTTTACGCTTCGTTGCCCAGTTTTGTTCCGGGGTATACAGATAAGACATCCTATGTTAGATCCCATTCTGTGACAAGTAATTTTTCATGGCAACAAATTCTCCCCCTCCATCAGATTGGAACGTTTTAATAGGGCACCCAAAATATTTTTCCACAACAGAACGGAATTTAATAAAGGTATTCAACACATCAGATTTAAATTGCGGAAAATTGATCCAATAGTAATTGCTATAAGCATCATAGAACAACAAATAATAGGAAAAACCATCATGTGATTTAATAAAGGAAGGACCCCAAACATCCGAACAAATTAAATCCAGTGGTCCATCAACAACAGACTGAGAAAGATTAAATGGTAACCGATGACTCTTACTGATCGCACAACTAGAACAAATGTGACGATCGGATTTATTAGAAAAAGATATATTATTATTGTGCAAAATTTGACTGACAACTTATGAAGTGCGATGACCAAGCCTCTCATGCCAGGTGGACAAGGAGGTGAGATGCGACTGGATGGGAGCATTCTGCAGCATGGGCATAGCATACAACTCATTCTTATTCCGGCCTCAAAGAATCACCTGTTTGGAATTCAGGTCCGTCACAACAAAAAACTTGTCAAAAAACTCAACGGAAACATCATTAGCATGGGTTAATGCACAGATAGAAATTAAATTAGAATTGGATCCAGGAACATGTAAAACATTGGATAATTGAAGTGCATTAGCATAATTAACAGGAATGCAAGAAGAGCCAACATGTTTAATAGAGAGACAAGAACCATTACCAAGGTGGACCTCTTCAGGTCCAGATTACTCAGAGTACAAATTCAGATGTCCCAAATCCAAAGTAAGGTGATGAGTTGAGCCACTATCCATGATCCAAGTGGAAGCCAATGGTTGAAGGGTGGTATGATTGGTGGCGGGATAGTCGGTTTGTTGATTCCGTTGGTTGTTCAACCTTGGGGGTGGGCATTGTCTTGCATAATGGCCCAAACCCTAACATTTATGACATGTAACTATGGTAACATCAATTGGAGCTGATTGAGAAAAGTACCCTGGTTGTGGGCATGATCCTAGCAGTCCCGTGGATTGAGAAGAGCCAAAACTAGGCTGTTGTTGTCTACCATAACCAGAATATGGCTACTGTACTTGTGACCATCCACAGCCTCGGCCTCTAGTGCCAGATGGGGGCTGTTTCGTTGCAAAGTGGGCTGTAGGGGCATTTATATCTTCAGAAACAGCCTTTTCCCATTTAATATGATGTTCCTCCACCAATAGCAGCCCGGAAAGATCATCAAAAGTAACTAATTTAGACCCCAAACTCCTACAAAAATCACGGAATGGACACCTAAGACCATCCAAGACAGCATCAACCAAATCTTCATCCGAGACCAGATATTGCAATGAAACTAATCTATCCACAATTAATTTCACACGCTGCATATAATTAGTTATAGAATCGGTATTACTCTTAACTAGGGAATGCAATTGTTGTTTCAAATCCTTAATTTGGGCCCTAGAGCCTGAGGCATAAGCACTTTCAAGTGTAATCCAGGCTTCACGAGCCGTTTTCACACCAATTACTTGAGGAAGAATAGACAGAGAAATTGAGAAGTAACCAGCTTAATACCTGTTGATCCTGATGATTCCACAAAAGATAGGCCGGATTGGGGCTGCCGTCGGCCAAACGCTCGGTAGGGATTGGAGTCGTTCCATCAATATGATTGACAAGATCACATCCTATAAGCATCGGTACAATAAGCGTCTTCTGTTGGGATTTTTCATCGGAAATCACCCGATAAAAGCTGAAGAACGCGATGATTTCCTCAAATCTAGTCCCAAGAGCAATTGAAATGGAAATTGTAAAACATAAAATTGAAATAGAAAGAGATTAAATTCTTACCCGGAATATCTCTTTCTAGAGATGGATGAAGACTGCAGAAATCAAATTAGATTCCCTCTCGTTTTCGTACACGAACGCCTAACGAACACAACCCGTGCTAGCGTTGGAAAAACAAGAACAATAGAGAGAGGGGCTAGGGAATTTCGGCAATGGTGGCTTGCTATGATTCGGGGGGCCGAAATTTTTACCTTAGGTTTTTATACCTATGGTGGCCGAATTCCCCTAGGGGAATTTAGGCCCAGCTTGGCTCCTTTCATTCTATATGGGCTTCCATCTTTTAATTCAGGCCCAATCCAATTTTAATTATTCTGGTTTAAATTAATTTCAAGCCCAATTTCAATATACCCATGTGTTTAATATATTACACCAAGTAATATATTATTTACATTTAAATTAAAATTAGTTTGACCAATCAATTTAATCCATCAAATTAAAATTAAATCTTCACAAAACAAAATCATATGTAAATCTATACATATGAATATTTCCACCTAGGAAATAATCTCATAATTAATCCAATTAAATATAAAGAGCCAATTGAATATATTAATTTTATTATTAGGATCAATCCAATTGATCTTTATAATATGATTAATATATATATACCTCTCTCTCCACAGTGTATACTCCAAGTATACATGTGACTCCTTAAGTCTGTGTTCAGTCGTTCTATGTGTATGTTCCCGTGGGCCCATCTTTATGTTGGCAGCAGGCCTTTGGCCAGCAAACTGCAGTTGGGCTCTAGCAAGCCACTGCAGCCCCCAATTAAGATGGAGATGGAAGTCTAACTGTTATCATAACCCTGTAGTTTAAACTTGTACATCCCATGTCATTGATATCGGTGTCCCACACAGAGGCATGGATTGATCACCCTCTTTTGTGTCGAACATTAACTTGATCCCGAATGCACTGAAGCTCACAAACAGGTTCTCACTTGTTTGGGTGTGGCCACACTCTTATCAGTCACATTCATCAAGAGGCCTGTGATGTCTTCCCAGTGGACTATTGAGTGACAAATCCCTTCTACATATCCATAGCATTACCATGCTAAGTGACATACCCGAAAGTACCCATACTTGGCACCCTATTACAGGCCCTTTCGGTGTACCCCTAAGTATGCGACCTCACATGTAACACCATCATATTGTCAGGTCAAAGGATCCATACAAGTACTACATGAGAATCACTTATGATACTATACCATGTGGATTTCTCGTTAAGTGGATCTATCCAGTACCATGCCCCTTATGCATGTACCCATTAACTTGGTTGACATTCCATGTCCAATGACCGGTAAGACACCGCCATACAACCAGGTTAATGATAGTCTTTTGTTTCATTCATTCCCATGACTGGAACAGACTACGGATCTATTTATGGTCATATTGTTTACCCTATCCATGGTCTTACTGCCAAGTGCATGTCACTGGTCATCATGGATATGGATATGTCCATCGGATACTTCATTTAATATATTACACAAGATAAATATAATAAATGAATTAATGCCTTTATTAATAACACAAATAAGTATAATACATGAATTCAATTAATGTATGATACAAATGCAAGGACCAATGCATCGGGACTAGGGCATATCCAACATCTTCCACAACACATAATTATCGGAGTCCAATTTCAATGGTAATTGATGATGGAAGGATGGTGTGACACCTGCCATAGAAGAGGATGAGAGAGCTGGAAAATTTGAAGAATTGGTTGCATCAACAAGAGCTGAATCGGTCGACATGCTAAAGAAAAAGGAGAAAGGGCCGACGGAACAGGTAGGCATCAACGGTGAAGAAAAAGAGCAGAGGGGTCGGTTGGGTAGTGGTGGTCGGCGGTGATGCCCTTAGGGCTCTGATACCATATAGAAAATTAGGTTAAAGAGAATTAGGTTTAGGGCTCTTAATCAATCTGAATGAGAGTTGGGGTTGTAATACATATAGTACATGTGAAGACAATTGGATAATTACACATTGAGCCTATACTACCTAAATATATACATATAGATACATAAATACATTTGGTTACTCTATAAATTTTGGCATATCGAAACTCATTGGAGAAGATCAGTCTTTCATACAAATTATGACTCTTGCAACTATTGGGTACATGGCACCAGGTGATGTTTAACTTTTTTTTATCTATATATTTAACTTAAGATGATAATTGCCTATGGTAGGCTGACCAAAATAAATTCTTATGTAGAGTACAGATCAAAAGGACTTGTTTCTATAATGGGAGACATGTATAGCTTTGGTATTTTGTCGATGGAAGCTTTGACTAGGAGAAAGCCTACAGATGATATGTTCAATGGAGAAATGAACATGAAGCAATGGAGATATTGCCTTATAGGATCACTCAACTTGTTGATCCTAATTTGCTCAAGGTTGACAAAGGGCACTATTTGGCTAAGGTAGATTGCATATCATCCATGATGGAGTTGGCCTTGAAGTCTTGTGCGGACATGCAAGAGGAGAGGATCAGTAGTAAAAATGTTCACATTGCTTTCAACAAGATCAAAGTTAAGTTTGTCAAGGATGTTCAGCAGACTTAATAAGCATGTAGTCATGCATATGTTTGTGATGCTCCACAATTCAAATATTCAATGTTTCCAACTTTCGAATATTCAACTTTTTGCAATAATTTATTCTATTAATATATAAACTTAACTAATTTAGACCATAAAATAATTTAATTGAAACCAGAACGTCTAAATAACCCGTAATTGAAGTCCAAATTTGTTTTAATTAGACGTGTTTAAAACTCCAATTCCTTTGTATACTTAATTATAACATTAAAAATTGAACAAATGAATATGATAGTTTTTCTTTCACTCTTTCTTGTTAATGAATGAAATATTTTTTTTGGGGTAAGATAATGAATGAAATAACCATCACGAACTAAGTTGTCTAAAGTCAGCTATTCAAAAAAAAAAAAAAAGGGTTGTCTAAAGTCATACTCTTTATATATATAACGAAGAATATATTATTTCAGAGAGAGAAATTACACATCATAAACAAAGAAAAAAAACATATCATCAAGAATAAAGTTGGATAACAAATTTTATAAACGAGAACAAAATATCACAAAGGGTAAAAACATAAGATAGTTACTTAAACTATAAACTATAATTTGAAGAAGATACAATCATTATCGATTGTTACCATTAAAGGGTAAAAATTACAACAAAATCTCCAACCCTATATATAAGCCTTTCAAGTTCATAAATTTGAAAAGATCTTTTTGACAAAATAAAACGCTTCTGCTCGTTGTACTAGACTTAAAAGGATGTAAACCATATAAATATTGAAACAAAGAGACTGATCTAATAGTTATAAATCAATTTTCTACTGAGTATATTCAATTGAATTACTAGAAATAAAACGAAAACAAAAAAAATTACAAAAATGAAAAAAAAAGATGAAAGAAAAAGAAGTTCTTTGGGAAAAATAAATTAATTTTCTACGGAGTATATTCAATCAAATTATTAAAAATAAGAAAATATAAAGATAAAAAAAAAGATAGAGAAAAGAGAGGCTAGGATTAATAGAATGGGAAAATCCCTTAATTGTATTGTACAATTGTGGTTCATATAGTTATAGAAGGTGGGGATAATTACATAAAGCCCAATAGTGTAAAATATATACATCAAGTAGTCCCTAGATTATATACTCCTAACACACCCCCTCAGGTTGAGTAGGGGAGGCAACAATGCTCAACTTATCCCGAAGGAACCTAAACCGCGTCTTGGCAAGAGCTTTAGTAAGGGCGTCGACAACCTGAGCATCTGTGGGAAGATACCGAACAAAAAGTGAGCGATTGGCCAACCGTTCCCACACAAAGTGAAAGTCAATCTCTAGGTGCTTTGTGTAGGAATGAAAAATTGGATTAGCAGTAAGATACGTAGCACTAAGATTATCACACCAGAGAGTGGGAGTAGTGGAAAGTGGTAGTCCAATATCATGTAGTAGCATGACTAACCAAGAGAGTTCAGAAGTGGTGGTGGCAAGGGCGCGATACTCCGCCTCATTAGATGAACGGGAAACAATACGCTATTTTCGAGAGACCCATGAAATCAGATTATCACCCAAGAAAATCACAAACCCTGTAGTAGACTGTCGATCATCCGGATCCCTACCCCAATCAGAGTCCGAAAACCCTTGCAGGATAAGATTGGAGGACGGCTTATAACACAAACCATGACTGGGAGTGGCCTGAAGATACCTAAGCATGCATTTAACTGCTTGCCAATGAAAATCAGTAGGAGCATGCATAAATTGAGCCACCTTATGAATTGCATAGGCGATGTCAGGGCGAGTAATAGTCAGATACTGCAAGCCGCCTACTATACTGTGATACAACATCCCATCAGAGAGAGGCACACCCCCTGCGGCAGACAAAGAGGAAGAGGTGGAAGCCCTGGTGGCTAACGGTTTGCAAGTGTCCATCTGTGCCAGCTTGAGCAAATCCTAATTGTACTTATGTTGATTGACATGCAAGGAGCCATTATGCCAATGAGTTTCCAAGCCAAGAAAATACTGTACCCGTCCCAAATTTTTGATGGCAAACTGAGTTTGGAGGTATTGGACCAGCCGTGACAGATAAACCGAATCATTACCCAAGAGTAGCAAATCATCCACATAAATAAGACAAAAGATCAGGACTTTATACGAAACATGTAAAGTGAGACATCAGCCTTTGAACAATGAAAACCAAACCCAATCAAAGCTATAGTAAGGCATTTATGCCACATACGTGGGGACTGTTTCAACCTATATAAGGACTTCTTCAGAGAATAAAATGTGTCAGATGGACCGGATCAATGAAACCAAGTGGCTGAGTCATGTAAACCCGTTCTTCCAAGTCTCCAATGCAAGAAGGCATTGGACACATCAAGATGAAGGACTTGCCAGGAGAAGGAGACAGCCAAGGAAAGCAGAACCCGAATAGTCATGGGTTTGACTACCGGGCTGAAAGTGTCTGTGAAATCCATGCCAGGACACTAGTGGTACCCTTTAGCAACAAGTCTCGCTTTGTACTTGTCAAGTGACCCATCCGCCTTTCTTTTGGTCTTGAATAGCCATTTACAGCCAATAATATTCGCCTTTGGAGGAGCAGGAACCAATTCCCAAGTACCATTTACAAGCAATGCATTATACTCATCTGCCATGGCCTGACGCCAATGAGCATGTTTGACAGCAACAGAATAAGAAGTGGGATCCGAAGCAAGCACTTCCGTGTGCAAAATCTGAGGTTAGGAGGACCCAGTTAAAGATCTAGTAACCATAAGCCGAGGAGGTGAAGCAGGTGCTAGAGCAGGCTCAGGTTCGCGAGGTGCAAACCAAGACAAATCAACAATGAGAGGCGGGCCCGGGGAGGAAGAGGTGTAGGCAGGTTGCTGGTCGTTTGGAGGAGAAGGGGAAAGAGACAGTGAGGGGGCTGCTGGTGGTGTAGGTGAGGTGGGGCAGGAGACGGTGAAGGAGGTACTGGTAGCATGGGTGAAGGCGGGGCGGGCTGTAATGAGGGAGATGTTGGTAGCATGGGCGAAGGCGGGCAGGCTGCGGGTTTGTTGATGGTGGGGCAATAGGTGAGGGCGAGGTTGGGGTGACAGGAGTATGGTTGCGAGAGGTAGCTGGGGAAGTGGGTGAAGGCTGCTGGAGCGGAAGTTGGGTATGGGGGCAGGTATATGTGAGGATCGAGTTGGCGAGTGGAGGAGGGGCCGAGACACGAGTGAGCTTCGAATAGGGAAACATCTGTTCATCAAAAATTAAATGGTGTGAGATAAAAATTTTTCCAGAAGAAGGATCAAGGCAACGGTATCCTTTATGAAGATAACTATAGCCAGTAAAGACACACGGACGAGACCGAAAAATCAAGCTTATTGGAGTTATAGGGACGAAGCCACGGGTAACACAAGCAGCCAAAGATATGCAAAAAAATAATAATCAGGGGTAGAATGCATCAAGTATTCAAAAGGGTAAACAAAATTCAACAACAGTGTGGGCATCCGATTAATAAGAAAGACAGCAGTGTTGAATGCATTAGTCCAAAATTTTTTGTCCAACCCAGAATGAGTAAGTAAGGCTAAGCCAGTTTCAACAATATGATGGTGTTTCTTCTCCGCACACCCATTTTGTTGTGGGGTGTGAGGATAGGAAACCCGATTAATGATACCCTGAGACGATAAATAACGGGATATAGGCTGAAATTCGCCACCCCAATCAGATTGAAATGACTTAATAGAGCAATTAAATTGTTTTTCAGCAAGTGTACGGAACCTAATAAAAGCAGACAAAGCTTCAGATTTACATTTCAGAAAATAAATCCAACAAAACTTGCTAAAGTGATCATAGAACAGAATATAATAGGAAAAATTGTCATGTGATAAAATCAGGGATGGACCCTACAAATCAGAACAAACAAGTTCAAAAGGCCTTTTAGCCTGAAAATTAGACTCAACAAACGGCAGTCTGTGACTCTTACTCAAAGCACAACTAGAACAACAAAAGGTATTTAATTTATTGGAAAAAGATAAGCTATGCTGACTAATTATTTTCTTGACAACTGGGAGTGCCGCATGACCCAACTGGGCATGCCACGTGGACAAGGTCGTGACATGACCACACATTGGAGGAACAACAGAATGCGGCATAGTGTAGAGCCCTTGCCTATTCGGCCCTCTAAATACTATTCTCTTGGATTTTAGGTCCTTTACCATAAAAAAATTGTTAAAGAACTCAACAGAAACATCATTCTAATTAGTCAAGGTAGATACAAAAATAAGATTAGTATTAGAACTAGGAACATGAAGAACATTAGATAATATTAACGAACAACCATGAGTAGAAAGAAAAGAATGACCAGTATGGAGAATAGGGAGTTTAGCACCATTACCTAAAACCACTTCCTCAGGGCTGGTGTAATCAGAGTGAAGAGCAAGGTTCCCCATATCCGAAGTGAGATGGTGAGTGGCACCCGTGTCCATGACCCAAGGTTGGTAAGAATGATGGCTAAAAGTGGTGTTATTGGCTTGGTGAAAAAGGTTGGGCAGTTGGTTTTGTCTCGGAGACGAACACTGCCTTGCATAGTGACCATTGCCCTTACAATTATGACACACAACTGTAGGAACATCCACTGTGGCGGAGGCACTTTGATTCTGATGCCACAGCTGATTCTGTTGCCAATTATGTCCCCCACGGGACTACTGCTGAAAATTGCCCGAATGATAGCCGTACGACTGAAATCGCTCAAATTGATTATTGTGGTGAGGCTCCCTACCACGGCCTCCACCACGCCTTCTCTTGGGGCTTGAAAATGGACTGAACATATGTCCGAATTGATACTGTTTCACGGTAACATTAGCGATAGGTAGGGAGGTCTCTTGCTTTACACGGCGATTCAAATTCCTCTCCTTAGTAAGTAATAAACGATACAAATCATCATACCCAATTTCACCCATACGAATCTTAAGAAAGCAACCAAAATCATGAAAAACATCATCCAAACCATCCAAAATAAACTCAACAAAATCATCCTCCTGTACTTCATAACCTAAAGAAATCAATTGATCCTAAATTGGCTTAGCCTTTTTCATATATTCATCAATAGATTCATTCCCTTGCTTTAAACTATGCAAACGAGGTCTCAATTCTCTTGTTTGGGCGTGGGAACCCGATGCATACACCGCATTTAATCTATTCCAAGCTACTCTAGCTGTGGTAATTCCAACGACTTGATGTACTAAAGATTCAGAGAGAGAGTTAACAATCCATGATAGTACCTGCTGATCCCTTCGCTCCTACGCGACGAAGGCTGGATTTTTTGAGCCGTCCAGTAGCATCATTGGAGGGATGGGTTCTAACCCATCTAAGTGACCTTCAAGACCGCATCCCCTAATAATAGGCAGCAATTGAGTCTTCCACAGCAGAAAATTGGTAAAGGTGAGTTTAGTAATCATCTGTGTCAAGACGTTTGGGAGTGAAAGGGAAAGAGGCTTGATCAAGTGGCTGTCGATGACAGGATTGGAGCCATGAATAGCATCAGAGGCGTCAGACCGAGAGTTATCACCGGTGGACATGGCTGGTCGGCTGGTCGACGTTTAGGGCTGGGGTTTTCGGTCGGCTGAAGCTTTCTTTTTTCTCTCTTTTCTTTTTTTATTTAGGGTTTTCCTTGTTAGGCTCTGATACCATAATAGAATGGGAAAATCCCTTAATTGTATTGCTGTACAATTGTGGTTTATATAGTTACAGAAGGTGGGGATAATTACATAAAGCCCCAATAGTGTAAAAAATATACATCAAGTAGTCCCTAGATTATATACTCCTAACAAGGATGACCAACTTCCTTTTTTTCTGCTCAAAAATTAAAAGTCTAGAAGTTCTTTGGAGAAAATCAGTCCCAATTTAGTGGTGTGGAAGGCGGTGTTTAATTTATATTATTTGAGTCGTACTCCCAATTTCACTCCTTGTGGAATTTTGCCCTATAATTTTACTTCTTTTTTTTTTCTGAAAAAGTTTAAGATTTTTTTTTACACTAATAATTTATATTATTTGAGTCGTACTCTCAACTTAAGTTTAAGATTAGGTGTGAACATGTGAGATTACTGTCAAATGATTTGATTCATTTGTGGATTTGAGCGTTTGCACTGATGCTGTAAAATGACTTGAATTGATACCACTAAGAATTGTATAGTTGCTGATTATAATTAATTTAATTGGGATTTTGGAGTTTTAACACTAAGTAAGTTCCGAATAGGATTATTTTAAGAAAATTGCCATAATTACTAAATACGTCTTTTTCTTTCTACTAGGAATTGTATAGTTGTTGATTATAATTAATTTAATTGAAAGGAAGCGCCGAAGGAAAATTGATCAAAATGGTTCGACTGATGATTGAACTGGATAACCATACAATTGAACCACAATTTAATAATTTTTGTAATTAAATAATATATTTTTTAAAAGTAAATAAATGTCCAGTTATACCATCGATTGAAAGCAATTCAACTAGTTGAACTACAAATTGATAAACTTACTAGTTTATTATCTGGTCCGGTTTAATAACATTGATTAGTATACATAAATCCTACTTATATTCAATTATTTTTAATACTCATTTTGTACACATGTATTGTACTATTTTACTCATATAATATTGATAATATTGCATATTCACGTGTTTTGCTCGAAATAAATTACCTAACAACAAGATTCATTATGTATGAAATCATTAGAATACTTGATTAGTTTTTCATTTTAATCCCAATGCCATTAATTACTTACAGCACATTCATGATCCGAAGGGAGTGGAAATAAAGTGGGTTCAGAATTTCACATTCTCATCTTCAAAACCGCCAATTACCACTCTCCTTCGCTACTCTTCATTCTCTCTCTCTTTTCACTGCTTAATTTCAATGTTTTCAACTCTACTTTCTTCACCAATTGAAAACATGTGAAGTGGAGCTGAACATAAGCATTCACATCTACATCATTACACTACCACTTACAACCTCAACATTCTTCTGCGCTTATTCCTCCAGCCAATCTTTTTACTTCTTCATTTTCACCACTTCTAATTTCAATTTTCATCACATTAGTCCTTTCCCTTCGTTGACTTCTCCAAACACCCTTTTGCTTGAACTTAACTTCACTAAACATCAACTCGCTTCAACTCATTTGCTTATTGCTGACTTGTATCAGAAGCTCAACTTTACTAATTTACAAGTCCAATCCCTTCTCACAGAGCTATTTAACCTACAGCAGAATGATCAGTCCTTGCATGAGAGTCTCACCAGGCAGCTGCTTACCAATCTCGGGTCTCATGATCCTGAGCTTTTGTTAGCAATGGAAGCACGCAAGCTCCCTCTCGGTTACTCCCCAAGATCAGGGTCCGAATAGGTCTACCAGACCATTGGTGCGGGTTGTTTGAGGTATCAAGTTGATTTGGCTCAATACATGACATATCAAGTTGGAGGGGAATGTCCTGTGGGTAATGTTTTTGCTCAAAAGTTGATGTTTGAGAGGGTGCTAGCCTCTCCCTCACCGGAGATGCCATCCCAAGTCCCTGGATAACTACGTGGAGCTGAACCCCGTTACCAGAGATTCATTGGGCAACCCTGCTAGAGACCAGCATTGTATGGGATCCTTATAGTTGTGAAAGCTACAATGTTTGATTGAGCGAAAAAATCAACCCAGATACTTTGATTGCAAGGATTGCTTTGATCTACAAGGAAGGGAGAAGACAAGATGGATGTTCGACAATGGAGGCCTTAATTATGGAATGGATCAAGTCCTCGGAACAAAACCTCGTGGAACTATCTGTATTGGACTTGACATGGGAGGCGGTATGGGCACATTCGCATGCCAGAATGAAAGAAAGAAATGTTACCATTATAACAAGCACAATGAATCTGGATGGTCCATTCAACAGCTTCATTGCTTCAAGGGGACTCATTCCAATTCATTTGAGTGTCTCTCAGAGGCTTCCATTCTTCGAAAATGAACTCGATATAGTTCATTCGTTACATGTTTTGAGCAACTGGATTCTGGATGCAATGCTGGAGTTTGCACTCTATGATATATACAGAGTTTTGAGGCCAGGTGGTCTGTTCTGTCTTGATCATTTCTTCTGCCTGGGAACACAGCTGAATCAGACCTATCTCCCGATGTTGGTTCACGTCGGGTTTAGGAAGATATGGTAGAATGCAGGCATGAAACTTGATCAAGGAATCGAGAAAAATGAGTGGTATTTTTCTGCTCTATTGGACAAACCAATGACCTGATAATAAGCCAAGTTATTTTTGGTAATTAGATCTTATTGATTCTGCCTCATGTTTGTATAATAATTAGATCTTAATGTTTAACAAATTAAGTGTAGTGGGTTCTATTTTCATAGCAATAATAAATGCTAAGCAATTCAAATTAAGAGGAATAATAATAATAATAATAATAATAATAATAATAATAAAATGTAAAAAATTACATACTCTTTTATATATCAAATTTATATTTTTCTACGTTTTATTTGTATGTTATTATATTTTTTTACTAAATTTGTAGTATGATATCTATTTAAATTTATAGATAAAATTAATTATTATTTAGTATTTTGTTACCCTAAAATTGTGCACTAGCAAGTGTACTAGGTCAATTGTAGTAGTGGCAAGACAAGTGTGGATCCCACAGGGAATAAGGGAAAACTAAAAGATTTCCTAATAAATTGTCAGATGAGATTTTCCAAGTAATCAACAATGCAAATTTAAATAAACTAAAATCAATGTCAAGCATGCAAAATAACGTAAGAAGGTTGCTTAAAACAGAATATGACAAACAATATTAAAAGCATATACATACTTCCACCAGTTAGACAGGTAATCTCAAGGTATCTTTCTCTAGCATTTAATATGAATATACTAAGGACATAGATCTAAGGTTTCTTGCTCTCTACCCACCAAGTTTCTCTCTCGACCTCACTTGGATTCTATGACTACCCAACTAAGCTTATCTCTCGACCTCACTTAGCATAGGCATTCACGCATTAAGTCAAGCAAGCATTCTATCGTAAATAGAAACCCTTAGCACACCCCTAATCTCCTCTCGGTCTCATGGTAATGTGTGTGTGCATGATTTTTCATATCCCCAAATCTCCTCTCGGTCTCATTAGGAATACTAGGCATACAACAGGGCCCTATCGTAATTTTGATAAACACTTCACCACACAATCATCTGAGCATAATATTCATAACAAACACGAGAAAGACTTCCCAAGATCAGCAGCCTAAGCTGGCTTCAGCCTGCTGAGAAACTACTCACAACACATAATTAAAGTAAAAACGAGATTGCTTAACCAGAAGACTTGAAAGAAAAATTGGAGAATTAAAATTAAAGCAAAGAAAAATAATGGTAGCTGGAGAACAATCCATGCTCCACCCCCCTTGAACAGCAGACTATATATAGTCCCAAAAAGAAAATAAAAATAATCCACCTAGAGCCTTGTTCCAAGATTAAACTAATAACAAAAAATTATCAACCACAAATACAATGGCTTCCTCAAGAAGCCAAGGACAGTTCTGGCATTTCCACAAAAACAAATATCTTCTCCTCACTCTGGGCCGCGCCTCTCCTTTAATTCCGGCCCATCCACGCCGCAGCCCTATCCAACTCTTTTATCTATGTTCTGCTTCTTGAGATCTCCAAATTCCAGCAGTCTTCTTGAACCGCACTTTAGACATGGAAAAACTTAATATTAGCTATGAATCCTCTCTTCTCAAAGGAATTTTACCAATTTAGATGCTGAATTCTTGCATAATTGACTGGTAATATTTTCACTTATCAAAAACCCCCACACTTGAACATTGGTTGTCCTCAAGCAATCCACGAATAAAACAGAAAAAGAGAAAAGAAGGAAAGAAAAATTTGAAAGAAAACACAATTTAAACACTTTAACTTAACTTAAGCAGCAACCAATAATCAATCAATCACCCTTGAGCAACAAGACTTCTATGCAAAACACTAAAATTGAAAATACCAAATCAATCAAAGCATTCTTAAGAGACTCGGCTTAGCTTCAAAAACATTATAAGACAGCAAGACCAAACCTTAGATTTCAGCGAGCTAGCAAGAAATTAGACCTAAATTGCCTCTCTTAAAAGAGTTCACTCACTCACTGGTGTTTGGGCGATTTGAATCAAAACTCTCAGCAGCAACACACATTGACCTTAAACCAAAAACTAAGCAAATATCCTATCGCTACCACTTAATTAGACCAATGCACAATCGAAAGGTCTTTTACAAGGGCTGTAATGCAAGGCTTAGGTTAGGGCTATGACAAACAGGCTTTTTAGGTTAAAGGAATACCATTTCAACAAGCAACTTACCCTCAAAGAACTTAAGCAATGAAGGACAGATAAGGACAGGAAACTCAATTAATTTAGATGCATCATTAAGTACTTTAGGAATTTTAAGCACAAGTAGCAATATGAACATCTTAGCACAGATTTTCAACACAGAATATCTTAAAAAGAAAATATATATATGTTTATATATATATATATATATATTTGAAAACAAAATTAGAGAATTAAGAACGAAACAATTGGATGCAATCAGTTGATAATATAATACATGATAAAATTGATCTTGCTTACGCTTTTAATTTTCAAGCAGTAAGGAAGAAGTGAAAATTCCAACTGCCTTTTGGCAATATTAGGCGAAAAGTTGCAAACTAAAACTTCGAAGGAAGAATTATCTTGAGAATATTTGCTTTTAGGACCTCATGAATTTTCAGGAAAACCGGTTGCAAAAGTTCGATTGAAGTAGACTACTTGCTATTCGAAAACACTTTGAATTTGCTATGGTATTCCTAGGGTTCTTTGGACAACATAGTGTGAATTGGCTTAAGGAAGAACACTTAATGGTTTGAACAAAAACAACAGGCTTAGAGGCTCAAAGGGGCTTAGAAAAAAAATGGAAAGAAAAATGTTAGGGAAGCTTTTTGGATTTAAGAAACAGAGATAGGTAACAAATGCCATAATTATTTTGTGCATGTGAAAAACCTTGTGGTTTTGACAAAGACAATCCACTAAGCACTAGCTTAAAAACTTAATATGCATGCCCACTCCGCAAGGATTTCAATTAAGAATTTATATTAATATTAAAGAAAACAGGCTCAAAAACCTACAGAGAAATATAGGGTTAATGCAAATTTTGGCCTAACTCAATTAACTCAAGCTATCAAGGTGAAATAAACTTTAAGGTCTTGAAGCCCTAAGATGCTTAATCAACTAAAACCAGAATTTCTAAAAGTTTTTCTTAATCAATAGTTCATCAATTCTAAATACTTTACGCAAATTTCCTGCATCCTTAGGATCAGAAAATCTCACTGGCTGCTAACTCAAGAAAACATATAAGAAAACACCGAGAAATCGAAAAATTTTAGTTGAATTTTTACAAAAATACCAAGAAAACTAATCACAAAAGTTCATAAAATCACATATGAAACTTTACAAGTTCACACAGCAAACGAAAGACTACTTGGAACAGCAAATGTTCAGGCAGGGATTCCAAATTAGTAGACCAGCAATTACCAAACAAATCAACCAGCAAACATGCAATACCAACTATCACCAGCAATTAATTTAAAATTTATTAGGTAGCTCTTCTCCCCCACACTTAAGATATGCTTTGTCCTCAAAGCATCAAATGCATGCAATAAAAAATCCAAATCAGGGCAAAAGAAACCACCTACTTCATGGCGCCGAAAAAAAATAATTGAGAGAGGGCATTTGAAAAGAAGCATACCAGAGTTGGACAAGGAGGAGAAGGAGAACATATCACTCAGCAAGCTTAGAGGAGACTTGCTCATCTTCTTCTTCTTCTGATGCATCCCAGATTTCTTCATCCGCTGAGTCTTCATCACCCTCCTCTTCAGGGATTTCCAACAACAGCTTCTGGACCTCCTTAGGCTGGGCAGGCTTTTTATGCTCTTTCTGCACTTCCTCAATTGTATCAGAATTCTCATCCTGCTTCTCCAACTTTGCTTCAAGGAGAGCAATTTTGTTTTCCAGGAGACCTGTCTTTAATCTGCCTGGCCCATATGCGGTCAATCAAGTTCACTAATTCGGCCATGGACATCTTTGAAATTCTTTCAAATTGCTTCAGCTTCTCTTGATCATTCAAAGTCAGGTCCTCAATGATTTGCGGCTGGTGAGAAGTGGAAGAATGTGTGACTGGCCTTCTTCGCTTTGCTGGGGGCTCAGAAGGCTGCATGGACGCTGACTTGGCTTCTCTCTTCAGCTCAAGTTCCTTTTCTAGTTGGAAAGCATCATCCCAAAGCATCCATTGGCCTGCCACCTTCTTACATACCCCCATCTGATTCAAATTAACAAATTCAAACGGCATAGGATGGCATTCAAGGGCCAGACCTTCCTCGGAGAACTCAGTTAGATAGGCTTTAGCAATTCTGGTCACATACGACCCACAGAGTATTTTTTCCTTGCGGCTTGATGATGTCAATGTCGTGAGCAAACGAAGCCCCCACATTCATCCTCTTTCCTTCAATTATGCACCAAAGAGTGAAAAGATCCTGATTTGGAACATGTGATTGATTGTTCCTTCTGAAAACTAAACTGGCAATAAACTTCTAAAGAATCTTGTGGCTATACTTTTTGATGTAAGAGGCGGGGGAAGATGTTGATGAATATTCATTCTGGTCAGTGAGTTCTTTCCAAAAGTCTGTAGGGTTAAACTATGGTGCGAAGTCAGTGTAGGCCTGAGCAAATTCGTCAGATTCAAGAAAAGTAGTATCCGCTACCCCTAAATATTGGTTGAGTTCAATCAAAGAGCAGGTCTTCCTCTTTCCCATCACTCTGAAGCTAAACTTCCGCTGGTCATCCATTTCAGAAATCTCCAGGTTGAGAGTGAAAGTACTAAGGAACTCCAATGTCAGTTCTCTGAAGGCCAGTTCCTCAATGTGTGCATAATATTCGAAACCCCTATTGGCTAACAACTGCCAGATTTTGTTATCAAGGCCCAGGGTTGACAAGCCATTCCAATCCAATGTTCTTGAGGGCGCGAAGGTCAAGCCCTTGAATTGCTCGTACCTTTCATTCTCCTTGGCGGTGAAAGTCTGCATCTTAGCAAGTGTCTTTTCCACAGTGGTGGTTTCAGAACCGGAGGGTTGAATACTGACGGAGGAAGAGGTGGGCTTTACGTGGGCGACACTTGGGGCACGCTTCGCAGCTTTCTTTTCCCTGGCCATTCTCACAATCACAAATCAAAGAAAGAAAGAAAGAAAATATGAAGATTGAATAAGAAAATACAGAGAATTAGAGAGAAAAATAGAAGTAATGAAATAGGGAAGAGGAAGGGTTTTAAAACGGAAACAAGAGAAGGGGGACAGTTACCAAATTTGAATTTCAAAGTAAAACTGACACAAGTTAGGGAGGAGCGAAATGTGGCGTCAGAACGGGAGAGAAAGAGGTAAAAATTGTGGCTGATGGGATTTGAACACGTTTTCCAAAAAATTCACTTTTTTGATTCTTATAATTACTCTCTTTTTTCGAAAAAAGAATTTTTAGCCATAAAAAAAAAATTCGTGCGGTTGAAAAATGATAAATAAAGGCAAGTATGGACTTTAACAAAAATAGAAGACAATTTTCAATTTGATGTTACTTCCCATACTTGCTCCGGTTATAGCCCCGCAAAAAGAAACAAAATTTTATGATTAAAAACTGCATTGTCAAAAAGTAAATGAAACAAAAGAGGGGTTAGAGATTTTCAAACAAAATTACTTTAATTCTGTGTTTGAAGCGGACACTGAGCAATCCTGGGTTGCTTAAGGAGGTTCAAGGTATTGGAGACTTCCAACACCACTTGATGATTCCTGCGCAAGATAAGGCTTTAATCTTTGGCCATTAATTTTAAAAATTTCGCCACTTTGATTCATTATTTCAACTGCCCCATGTGAAAAGACTTGGTTCACAATAAATGGTCCACTCCACCTCAATTTAAGCTTTCTCGGAAACAACCTTAGCTTTGAATTATACAGCAAGACTTTCTGGCCCTTGTAGAAAGTTTTCTCCTGAATTTTCTTGTCATGCCATTTTTTTATTTTCTCTTTGTAATTAATGGCGTTCTCATAACTAAATAGCCGGAACTCTTCCAATTCGTTTAGCTGCATTTTCCTTTTTTCACCTACCAAATTCCTGTCAAAATTCAAGTATGTTAAAGCCCATAAAGCCTTAAATTCTAATTCAACAGGTAAGTGACATGCTTTTCCATACAACAATCTAAAAGGCGACATCCCAATTGGTGTCTTATAAGCTGTAAGATACGCCCAAAGAGCATTGTCAAGCTTTCTTGACTAGTCCTTCCTAGAATTGTTAAAAGTTTTCTCAAGAATTCTCTTGATTTCTCTATTAGAAATCCCAACCTACCCACTGGTTTGTGGGTGGTAGGGCATAGCAATTCTATGAATGACCCCATATTTAGTAAGAAGCCTTTCAAATTGGTTATTATAGAAATGTGTACCTTAATCACTGATTATAGCTCCAGGAACTCCAAATCTTGTAAATAATTTCTTAAGAAACCTTACCACAACCCGGGCATCATTTGTAGGACTTGCAATGGCTTCTACCCACTTACTCACATAATCAACAGCAACCAATATATATTTATTACCATGTGAGCTTAGGAAAGGTCCCATAAAATCAATACCCCAAACATCAAAAACTTCACAAACAATGATGTTATGTAGAGGCATAGCATTTTTGATAGAAATATTACCTGTTCTTTCACATTCATTACACTCCAAAACAAACCTATGGGAGTCCTTAAAAATTGTACGCCAAAAGAATCCACACTTCAGAACTTTTGAGGCTATTTGGTTGCACCAAAGTGACCTCCAGCTTCTTGAGTATGACACATTGATAAGATTGTTGGGACTTCTTCTTGTGAAGCAGATCTTCTAATAATCTGATCTGCACACAACTTAAAAAGAAAAGGTTCCTCCTAAAAAATAATATTTTAATTTCAAAAGGAATTTCTTTCTTTGGTGAGAAGACAAAGATTGAGGCATAATCCCACAGGCTAAATAATTTGCGAGATCAGCAAACTAAGGTATAGAATGTACCGCATAAAGTTGTTCATCAGGAAAAGAACCAACAATCTCAGGTTGCTTATCAAGGTTACTCAGTGGAATTTTGGAAAGATGGTCTGCGGCCACGTTCTCTGAACCCTTTTTATCTTTGATCTCAATATCAAATTCTTAAAGAAGTAAGAGCCATCGGATGAGGCGAGGTTTCGCATCCTTCTTTGCCAACAAGTATTTCAATGCTGCATGATCAATAAAAACAGTAATCTTAGATAAAACCAAGTAAGATCTGAATTTATCAAAAGCATAAACAATTGCAAGCAATTCTTTTTCTGTAGTGGTGTAATTCTGTTGTGTCTCTGTCAAAGTTTTGCTTGCATAGTAGATGGGGCGGGAATGCTTGTCTCTCCTTTGTCCTAGCACAGCTCCAATGCAAGTATCACTTGCATCGCACATAAGCTCAAATGGAAGACTCCAGTCAGGGGCAATAAGAATTGGAGCATTTACCAATTTTGCCTTAAGAGTTTCAAAAGCTCTTTCACAAGCTTCATCAAAGTAGAATTGAACATCCTTGCGCAATAGTGCTGTTAGTGGCTGAGTAATTTTTGAGAAATCTTTTATAAATCTTCTATAGAAACCGCCGTGACCAAGAAAACTTCGAATTTCTTTAACAGAAGTAGGAGCAGCTAGCTTTTCAATGACTTCTACCTTTGCTTTATCAACCTCCATTCCTCTTGAAGAGATTTGTGGCCGAGAACAATGCCTTCATCAACCATGAAGTGACATTTTTCCTAATTCAATACAAGATTGGTCTCCTTGCACCTGGTTAGGACTGCTTCAAGATTGTTGAGACAAGATTGGAAAGTCTCTCCATATACTGAGAAATCATCCATGAAGATTTCCACTGTCTTTTCGGCCATGTCATGGAAAATTACCATCATGCATCTTTGGAAGGTTGCTGGAGCATTACACAATCCAAATGGCATCCTTCTATAAGCATAGGTGTTGTATGGACAGGTAAATGTTGTTTTCTCCTGATCTTGAGGATGAATAGGAATCTGATTGTACCCTGAATATCCATCAAGAAAACAATAAAATGCATAACCTGAAAGTGTTTCCAGCATCTGATCAATGAATGACAGCGGAAAATGATCTTTTCATGTAGCATCATTGAGCTTCCGGTAGTCAATGCAAACTCTCCATCTAGTAAATGTTCTAGTGGGAATGAGTTCATTTTGCTCGTTCTGAATAACAGTGATCCCACCTTTCTTAGGGACTACCTAAACAGGGCTAGTCCACACTGAATCGGAAATGGGGTAGATAATTCCTGCATCAAGTAGCTTAATTACCTCCTTTTTTCACAACTTCCTTCATGTTGGGATTCAGTCTCCTCTGAGGTTATGTGACAGGCTTATGATCTTCCTCCATTAGAATATGATGGACACAAATAGAAGGATTAATCCCTTTTATATTCGAGATTGCCAAGGCCATTGCTTCCTTGTTCTTTCTCAAGACACTAAGTAATTGAGTTTTCTGCTCATGGGTAAGTTTTGAAGAGATAATTACAGACAAATTGCTTGGTGGATCAAGGAACGCATATTCTAAATGAGAGGGTAATGGTTTCAATTCTAGTGTAGGAGGCTCTTCAATGGAAGGTTTAGAATGCAGTGTGGGTGTATAGTCTAAAGGTTTAATGAATTTGCTGCTTCCTAAGATTGCTGGACATCCAATTTCAGCTTCAATTTGCTTTTCCATATCTTCTTCTTCATTCTCAAAATCTGTTTCCTCAAATTCCTACATGAAAAATGGGTTTAAATTGACATCAGTAGCATCATTAAAATAACAGTGATCATCACAAGCAGGAGGATATTTCATGGCTTCATTCATCTTAAAGACTACTTCCTTATCATGAATTTTCAAAATTAGCTCACCATTATGCACATCAATTAATGCATGACCTATTGCTAAAAAAGGTCTTCCTAAAATAATAAGAACATACAAGTCTTCATCCATATCCATCACAATGAAATCAACAGGAAGTATAAATTTTCCTATCTTAACTAAAACATCTTCAATTATTCCCCTAGGATATCTTACGGTTCTATAAGCAAGTTGTATGGAAACCCTAGTAGGTTGAGGTTCTCCTAACCCTAATTGCTTGTAGATGTAATATGGCATGAGATTGATGCTTGCTCCTAAATCACACAATGCATTTTCAATATTAAGGTTACCAATAGAGCAAGGTATAGAAAAACTCACTGGATCTTTGATCCTGGCTGGTAAAGGTTGCTTGCTTTGAAGGATTGATGAGCAATCTCTGTTGAGCTGCACCATTGCTACATTCTCCAACTTCTTCTTATTAGCAAGAAGTTCCTTAAAGAATCTCACATATAGGGGCATCTGTGCAAGTGCTTCTGCAAAGGGTATGTTGATGTGAAGCTTCTTGAAGACCTCTAGAAACTTGTCAAACTGCTTGGCCATGTAATGTTGCTTAGCTCTTTGTGGATAAGGTATCCTTGGTTGATAAGCAGGTACAGGTTGCCCATCTTGAGTAGAGGTGTTTTGAATAGAGTCTGAGGTTGCTTGATTCTGCTCTGGTTGAGCATTCTCTGGCTGATCTTGAGATTGCTTAACTATATCAACAGGTTGCTCAGTGATGTGAGCAATCTTAGGTTGCTCATTCTTTTCAATGATCTTTTCTTCTGAGTCTTTGTTCTTGTCCACAATGTTCATCTTGTGAGGCTGCTCAACATTCTTACCACTTCTCAGAGTAATAGCTTTGCATTCCTCTCTCAGATTGGTCTCAGTATTGCTTGGAATTACCCCTTTGTTCTTTGGAGTGACAATATTTGTAAGTTGCTGGAGCTGAGTCTCCATGTTCTTCATATAAGCTTAAGTCTGCTTCATGATCATTTCCTTCATCTCCTTAACCTCTGATTTCTTAGATGCATATGATGGTCCAGCTTGTTGAACATGATTGGGCTATTGATGAGGTTGGAAATTGCTGTGAGGTTGCTGGAAGGGTACATGGGGTTGCTTGCCAGGTTGTTGATTCCAAGAGAAATTAGGATGATTGTGTTGGGATTTTTCACCAGAAATCATCCGATAAAATCGGAAGAACGCGATGATTTCTTCAAATCCGTGCCCAGGAGAAATTGAAATGGAAATTGGAAAAATAAAAATTTAATAGAAAGAGATGATTTTCTTACCCGAAATATCTCTTTCAGAGATGGATGCAGACTACAGGAATCAATGTAGAATCCCTCCTCGTTCATGTACACGAACGCCTAAGGAACACCACCCGTGCTAGCATCGGAAAACACGAACTATGGAGAGGGGATGCTTGTGAATTTCGGCTATAGTTTGTTCTACGCTTGTTGGCCGAATTCTCCTAGGGTTAAAAACACTGGGTTGGCTGAATTCCCTAAGGGAATTAAGGCCCAGCTTGGCTCATTCATTTTGTGTGGGCTTCCTCCTTTTAATTCAGGCCCAATCTTATTTTAATTAATCTGGTTTAAATTAATTTGAAGCCCAACTTTAATATACCCATGTATTTAATATATTACACCAAGTAATATATTATTTACATTTAAATTAAAATTAGTTTGACCAATTAATTTAATCCATCAAATTAAAATTAGATCTTCACAAAATAAAATCATAAGTAAACCTATACATATGAATATTTCCACCTAGGAAATAATCTCATAATTAATCCAATTAATTATGAAGAGCCAATCAAATATATTAATTTTATTATTAGGATCAATCTAATTGATCTTTATAATATAATTAATATATATACCTCTCTCTCCAGAGTGTATACTCCAAGCATACATGTGATTCCTTAAGTCGGTGTTCAGTCGCTCAATGTGTACGATCCCGTGGGCCCATCTTTATGTTGGCAGTGGGCCTTTGGCCCACAGACTGCAGTTGGGCTCTAGCAAGCCACTGCAGCCCCCAATTAAGATGGAGATGGCAGTCTAACTGTTATCATAACCCTATAGTTTAAACTTGTACATCCCATGTTATTGATATCAGTGTCCAACACAGAGGCATGGATTAATCACCCTCTTTTGTGTCCGGACATTAACTTGATCCTGAATGCACTGAAGCTCACAAACAAGTTCCCACTTGTTTGGGTGTGGCCACACTCTTATCAATCGCATTCATCAAGAGGCCAGTGATATCTTCCCAGTGGACTACTGAGTGAGAAATCCCTTCTACATATCCATAGCATTACAATGCTAAGTGACATACCCGAAAGTACCCATACTTGGCACCCTATTACAGGCCCTTTAGGCGTACCCCTAAGTATGCTACCTCACATGTAACACCATCATATGGTCAGGTCAAAGGATCCATACAAGTACTACACGAGAATCACTTGTGATACTATACCATGTGGATTTCTCGTTAAGTGGATCTATCCAGTACCATGCCCCTTATGCATGTACCCATTAACTTGGTTGACATTCCATGTCCAATGACCGGTAAGACACCGCCATACAACCAGGTTAATGATAGTCTCTTGTTCCATTCATTCCCATGACTGGAACAGACTACGGATCTATTTATGGTCATATCGTTTACCCTATCCATGGTCTTACTGCCAAGTGCATGACACTGGTCATCATGGATATGGATATGTCCATTGGATACTTCATTTAATATATTACACAAGATAAATATAATAAATGAATTAATGCCTTTATTAATAACACAAATAAGTATAATACATGAATCCAATTAATGTATGATACAAATACAAGGACCAATGCCTCGGGACTAGGGCATATCCAACAGATTGCGCCATCCTGGATTATATGTGATGGAAAATGGATTGTTCTACCTTGGATTATTTCCAATATAATCACATTGCTCCTGATTGAGTGAGATATCACAATCAATGCTTCTATGATCACTTCCACAAAATTCACACGATATCTTTGAACTTGAAATGGCTGAGATATTCTACTTGGCTAACTGTTTAAGGATCAGATCTACTTTGTCAAAAAGCTTGGCAACAACATCTGATTCGGTAGTCTTTTCTCGATCCTCACGTGCTGAATGCCATTTATAACTGGTGTTGACCAACCTTTCAACCAATTCATAAAGCTTTTCCAGTGCCAGTTCTTCTGGCTCTCCATTTGTAGCTGACTCAATTTGAATCTTATATGCATTTGTTAAACCGTTGTAAAAGTTCTGAATCTGCATCCACATAGGAAATCTGTGGTTTGGTACTTTTCTCAGAAGCTCCTTGTATCTTTCCTGGGCTTCTAACAGAGATTCATCATGTTGCTGACGAAAATGGGTAACCTCATTTCTTAACTTGATTGCTTGTCAGGGCGGAAAATACTTAGTCAGAAAGACTTGAGCCATTTCATCCCAGGTTGTAACCGAACCTGGTTGAAGATTCTTCAGCCAACTTTTAGCCTTATCCCTCAGTGAAAAAGGAAAAAGCTTTAACCATATCACATCATCTGAGACTCCACGGTTAGTATGAAAAGTATTGCACATAGTCACAAAATCTTGGATGTGAGCATTTGGATCTTCTCTGGGCAATCCTCCAAACTGAACATCAGCTTGAATCATTTGAATCATATAGGCTTTGATTTCAAAGACATTGTCCCCTTCATTGGGTATCACAATATAAAAAGAGTGTCCCTCGGTGATAGGTCTCGAATATTCCATAAGTCTCTGCCTTGGAGGAGGAAGATGAACTTCTCCCTCTCCTTCTGGTGGTGGAGGTGGCAAATTTTGTTCAGCCATTCTCTATCTCCTTCTGGCTCTTCTGACAGCACCACTCCTTCTCCTACAAGTCCTTTCGATCTCTGGATCTATAGGAATCAGAGGGATTCCTGCCCTTCGCATACACCAGGAGATTGCTTAAACAGAGAATTTCTGCACAAAACACCAAATGCCAAATCAAACAAACGAATTTACAAGAAATCTTTAAAAATTTTCAACCGTTAGTTCCCCAGCAATGGCGCCAATTGTTGCCCTAAAATTGTGCACTAGCAAGTGTACTAGGTCAATTGTAGTAGTGGCAAGACAAGTGTGGATCCCACAGGGAATAAGGGAAAACTAAAAGATTTCCTAATAAATTGTCAGATGAGATTTTCCAAGTAATCAACAATGCAAATTTAAATAAACTAAAATCAATGTCAAGCATGCAAAATAACGTAAGAAGGTTGCTTAAAATAGAATATGACAAACAATATTAAAAGCACATACATACTTCCACCAGTTAGACAGGCAATCTCAAGGTATCTTTCTCCAGCGTTTATTATGAATATACTAAGGACATAGATCTAAGGTTTCTTGCTCTCTACCCACCAAGTTTATCTCTCGACCTCACTTGGATTCTATGACTACCCAACTAAGCTTATCTCTCGACCTCACTTAGCTTAGGCATTCACGCATTAAGTCAAGCAAGCATTCTATCGTAAATAAAAACCCTTAGCACACCCCCAATCTCCTCTCGGTCTCATGGTAAGTGTGTGTGTGCATGATTTTTCATATCCCTAAATCTCCTCTCGGCCTCATTAGGAATACTAGGCATACAACAGGGCCCCATCGTAATTTTGTTAAACACTTCACCATACAATCATCTGAGCATAATATTCATAACAAACACGAGAAAGACTTCCCAATATCACCAGCCTAAGCTGGCTTCAGCCTACTGAGAAACTACTCACAATACATAATTAAAGTAAAAACGAGATTGCTTGACGAGAAGACTTGAAAGAAAAATTGGAGAATTAAAATTAATGCAAAGAAAAATAATGGTAGTTGGAGAACAATCCATGCTCCACCCCCCTTGAACAACAGACTATATATAGTCCCAAAAAGAAAATAAAAATAATCCACCTAGAGCCTTGTTCCAAGATTAAACTAATAATAAAAAATTATCAACCACAAATACAATGGCTTCCTCAATAAGCCAAGGACAGTTCTGGCATTTCCACAAAAACAAATATCTTCTCCTTACTCTGGGCTGTGCCTCTCCTTTAATTCCGGCCCATCCATGCCGCAGCCCAATCCAACTCTTTTATCTATGTTCTGCTTCTTGAGATCTCCAAATTCCAGCAGTCTTCTTGAACCGCACTTTAGACATGGAAAAACTTAATATTAGCTATGAATCCTCTCTTCTCAAAGGAATTTTACCAATTTAGCTGTTGAATTCTTGCATAATTGACTGGTAATATTTTCACTTATCAAAAACCCCCACACTTGAACATTGGTTGTCCTCAAGCAATCCAAGAACAAAACAGAAAAAGAGAAAAGAAGGAAAGAAAACTTTGAAAGAAAACACAATTTAAACACTTTAACTTAACTTAAGCAGCAACCAATAATCAATCAATCACCCTTGAGCAACAAGACTTCTATGCAAAACACTAAAATTGAAAATACCAAATCAATCAAAGCATTCTTAAGAGACCCGGCTTAGCTTCAAAAACATTATAAGACAGCAAGATCAAACCTTAGATTTCAGCGAGCTAGTAAGAAATTAGACCTAAATTGCCTCTCTTAAAAGAGTTCACTCACTCACTGGTGTTTGGACGATTTGAATCAGAACTCTCAGCAGCAACACACATTGACCTTAAACTAAAAACTAAGCAAATATCCTATCGCTAGTACTTAATTAGACACATGCACAATCAAAAGGTCTTTTACAAGGGCTGTAATGCAAGGCTTAGGTTAGGGGTATGACAAACAGGCTTTTTAGGTTAAAGGAATACCATTTCAACACGCAACTTACCTTCAAAGAACTTAAGCAACGAAGGACAGATAAGGACAGGAAACTCAATTAATTTACATGCATCATTAAGTACTTCAGGAATTTTAAGCACATGTAGAAATATGAACATCTTAGCACAGAATTTCAACACAGAATATCTTAAAATATATATATATATATATATATATATATATATATATATTTGAAAACAAAATTAGAGAATTAAGAACGAAACAATTAGATGCAATCAGTTGATAATATAATACATGATAAAATTGATCTTGCTTACGCTTTTAATTTTCAAGCAGTAAGGAAGAAGTGAAAATTCCAACTGCCTTTTGGCGAAGATTAGGCGAAAAGTTGCAAACTGAAACTTTGAAGGAAGAATTATCATGAGAATATTTGCTTTTAGGACCTCATGAATTTTCATGAAAACCGGTTGCAAAAGTTCGATTGAAGTAGACTACTTGCTATTCGAAAACACTTTGATTTTGCTATGGTATTCCTAGGGTTCTTTGGACAACATAGTGTGAATTGGCTTAAGGAAGAACACTTAATGGGTTGAACAAAAACAACAGGCTTAGAGGCTCAAAGGGGCTTAAAAAAATGGAAAGAAAAATGTTAGGGAAGCTTTCTGGATTTAAGAAACAGAGATGGGTAACAAATGCCTTAGTCATTTTCTGCATGTGAAAAACCTTGTGGTTTTGACAAAGACAATCCACTAAGCTCTAGCTTAAAAACTCAATATGCATGCCCACTCCGCAAGGAATTCAAGTAAGAATTTATATTAATATTAAAGAAAACAGGCTCAAAAACCTAGCAGAGAAATATAGGGTTAATGCAAATTTTGGCCTAACTCAAGCTATCAAGGTGAAATAAACTTTAAGGTCTTGAAGTCCTAAGATGCTTAATCAACTAAAACCAGAATTTCTAAAAGTTTTTCTTAATCAACAGTTAATCAATTCTAAATACTTTACACAGATTTCCTGCATCTTTATAATCAGAAAATCTCACTGGCTACTAACTCAAGAAAACATATAAGAAAACACCGAGAAATCGAAAAATTTTAGATGAATTTTTAAAAAAATACCAAGAAAACTAATCACAAAAGTTCATAAAATCACATATAAAACTTTACAAGTTCACACCGAAAACTAAACACTACTTAGAACAGCAAATGTTCAGGCAGTGATTCCCAATCAGTAGACCGGCAATTACCAAACAAATCAACCAGCAAATATGCAATACCAACTATCACCAGCAATTAATTTAAAATTTATTAGGTAGCTCTTCTCCCCCACACTTAAGATATGCTTTGTCCTCAAAGCATCAAATGCATGCAATAAAAAATCCAAATCAGGGCAAAAGAAACCACCTACTTTATGGTGCAGAAAAAAAATTATTGAGAGAGAGCATTTGAAAAGATGCATACCAGAGTTGGATGAGGAGGAGAAGGAGAACATATCACTCAGCAAGCTTAGAGGAGACTTTCTCATCTTCTTCTTCTTCTGATGCATCCCAGATTTCTTCATCCGCTGAGTCTTCATCACCCTCCTCTTCAGGGATTTCCAACAGCAGCTTCTGGACCTCCTTGGGCTGGGTAGGCTTTTTATGCTTTTTCTGCACTTCCTCAATTGTATCAGAATTCTCATCCTGCTTCTCCAACTTTGCTTCAAGGAGAGCAATTTTGTTTTCCAGGAGAGCAATTTTGGCCCTGTCTTCAATCTGCCAGGCCCATATGCGGTCAATCAAGTTCACTAATTCGGCCATGGACATCTTTGAAATTCTTTCAAATTGCTTCAGCTTCTCTTGATCATTCAAAGTCAGGTCCTCAATGATTTGCGACTGGTGAGAAGTGGAAGAATGGGTGACTGGCCTTCTTCGCTTTCCTGGGGGCTCAGAAGGCTGCGTAGATGCTGACTTGGCTTCTCTCTTTAGCTCAAGTTCCTTTTCCAGTTAGAAAGCATCATCCCAAAGCATCCATTTGCCTGCCACCTTCTTACATACCCCCATCTGATTCAAATTAACAAATTCAAACGGCACTAGATGGCATTCAAGGGCTAGACCTTCCTTGGAGAACTCAGTCAGACAGGCTTTAGCAATTCCGGTCACATACGACCCATAGAGTAATTTTCCTTGCGGCTTGATGATGTCAATGTCGTGAGCAAACCAAGCCCCCACATTCATCCTCTTTCCTTCAATCATGCACCAAAGAGTGAAAAGATCCTGATTTGGAACAGATGATTGATTGTTCCTTCTGAAAACTGAACTGGCAATAAACTTCTAAAGAATCTTGTGGCTATACTTTTTGATGTAAGAGGCGGAGGAAGATGTTGATGAATATTCATGAGGTAATGATTTTTACCTCATGAGAAACAATGTCATCCGTGAGTCTGCATATAATTGTTGAAGCTTCCATGATTTTTGGGCCATTAAATATGCATTCAGATGTCTCTTTTGTTGCAATTTCTCCCATTCCAATAAACAAAGTTGTTGCTAACATTGAATAACAAGTAGTCACTTTGGATACTTCCTTGTACTCATCCACTGTTGGAACATAGTTTTCCTCATGCCACTTGGCTTTAATTAGGTAGTGTCGAATTACTTTCTTCATCTACCACATGTTAGAAGTATATAATCTAGGGACTACTTGATGTATTATATTTACACTATTGGGGCCTTATGTAATTATCCCCACCCTTTGCAACTATAAATACCTACATTGTACAACAATACAATTAAGGGATTTTCACCAATCTATTATGGTATCAAAGCCTAACAAGGAAAAACCCTAATTAAGAAAAAGAAAAGAAAGTTGAGCCGTCGACCCAATCCCAAACGCTGACCATGTCCACCAGTGAGAATTCTCGGTCCGACGCCACTGATGCCGTTCACAGCTCCACTGTCGTCGTTGACAGCAACGTGACCCAACCCCTCCCTCTTTCACTCCCTAACTTTTCGACACAGATGATTAATATACTTACATCCACCAATTTTCTGCTGTGGAAGACACAATTGCTGCCTATGGTCCGGGGCTATGGTCTGAAGGACACTTAGACGGATCAGAACCCATCCCTCCAATGGCACTACCGGACGGCTCCAAATCCAACTTTTGTCACATGGGAGAGAAGGGATCAACAGGTACTATCGTGGATTGTTAACTCTTCATCAAGTTGTTGGAATCACTATAGTTAGAGTAGCTTGGAATAGATTGAATGCGGTGTATGCATCGGGTTCCCGTGCCCAAATAAGAGAATTAAGACATAGATTGCATAGTTTAAAGCAAAGGAATGACTCTATTGATGAATATATGAAAAAGGCTAAGTCAATTTGGGATCAATTGATTTCTCTAGGTTATGAAGTGAGGGAAGATGATTTTGTAGAATTTATTTGGATGGTTTGGATGATATTTTTCATGATATTTGTCGCTTTCTTGAGATTCATATGGATGACATTGTGTATGATGATTTGTATGGTTTATTACTCACTAAGGAGAGGAATTTGAATCGTCGTGTGAAGTGCAAAACCTCCCTATCTACCGCCAATGTCACCGTGAAACAGCAGCAGCCGGGGCATGTGTTCAGTCCATTTTCGAGCCCTGAGAGAGGGCGTGGTGGAGGCCGAGTAGAGGCCGTGGTAGGTAACCCCACCACCACAATCAATTTCAGCAGTTCCAGCCGTAGGGCTACCATTCGGGTAATTTTCAGTAGTAGTCCCGTGGGGGACAAAATTGGCAACAAAATCAGCCGTGGCATGAGGATCAGAGTGCTTCAGCAATGGTGGATGTTTCTACAGTTGTGTGTAATAATTGCAAGGGCAATGGTCACTATGCTAGGCAGTGCCCATCTGCAAAACAAAACCAACAGCCCAACCATTTTCCCAAGCCAACAACACCACTCTTAGCCATCATTCTTACCAACCATGGATAATGGACACGGGTGCCACTCACCATCTGAATTCGAATATGGGGAACCTTGCTCTTCATTCTGACTATACTGAACCTGAGGAAATGGTTTTAGGTAATGGTGCTAAACTCCTTATTCTCCATACTAGTCATTCTTTTCTTTCTACTTCTGATTGTTTGTTAAAATTATCTAATGTTCTTCATGTTCCCAATTCTAATGCTAATCTTATTTCAGTGTCTGCCTTGACTAATCAGAATGATGCTTCTGTTGAGTTCTTTAACAATTTTTTTTTTGTGGTGAAGGACCTAAAATCCAAGAGACTAATTTTCAGAGGGACGAATAGGCAAGGGCTCTACACTATGCCGCATTCTGTTGTTCCTAGAGAGCGAGTTCACGTCACAACCTTGTCCACGTGGCATGCTCGATTGGGTTATGCGGCACTCCCAATTGTCAAGAAAATAATTAGTCAGCATAGTCTTTCTATTTCCAATAAATTACATAATTTTTGTTGTTTTAGTTGTGCTTTGAGTAAGAGTCACATACTACCGTTTGTTGAGTCCAATTTTCAAGCTAAGGGGCCTCTTGAACTTGTTTGTTCTGATTTATGGGGTCCTTTCCTGGTTTTATCTTATGACTTTTTTTCATATTATATTCTGTTCTATGAACATTTTAGCAAGTTCTATTGGATTTATTTTTTTAAATATAAATCTGAAGCTTTGTCTGCCTTTATTAAGTTTCGTGCACTTACTGAAAAACAATTTAATTGCTCTATTAAGTCATTTCAATCTTATTGGGGTGGTGAATTTTAGCATATATCTCATTATTTATCCTCTCAGGGTATCATTCATCGGGTTTCCTATCCCCACACCCTGCAACAAAAAGGGTGTGCGGAGAGGAAACACCGCCATATTGTTGAAACTGGCTTGGCCTTACTTGCTCACTTTTGATTGGGCAAGAAATTTTGGACTAATACCTTTGATAATGTTGTCTTTCTAATTATTCGGATGCCCACTCCATTGCTAAATTTTGTTTCTCCTTTTGAATGCTTGATGCATGTTGCCCCTAATTATAATTTTTTGCGTATCTTTGGTTTTATGTGTTACCCATGGCTTCGTCACTATAGCTCCAATAAACTTGATGTTCTGTCTCATCCATGTGTCTTTATTGGCTATAGTCATCTTCATAAAGGGTACCACTGCCTTGACCCTTCTGTTGGGATTCGTCATTGGAAAAATAACGTGGCGCAGCGGAAAATAAACCATTTAAAATTTCCTAGAATTCACCTATTGTGTCCAATTACCATTGATTAGAATAAAATCAAATAACAATCAAGAGAGATTAACTCACCGGATAATTCTCCTCTAGAGACTGCTGCAGAATCATTTCTTGAAACTGCGATCTCCAAAGTCCGGTGCACGACCAACTATTGAGCGGGAACCGGTGCTAGCCGAAGACGCGTAGGAATGGAGGTTTAATGCTGGGATTTTCGGCTGTTTTGGGGCTGTTATTGCTGGCTGAAATTTCCAGCAATTAATTAGAGTTGAATTCGGTTTTTCCTCCTTAAGTGTGCCCTTATATAGACACCTTGTCTAATTGGGTTTTAATTAGGTTAATTAAACCCAAGCCCACTAGGATTATAATTACATAAATAAACTTTAGTTAAAAAAGTATATACTATGTAATTTAATTCCAATTGGCTAGATTTAATTACCCCTAAATAAAATAAAATCACACTTAAGTTAATACAATACATGTATTTAATTTTCCTACTTAGGAAAATTATTTAATTAATTGTTTACTTTATATAATTCAATTAATTGATAAATTAATTAATTACATTATGTAAACTTATTAATTAAATTAAATTCAACCCAATGTCAATTAATTACCTTGACACCGAATGTCAACTAATTAATTAACGCATTCCTTCCAATGTACATTACATGTACAATTTCTATAAGTTCTAGCTCAGTTGATCTATGTGCACGATCCTATGGGTCTGTCTTTATGTTGGCAACAGGCCCAAGGCCCACAGACTGTAAGTGGGTTCTAGCAAACCATTACAGCCCCCAATTAAGATAGAGATGCAGCAATCTTTAGAAAACACTCACCCGGTAGTAATCTCATAGTGTCCTTTGCCTAACGATATCGATATGAATAAACAAGAAGAATGGTGTCCGTTATCCTTTTCTGTTGTTTATTATATTTCTTGATCTTGAGTTGACTAATTAATCAAATAAGCAACCAACTTATTTAGGTATGGCTATACACTTATCAGTCCCACTCATGAAGTGGCCAATGATATCATGTCGGTGTTACCCGAGTGGCAATTCCATCACTTCATCATCAATATCAACATGTTCACCGGTCCACCCAATCATACCCATATTTAGCATCCTTTTACAGACCTGTTAGGCGTATGTCAAAGTGAACAGGATTCCATATTGATATTATAATGAAATTTGGTCTGAGGACAAAAGAGACCTACTCAAGAAAGACCTATGACGCGACAACCATGTGACTTTCTTGTGCGGATCGATCCAGTCCCTTGTCAACGACATGTACCTATATTCATGACTGACTATAAAAGTACTATGGCTAGTTAAGAACTACCATACAGTCATCGAATATACAAGTCTGTGGTTCTATTCATTCCCACGATTATAACAGACCTGGGATTGATTTTATGATTATCAATCAATGGATAGTCTACTCATATTATAGCACAAATAATGTATTCATACATGGCTCTTAATGTATAATACAAAATACAAGAAGCTGATGCCCTAAGAGCTAGGGCACACCAACACCTTCCTCTGGCAAAATTTTTATCTCACGCCATGTAATTTTTGATGAACAGGTGTTTCCCTATCCGGAGCTCACTCGTGTCTTGGTCCCTCCTCCAACTGACAACTCGATCCTCACATATACCCTTCCCCACACCCAAATTCAGCACCCGACGGCTTCACCCTCTTCCCCAGCCACTGCTCGCAGCCCTGAACCTGCCACCCCAACCTTGCCCCTGCCTTCGCCCACACAACTAGAAGCACCCCCATCATCCATCCCGACCTCACCCACTCCTTCCTCCCCTTCTCCTACAGCCAACCATCAACCAGCCAACAACCCTTCCTCCCCGGGCCTGCCTCTCATTGTTGATCTGTCTCGGTTTGCACCCTGCGAACCTGGGCCTGCTCCTGCACCTGTGTCACCTCCTTGGTGTATGATTACTAGATCTTTAATTGGGTCCTCCCAACCTCAGATTTTGATTATGAAAGTGCTTGCCTCAGATCCCACTTCATATTCTGCAGCTATCAAACATGCTCATTGGCGTCAGGCCATGGCGGAAGAATACAAGGCATTAATTGCAAATGGTAGTTGGGAATTAGTTCTTGCCCCTCCAAAGGCAAATATAATTGGTTGTAAATGGGTCTTCAAGGCCAAAAGAAAGGCTGATGGGTCACTTGAAAAATATAAGACGAGACTTGTTGCTAAAGGGTACCATCAGCGCCCTGGCATGGACTTTACGGACTCTTTTAGCCCAATAGTCAAACCCACGACTATTCAAGTTTTGCTTTCCTTAGCTGTCTCATTCTCTTGGCAAGTCCTTCATCTTGATGTGTCCAATGCCTTCTTGCATGGAGACTTGGAAGAACAGGTTTTCATGGCTCAACCACTCGGTTTTATAGATCCGGCTCATCCGACTCATGTCTGCTCTCTGAAGAAGTCCTTATATGGGTTGAAGCAGTCCCTGCATTTGTGGTATAAATGCCTTACTACAACTTTGATTAGGTTTGGATTTTGTTGTTCAAAGGCTGATGTCTCACTTTACATGTTCCGTTTGGGTAAAGTCCTGATTTTTTTTCTCATTTATGTGGATGATTTGTTGCTCTTGGGTAATGATTTGGTCCATCTATCACGGATGGTCCAATATCTCTAAACTCAGTTTGCCATAAAAAATTTAGGATGGGTATAGTATTTTCTTGGCTTGGAAACTCAGTGGCATAATGGCTAAATGTATGTTAATCAACGCAAGTATATTCAAGATTTGCTCAAGAGAGCACAGATGGAGACTTGCAAACCGTTAGCCACCCCGACTTCTGCCTCCTATTCTCTGTCCGCAGCAGGGGGTGAGCCTTTTTCTGATGGCACATTGTACCGCAGTATAGTAGGCGAACTACAGTACCTGACTATCACCCATCCTGACATCGCCTATGCAGTCCATAAGGTGGCCCAATTTATGCATACTCTTACTGATTCTCATTAGCAAGTTGTTGAATGCATTCTCAAGTATCTTCAAGCCACACCCGATCATGGTTTGCAATATAAGCCGTCCTCCAATCTTGTCCTCTAGGGGTTTTCTGATTCTGATTGGGGGGTGGTCCAGATGATCAACCGTCCACTACAGGGTTTGTAGTTTTCTTAGGTGACAATCTGATTTCATGGATTTCTCAGAAGCAGCGTACCTTTTCCTGTTCTTCTACTGAGGCGGAGTATCATGCCCTTGCTATCACCACTTTTGAACTCTCTTGGTTAGTGATGCTACTCCGTGATATTAGGCTACCGCTTTCCACTGCTCCCACTCTCTGGTGTGATAATCTCAGTGCTATGTATCTCACGGCAAATCCAATTTTTCATTCCCGCACAAAGCACTTAGAGATTGACTTTCACTTTGTGCGGGAAGGGGTGGCCAATCGCTCCCTTTTTGTTCGCTGCCTTCCTACGGACGCTCAGGTTACCGACATCCTTACTAAGGCTCTTCCCAAGACATGGTTTCGATTCCTTCGAGACAAGTTGAGCATTATAGCCTCCCCTGCTCAACTTGAGGGGGGTGTATTAGAAGTATATAATCTAGGGACTACTTGATGTATTATATTTACACTACTGGGGCCTTATGTAATTATCCTCACCCTCTGAAACTATAAATACCTACATTGTACAACAATACAATTAAGGGATTTTCACCAATCTATTACCACACACATTAATAAAATTAATTTTGAATAACTATCAAGTTAAAACATTTGACCTAAAAGTATGTATAATACATGTCGACCTTAATGTATCTTGAAATTCAACTAACAAATGGAGTTGTCAGGATTCGAATCCTCGACCTCTAGATTTAAAGAATCAGATTTCATGTCATGAACCTATTTAACACAAAAGCTTAATAAGGTAGATAAAGTCCAAATATAGCTTTTTATTATTATATCTGAAATTGGTACACCTCAATTAGGGCGAAAGTTCTAGCTTAATGTATATTATAAGTTTGTGCTTATTTAATTTGTGGTTCAAGTCTAAAAGAACTTTGTGTTGAGGAGTTATAACTAAAATATGCAATATATTAATGATAAAAAAGGGTATTGTTATACTAGAATTTCACGTTTTTTAAGGACCAAAAACTTACTAATTCTTTAGCATAATGTACACAAAATAATCTTCCTTCCCTTGTTGCGATCTCATCGATTTCATTGACAATGTCATTGAAACAGTGAAATATCATTTGCATATACTCAGAAAGAGCATCAATGCCCCCCACATCCCACCTGATATCCAAAACCATTAATTTCATAAATATTATATTATAGATTTAGGTTTAAAAAAAAATAAATAAATAAAGTCCAGATATGGATGAGAGAAGTAAAATTAACCTTTGAATAGCTTCTGTAAAGGGTTCAAGATCTTAAGTTTTAGCATAGTTATCAAAAGTATCATCAATAATGACTTTGGTTATCACCTTCCTCCCCACACAATATATATATATATGAAGTATAGCTACCTTGAAATGAGACAGATTTGTGAAGAAATTAGCTTCCCATACTAATGGACAATAAATAGCAGGTTTTGATAGAAGCAGTAACACCTTCTGATGACATTTTTCCTTATTTGCAACGAAAAAATGGGATGGTCCATATTTATAGGCCATAATTATCTGTCCAAACCGTATTAACTAAAAAGGATTTAATCAAGTTGTAATTATATTCTTCATTTAAATAATATACTCATCCACCCTAACACTGACAACAAAATAATTTATTTGATGTACAGAATCTCGATGCCCAACACTCTTTTTTTTTTTTAAAGAAACTCAGATTAGACCAAGAGGAAGCTAAACATCCCAACTAGGTTGGCACCTTTAGAATCCCACAAGGCCAAACCTGAAAAGAAAAATAAATATAAATAAAGACCTCGAGAAAAGGTCAGAGTTACAAAAGAAGGAAAGCTGGGTTTACAATGACATCAGAAACTGAAAAGGGAAAATCTTTAGATCTAATCTTTACATTGAACCAAGACAGATAAATACTATCAAACAAAATGTCCTCAGCAGGGAACACATTCTCAAAAATCTTCCTATTTCTTCTCTTCCAAATATTCCAGCTGATAGTCATCCAAAGAGCTTTGCCGAAGTTCTTCTGATTAGTATGGTTAAAACAACCCACCCATTGCAAGAAGAAATCAGAGGCCGTATTAGGAATAACATAGCAAATTCCCAACCAAGCAAAAAGAGCATTCCATATTTTTGAACTTTCGGGACAATGCAAAATAGCATGATCTTGAGATTCAGCAAAGTCAAAGAAAGGGCAAACAGCCTCCTCAACCGATAAAATGTTCAAACGGGCCAAAAAGAGGTGCGAAGGCAAACGACCATGAGTAAGAGTCCACATAAAAAATTTTACCTTCGGCGTTATGGGCGTATTGTGGACCGCAAGAAAGAGGATAGCAGCTAGAAAATTTTGTTCGTTGCCAAACAAACCATCAATGAAAGATTTAGGACTGAAACCAGAACCTAATTTTGAATGACCAGTCCATATAACGCTATCTTCATCATCCCGAGATAAATCACAAGGAAGAAGAGCTGTCAGCATGCGAAGTTGATCTTTATGGTTCAAGCACAAATTTCTGTTCCAGAAGGGACGTCCTACAGCAGAAAAAATCTGCCCATGAACATCAGCCAAATATGCCATTTTATTAGCAGCCAAAGAGTAAAGGGCAGGAAAGCGGCTACGTAAAGATGATGACCCAATCCAAACATCGTTCCAGAAGTTCACTTTCTTACCGTTTCCGACCCAAAAATGGATGTTACTCATGAACAGCCCCTAGAATTTGTCATCCATAACACAAGAAGAAATAATCCCTCGCCATAAATGAGAGGCATGAAGAGAGGGGCCATGAAGGAGGGAATTCCAATCACCCAAACCATTGCGCTCCACACACAATCTGAACCACAAGGAAGTCATCAGTAACCTTTATTTTCCAAACCCATTTCATAAGTAGACTACCATTTTTATGAGGAAGACTTCGCATGTTTAAACCCCCAAAGCCATACGGTTTGCAAATATTATCCCAACTGATCTTATTAAGCCCCCGATCAAAAGCATTACCTTTCCATAGAAAATTTCACATATAGCTTTCAAGAAGCCGAGAAATCGCTTTTGGCATTCTGAAAAGAGACAACAGATATACTGAAAGACCATTCAGCACCGATTTAATCAAAGTTAATCTTCCTACATAAGAAAGACAACTTCCTTTCCACAAAGCAAGCTTTGATTCAAATATCTGTATGATAGGGTTCCAATCCCGAATATTCAATTTTTTATGGGTTAATGGAACTCCCAAATATTGAAGAGGTAAACTCGAAACCTTGCAACCGATTTTGGAGGCACACAGCTCCGTTAATGCCTCATTAACACCCAATCCAACCAATGAACTTTTACTGAAATTAATTCGAAGACCTAAAATGATTTCAAAGCACCGAAGAATACGCACAAAAGAGGAAATTTCATCAATATTTGCTGGAAGAAAACAGATCGTGTCATCGGCAAACTGTAAGATTGTAGGCGGGTGGAAGTCATTTTCTGAGTGGAATCCCGATAAAATATTTAACTCCCGAGCTTTATCAATAAGTTGCTTTAGCCCCTCTACCGCAATAACAAAGAGAAAAGGAGATAAGGGATCTCCTTGCTTCACCCCTTTCTTGAGATAAATAGGTTTGATAGGAATCCCATTAATTAAAATTGAGGTTGAAGAATTAACCCGACAAGTTTTCATCCAAGCATTCCAGGTACAAGAAAAACCCAGGCTCTCAGAGATAGGATGGAGATATTTCCAGGAAATGCTATCGAAAGCCTTATTAAAATCCAATTTAAGAATGAAAGAAGGCCGATGAAAGGCTTTAAGGTTGTGAACAATTTCCGACGCCACGAATGAGCATTCATGAATATTTCTACCTTTCACAAACGTAAACTGACACCCCAAAATAATCTGAGGGAGAATAGATTGAAGTCTTCGAGAAAGCATCTTTGAGATAATTTTATACACCCCATGAATCAAAGAGATCGGCCGAAAGCTATTGATGGAAGTCACACCCGGTTTTTTGGGAATCAAAATGGTGAAAGAAGATTTCAGAGCTGCCGGGAGCACTCCCAGGGGATAAAAAGAATCAATAACCTTCAATATTTCAGATTTCATAAAGTGTCAGGCTCTCTTGGAGAAAAAGAAATTCAAACCATCCGGACCCGGAGCCTTGTTTTCTCCGCAAGCTTTAACAGCTTCCCAAGCTACCTCTTCACTAAAGGGGGCGATAAGATATCTGTTCAGACCTGCAGAGACCTTTGTGAAATTTAAACCATCCAAGGTGAAAGGGATAGAAACATCCTCGCGACTTATAAAAACGGAAGATGTGCTCCTTGATAGATTCTGGATCTGTGACATACCTGTTATCAGTTTCCAATCCAAAGATTCTATTATTCCGGAATCTAGTTGAAGCCGATCGATGGAAAAAGGTGTTATTATTGTCTCCTAAAAGACACCACTTAACCCTTGATTGTTGGTGACGAATGGACTCTAGATGCTTCCGTTTCAGATACAGATCAGATTTGAGAGCAGCCAATGATTCTCGATGTTGATCAGACAAGGGTCGAGGAACCATATCCGAAGAGAGGTCTAGAATTTGCTGTTCCAAAGACAAAATCTCACTTCCCACTTTGCCAAAGGAAATCCTATTTCAATTTGATAAACTCACTCTGAGAGACTTCAGCTTTACGGAAAGGGGACTGCTTGGATAATTAAAACAAATCTGTTCCCAAACTCCTTTAACAAATGGCATGAAAGCTCCTCCTCCCACCAACAATTTAAAGACCTGAACGGTTTTGGACCATTCCAATCAACAACCGAAGACTTAAAAACAACAGGAAGATGATCGGATAATGTCGTGTCAAAGGAGGAAGCAAATTGGAGAGGCCAACAGCTTACGACTTTAGAAGAAGCTAAAATCCTGTCAATTCTTGAAAAAGATATAGCATTATGCCAAGTAAAATGTCTCCCTTCAATCAGAATGTCATGTAATTCCCCTTTGTTAACAAAATCTTGAAAATGACGGATGGAAGCTGTGTATACACCATTTGATCTCTCGTCGGGGTCAAGAACCTCGTTGAAATCACCACACACAATCACTTTAGGGAGCGAGGTAATAATGGGTAGAATGTGACCCCATAAAATAGCTCTATCCGTCCACTTATTTGGGGCATAAACTAGGAAAATGTATATGTCAACATCCTGATTACAACAATGAACCAAAATCCACCTGGTGGAACTACTTATGAGTGTGCATTTGATTAGATTCGAGTTCCAGGAGACGATTAGACCACCTGCTGCCCCATTTGCAGGAACAGAAACAAAATCATAATCATAGTGACCCCACATGTTTCGCAAACAAAAATCATCAACAGATTCAGCCTTAGACTCCAATAAACCAAAAAGAAGTAAGCCATGATTTCTAATTAGAGATCTGATTAACCTTTGTTTTGCTGAGTTTCTAATACCCCCTCTGCAATTCCAGAATGCAAAATTTAAAGACATGATAAAGAAGAGAAACATGGAAGTCAATGAATATTTAATTTGCTTTGACGAGGTCTCCAATGCGTTTTTTGATCACCATCTTGTTTTTCTCCTCGAAGATACCAATCGCGTTACCAACGTGCTAAGTAGCTTCGATTTCATCTTCCGAAGGTGAAGCTGATTCCGCATTTAATAAAGTCCAATTCCTGCAGTTCATATTATTAATATTAACACTTCGGTCAAATGTGGACGTAATACTGACTTTTGAACCCACATTTCCATTTGAAAGAACAGCCCGTCCTTTCCTTTTGATAACAGCCGCGTCTTTGTTAGGGATAATCAAGTTCTTTTCGTAAACCAAAGGTAACTGTTCCTAAGCAGATTGAACTGAAAGTGGGACTATTGTGTTATTTGACGCTGATAGAATCCCATGTGATGGCGCTGGTGGTAAGTCACTTGTAAGGGAGTCTGAAATCGGCACAAAATCTGACTCCATGGCATTGCAAGGTAATAAGTTCTCAAAAATATCAATCTTTATCATGTCACCTTCCACGTCAATAACTACCTGCTCCTTGAAACTTCTAGCATCCGTGGAGATTAAACATGTAATCAAGTCTAAGCGGTTGCTGTGGACAAAATCTTTGCTAATTCCAACGAGAGACCCAAAATCTGATGTAACGAACTCAATGAAGGAGCTGCAACAGTGTTGAAGGGGAATTCCAGCAAGGCTTATACAGGTAAGGCGATAAGACGGGAACAAGTTAGCATTAACAGGCTCAACTTTGATGATAATGTCTTCAAGGGATACCCAATCAGAATTCATAAAAGTTTCTGTAGCGTCCTTAGAGAAAAAGGAAACAATCACAGACAAACTTCCCAACATTGTGACATTCCTGAAGCCATAATTTCTTTCACGAAGTATCGATTTCAAGGAGAGCAAGTGGCTGATGTCTTTGAGGAACACAACACAGGAATTAGAAATCCATGATGGTGGTTGTCCGTCGCAATCCCAACAATATATTCCCGGCCTATCTGACGGTTGGCCTTGGGCCACAAATGAATAAGAACGGAAGTCTCTGTGTGCAGGTTTGAAAGAGTGTTGAGGCTTTGGCTCGGAAGAACGATGTCGTTCAGGCTTACGACGAGGAGCTGCGGGTGGATTTTTCACTGGGTACCTTGCTTGAAAAGCACGTAGCTTACGAGCGCAAATTGAGATTTTATTGATCGTAGCAATAACCGTTGCTATGCTTAGATCTTGGTGGATTCGTAGAAAACCGAATCGCAAGTTTCTGATGTTTCTCTTCCTAGCCAAAGTGATAATACCGTGGATGTTATAGGAAACAAACAGCTTGTTCAGATTCTGTGTGCTCCATCCTTCAGGGAATCCTTTGAAGAAGACAACGGATGGCTGGGGTTGGAAGGTTTTGGCAGGGTTTTGGGTGGATTGAGTGGCGGAGTAGTGAGAGGAGTGTTGAAGCTTTGAAACTGGTAATCGGTGGTTGAGAGAGGTGGCTTGGTATTGGCTGCCGGCGGTGAGGGTGTGGCCGGCGTTAGGATTTGGGCAAGGTGACGGCTGGGTGGGCGACATGGGGCTAGGTTTTTTTTTCCACTTCTTCAGTTTATTATATGCCCAACATTCTTTGATGCATGTGATTTGGAGAATTTCGACATGTGCTAATTTACGAGTACAATTACTTGGATTATTTTTAATTAAAAATTACGTTATATATTAACAAGAAATTATAAATCTAAAGAAAAGTAATTTATGAGAAAATAATTGATCAAAATTAATTGCAAATGTTGGTTTTAAATTAAAAAAAAAAAAAAAAAGAAAAAAGAAAAAAATGGTATAAAGAGGATTAGTGGGGGAATGAAAGTTAGTTGGGGATTAGATATGAATATATATAATTAATTAAACATGCAGTGGTAAATTCAGAGGCCAAAACGTTAGAATTATGGCATATCACGTGGAGTCATTCCTAAATTTCAACTCTAAATCTACCATGCAAAGATGGGACTCGTTACACTACATATAGAACATCGAATCCAAATAGCTTAAAACTATTGAATTTTGTTTCAAAACAGAGATTGTGTTTTACACCATTGTCAAAAAAATCAATGAGAAGCCTTAAATATGTGACTAAGCCCTAGACAAAATCATATCGATGAGTATACTTGTGATTAAAAATAAAATATTATAAAATTAAAAAAAAAAATCAAGAGTGTTTACATTTTTTTTTTCACATTACTAAACTTATATAAGTTTCTCATCATCGAATGTGTTGACTGTACAAACAAACTTATAAATCAAACTTCTCACGGATAAGAAATAAATACAACAAATCTTTGGCTTGATTCCTAATTTCCTATAGTAGTTAGTCAAACTGTATGTTTCAAGACATGAGGATTAGTGCATCCATCATCATCTTTATATATTAAATCCATGCTCTTGATAGATTCAAAGTTCGTTCCAATATTTCCATTGCAACTGGAATCTGCCTTAGGCACTTTCGTTTATGTCTTTCCAAACATTTGCTATATCTAACCTAAAAAATGAATCGCCACTTCCTTTGATATTTTATATTGTTTCACGCAGCATTCAACGATAGAAGAAACATGATCTCTTTCTTACTCAAACTACAAACGTATCGCAATTTGAACATTACTATTTCATAGCTTAAATGAGTTTTGAAATTTTTTATATAATTATTTTTTACCTCATGAGAAACAATGTCATCCTTGAATCTACATATAATTGTTGAAGCTTGAATGATTTTAGGGTCTGACGGTCCCAAATAGGCTAAATACAGTACTAGAGGGTAAAAGCTAGGGTTAATCTTTGGGAAATCTCACTCTATCAAACGTGAGAGGAGATGCGTTTATATTTATATTATGGTGCTTTACAATTGAATCCTTGTTTCTATGTCCAATTACATACTGAGCATAAGTATAATGTATAGCTACAATTAAGTATAAATTACATATAATTACATTACTCTAACACGCCCCGACAAGTTGGGTAGGGGTTGGAACCACATCCAACTTAGTATGAAGCACCTGAAAACGAGTCCGTGGCAAGGGCTTGGGGAGAACATCTGCAACTTGATCTTCGATGGAGATGTAACAGACAGAAAGCTTCTTAGATACAACACGCTCCCGGATAAAATGAAAATCCAACTCTAGGTGTTTTGTATGTGTATGGAAAATATGATTGGCAGTCAAGTATATGGCACTTAGGTTGTCGCACCACAGAGTGGGTGCATTGGACAGAGGAAAACCAATTTCTAGTAGGAGCATACTCAGCCAAGACAGTTCCGAGGTAGTAGTAGCCAGGGCACGATACTCTGCCTCCGTGGAACTACGGGACATAGTGCACTGCTTCAGGGAGGTCCAAGAAATGAAATTAGTACCATAATAGATACTGAAGCTAGAAGTGGATCGACGATCATCAATATCTCTAGCCTAATTAGAATCAGAGAAAGCATGTAGCAGAATAGAGGATTGAGGCTGGAAACGGAGACTAAACAATGAAGTAGCCTTATGATATCAAAGGATGCGTTTTAACGCATGCTAGTGTAAGACTGTAGGAGCATTCATATACTGAGCCACTTTATGCACTACAAAGGCAATGTCAAGCCTAGTGATGGTTAAATACTGCAACCCGCCAACCAAACACTTATACTGAGTCACATCATCAACTAAGGAACCACCAGAAACAGAGAGTTTATCAGTCGAACTAGCTGGAGTGGCAACAGGCTTCGAATTAGACATCTTTGACTACTTCAACATATCAAAAATATATTTCTATTGGGACAAAATAAAGACCCTTTGTGGTGGTGAAATTCAACACCCAAGAAATATTTCACTGGACCCAAATCTTAAATAGCAAACTTAGAATTGAAACACCAAATTAAATGAGAGGCCTGCTTTTCACTCCCCAAAATCAGTAGATCATCAGCATATATTAAGCAGAGCAAAACAAAGGACTCTTTGTACAAGAGATACAGAGAAAAATCAACCCTAGAACACTGAAAACCATAAGCAAACAGAGACTGAGTAAGGTGTTTATGCCACATATGGGGAGACTGCTTTAATCCATATAGAGATTTCCGCAATTGACACACATGATGAGGAAAAGACCGATCAACAAAACCAGGGGCATGCAGCATATAAAGTGGCTCATCAAGGTCCCCATGTAAAAAGGCATTCAAAACATCCAAATGCTAATTAACCATGAAAAACTAGAAGCTAAAGACAGCAGTAAATGAATTGTCGTAGGCTTAATCATAGGACTGAAAGTGTCACGAAAATCCATAATCGGCCGTTGGTGAAAACCTTTGGCAACTAGGCACACCTTATAGTGCTCAACAGACCCATCTGCATGCAACTTCGTCTTGAATACCCATTCGCAGCCGATAACATTTTAGGCCCTGGATGTAGGTACTAACTCCCAACTACCGTTTTAAATTAAAGCAAAAAATTCCTCCGTCATGGTAGCACGCCAATGAGAACTCTTGGCTACCTCGGTATAGCAAGTGGGATCTCAGACATCCACATTGGTATTCAGCGCCAGAGCTTGTGCTTGGCTTAGCATGCGATGCGGATCTGGTTCAGCAAGGATAGCCCGTGCGGGTGGCAACGGCCCAAAATATTGGATATCAACAACTAACCCAGTGAGGTTGGAAGGTTTGGCTGGTTCGGTGCTGGTAGTGGAGAGGCTGGTTGTGTTTGCAGTAAGGACTAGAAGGAGAGTTAGAGATTGATGTAGGCTCGGGTGTGGATAGGGCTAGAATATTTGGATTTAGTTCCACTGGAGAGCTAGGAGCAGGTGAAGGTCTCGGTTTGGAGGGAGGAGCTTTGAAAGTAATGGACGGCGTATGCAGTGGTAGGCAGCCTAAACCAGGAGTAGAGGAACGCAGCAACGCCAAATAAGGGAACACTTGTTCATCAAAGACAACATGACGTGAGACAAAAAATTTTCTAGAAATAGGATCCAAGCAATGACAACCCTTATGAACCTGTCTATAACCCATATAAACACAAGGACGAGACCAAAAATTCAACTTATTAGATGCATAAGGATGCAACCATGGTTAGCATAAGCACCCAAATAAACACAACAAGAGATAATCTGGTGAAACTTTGAACAACTGAAAATAGGGAGAATCAAAATTAATAGCAAAAGATGGCATTCTACTAATGAGATATATAGCAGTTTCAAATGCATTAGACTAGTATTTCATAGGTAATCGGGCTCGGTTTAACAAGGATAAACCAGTTTCAACTACATGGCGGTGTTTTCGTTCTGCATTGCCATTCTGTTCTAGTGTATAAGGATAGGACATTCTGTGTTGAATCCCATTAGCAGAAAAACAAGATTGCATAGCTATGAATTCCCTACCCCCATCAGATTGAAAAATTTTGATTAGGCACCCAAAATATTTTTCAACATGAGAATGAAACTTCACAAATACATTCAAAGCATCATATTTATACTCAAGAAAGTAAATCCAACAGTACTTACTATAATGATCATAAAATAGAATGTAATAAGAATAACCATCATGTGATTGAACAGGGGCAGGACCCCATAACTCCGAGCATATCAAATCCAAAGGTCCAAAAACAATAAACTCAAAATTATAATACGGTAAATGATGACTCTTACTGACTACACAACTAGAACAAATAGTGTAATCAGTACTACTCTCTAAACATTGAATATTATTCTTCTTGAGAACACGCCCAACAATGGGAAGAGCGGGATGACCAAGTCTTTCATACCAGGTCGACAAGGAGGTGAGATGGGATTGGATAGGTGTGTTCCGCTGAGCTAGAAGAGCATAGAGACCATTCTTATTCGGGCCTCGAAGAATCACCTATTTGGAAGTCATGTCCTTCATAACAAAAATTTGTCAAAAAAACTCAATAGATACATCATTAGCTTTGGTTAGAGCACTAATAGAAATCATATTTGAATTAGAATTAGGAACATGTAAAACAGTAGCTAATTTCAAGGAAGTATTTGGAATAACAGAAGAACCAACATGCTTAATTGGGAGACGAGAGCCATTACCTAAGTGTACTTCTTCAGGGCCACTATACTCAGAATGCAGGTTTAAGTTCCCCAAATCCGAAGTGAGGTGATGCGTAGGTCCACTATCCATAATCTAGGCTTGGTTATTCAGGTTGGTAGTGGTGTAGTTCGAAATAAGTGGGATTGGGTTTCACTGGTTATTAAACCATGGAGACGGACACTGCCTTGCATAGTGTCCCAATCCTTTGCAATTATGACAGACAACATTGCTAACATCAAATGAAGCTAGTTGTGTTACCTGTGATTGCTAATTCTAGTGAAAAAATTGGCCATTGTACTGATTCTATCGAGCCACTGCACTATACGAACTCTGCTTGGAGTGGAACTGCTGGGACTGCTGAAACTGTTGCTGGCCGTGTTGCTGGTGGTGTCCACGGCCATGCCCCCATGCTACTGGTGAGGATTGTTTCACCCTAACATGAGCAGTAAGTACATTTAAATCTTCTACTGGACTCCGTTCTTTCTTGAGTTGCCGTTCTTCCGTTAACAGCAACCCGAACAAATAATCAAATGAAACTATAATCATTCGAGCTTCAAGGGACTGACAGTAGTCATGATATGGGCTATTTGGGCCATTCAATGCATCCAATATGGCATCTACTAAATCCTCGTCAAGAACTGAATATTGCAAAGAGATTAATATGTCTGAAATCGTCTTTGCCCTTTGCATATACTCTACAATTGATTCAGCACCCTTCTTTAGGGAATGCAATTGTTGCTTCAGGTCATGTGCCTATTCCCTGGACCCAGAAGCATAGGTATTCTCTAATTTCACCCATGCCTCTGTTGCCGTCTTCACTCCAATAACTTGCGGCAGAATTGAGGGGATATTGACATCAATATCCAACCAAGAACTTGCTGATCCTGGCAACTCTAAACCTTGTACGCTGAATGGTGTTATCAGCTAACTGTTCAACCGGAATTGTGGTTGTTCCATTAACATGGCTGAGAAGATCTCACCATGCTATCATCGGTGTGATGAGAGTTTTCCACAGAATGTAGTTGGTCAAGTCAAGTTTTAGGGGAAGGTGATGAGTAAAGGAAGGCACGGCTGACATAGTAGAGGACTCTGCTGAAGAGGACAGCGCATCAGAAAAGATTTGAGCAGTGTTGTTGCTGGTGGTTGACATGCCAGCTCTGGTGACTCTCTTCTCTTTTTCAGTAGTTTTGCCTTAATGCTCTGGTACCATGAAAGCTAGGGTTAATCTCTGGGAAATCTCACTCTATCAAACTTGAGAGGAGATGTGTTTATATTTATATTATGGTGCTTTACAATTGAGTCCATGTTTCTATGTATAATTACATACCGAGCATAAGTATAATGTATAGCTACAATTAAGTTCAAATTACATATAATTACATTAATCTAACAGAGGAGGTGAATAATACTTTTATACAGAATAAAAAATTTTGAAAACAGTTTAGAAAATTCTTTTTGAATAAAACAATTCTCTTTCTCTAAACACAAGTTTTATAAAAATGCAGAATTAAAAAAAAAAAAAAACTTGTGAATATAAATTTGATTGAATAAAGTGACTTCAAATACTAAAGCTAATAATTCAAATTCCAAGAGTTTAAATAGCAATAAATATAAAGAGAGTAGGGATGTAGAAATGATGATACCGAATTTTATCCTGGTTCGACCTAACCGGTATACATCCAGTCCCCAAGCCAACCGCTTGAGATTTTTACTAACGTTTCCTTTACGGGCAGAAAACAAGCTTACGCTACTTTTTGCGAGTTCAAGTAACAAACTCAATACTTTTGCAGGTTAAGTATTAAACCTCTACCGTTACTTTTTTAGAGTTTGAGTAACAAAACTCCACTGATGCTTTTTCTAAGCTCAAGTATCAAACCTTTACAGACTTTGTTGATCACATTACCAACAAAGTAAACCCCCTTTCACACAACCTTGTATGAATATATAATTCCCAAAAATATGAATATTTGAATGAAAGAATGAAGCTCTTTTCTCTTGGCTTTGCTCTTGTAGAAATTAGGAAACATTTCAAAGAATTATAGCTTTAAGAGTGTGAATGTTGTATAAAAGTCTTCTTACTCCAAGCTTTGGTCTTCTTATCCTTTTATAGGTGAAAGAATGCTTCATAGGAAGGAGAAATGGCCGTTTCTTTCAGGTGATAAAAGGAATATGGCAGTTGCTTTTAAGTCACAAGCTTAGGAAGATGTTGAATTCATCTAATAAGCTTCATATGGCCCTTTTTCTCAAGTGATAAGTTGATATGAATATTGATCTCATGTAAAAAACATAGTAATACTAGAATCTCAAGTTTTTTTAAAGATAAAAATCTACTGATTCTTTAGCATAATATGCACAAAATGATCTACCCTCCCTTGTTGTGATCTCCTCAATTTCATTGTAGACGCCATTAGACAATGAAAAATCATTTGCATATACTCAGGAAGAGCATCAATGGCCCCCAAATCCCATCTGCTATCCAAACTCATTTTCATAAGAAAAAGTATAAATGAGACAGATTCGGGACAATAAATAGCAGGTTTGGTAGAAGTAGCAGCACAAGCTTCTGATGACATTTTTCCTTAATTTGCAACGAGATAATCCATATTTATAGGCCATAATTATCTGTCCTAACCGTATTAATTAAAAAGGATCTAATCAAGTTGTAATTATATTATTCGTTTAGACTTAACTTTGTAAATAAAATACTCATCCACCACCCTGACAACAAAATCATTTATTTGATCTAATCAAGTTGTAATTAATTTATTTATTTATTTATTTTTTTTACTTGTTTTATTATTATTTTTTTTTAAATATCACATGTCAATTTATGAAATCCAAATACCATCAGTCAGTGTTGCCGAAGTTGCTTTCACTCTCCTCCTCAGCACAATAAAATAGTAAGAAGAATAATTTTTTAACTTCAGCTATTTTTATTTGATTTTGTTTGTTACGTCAAAACTAATATATGATTATGGGATTTAATATTTATAAAATAATATTAAATTTATATTTATGAAAAAAAAGGAATATAAAAGCTTGGGCCTCTAAAAAGTTGGAGCCGTCCTGTAAGCTCTGATACTATGCTATAGAAGCAACTGACCTAAAAGCTTAAACTGATAAGTAGGTCTCAATTATAATTTTTGTTCTTAGGGAAAAGTACAAAATTAAATCGTATAGTTTACTATTTTTCCAAAAAACACCCTTGTGGTTTCAAGCATAACAAACACAAACCTGTGGTTTCAAAAAGTGACAAAGACAGACATATGATTTTGAAATGTTAACAAAAGTAGTCTACCGTCCAAATATTTTCTCCTAAAAACTCACTTATCTTTCAAACTTTTAGCTGAAATTTTACATGTTGGTTGATTAAAACATAATGAACCTTAGTGGTAAAATTCAAAATTTTTTGGGAAATACATGTATTTTTTTAATTAATAATAGGGAAAAATACAAAAAAATAGAAAAATTACCGAAAAATTTTGAATTTCTACACGAAGGCCCATTGTATTTTAATCAATCAACGTGCAAAATTTCAGATAAAAATTTGAAGGATAAGTGAGTTTCTAAGAGAAAATATTAGACGGTGGACTACTTTTGTTAACATTTCAAAACCATAGGTCCTTTTTTGTCATGTTTTAAATCACATAGGTAGTTTTTGAAAGATTAGTAAACCACAAGATTTATTTTTATACTTTTTCATTATTATTATCTCTGAGAGTTTTGACCTAGAAATAGTAGTTGGAGATTTGTGGTGGTGGATGATTTCGTCAGCAGAGCTGCTTCTTGATAATGGATGATGGCTTTGATGAGTTGATGCACAGCGGATTGCAGAGATTGGCAATTTGGTTTGATTTGAAGAGGGGAGAAGAAGGGATAAAAAAAAAGGAAGAATACAAGAAATAAAAAACATTTAAATATATATTTTATTTATTTTTAAATAAAATTTATATTTAATTAATTGCGGATGAAAACACCTCTTGCCATGTTAGTGTTTTTTATGGTGAGAGACGAGATTTCATTTTTTTTTTTTTCTTTTTAATGTTCAAAACTACAATCTTCATTTTGTAAAAAATTAAACCTCTAAAACTTATTTAAAAAAAAAATGTAACCACATAGGGTTTTTTTTTTTTTTTTTTTTTTTAAGTATCCCTATAAAATTATTGCATGACAAAGTAGTTTCTATTTATTCAAGAATAACATTTGTAGAGTACATGACTATCAACCAAATCAAGTTTAGATTTAGAGAACTTAAAGCTTGAGAAAAAGGCACCAAATGGGAGGATAAACTTGTATTAATTAGTGTATTTGGACAACAATAGTATTATTTATAAAACAAGGAAACCCTATTATTACTCATTTGAATTTTTTTGTTTCAATATATTTTTTTCATATATTATTACTTCATTCTTCTATTAAATAAAATTATATAGATTTTTATATTAACTACAAAATGATGATGATAATGATAGTTTGAAAAAAAATTAAAATAATCAATTTGCTCAAAGAAAAAATAAAAATAAAAATTTAAATACCCGTAAACTAATAATTCGAAATCGTCCTTATCATGATTTCCTATTTTGAATAACATCCGAATTCGAAATTTTCTATATCATCATTTCATATTTTGAATAACATCCTAATTTTCTTTGACTAAAATGTAAATCAAAATTTCACATTTTCTTCCAATCGATTACATAATAATTTTTAAAATTAATAATTTTCACTAAATAATAATTCCTTCTAGTGTAGGTGCAAAGACAAAAATCTTGCAAAAGACATAAGATAATAATTTTTTAGAAAAATTTTAATTAAGGATAAATGTGTTTTTATTTTTAATTAATTCAACAAAGTATAAAGGTGAAGATTAATAACAAGGACAAAATAAAATGTTTGGAATAAGAAGATAAACACTGCTTTAGGAGGCTAAGGACTGAAGAAATTTTGTTACATATCTTCAAAGTCCTAAACATTATATAACAGCCACATTCAAGAGACTTGAAGAAGTCAAGTTCAAATATTTAGAGTCCTGAACACTATATAACAGCCATATTCAAAGATCTGAAGAAGTCAAGTTTAAAATTTTCAGAGACCTGAACACTGTATAACGGATACATTCAGAAACCTAAAGAAAATCAGAATTAAAGTTTCAGAGGACTGAATTAATAATTATTCACGAGAGAGATTAGTTTTCTTCTTTACTTTAGTTTATAAAATTGTAAATTATAAATAATATTAATATAATATAACAATATTAATAATAAAGAAATATAAACGGGAAATTATCGGGGATTTGGGTATTTAATCGGAGAATTTACCGGGGATCCCCACGGGTTTTAAATGCGGATAGGGACGGAGACCCACGAGGCTGGTAGAGCTATAATCATCTCCGTCCCCGATTCAAAAATAGGGACAAATTCGTCCCCGTCCCTGCTTCGTGTGGATCTTAATCAGGGATTCCCCGTCCCCGACTGGACTGATCCCCACCGGGGATGGATCCCGCTATCCGATTGACAACCCTAATTGTACACAAATATAGCAATTAGGGATGAATAGTGGCTTAATGGGTCCCTATTTAAAGGCCTCAAATGCGTGTGCTAATTGCCGCCCCGAACGATCTGATTGTCTAATCCAATGCCGCCCAGGCCACGATAGCACCCTTATTATGAAAGCCCTTTTCAGCCCAAATTTCACATCATAATATCCTCTAGCAAGTCCACGTAAGCAAAATAATAATAATAATAAATTACAGAAATAAAAGGTGAGCCTCTTTAATTATTATTATTATTACAATTTAGAAGTGAAGTGGAGGAGATATTATTTGTGAAGTTAATTGGGATATATAATAGCAATAACAATGATGATTTTACAAAAAAAAGGGGCAGCAATAAAAATTATTGCCCAAAGAAACATCCAAAAGCTGAACCCAACATTGATAAATGAATAGAAATGAAAAGGATTAATGAATTAATTAAGCACACTTGAATCCCTGGGGAGCCTTCTTTCCACAGTAGTTAAGCAATAAGCTCAAGTCAACCGGAAGGTTAAGGTTAATACCCAAAACACTAGCTTTAATAGTGGTGCAAAGGCACACAGCAGCTTCAAGGTCAAGCAGACCATCAAGTAAGCTGCAGCAAGGAGTCTTAGGAGGGGTACCAACTGTAACACTCAACAAATCCTTCAATAAATTAGCACATACTCCCAACTTTAGGGTATCCCTTGGGCAAAATGCACCCTTTGTTGATGGGCCCGAAGGTGATGGCTTCACAGGGTGACTGCAAGGATCACATTTTGGCTTTGGAGAAGGTGGAGGTGGGCAGTTTGTTGAGCTCACTAATGTGAAAAAAATGAGGTTAAGTGAAAGGAGAAGGGCAGCTGAGGCTTGAGCTCTTGAGGCCATATCTCGATCTACTGTAAGTTAGTACCTTTTTGAGATACGAGATTTTAATTTGAGGGATGAAAAATGGTGAAGAGGGTGAGGGGTTTTTATAGTTGAGATTTGATTAAGGATTTTTTGTATTTTAGTTTTAAAAATTGTAGACATAGATAATATTAATATGTTATGAAATATGATCATGGATGCACATGGGATGATGGCATTTTTCTATTCTGGAATTTTTGTTCTATTCAAAGGAATAATAGTCTTCAGCCTTTTCATATTAAAAGGCCTCTTTTGCAAAAACAAAATCTCAAAAATCTTATCATGTGAATAGTTTTTTTATTATATTAACACATAATGTGAGTTAGTCAACAACACATATGATTCAAAAAGGTATCTTTATATAGTCAAAAATTGATAACAAAACAATTTAACAAAACCTTTCTTTAAGTTTAAACTGAAGAGTAAGAAGTTGGGCAAAAATAAACAAAACAGTAGTCGTGGAAACTTTCAAGTTGCAGACCGAATGCAGAAAATGTAGAAATAATAATATATAAAATAGGAAGGATGATGTACTTGTGAGAGATAATATTTATTGTATAAATATGTAATTGTATAGTAAGTCTTGGGTTACCTTTGTAATTATACATATGCGAGGTGATGGCGGCGTGACGGCACCAGGATCAGGTATGGGGACCGGGTTTGTTTCACTTACGGGTGTGGGGACTGACTCACTAGAGGGAGGCGTGTGTGGCTGTGGTGAAGAGGAGGTACTGTTGTGGGTGTTCAGGTTAGAGGAACCAGAAATATGTTGCTGGGTTATTGTATTTGTGGGCAGATTTATAAGGAAAGGGGAGGTAGTAGGTTGGACCGACTCCGGAGCCCTGAAATCACCGCTAACAGTGAACGGGAAAACCTGTTCATCAAAGAATACATGATGTGAGATATAAATTTTCCCAGTATGATAATCAAGACACTTGTACCCTTTGTGAACTTTACTATCCCAGTATGATAATCAAGACACTTGTACCCTTTGTGAACTTTACTATAACCCAAGAAAGCACAAGGAAGGGACCATTGATCAAGTTTATTTTTAGCATATGGTTGTAACCAAGGGTAACAGCGACATCCAAAGACACGGAGAAATTTATAATCAGGGTCAACGCCAAACAATTTATGAAAAGGACTATCAAACGAAATTGTACTAGTAGGTAACCTATTGATATTATAAACGGCACATTCAAAAGCAGCAATCCAATGTTTGATTGGCATGTGACTATGATGCAGCAATGACAGGCTAGTTTCAACAATGTGTCTGTTTTTGCGTTCAGCTCTCCCATTTTGTTCAGGTGTGTGGGGGCATGACACTCTGTGGGTAATACCATTCTGTTTCAAGTATTGTGTAAGGGCCTGGAATTCCCCTCCCCAATCAGATTGGAAAATTTTAATAGGTGTTTGGAAATATTTTTCAACTAAGGTACGCAATTGTATAAAGATTTCCAACACTTAACATTTTTTACGCATAAAATAAACCCACGTGTATTTAGAATGGTGATCAAAAAACAATTCGAATTTTTACTCATCTCGTGACAATATATTATTACTCATTTGAAATTTTTTGTTTCAATATATTTTTTTCATATATTATTACTTCATTCTTCTTTTAAATAAAATTATATAGATTTTTATATTAACTACAAAATGATGATGATAATGATAGTTTGAAAAAAAAAATTAAAATAATAAATTTGCTCAAAGAAAAAATAAAAATAAAAATTTAAATACCCGTAAACTAATAATTCGAAATCTTCCTTATCATGATTTCCTATTTTGAATAGCATCCGAATTCGAAATTTTCTATATCATGATTTCCTATTTTGAATAACATCCTAATTTTCTTTGACTAAAATGTAAATCAAATTTCACTTTTTCTTCCAATCGATTATATAATAATTTTTAAAATTAATAATTTTCGCTAAATAATAATTCTTTCATTTCTTGACTCGGGTGTAGGTGCAAAGACATTAATCTTGCAAAACCATAAGATAATAAATACCTCGAAAATTAATTAAAGATAAATATGTTTTTATTTTTAATTAATTTAACAAAGTATAAAAGTGAAGACTTATAACAAGGACAAAATAAAATGTTTGGAATAAGAATATAAACACTGCTTTAAGAGGCTGAAGACTTAAGAAATCTTATTACATATCTTTAGAGTCCTGAACATTACATAACGGCCACATTCAAAGACCTGAAAAAATTAAGTTCAAATATTTGGAGTCCTGAACACTATATGACTGCCATATTCAAAGATCTGAAGAAGTCAATTTTAAAATCCTGAGAGACCTGAACACTGGATAACGGATACATTGAAATACTTGAAGAAAATCAGAATTAAAGTTTCAGAGGACTGAATACTGTACAACGGCTAGTTTCAAAGACCTGAATAGAATTATAATCTTCTCTCCAAATCGCTTCTCCAATGCCTATAAATAGAAACAATTGCGGACATTTCAACTTGGAAAAACAATTTACAAAGCAAACATTGCAATCAAAGTATTCTAAGCATCTTGAGTAGTCTTTCCAACAAAACATTGCAGGCTAATCTGACTATTCTTATAAATTTTTCAATTGAGAAATAGTGGATGAATAGTGGAAACGAAATAGATTGTACGCAAATATAGCAATTAGGGATGAATAGTGGCTTAATGGGTCCCTTTTTACAGGCCTTAAGTGCGTGTGCTAATTTGCCTGCCCGAACGATCTGATTGTCTTATTCGATGCTCCCCATAGTGAAAGCCCTTTTCAGCCCAAATTTCAAATCATAATATCCTCCAACCAAGTCCACGTAAGCAAAAATAAAAAATAAAAAATAAAAATAATAATAATAATTTATAGAAATAAAAGGTGAGCCTCTTTAATTATTATTATTACTAATATTACAAAGTGAAAACCATGTTTGAAGATGACTCGAGTTGAGGGATTAACTAATTAGGACGTACGAAGATTCAAAAAATGGAATCGCTATGCTTGATTGGTTTGGGCAAAGGGAATAGTTGTCTTAATTAATTAGTATCGATGTTATCAAAACCGGATTGGGCCGGCTGGTTCAACCAATTCAACCAAGAATCAGACTGACATAGGAGATGGTAGGGGCACATTTGCAGCTAGAATGAAAGAAAGGAATGTTACCATTATAACAAGCACAATGAATCTGGATGGTCCATTCAACAGCTTCATTGCTTCAAGGGGACTCATTCCAATTCATGTCAGTGTCTCTCAGAGGCTTCCGTTCTTTGAAAACACACTCGATATAGTTCATCCGATGCACGTATTGAGCAATTGGATTCCGGATGCAATGCTGGAGTTCACACTCTATGATATATACAGAGTTTTGAGGCCAGGAGGTCTTTTCTGGCATAATCATTTCTTCTGCCTAGGAACACAGCTGAATCAGACCTATGTCCCGATGTTGGATCGGGTCGGGTTTAGGAAGATAAGGTGGAATGCAGGCATGAAACTCGATCGAGGAATAGAGAAAAATGAGTGGTATTTTTCTGCTCTATTGGAGAAACCAATGACCTGATAATAAGGTACAGATTTTTTTTGTAATTAGATCTTATTGATTCTGCCTGAAGTTTGTATAATAATTTGATAACAAATTAATTGACAGTGGATTCTATTTTGATAGCAATAATAAATGCTATGCAATTCAAATTAAGAGGATATAAAAACAATGGTAAATAATTTATTAATTCTAATGTTCTTACATATTATACTAGTCAGTCCCCACGATAATTATATAATTCATAAGTTTTATTATTGTCAACTGTTTAGTACTTTTAACTTAAATTAAATAAATAATGCCAAAATTACCATTTATTTTATTTTATAATAAAAAAATATATCATGTTTTTTATTTTATATTTTTTCCTCACATAATCCTAATATTAATAATAGTACTAATATAAAACTAAACTCTTGATGTAGAAATTGTTTTATTAAAATAACTAAATAAAATTCAAGTTACAACATTTTTATCATATAAATATAACTAAAACGACTGAAATTATAGCTTAATTAAAGTTTCAGGTGAGTCTCCAATATCCATATGGTTACTATTTCAAAGGTAATGCTACCTCCCACATATTTATCATTTTCTAATTTCAATAATAACATCATCATATTATAAATAATGGAGGAAGTTACATGGGAACATAATTTTAGAGGTCTGTAGCGTATTGCTGATTCGGTTGAGTAACCTAATTGTATGTATACCTAACCATACCGAAAATCCCTTGAAAATAATAATCAAATCGCTGATCTATTAATTTAATATACTTAACTAACCGTATAGTAAATTTTGATTCGAAGTAAGTAGTGATGCTTGTCATAGAACATTTTGATCCAAAAGTTTAAATTGATAGGTAATATCCAATTATAACTTTTATTATTATTTCTCATACTATCACGAACTCGAATGCCTCTTGGGTTTGAAGAGTATACAACACAAACTTACCCTCTCATCTATTGAATTTTAATGACCAAATGCAGCTGTCACGATATGAACCATCGATTTGACCTCTAGCAATAAGCAGCTTTGATATCATGTGATGAAACTGTTTGACCCAAAAGCTTAAACTAATAGGTAAGGCCTAATTATAACTTTTATAAGTATCTCTAACAATTTATCTAAAAGTTTAAACTGATCGGTAATGTCCAATAATAACTTTTATTATCATTTCTGATACTCCTATGCACGCGAATGCCTCTTGGGTTTGAAGAGTGTACAACACAGACCCACCCTCTTATCTGTTGAATTTTGTGTCGTATAGATATCAATGGTAATAAAATTATATCAAATGTAAATACATAAAACCACTACCTCATAGTGTGAACATAAAGTACTTGTCTCAACTTTACCAAAACAAATTCTTTTAGGGTATTGTAAAAATAATAAACAACTTAACAAAGGCTAAATTCTGACTATTCTTAAAATTTATCAATTGAGAAATGAATTCCAAACTTGTGAAACAAAAGTTGTAAGTTTTCACCACTCGAATAAACCATCATTGGAACCAAAAAAGATTGTACGTAAATATAGCAATGAGGGATGAATAATGGCTTAATGGGTCCTTATTTAAAGGCCTCAAGTGCGTGTGCTAATTTGCCGGCCCGAACGATCAGATTGTCTAATTCAATGCTCCCCAGGTCACCATAGCATCCCAAATTTCACATCATAATATCCTCCTACCAAGTCCACATAAGCAAAAATAATAATAATAAATTACAGAAATAAAAGGTGCGCCCCTTTAATTATTATTATTATTACAATTTAGAAGTGAAGTAGAGGAGATGTTATTTGTGAAGTAAATTGAGATATATTATTTGGACCGACTTGTTTGACCAATTTAACCGCGAATCGGTAATGGATTAGTTCGGATGGTCACAACTTCCAGTTTTACAAAAAAATTAGTCAAAATGGTTCGAGTGATGATTGAATTGGAGAACCATACAATTGAACCACAATTTAATAATTTTAATAATTAAATAATATTTTAAAAAATAAATAAATATCCAGTTGTACCATCGATTAAACCAATTCAACCAGTTGAACTATGAATTGACAGCTTTACCAGTTTGTTATCTGATCCAATTTAACAATATTGATTAATATACATAAATCCTTGCAGTAAAAAAGAATTACCTATATTCGGTTATTTTTAATACTAATTTTTACTAGTGTAAAAATTTATTTGAAAAAAATTAAACAAAATTTCATGTAGTTTCTCCAGTGCATGTACCATTTTAATTAAAAATTAATTTAATAAGGAAAAAATAAATTTATTATTTTTTCCAATTTTTTTATATGTCGTTTTTAATTTCTAGTTTACTTTTTTTATATACCATTTGGATTATCAATACAATTTTAGTAATGTTTTTTTTCCGTATATATCCTTATTTGATGTGGGAGAGAAGTTTAATATTTAATATAAACAATTGAAAACATGTGAAGTGGAGCTGAACATAAACATTCGCATCTACACCATTACACTACCAGCTACGACCTCAACATTCTTCTGCGCTTATTCTTCCAACCAGTCTTTTTACTTTCTTCATTTTCAACACTCTTAATTTCAATTTTAATCACATTAGTCCTTTCCCTTCATTGACTTCTCCAAATATCCTTTTGCTTGAACTTAACTTCACTAAACATCAACTAGCTTCAACTCATTTGGTTATTGTTGAGTTGTATCACAAGCTCAACTCCACTAATTTACAAGTCCAATCCCTTCTCATAGAGCTAGTTAACCTGCAGCAGAATGATCAGTCCTTGCCTGAGAGATTCACCAGGCAGCTGCTTACCAATCTCGAGTCTGATGATCCTGAGCTTTTGCTAGCAATGGAAGCTCACAAGCTCAATAGGTCTACCCGTCCATTGGTGCAGATTGTTTGAGGCATCGAGATGATTTAGCTCAATACATGACATATCAAGTTGGAGGAGAATGTCCTGTGGCTAATGTTTTTGCTCAAAAGTTGATGTTGAGAGGGTGTGAGCCTCTCCCTCGCCGGAGATGCCTTCCCAAGTCCCTGGATAACTACATGGAGCCAAACCCGTTACTAGAGAGTCTTTGGGCAACCCCGCCAGACACCGGCATGGTATGGGATCCTTATAGTTGTAAAAGCTACAAGTGTTTGATTGAGCGAAAAAATAAATCCGGATACTTTGATTGCAAGGATTGCATTGATCTGGAAGGAAGAGAGAAGACGAGATGGATGTTCGACAATGGAGGCCTTAATTATGGAATTGATCAAGCCCTAGGTACAAAACCTCGTGGAACTATCTATATTAGACTTGACATAGGAGGCGGTACAGGCACATTTGCATGCTAGGATGAAAGAAAGGAATGTTACCATTATAACGAGCACAATGAATCTAGATGGTCCATTCAACAGCTTCATTGCTTCAGGAGGACTCATTCCAATTCATGTCAGTGTCTCTCAAAGGCTTCCGTTCTTTGAAAGCACACTCGATATAGTTCATTTGATGCACGTATTGAGTAGTTCGATTCTGGATGCAATATGCTGGAGTTCGCACTCTATGATATATACAAAGTTTTGAGGCAAGGAGGTCTATTCTGGCTTGATCATTTCTTCAGCCTGGGAACACAGTGTAACGACCCAGTCCTAAAAGGGATGGCGCCGGGGTGGATGGCCTGAGCAAGGAGCGGCCCAGTGAGGGGTGGCGCCGGGGTAGAGAAACTTGAGCAAGGAGCGGCCCTGAAGGATGTCGATGGGGACAGGAATGAACCGAATCTATACCAGAAAGAGAGGGTTTCGAGACTATGCTGGTATGGGACGATATAGTTGAGAAAGGCTAGATTTTGAGACTGTACTGGTATGGGACGGTACAGTTGAGAAAGGGCATAAGAGATTTGATAAGTAATACCTATACCAACAAGATGCATCTTCTTTTTGGTAGCCCATTCCGAAGTAACTTTAAAGTTAAGCGTGCTTGACTAGGGAAAATTTCAGGATGGGTGACCTCCTGGGAAGAAATTTCTAGGAAGCATGTGAGTGAGGACAAAACATGCTGGAAAGACACGTGTTGGTTTATGGGAACTAACGATCAGATCCCAGGTGTTGCACACAGTATGTCCCTAAACCCTAATTGTAAGTATAGCTAACCATACCGAAAATAATAATCAAATCGCTAATCTACTAATTTAATATACTGAACTAACCGTATAGTAAAATTTTGGAAACGGAAGAAATTATTGTTCTTTCAATTTTAAAATTTTATGTATTATAATTTACAATTTTTCTTCATAAAGTTGAAAATTATGCTAGAAAGACTATAACATTCAATGAATGAATGGGTGGCGGCTGTGTTAGGTGCATAATAGTAAGTAAAAAAAAAAAAAAAACAGTAAAATTAATAATAGCGGCGTTACAAAATTATAATGATGATTTTGCGGAAAAATTCAATAAATTATAATGATGATTAACATATATACAACGACAATTTTTTGTCTTTCAACAATAAGCAACAGCATTAACATTAAAAAGGCACCAATTCAAGACTGGTAAAAACCTCAGTCGTTTAAGATAAACATCTTGGGTTCAAGTTTTAGAGTTTGCAGAAAACCTTTATTTGAGAGAGGATTGACTAATCAACCTTGATCATAGAAATCGGATATTAAAAAAAAATAAAAAATAACAAATAAAAAATAAAAAATAACAAAATGCAAACAGAAATTGGATATACGAAAAAAAAAAAGGCATAACAAAATTCAAACAACTTGTGGGTGGAGCCATTGATATTCAAGTGTCTAAAAATACCACTTTAAAATAAATAGAATTAGATAGGTCGTTAAAATAGTTGAGGAGGCCAAGCGGCTCAAAAATAAAAGTTGAATGGGCCACGTATGTATTTAGCTTTTAGATGAGGGGTTAGATAGGTTGCTAAAATAGTTGAGGAGCCAAGAGGCTCAAAAATAAAAGTTGAAGGGACCACGTATATATTTGGCATAAAAAGAAGCTAATTAATTTGTCAGTTAGGACATATTGACTGACTTTTCAAATGTCAAGTTAATTTGGTGTCCTGCTAAAGAGGTGGGGTAAGACAAAGAATCATTGACTCGAGTACTGGTGTGCTTGCATGCACAGGGGATCATCAATATTCAATTAATTATATAATTCGGAAGTATCATTGCAAGTGATTTACTGATTGTATTCTACATCTAGTTTCTGATTTTCTTATATATGATCCTGGTTTCTTGCTATGAAGATATCCATCGTGATGGGGATTACAAAGTCATTGTTGGTGATAATTATATTGTATGTAACGTGTTTGTTAAAATGCCTAAATGAGATAACAGCCGCAAATATCAGCACAGATGAGGATGCACTGCTTGCCTTGAAAGCTCATATCAGAAATGACCCACCAAACCTGTTAGCATCCAACTGGTCTTCGGCTACTTCAGTCTGCAATTGGATGGGTGTTAGTTGTGGAGTTGGCCAGGGTAGAGTTGAGGGCATTCTACTCAGAAATATGTCCCTAACAGGGACCATTCCTCCCCAAATTGGAAACCTTTCATTCCTAGTCAATCTCTCTTTACCCAATAATCAATTCCATGGCTCTCTGCCTGTTCAACTTTCCAACTTACGCCGGTTGAAAATTTTAGACTTGGGATACAACCTTTTCAATGGAATCATCCCCTCATGGATTGGATCTTTTGATCAACTTGAGTACCTTAATCTAAGGTCTAACAACTTTGGAGGTTTGTCCTTTCACTTTTCTAGACCTATTTTCATGCATAATATACTTTTAATTGGTATTTAAATTAATTGAGAACATAATAATTATTACATATGATTGTCAAAAAAATTAATATAAGATTGATATTTAATTAAATTATTTATAAAACTTGACTATTGTACTAATTTCTACTTTCTAAGAAAAAGTTGCTTTCTAAAGCAGCCCCACGGTGACATTTCAAACAACAATCTCTCTTCAATTTTATTGTCATTTTCGAAATCTCTTCATAAATTTATTTTACAAGAAAGTCAAAAATAAATGAGCCAACTTGGTCTATTTGACACAATATATACATAGAATTTAGCCAACTTGGCCTATTTGACAAAAAAAAAAAGGAAAATTTTCTTTTTTCATTCAAATATACGTATTTTCAATTTTAATTTTCGTTCCTTCGAATAAAAAAAATTAAAAGTTAATGAAATTAAAAAAGTTAGTTTTATCAACTTTACCTACATAGATCTGAATATTTTTGTGATTAATAATTCGGGAAAGAATTTTCATAGCAACTAGAATTGATTTGAATATATATATATATATATTTTCATGTTAGTACAAAAATATTAGAATTAAATTATTTATGTACATTAACAAAAAATTTGCTTACAGGTATTATTCCTGAAACAATTGGGAATCTTTACAACATGAAAATATTATCTTTGAGAAACAACAAGCTTTCAGGAACTGTACCTATTGGTATGTTTAACATGTCTTCGTTGGAAGAAGTTTATATGAGTGATAATTGGTTGTCAGGTTCCATCCCATCAATCTTCCTTAAGAACATGTCTTCACTTCGAGTAGTGAGTTTTGCTACAAATAATCTGACAGGCAATCTCCCATCAAATATGTTTACTCATCTTCCTGCTTTAGAAAAGTTATCGTTGAGTTGTACTTGTTCAATGGTCCAATTCCTCTCACTTTGTTCACATGCAAGAGGTTGCAGATTTTATCTTTGTCCATCAATCATTTTGAAGGAGGTTTGCATAAGGATTTTGGAAATCTCACCATGCTTCAATAGTTATATATGGGCTATAATAGCTTCAAACGTATGTACATGAATAATGAATCTCCCGTTTAATATTTCTTAGTATGTTTATTTACCAATTAATGGATATATACTATAGTGAAATAATATTTCATAACTATAGTTTTTAGGTATCAAATGAAATAACTAACCAGTTGCAAAATTATTCTTTATTCGACATAGGAGAAATTCCAGAGTCCATTGGCAATCTTATAAATTTGGAAGTGTTACACATGAGAAGAAATTTCATTAGTGGTAAAATTCCTTCATCTATTGGAAATCTAACCTGGATCACATATCTTAACTTGGGAGAAAATAAGTTGCGAGGTATTTTTATTTTAAAACTCTTACATGTTAAATTTTTTATTTTGGTTTTATACTGTCACCTGTGACCTAGATCACATATCTTATTATTTATATATTTGAATTATTCAAATGTACGTAGAATATAAAATTATTATCTGTTTGAAAAATTAAATATCCAAATTTCTTAATTTTTTTATGCTTTTTTCTTGATTTGTTAATTGTGACTGCAGGTGGCATTCCATTTGAAATGGGTAACATTATTTCTTTAGAGGAACTATATCTTCCAGTTAACAGTCTTGATGGAATACTTCCTTTGACAGTTTTGAATATTTCAACATTGTGGGTATTGTCATTGGCTGATAATCATCTCTCTGGAACTCTTCCTCAAAGTTTTTGTCTCCATCTTCCCAATGTTGAGATAATTTATTTTGGAATTAACAATTTTCACGGCCCTATTCCACTATCTCTTTCTAATGTCTCTAGGCTCACAGAAATAGACTTCTCTTATAATATGTTCTCTGGTTCTATTCCTGATGCTCTTGGTAATTTAAGAAATCTTGAAAATCTTAGGTTAGGGAACAATTCACTATTCAATCTTTATTGACTTTATTCTCCTCATTCGCCAATTGCCAAAATTTGACAACTTTAGCTCTGGAGGAAAATCCATTGAACTCTACTCTGCCAATTTCCATTAGAAATTTATCTTCTTCCCTTGAACATTTGCACATTGCTGATACGGGACTTACAGGCACCATTCCCAAAGATATTGGCAACTTAAGTAGCTTGATTGTTTTAGGTCTAGGACGTAATGATTTAGAAGGATTGATTCCTACATCGATTGGAAAATTAAGGAAGCTTCAAGCATTTTATCTGGGGTCAAATAGAATACAGGGACCATGCCTTCTAAATTGAGTGTTGTACAGAGTTTGGTTATCGTATCTTTTGCACAAATTGGGCTCTCTGGAAATGTTCCTTCTTGCCTGGGTAACCTCACTTCCTTGAGAAATCTCTTTTTACAATCCAACTGACTTAATTCTACTATTCCTTCAACCTTGTGGAAGCTTAAAGATACTTGGAATTGAAAATGTCATCAAATTCTTTGATATGGTTGCTTATGTAACTGATTTTTGCATATCAAAACTCATTGGAGAAGATCAGTCTTTCATACAAACTATGACTCTTGCTACTGTTGGGTACATGGCACCAGGTGATGTTTAACTTTTTTTTTTTTTTTTTGTCGATATATTTGCCTTGAATTGATAATTTCTTGTGTTAGACTGACTAAAACAAATTCTTGTGTAGAGTATGGATCAGAAGGACTTCTTTCGATAAAGGGCGACATACACAGTTTTGGTATTTTGTTGATGGAAACTTTGACCAGGAGAAAGCCTGCATATTATATGTTTAATGGAGAAATGAACATGAAGCAATGGATCAAAGAGACATTGCCTTACGGGATCACTCAACTTGTTGATCCTAATTTGCTCAAGGTTGACGAAGGACACTATTTGGCTAAGACAGATTGCATATCATCCATCATGGAGTTGGCCTTGAAGTGTTGTGAGGACATGCCTGAGGAGAGGATTAGCAGTAAAGATGTTCACATTGCACTCAACAAGATCAAAGTTAAGTTTGTCAAGGATGTTCAGCAGACTTATTAAGCATGTACTGATCCATATGTTAGTAATGTTGCACAATTCAAATATTCAACTTTTTGCAATAATTTATTGTATTAATATATCCACTGAATTAATTAATTAATTTAGGCCGTTAAATAATTTAATTGAAACCATAAAGTCTAAATAACCCGTAATTGAAGTTCAAATTTATTTTAATTATAACATTAATAATGGACAAGTGACGTGTTGGCTATTGTTACTTTCTTTTAAAAGGAAGTAACCAGATGTTGCTCTAAATACCATTGATTTAAAATTATAATAAATCTCAGCCATTAAAGTATTTGAACTGATAGGAACAGGTTAAACCCGTAACCAATTCGATTGCCCTCATTCTTTATGTACGACTTCTTCAACTCTCTCTTCACACTAATAGTTTTATTTTCTCTTTCTCGAAGTTGTAAAAGGCTTTTATTGTGGCTAGTTGGAGTAGGAGCATTATGATCTTCTTCGAATTAAGGGTTTTCTGTTGAATTTCCATTTGACGTAGGGTTTTAGCAGATATGGCTTTTTCATTTCCTCCGTTCAAGGTAAAGAGTTTCCTATTCTCTGCATTCACATAAAGCCACTTTTTCTGGTTAATACAAGTAACAAGAGATAGATGGATTTATTTTGGTTTCTATGCTGCATAATTTGACACATATTTTCAATTTTCTAAGCTTTTTGCTTTAATTAGTTTTGGCCATAAAAATTAGCTAGTCTTATGGGAATAAATCCTATATATAGATCTCAGTAATTATTTATAAATACAACATATATTTTAAATTAGATCAAATTATTTTTATTAATAATTTAATAAAAATTAATTAATTTACGAAAAATTTAATAATATTACAGAAATTTGTAAGGTTTCGACATTTTTAAAGTATAAGGTAGAATACAGTAACTAAGCAAATGTTACATTAATAAAATCCCTAAAAGCATCAAAAGCAATGGAAGAAGCAAGAGGAAATCCATGGTCAAACTTACTACGAATTACAGCAGCCCTTTTCTTGACCTCTTCATCTCCCATTACCAAATTTATCCCATTAATTATATGTTCTCTTTTAATCATCACTAACCATAAACCCAATCTTCAAATCACTCACTATTAATTTTGCATTATAAAATTGATCACCTCTGATTGGCCATGTCAGCACTGGGACCCCTCTTCCTATTGCTTCCACACTAGAATTCCATCCACAATGTGATAGAAATCCACCCGTTGATCTCTGACTCAGTATCAACAATTGTGGAGCCCATCCACCTATTATCATACCCCTTCCACTTATTTTCACTTTCTCATCCAATTCTTTAGGGAAGAAAACTTTGTCGGATTCGGATTCTGATCCGATACTCTTTGGTGGACCCTGTTTACCCGAACCCGTTTGGATTACCCATGTGAAATACCCGACCCATTTCTCTAATGCTTCTGCTAGTTCTTGGTATTCTTCTACTGTTGGGCATAGTTCACTCCCAAATGATAGATAAAGAACCGATTTTTCTGGTTTTGTATCCAACCATTCAATCACTTCATCTTCACTAAAATTTGACCGCCGCCTGTTGGAACGAATTTCTCCGTCGCGGATAACGAAATCGGCAGATTCTCAATACTTTTCCGGCAACAGTGGGCCAATTCCCCAAACTGGCTTTCCAATTTCTTTAGCAATGTAATCGATGTACGGACGCTCAAGATCATCACACGTGTTAAACATCAGTGCTACTGCTGAGTCCTTTACCTCGTCTACCCATGACGGTTTTGTTGAAATAAGTAATTAAACTTAATTTATTAAAATAGAAATATAAAAGATGGAGAAGAATGGAACACGTATAACCAGACAAGAAGCACATGCATTTGTTTTGGATTGGCATAACATGTACATGCATGAGAAATGAACAAGTAGGTGGTAATTCATGTGGTGTATAATTGGTAGTTAGAAGATTGATTAAGTGGATAGGCAGAGACAGCCAATATGTGGCTATTATTATTAGAATTTGTGGTTATTATTTGCTTAATGTGTCGGCCAAAATCTCTATAAATAGAGCAAAGAATTGTATCCAAAATATGAGTGAAAATATTGAGTTAGAAATATTAATTTCAATTGAGTGCTATAGTGTTTATATTATTTTTTCTTTATTTCAAAAAAGTCCTCTTTACTCTAACAAAGTGGTATCAGAGCCACGTTAAAAGTCTGGTTAGTGAGAGTTGTGAGATTTTTTATTCCTCCGAAAAATCCTTATTTTTGAGTGTTTGAGAGACCCTACCCAAAGAAAAAATGAATAGCAACGGTATTTACAATTTTCCTCAACTCACCAAAACCAATTATACAAATTGGTGTATTAAAATGAAAGCCATCCTTGGAGCCCAAGATGTTTGGGATATTGTCGAGAAAGGCTACGTAGTCCCAGCAGAAGATGCACAATTGTCTCAAGCAGAAAAAGACAATTTGCATAAAAATCGCAGGAGTGACCAGAAGGCACTCAGTCTAATCCATCAAGGATTGGATGATGTTATGTTTGAGAAGGTGGCAGAAGCTACCACCTCCAAGCAGGCATGGGACATACTCCGAGTTTCTCTTCAAGGGGAACAGAAAGTGCAGAAAGTTCGACTGCAAATGATGCGTGGTGAGTTCGAGACGATGAAAATGAAGGAGACGGAAGCAGTTACGGATTACTGCTCACGTGTAAAATCTATCGTGAATCAAATGCGGCAGTATGGGGAAAAGATTGAAGAATCGCGAATTGTCAAAAAAATTCTACGGTCACTACTACCAAAGTTTGACTATGTGGTGGTGGCCATGGAAGAATCACGAGACATAAGTGCAATGACCGTTGACGAAGTTGTTGGCTCGTTGCAAGCACGTGAAGAAAGACTCAATAGACAGAAGGAAGAGTCAATAGAACAAGCTTTAGTGACAAAAGCTTCTTTAAAAGAAAATGAAAATAGCCAAGATGCAAGTCAATCCGGAAGAGGTCGCGGTAGAGGTCGTGGAGGAAATGGAAGAGGAAGAGGACGTGGCAGAAGTCAACAATTCGGAAGAGGTGACAACAATGATGGAAATACTCAGTTCACAAGAGGCAGAGGCCGTGGACGTGGACGAGGACGTGGACGAGGAAATTGGAGACAGAATGATGGACGTGACAAGTCCAATGTTCAATGTTACAATTGCTCCAAATATGGCCACTACGCATCAGAATGTTGGAGTCCGCCAAAGCAGGTGGATCCAAGACGAGGATTTAACCGGCACGGTATTACTAACCCGTGAAGGAGAGCAAAGTCAAGAATCCAACATATGGTATCTTGACAATGGAGCAAGTAATCATATGTGCGGGGATAAGAAAATGTTCGTTGAGCTTGACCAATCCTTCAGTGGCAATGTTGTTTTTGGGGATTCCTCAAAAGTTCCTATTCGAGGCAAAGGAACTATTCTCATTCGCTTAAAAAATGGCGAGCACCAATTTATCAGCAATGTTTACTATGTTCCAAACATGAAGAGCAATATTTTGAGTTTGGGACAATTGTTGGAGAAAAATTACGAAATTCATATGGCAAACCGAAAGTTGGTGTTGCTGAATGAGAAGAAAGAGCTGCTAGCAAGCGTGCCTATGGCAAAGAACAGAATGTTCACGCTCAACATCCAGACGGACGTTGCCAAATATGTAAAAGCTTGTGTGAAAGATTCTCATTGGCTTTGGCATTTGAGGTTCGGGCATCTCAACTTTGGAGGACTAAAGCTGCTGAGTCAGAAGAAGATGGTGCATGGTTTACCCCCCATTGATAAACCACATCAACTTTGCGAAGGATGTCTTGTTGGAAAACAATCCAGAACCAGTTTTCCAAAGGAATCCATGTCAAGAGCAAAGGCGCCACTCGAGCTCATTCATGCTGACGTTTGTGGACCAATGACTCCAATGTCATTAGGTAAAAATAGATATTTCTTGTTTTTCATTGATGATTATAGCAGAAAAACATGGGTTTATTTCTTGAAGGAGAAATCAGAAGTGTTTGGGGCATTCAAGAAATTCAAAGCTCTTGTGGAGAAAGAAAGCGGCTATTACATCAAAGCCCTAAGATCCGATAGAGGAGGAGAATTCACATCCAATGAATTTAAGAGATTCTGTGAGGAGTATGGAATCCGTCATTTCCTATCAGTCTCAAGATCACCTCAACAAAATGGTGTTGTCGAACGAAAAAACAGAACGGTGCTAGACATGGTGAGAAGCATGTTGAAAAGTAAGAATTTGCCCAAGGAATTGTGGGCAGAAGCAGTTGATTGTGCTGTCTACATCTTGAACCGATCTCCAACAACAAGTGTTTGGGATATGACACCCCAAGAAGCATGGAGTGGGAGAAAGCCCAATATCTCTCATTTTCGTGTTTTTGGGAGTGTTGCACATGTTCATGTACCGGATGAAGAAAGGAGAAAACTTGATGATAAAAGCAAAAAATACTTGTTCGTGGGATACTCAGAATTTTCTAAAGGTTACAAGATGTTTGATCCGGATTCAGGAAAGACTATCATTAGCAGGGACGTGACTATCGACGAAGAAGCAATTTGGGAGTGGAACAATGATAAGAAGAAGAATTATAGTTTTTATCCTTTCACCATGGATGAAAACAATAATCAAGATTCGGAGGAACCAGCCACAATACCAATGACAGATAGTCCAATTTCAAGTGCATCTCCTGTAGCGGAAGAAGAAGCACAAAGTGAAAGTCCTAGACAAAGGCCAAGAAAGTTGAGACGTGTTGAAGATCTTTATGATGTCACAAGAGATCTCAGTGGAGAATTAAATCTCTACTGTCATCTCATTGATAGTGAACCTGTTGATGTTGAAGAAGCCATGAAGGATGAGAAATGGAGAAAAGCCATGGAGGAGGAGATCCAAGCTATTGAGAAGAACAAGACGTGGGAGTTAACTAAACTTCCATCTGGTAAAAAACCCATTGGTGTTAAATGGGTGTTCAAGGCGAAAAAAGATGCAAAAGGAGAAATTGTACGACACAAGGCAAGATTGGTTGCAAAGGGATATAGTCAAAAACCCGGTATTGACTATGATGAAGTTTTTGCACCAGTTGCAAGAATGGAGACCATCAGACTAGTGATTTCAGTTGCAGCTCAAAATGGTTGGAAAATCCATCAAATGGATGTTAAGTCAGCCTTTCTGAATGGTTACTTGGAGGAAGAAATTTATGTTCAACAACCGCGTGGTTATATTGTCAAAGGCCATGAAGAAAAAGTGTTAAAACTGAAGAAGGCATTGTACGGACTCAAGCAAGCACCGAGAGCTTGGAATAGTCGTGTTGACAAATACTTTCAAGAGAATGGATTTGTCAAATGTCCCCATGAATATGCTTTGTATGTGAAGGTGAAAAATGGAGACATGATGCTTGTTTGCTTGTACGTGGATGATTTCATTTTCACCGGAAACAATCCTCAAATGTTCGATGATTTTAAGAAGACTATGGCTCGTGAATTTGAGATGACTGACATTGGCCTAATGTCATATTATCTTGGCATTGAAGTGAAGCAGAATGAAGAAGGGATTTTTATTTCTCAGAATGGCTTTACAAAGGAGATCTTGAAGAAATTCAAGATGGAGAATTGCAATCCTGTCAGTACACCTGTTGAATGCAACTTAAAATTAACCAAGGATGAAGATGGAGAAAGAGTGAATCCGACACTATTTCGAAGCTTGATCGGGAGTCTCAGATACTTGACGTGCACGAGGCCAGATATTTTGTATGCAGTTGGGCTAGTGAGCAGATACATGGAAGCACCCAAAGTGTCACATTGGAATGCAGCAAAAAGGATACTTCGTTATGTGAAAGGTACAACTAATTTTGGATTACATTATTCAAAATCTGATGAATTCAAATTAGTTGGATACAGCGACAGTGATTGGGCCGGTGATAAAGATAATCGAAAAAGTACTAGCGGATTTGTATTTTTTCTTGGTGACACGGCTTTCACTTGGAGTTCAAAGAAGCAGCCGATTGTGACGCTGTCAACCTGTGAAGCGGAATATGTTGCAGCAACGTCAGGTGTGTGTCATGCAATATGGCTAAGAAGATTGTTAAAGGAATTACAGATGCAACAACATGATCCAACAGAAATTCTTGTTGATAATAAATCAGCATTGGCGTTGGCAAAAAATCCAGTGTTCCATGATCGAAGTAAGCACATCGACACGAGATATCATTTCATCAGAGAATGTATTGAACAAAAGGAGGTAATTCTGAAGTATGTGAAAACACAAGATCAAATCGCAGACATTTTCACGAAGCCGCTCAAATACGATGTGTTCAACCAGTTGCGAGGATTATTGGGAATTGCAGAAAATTAAGTTTAAGGGGGTGTGTTGAAATAAGTAATTAAACTTAATTTATTAAAATAGAAATATAAAAGATGGAGAAGAATGGAACACGTATAACCAGACAAGAAGCACAAGCATTTGTTTTGGATTGGCATAACATGTACATGCATGAGAAATGAACAAGTAGGTGGTAATTCATGTGGTGTATAATTGGTAGTTAGAAGATTGATTAAGTGGATAGGCAGAGACAGCCAATATGTGGCTATTATTATTAGAATTTGTGGTTATTATTTGCTTAATGTGTCGGCCAAAATCTCTATAAATAGAGCAAAGAATTGTATCCAAAATATGAGTGAAAATATTGAGTTAGAAATATTAATTTCAATTGAGTGCTATAGTGTTTATATTATTTTTTCTTTATTTCAAAAAAGTCCTCTTTACTCTAACAGGTTTTTCTCCGGGATCTGGTGGACCCATTTTTCTTCCACCACTACCACCAGCGCCGGCGGGTCGGCGTTTAAGATCGGAGGAAGTGAGAGCCATATGTTTTGGTAGGCCAGGTAGGAAACACAGATCCCCAGGTTTGGTGTCAATTGGATTGGATTTGGCTTTCCATGTCGCAAACTCCATTGCAGAAGAACAAGCGCCAGAAGTGAAGAACCCAACGGTTGGGATTTGGAATTTTTTGAAAACAGGAGAGGTCCAATTCATGATTAAGAGGACATCGAGAATTTTTTGACATTTTGACATTAATGTAACATTTGCTTAATTACTGTATTCTACCCGAGATCAGGGTCCGACGAGGTCTACCCGTCCATTGGTGCAGGTTGTTTGAGGTATCAAGATGATTTGGCTCAATACATGACATATGAAGTTGGAGGGGAATGTATGATGTTTTTGCTCAAAAGTAGATGTTGAGAGTGGTGTGAGCCTCTCCCTCGCAAGAGATGCCGTCCCAAGTCCCCATATAACTAAGTGTCTTTGGGCGACCCCGCTGGAGACCAGCAATATATGGGATCCTTATAGGTCTGAAAGCTACAAGTGTTTGATTGAGCGAAAAAATCAACCCAGATAGTTTGATTGCAAGGATTGCTTTGATATGGAAAGAAGAGAGAAGACAATTCGAGAAATCGAGCAAAATGAGTGGTATTTTTCTGCTCTATTGGAGAAACCAATGACCTGATAATAAGGTGCAGATTTTTTTGGTAATTAGATCTTATTGGTTCTGCCTCACGTTTGTATAATAATTAGATCTTAATGTTTAACAAATTAATTGATAGCAATGATAAATGCTAAGCAATTCAAATTGAGAGGATATATATAAAAAAAAAAAAAAATGTAATATGTGCTTAATCAATGTTTTTGTTTATATATGTCTGTCTTTTGAATTCAAAAAATAATTTCGTGACATACAAGAATCGACGGCCTAGAACAGTACCAAATCAATAAAATTGGCTTCAAACCTAAGTGCCATTCGGATTCGGACAACACAATAATTCAAATTACAAGATTAATATCATTTTATCATATGATACAAATAAAACGACTCTTAAAAGTATAGTTAACCAGACCGAAAATCCCTCGAAAATAATAACTTAATAGTCAAATATTTTGGTTCGGAGTGAGCAGTGCTGGAAGAAATTATTGTTCTTTCAATTTTAAAATTTAATGATAAAGCCTAAAAAGTATGCTATAAAGACTGAAAAATTATGGAAGAATGTTCAACAAAAGATAAAGCCGGAAATGAATATAGGGGGCGGCTGTGTTAGGTGCATGAATGAAGAATGTGAAAGGTTAGTGTTATTGAATTTTTTTATAATACTAAAAAAATAATACAAGGATTTAGCAATAAAAATTTTGCTCCCAAAAATTAATAATCGTTTTTTTGTTTTCTTTTTTTTTTTTTTTTCTATAGTTCAAAAATTTGTTGCATATAAAAAATTAATCCCAAAAGATACTTCAACGGATTAAGATTAACTCAAGAATATAAGATGCAATATACTCCCATAGCAAAGTAATGTATGATTCCAACATGTTTTCACAAAATTATAATTATATGCATTTTGCGGAATAATTCAATAAATTTAATGTGATAATATACATATAAGGACAGTTTTTTTAACATCTAATTTTCCAGTAAAAGAGCACTGTTTTGCTGTCAACAATAACCAACACCATCAGTATTATTGAAAAAAAAAAAAAAGACAATTAAGATTGGCTTGAGTTAAAGATTTTGAGTTCAAGTCCTCGTGTTTGTAAAAAAAAAAAAAAAAAAAAAAAAAAAAAGACAAAAAAAGAAAAAAAAAATGATAGAGGACCTACTTAAAGTGTCACTGATCAACCTCATAATGGGATATCTCTTATAAACAAAAAAGATATAACAAAACAGAGAACAACTTGTGTGTGGAGCCATGGGTTAATTTTTCAGTTAGGACGAAGGTTTAGTCCATATTATTTGACTTTTCAAATGTCGAGTTAATGTGGTGTCTTGCTAAAGAAGAGGGGTAAGAGAAAGAATCAATGACTAGAGTACTTGAGTGTGTGCATGCACAGGGGATTATATTCAATTAATTATATTATTAGGAGATATTATTGTAAGTGAATTACAAATTGTGTTCTATATCTAGTTTCTGATTTTATTATATATGATCGGGGTTTCTTGCTATAAAGATATCCATGGTGATGGGGAAAACAAAGTCATTGTTGGTGATAATTATATTGTATGTAATGTGTTTGCTAAAATGCCTAGATGAGATAACAGCCGCACATATCAGTACAGATGAGGATGCTCTGCTTGCGTTGAAAGCTCATATCAGAAATGACCCACAAAACCTGTTAGCATCCAACTGGTCTTCTGCTACTTCAGTCTGCAATTGGATGGGTGTTACTTGTGGAGATGGCCATGGTAGAGTTGAGGGCATTCTACTCAGAAATATGTCCCTAACAGGGACCATTCCTCCCCAAATTGGAAACCTTTCATTCCTAGTCAATCTCTCTTTACCCAATAACCAATTCCATGGCCCTCTGCCTCTTCAACTTTCCAACTTACGCCGCTTGAAAATTTTAGACTTGGGAAACAACCTTTTCAATGGAATCATCCCCTCATGGATTGGATCTTTTGCTCAACTTGAGTACCTTAATCTAAGGTCTAACAACTTTGGAGGTTTGTTCTTTCACTCATCTGTACCTATTTTCATGCATAATATACTTTTAATTTTTTTTTAATTTTTTTATTTTCCTGTTATTTCCTGAATACAATATGACTTTTACCAATTGTGCATTTGAGACTGTTTTCCACAGCCCCAAAAGCAGCTTTCAGCCAAAATAAGATTCCCTATGCTTTCGCTGAAAGTTGCTTTCGGCGCTGCTGAAAGCTGCCCTAAACTGGCCCTTAATCAAACGGTACAACTTAAAATGGAGTTTACTTTGTAGGCAAGCAAATTAATTAATTGTAAAAGCTATAAATGTTCAACATTAAATGCATTAAATTTTCTGTAAAAAAAGACATTAAATTTATCAAAATAACTATATTACTATAACTAAAATATATGAAAATACGGAAACTAAAAAACAGAAAATTTACTATAAATACTGCTATTGACATACTAATAATTGGTATTTAATAATTGAGAATATAATAATTATTACATATGATTGAGAAAAAAAAAAATTAATATAAGATTGATATTTAATTAAATTATTTATAAAATTTGACTATTCTACTAATTTCTACTTTCTAAGAAAAAGTTGCTTTCTAAAGCAGCCCCACGGTGACATTTCAGGCAGCTAGCTCTCTTCAATTTTATTGTCTTGTATATTCTGAAACAAAGAAATGAAAGTTCTTTTACATAAAAATCTTGGAAATCTCTTCATAAACTTCTTTTACATGAAAGTCAAAAATAAATGAGCCAACTTGGCCTATTTGACAAAAAATAAATAAATAAATAAATAAATAATTCTAAAAGTTAATGAAATTAAAAGGTTAGTTTAATCAGCTTTACCTACATAGATTTGACTAAATTTTGTGATTATTAATTCGGGAAAGAATTTTCTTAGCAACTAGAATTGATTGAATGTGATTTTTTTTTTCTCATGTCATGTACAAAAATATTAGAATTAAATTATTTATGTACATTAACAAAAAATTTGCTTACAGTTATTATTCTTGAAACAATTGGGAACATGAAAATATTATCTTTGAGAAACAACAAGCTTTCAGGAGCTGTACCTGTTGGTATGTTTAACATGTCTTTGTTGGAAGAAGTTTATATGAGTGATAATTGGTTGTCAGGTTCCATCCCATCAATCTTCCTTAAGAACATGTCTTTACTTCGAATAGTGATTTTCGCTACAAATAATCTGACAGGCAATCTCCCATCAAATATGTTTACTCATCTTCCTGCTTTAGAATTTTTATCGTTGAGTCAGAACTTGTTCAGTGGCCCAATTCCTTTCACTTTGTTCACATGCAAGAAGTTACAAATTTTATCGTTGTCCGTCAATCATTTGGAAGGAGGTTTGCACAAAGATTTTGGCAATCTAACAATGTTTCAACAGTTATATATGGGCTATAATAGCTTCAAAGGTATGTACATGAATAATGAATCTCCCTTTTAATATTTCTTAGTATGGTTATTTACCAATTAATGGATATATACTATTGTGAAATAATATTTCATAACTATGGTTTTTAGGTATCAAATGAAATAATTAACCAGTTGCAAAATTATTCTTTATTCGACATAGGAGAAATTCCAGAGTCCTTTGGCAATCTTATAAATTTGGAAGTGTTACACATGAGAAGAAATTTCATTAGCGGTAAAATTCCTTCATCTATTGCAAATCTGACCCGGATCACATATCTTGACTTGGGAGAAAATAAGTTGCGAGGTATTTTTATTTTAAAACTCTTACATGTTAAATTTTTTATTTTGGTTTTATACTGTCACCTGTGAAGCACGTAAGCTTTTATGTACTCACGTGTTAACATTTTGTTCCGGTTTCAGAAAAGAAAACTCCCTATATATCTCTAGGCTTAGTTTCTATAAATAAGAGAAGTTGGAAACATATTTCTATGATTTAGGAAATCATATCTAGCAAATTAACCTACAATTCATGCCCAAGAAAGTACTTCCTCTTCAATGCAAAATCTTAATTGATAATCTAAAGTTCTTATTTATTTTGAACTTCTTATTAAATGTCTTTCATTGCTCGAGGTTTATTATCTAAAACCTTATTATTTATATATTTGAATTATTCAAATGTACGTAGAATATAAAATTATTATCTGTTTGAAAAATTAAATATCCAAATTTCTTAATTTTTTTATTATTTTTTCTTGATTTGTTAATTGTGACTGCAGGTGGCATTCCATTTGAAATGGGTAACCTTATTTCTTTAGAGCAACTATATCTTCCAGTTAACAGTCTTGATGGAATACTTCCTTTGACAGTTTTGAATATTTCAACATTGTGGGTATTGTCATTGGCTGATAATCATCTCTCTGGAACTCTTCCTCCAAGTTTTTGTCTCCATCTTCCCAATGTTGAGATAATTTATTTTGGAATTAACAATTTTCACGGCCCTATTCCAATATCTCTTTCTAATGTCTCTAGGCTCACAGAAATAGACTTCTCTCATAATATGTTCTCTGGTTCTATTTCTGATTCTCTTGGTAATTTAAGAAATCTTGAAAATCTCAGGTTAGGGAACAATCAGCTCACTACTCAATATTTATTGACTTTATTCTCCTCATTCGCCAATTGCCAAAATTTGACAACTTTAGGTCTGGGTGACAATCCATTGAATTCTACTCTGCCAATTTCCATTGGAAATTTATCTTCGTCCCTTGAACGTTTGGACATTACTAATAGCGGACTTAGAGGCACCATTCTCAAAGACATTGGCAACTTAAGTAGCTTGATTTTATTGGGTCTGGGAGGTAACGATTTAAATGGATTCATTCCTATGTCAATTGGAAAACTAAGGAAGCTTCAAGGATTTTATCTGGAGTCAAATAAAATACAAGGGTCCATACCTTCTGAATTGTGTGCTCTGCAGAGTTTGGTTACCATATCATTTGGGGAAAATGGGCTCTCTGGAAATGTTCCTTCTTGCCTGGGTAATCTCACTTCCTTGAGAAATTTCTTTTTACAATCCAACCGACTTAATTCTACTATTCCTTCAACCTTGTGGAAGCTTAAAGATATCTTGGAATTGAGAATGTCATCAAATTCTTTGAGTGGTTCTCTTCCACTTGATATGGGCAATTTGAAAGTTGTTACTTTACTTGATTTCTCAGGAAATCAATTAACAGGTAGTATCCCACCTACCATTGGAGGCCTCCAATCTCTAACTCGTCTCTCCTTATCTGACAATAGGTTGGAGGGTTTCATTCCAAAATCATTAGGTGATGCTCTAAGCTTGGAATTCATGGATTTATCAATTAATAATCTCTCTGGTGAAATCCCCAAGTCCTTTGAGAAACTCAAATATCTCAAGGATTTTAATGTGTCCTTCAATGAGTTACAAGGAGAAATTCCTAATGGAGGGTTGTTTACAAACTTGTCTGCTCAATCATTTCTAGGAAATAAAGATCTTTGTGGGATAACTAAATTCCATGTCCATCCCTGCAAATCTAACAATCAAAGCCAATCAAAGAAAGAAAAGATAGCACTAGTTGTGATTGGAGCAATTGTTTTGGCACTCGGATCTATTATAATCATCCTGATTTGGTATTGCAGAAGGAAAACACGATTGTCGACTCATCACGAGGATTTACTACCATTAGCAACTCTGCAAAGAATTTCTATTCATGAGCTTAAGCAGGCAACAAATAAATTTGATGAGGTGAACTTGCTTGGGAGGGGAAGTTTTGGCTCAGTATACAAAGGGACTCTTTTGAATGGCATGTCAATTGTAGTGAAGGTTTACAATTTGGAGTTTGAAGGAGCATTCAAGAGTTTTGATGTGGAGTGTGAATTTCTATGTAACATTCGACACAAAAATCTTGTGAAAATAATTAGCTGTTGTTGTACAATTGAGTTTAAAGCCTTAATTATGGAGTTCATGCCAAACTTGAGCCTCGACAAGTGGTTGTATTCCCACAACTGCTTTTTGGACATATTTCAGAGATTGAACATAATGATAGATGTTTCTACACTTGAATATCTTCATGAAGGTTCCACTAAGGCAATTGTCCATTGTGATTTGAAGCCCAACAATATCCTTCTAGATGAGGATATGGTTGCTTATGTAACTGATTTTGGCATATCGAAACTCATTGGAGAAGATCAGTCTTTCATACAAACTGTGACTCTTGCTACTGTTGGGTACATGGCACCAGGTGATGTTTAACTTTTTCTTTTTGTATATATATTTGCCTTGAATTGATAATTGCTTGTGTTAGACTGACTAAAACAAATTCTGATGTAGAGTACGGATCAGAAGGACTTGTTTCGATAAAGGGCGACATATACAGTTTTGGTATTTTGTTGATGGAAACTTTCACCAGGAGAAAGCCTACAGATTATATGTTCAATGGAGAAATGAACATGAAGCAATGGATCAAAGAGACATTGCCTTACGGGATCACTCAACTTGTTGATCCTAATTTGCTCAAGGTTAATGAAGGACATTATTTGGCTAAGACAGATTGCATATCATCCATGATGGAGTTGGCCTTGAAGTGTTGTGCGGACATGCCTGAGGAGAGGATCAGTAGTAAAGATGTTCACATTGCACTCAACAAGATTAAAGTTAAGTTTGTCAAGGATGTTTAGCAGACTTAATAAGCATGTACTGATCCATATGTTAGTAATGTTGCACAATTCAAATATTCAAAATATATCCACTAAATAAATTAATTAATTTAGGCCATTAAATAATTTAATTGAAACCATAACGTCTAAATAACCCATAATTGAAGTTCAAATTTATTTTAGTTAGACGTGTTTGAAACTCCAATTCCTTTGTATTCTTAATTATAACATTAATAATGAACAAGTGAGGTGTTGGCTATTGTTACTTTCTTTTAAAAGGAAGTAACCAGACGTTGCTCTAAATACCATTGATTTAAAATTATAATAAATCTCAGCCATTAAAGTGTTTGAACTGATGGGAACAGGTTAAACCCGTAACCAATTCGATTGCCCTCATTCTCTATGCACGACTTCCTCAACTCTCTCTTCACACTAATAGTTTTATTTGCTCTTTCTCTCCATTCGTTGTCGAATCGAGTCTTTCTCTTCCTTCCGCTCTCTCTCTGTTCGTCGAATTTTGCATTTTGCTTACAGGTATTGCTGGCTACCTCATTGTCGGAGTTGTAAAAGGCTTTATCGTGGCTCGTTGGAGGTTAGGAACATTATGATCTTCTTCTAATTAATGGTTTTCTATTGAATTTTCATTTGATGTAGGGTTTTAGCAGATATGGCTTTTTCATTTCCTCCGTTCGACGTAAAGAGTTTCCTATTCTCTGCATTCACATAAAGCCACTTTTTCTTGTTAATACAAGTAACAAGAGAAAGATGAATTTATTTTGGTTTCCATGCTGCATAATTGGACACATATTTTTAATTTTTTAAGCTTTATGCTTTAATTAGTTTTGGCCATGAAAATTAGCTAGTCTTATGGGAATAAAGCCTATATATAGATCCCAGTATATATCTAATGAATGACAAATTATCAATCAAACCAGTTAATTGAGGAGGAAATAGTTGTTTAGGGTCTGAAGATGCCGGTAATTAGTTTTGAAACTTTCCTTTTTGGAGAAAATAGAAAAAAAAACCTATTGTTGGGCTGTGTTATTTTCTTGTTAAGTTTTTGTGCCAAATTGCCAATCAAAGCTTTGATAGAGAAGAAAAGCAACACCATTTTGAGTAATGTTGTTCCACATGCTGATTTTGAAAAAAGTGGTCATAGTGAACTAGTTATTTCCTTTCAGGCATAAGGAAGAATGTGACACGGGGTTGAACGAGGATTACTTGATGAATTTAAACTGAAATTTCTTGTTCTGTTCCTTACTAATCTAGATTGCTTATAATATGTTGATTGATCTCTCAATAACATGAGAAATTGAAGCAAAAAGGCACCTGCTGCTTAAGTTTCTATTACGATCTCAATTTAGCCTGATATTTGTATTATTTTTTGATTTGATAATGCAAGTTTTGTGGTCAAATTGTGGGTATGGAAGCTTGCTATGTATGTGAGTTTTTATGCGCCTTTGTTGGAGCATTTGCTAACCTGGTTTAAAGGTAATTACTCACTGATATGCTTATGAATGTGACTCCTATTCCATTACGCATGAAAAATGAGTTCGTTTCTAGCATTTAGAATTGACCTTAATTATTTGTTTTCACATTTTTCTTTGATAAGACAATCTGATATGCTTACAAAAGATTGTTCAACGACCCTGCTTTATTCTGCAGTTTGAGAGGAACAACATGAGCATGCTTCTGTTACCAATGGTCGTTAAACTTCACCAACAAAAGAACTAATGTAATTATGGATTGGGAGGGGACTAATTTAATATATATCTTTTTGTTGCTAATATTCTAACTGGCTATTTTGTTTTGTTGTAGATGTTATAGGATGAAAATTTATGTCTATGAACCCAAATAAATGAACACAGTAGATTGATGCTAGTGGTTAACTCTACAACATTACTCTTATGAATCCTATAGCTATTATTTGATTACAAGATTGCTTATGAATCGTAGAACTCTTAAATGATCACAAGATTGCTTGTGCCACTTCTCTAACTGGCAATATGTCAAAGTTATTATATTTTTTCTTTACTCAGATAAATGTTGAGTAGGAATCTCTTTGTTGGGGTGAGTTGCCATAATATGAATCTCATTTTTTCACTAATCAAAGCTCTCTAGTAGGACTAAAGTCATATCATTAGCTGAAGCAAGCTATTGTTAATGAATTTGGCTGCATTTAATGATTTTCTCGTCTTTTTACTGTTGCTATCTACAGAATAGTTTCTTGGCCACCCTTATGCTAGGATAGGGAATCACAATTGTTGGATTGGCCTCTTCAAGGGAAGCTATAAAGTACAACAATTAAGAGTGAAGGAACAAAATTCCTTTTCAAGGGAGTTGGTGCAAACAGTCTTCGTACTATGGCGAGTGTTGGTGTGCTTGCTGGATGTGACAAACTTCAGCTCATTGTGTTTGGCAAGAAACATGGCTGTAATGGCAGCTAATTTATATATAGTAGGGATAGAATGTTGATGATGATGAAAGAGGGATGCTTGTCTAGATTTGCAGTCCAAAGTTGAGTAACTTTTGTAGAAGCTTAAAGAGTCCCACTGTTTAGGGAATTAAAATATGAAACACAAAGTTGTATTGAAAATTAATTCAATTTTGAGTACTTTTTAGAAGAGTTGGATGTTTCTTTTGTTACATTAGTGTTTATTGTATTGGAGTAAAAGATGTGCCTATAAATAATAAAAGAAATATTTTGATGAGAAATTATCGGATCCTTTTGTAGCTTAATTGCTCTTTTTAGGAATTATTATGGATAAGACCAACTTGAAAAGGAGGTGACAAATTTGCTTTACAAATAAAAAAGTTAAGCACCGTATGGTTCAAGTTAATTTTTGTGGCACAATTCTTTGTATTCTATATTTGGACATTTGAGATGAGTGACAATTCGTATGATGGTACACAATTATGTGTCTTGTCTTGTGAATTTTATGCGTTAAGTGTTCACTATTGGTAATTTCGACTAGTTCACAAAAAATGTTTAATTTTACCGAAATATAACAATTCATTAAAAAATTTTCATATAAAGATGAAATTTTGCGTATAATATATAAAAGAATAGAAAAATTTAAGATTCACGTAAAAACTTTGAATTTTACAAAGTGCATTGAAAGGTAGTTCTTCTTAAAGTAATATTCAATTCTCGTAATACTATTACTTTACAAAAATATCTTCAACTTCATGAAAAATAAATGGAAACTGCTGAAATATAAAAAAATATTTCACGAAAAATATTTTAATTTTACGAAAATATAATAATTTAGCATTATTTTCCATATAAAGCTAGAAAAGTTCGACATAGTACAAAAAAAAGTAGAAAAATTAGGTTTTATATAATAACTTTAAATTCTATGAAAAACATATAATGTTAAACATATTTTATGTGAAGTGATACCCAATTTTTGTACTATTATAACTTTACAAAAATGTCTTTGATTTCACGAAAAATGTTATGGAAACTGCTGAAGTCTAAAAGAATAAATACTTTGCGAGAAATATATCAATTAGGGATGAGCAAAATGCGTATTGGCTCGAATCGAACCAAACCGAACCGAAAACCAAACATTGAAAATTATAACACCAAAACCAAACCAATATACATTAGGTTTGGGTCGAACCAAACCAAAACAGTTTAGTTTGGTTCTGGTTCGTTTCCGTTCCAGACCAAAATTTCCAAAATTTAATATTTAAATAAATTATCATTATTATTATCATTAAATTATTATTAATTATATATAAATTATTGTAAAAAATGGTCTATATTACATATATATTATTAAAATCTCATAAATATAAATTGTATAATAATATAATTATATATTATATCAAATAAAATGCATTTTATACATATATATAAGTAATTTTTAAATATTTATAATTAGTTCGGTTCGTTTCAGTTTTTGTTCGATTTTTCAATCAAAAATCAAAACCAAACTGAAACCCAAACTATCACATTTTTAAAAACTAAAACCAAACCAAACTAACTTCAATTTGATTCAGTTTTTTTGACTTGGTTCAGTTCGGTTTTCGGATTGCGATTTGGTTTTGCTCACCCCTAATTTAAATTATACGAGAATATAATAATTGAGTAGTAGTTTTCCGTTTAAAAAAAAATTTCTTATGTTACAAAAAACAATAGAAAAATTGGATTCCATATAAAAATTTTAAATTCTACAAAAACTATGTAATGTTAAACATATTTTACGTGAAGTGATACCCAATTCTCGTAATATTATTACTTTACAAAAAAATCTTTAATTTCGTGAAAAATATTATGGAAACTACTTAAATATATTTATTTTCTTTTTGTTTGCCTAAAATGAGTATAATACATAATTTTAGTTCATATTAATGATAAATTTAAAGCCTACTAAATTTTTTATAAATACAACATATATTTTAAATTAGCTCAAACTTTTTTTACTAATAATTTAATGAAAATTAATTAATTTATGAAAAATATAATAATATTACGGAATTTTTTAAAGGTTTTAAATTTTTATGTAACTAGGAATGAGTTTTCGTAAAGTGGTTGGATGCATATAAATTATATACTACATTGTGTAATTTTAATATTTCCTTTAACCTGTAATAACATGTTAACTTTTTTATAATTTATTTTTTTAAAACCATTTACGTGTCACAATATTATTGGTTACTCAAAACAAAATATCAACAGGGTAACCATAGAATTTACCAACAATTGAATATGGTAGTTTTTGTTTCACTTTTTCTGGTTAATGGAAGAAATAATTATCACAAACTAAGTTGTCTAAAGTCAAGGACAACTACTCATACTCCCAATTTCTTTTCTTTGATTTTATTTTATTTTATTTTCTCTTTTTTTCAGTCATACTCTTTATATATATATATATATATATCTTCTTCAAAAAAAAAAAAAAAAAAAATATATATATATATATATATATATATATATATATATATATGAAGAATATATTATTTCAAAAACAGAAATAATACATCATAAGCAAAGAGAAAAAAAAATCCCCATTTAAATCCAGACTAAATTTTGGATAACAAATTTTATAAATAAGAAAAAAGGACTGCAAGAATAAATCTACAAAAAGTAAAAATATAAAATAGTTACTTAGACTATAAATTATAATTTGAAGAAGATACACCATTTGTCAATCGATACCATCATAGAGTAAAAATTTCCAACCATATATGTAATTCTTTCCAATTCGTAAACCTGAAAAGATTTTTTTGACAAAATAAAAAACTTCTGATTGTTATGCTAGACTTGAAAGGATGTAAACCATGTAAATAGTGAAACAAATATACTGATCTAATAGTCATAAATCGATTTTTTACGGAGTATATTTAATCAAATTACTAAAAGCAAAACAAAAATAAATAATAAAGATAGAAAAAAAAAGGATGGAAGAAACTGGCTAGAATGATCAGTCCCAATTTAAAAATTAAAAATTTTGAAATTCTTTCAACAAAAATCAGTCATAAAACCATTTGACCTAAAACCTTAAGCTAATAAGTAAGACCCAATAATAGCTTTTATTATTATCTTTGACAAGGAGAAGTTGTAGTGCAGCAATCAATGGAGAAAATCGGTGTTACATCACGCCTGCGTTGATAATTTGATAAATATGTCAATTTTTTGACACTCGATTGTCAATTCCTATGGCCTTTTGGCATGGACAATTCAACACCATTGTCAAATTTTTCTCACTAGATTACCAATAAACAAAGAATAAAGTTGGATGACAAATTTTACAAACGAGAAAAAAAGACCACAAAGAGTAACAATAAATCCACAAAGGGTGAAAACATAAGATAGTTACTTAAACTATAAACTATAATTTGAAGAAAATACAACTACTATCGATTGTTACCATTACAGGATAAAAATTACAATAAAATCTCCAACGCTATATATAAGCCGTTCCAGTTTATAGATCTGAAAAGATCTTTTGACAAAATAAAACGCTTCCGTTTGTTGTACTAGACTTGAAATGATGTAAACCATATAAATAGTGAAATAAAGAGACTGGTCTAATAATTATAAATCAATTTTCTACGGAGTATATTCAATCAAATTACTACAAATAAAACAAAAACAAAAACAAATTACATAAATTTAAAAAAAAAAAAGATGGAAGAAAGCGGTGTTTAATTTATATTATTTGAGTCGTACCCCCAATTTCACTCCTTGTGGAATTTTGCACTATAATTTTACTATTTCTTTACATAGATTAGGTGTGAACATGTAATGTAATTTTAATATTAATTAAGGAAATGATTTTATTCATTTGTGGATTTGTTAGCATATTCATTAGTATATTAATTGAGTTTATTACTACCTAACCGGATCATATTAATTTCGATTAATGTTGAGAGGGGTTAGTTAGCACATACACTCAATCAAATATACTAATTAGTTTTGTTATCAATTAGTTAGCTTGTTGTTACAGAATTAGTTAATTAGTGTGAGAATCAAAAGAAGAAAAGATAATTTGTATTTATGAGCTTTCAATTTACAAAGCTTCAAGTCAGAGTTTACAGAGGAAGAAGAAGAAGAATTTATAGAATCCCTAATTTGAGAAAGAGGAAAAGAAATTGGGGAAAGTAAAGTTTGTTGGGAAAGTTGTTACAGCTGTAACTTATTGTAACTGAAAATGCCACATCAGCCAGCCAGTAAAGCATCTTCATTTTCTGCTGCCGCCAAGCATCCCTTTATACCTATACCTTGCCTTTGCCTTTCTGCTGCTGTTGCTGAGTTATGCTGTTGCTGAGTTATGCTTAATATCCCCCCTGCACGATGAGAATCATTGTGACCAAAAGAAACCAAACCCAGACGACATAGAGCTGGTGCCATACGACAGTGAGGCAAAGCTTTAGTAAATAAATCAGTGAGAGATTTTCTACTTTGTTTACAAGTAGCCCAATCAGAATCACAATAACCATGTAGTGTAAGATCAGAATTGGCAGAATAGAATAAACCATAGTTAAGTGTACCTTTGAGATACCGTAAAACATGTAGAGCTGCTTGTAAATGGTGGAAACATGGCTGCTGTATAAACTGACTAAGCTGTTGGGAGATTTGAGAAATATCTGGTCGTGTAAAACCAAGATATAATAATCGGCCTACAATCTTCCGGTATACTTCAGGATCATCAATTGGAACACCAGGGTCTGTGAGAACCACACCTGCAGCAAATGGGCTAGGAGCTGTGTTAACATCTTGGTATCCCACATCAGCAAGCATATCCAAAATGTATTTTGCCTGTGATAACAAAATACCATCTGTGGTGCAAGTAAGCTCTACCCTAAGAAAATAATGTGCCAAGCCCATGTCTTTAATAGTATAGAGATTATGCAGATAGTTTTTAAAATCCTGTATTTGCTCTGAGTTTGAGCCACAAATCAAAATATCATCTACATAAATGGCTACGATAAGAATTCCTACAGAATTGCTCTTAGTAAACAAGCATGTATCATGATAAGATTGAGCAAAACCAAAATGTTTGAGCTTACTGGTCAACTCCTTATGCCACTGACGCCCTACCTGTTTGAGGCCATATAATGATTTTGTAAGCTTACAAACTTGACCAGGAACAGGAACAGGATATCCTTCAGGTGGTTGTAAGTAAATCTCCTCATCAAGGAAACCGTGAAGATAGGCGTTGGTAACATCGATTTGATGTATTTCCCAGTGACGTGCTGCTGCTAAAGCAATGAGTAATCTTACTGTGACAATGCGGGCTACAGGACTGAAACAATCATTGTAATCAATACCAAAACGTTGATTGTATCCCTTGGCGACTAATCGGGCTTTGAACTTGTCAACAGCACCAGAAGAAGTATATTTAATCCGGAAAACCCATTTAGAAGCAAGAGCTTTCTTACCAGCAGGGAGTGTAGTTAAAAACCAAGTGTGATTATCTTCTAAAGCATTGAGTTCTTTCTGCATGGCATCCACCCACCGGGAATCTTGGCTAGCTTCCTTATAATTTTTGGGTGTCTTTTCCAGTATGACATTGTTAAGAAAAGCCATCTGATCGGCAGAGATAGAAATATCTGGCACAACACGAGAATCAACCATATTAGAAACATAATCAGCAAGCCATTTTGGTTTGTGAGATACCCTTGAGGATCGTCGAAGAGGAACCACTGGAGGAAGAGAAGAATTATGGACAGAATCAGCTTGTGACTGCTGTTGTGGTGACACAGATGCATTGACCTCAAAAGGAAAATAATCTTCCTCAAACTTGACATCCCGGGAAACAACAAAGATTTGAGACTCAGGATCCCAAATTTTGTACCCCTTTTGTCCTGAAGAAAAGCCCATAAAAACACCAGGAAACGCTCGAGGAGAAAATTTATTTTTTTGAGGATGAGTATTAGTATAAAAACACCTGCAACCAAACACATGAAAAACAGAGTATGTGGGCTGTTTAGAATATAGAACATCATGTGGAGATCGCCATTGTAACAATCTGCTTGGTAAGACATTAATCACGGCTGTGGCAAACATAATAGCCTCTCCCCAAAAGTCTTTTGGCATAGAAGCTTGAAATAGCACAGCGCGCGCCACATTTAGCAACTGGAGATGCTTGCGTTCTACAACGCCATTTTGTTGTGGCGTGTACACACAGCTTCTTTGATGCAAAATACCCAATTCTTGAAATAGCTTTGTGGTTTTGGAGTTTAAAAATTCACTGCCATTATCAGATCTGATTGCCTGCACTGTTTTATGAAATTGAGTGTAAACCATTTTTAAGAATACTTCTAAAGCATGTGAAACCTGTGATTTGTGTTGTAACAAAATCATCCATGTATGTCGAGAATGATCTTCAACAATAGTTAAAAAATATCTACCACCAGTTTTAGAAGAAATGAAGTAAGGCCCCCAAAGATCCACATGAATTAGCTGAAATATATCTGTAGTAGAAATACAACTTCTGGAAAAAGGAAATCTACTTTGAGTAGCAACTGGACATACTGAACAAAAAGTATTGTTACATTTGGATTGTATTTCAGGAATATGTGCTAGTGTTCCTGAAGATACATGTCCCAATCGTAAATGCCAAATATCTGGCTTATTTGAGCAAGTACTCATGACAGGCTGAGCATTGCTATAACAGACAACATTTTACAAAATTTCAGAATTAAAGGAAGTACAATCTAACTTGTATAAGCCTCCAATCTTCCATCCTACTGCCAACAAATCATTTGTTTTTCGATCCTGCAAATAGCAATGATCATTACTAAAAAAGATATGAACATTTCCTTCTTCGAGTAACTTTCCAACAGAAAGAAGATTATACTTAAATTTTGGAACATGAAGCACATGTTTTAAGTTCAATTTTGTGGATAATTTCACATCACTAACATTATTCACAATCTGTTTTGATCCATCAGGTAATATAACCACTTGTTTTCCTTCCGTATTCTGTTTTATAGTAAACAAAGATAAATGAGATGTCATGTGGGAGGTGGCTCCACTCTCCATAATTCATTCATCCAAATTCACCTTGTCTGAGGTAAAGGAAAAAGTGATGGAAGAAGACTCACTAGAACTAGAACCAATATTGTAAGATTTATCTGTTTCAAGAAATCCTGCAGATCCTGCAAAAGCAGAAAAATCAGAATTGTCAACAGGTGTATCATAAACCTGTTTAGACTTATTAGATTTTTCTCCAGTCAGTTTCTCTTTCCCTTTAAATCTTTGATACATCTCCTCAATCATATGAGCCATGTGTTTCTTGCTAATAAATTCTTCCTCACTTTCTGTTGTATCTGAGCCAGTTTCAACCATGTGTGCCTGAGCCTGTTTCTTCTTAAGCTCCGTATACCACTCTAGATAACCAATTAACTGAAAACAAGATTCTTTTGTGTGACCTGGATTGTCACAATGAGAACAAACCAAACCTTCCTTGCCACGATCTTCTTTTTTCTTTTTCTTCTGAAAACCTGATCCTGTAGTTCTGTTCTGATAAGAGGGCTTAAATCTGTTATTCTGGGAGTAAGAAAAATTAGCAATCTCGAAATTATTATCCATAGACACTTCATGCTGTTTCTCCACTCTCGTTAACATAGAATATGCCTTGTTTATAGAAGGCAGAGGATCCATTAACAGGATTTGATTTTTAACATGTTCATAAGAATCATTAAGTCCTATAAGAAATTGAATTAGGCGATCGTCCTCCTGCAAATCTGAAATTCTTTGAAAAGCATTGCACAAACAATTTCTTGAAATTCCACAATGACAAACAGGATTTGGCCTTAACAAATTGAGTTCATTCCATAATCTTTTCAGCTTTGTGTAATATTGCATTATAGACAAATTACCTTGCTAAAATAGGCTGATATTTCTCTTGATTTGGTACAACAAGGGGCCATTGCTATCACCAAAACGTTGCTCCAGCTCCTTCCACAATTCTCTGGCTGTTTCTGCATACAAAAAATCTTCACACAACTCTTTGGAAATCGAGTTAAGAATCCAAGAAGAGACTAAATAATCAGTCTTCTCCCATTGATCATATTCTGGTGTATCCACCTCTGGTATTATGTCATCTTCAAGTATGTACTTCAGTTTCTCTTTGGCTGTTAAAGCTCTTTTAATGGCTCTACTCCACGGTAAATAATTGTTTCCTGTTAACACGGCATTCACAAGTGACATACCTGGATTTTCAGGTTGTTGAATCTGCATAGTGCGATTTTCTCTCTCGCCACTGTTGCTGCTCTCCATAACCGGCGGTTCTTCCTGTGCTCGCTCTTCCTCTTCCTCACGAAATACTCCATAACGGTTCGTCCTCCTCACCATTGCTCTGATACCATGTGAGAATCAAAAGAAGAAAAGATAATTTGTATTTATAAGCTTTCAATTTACAAAGCTTCAAGTCAGAGTTTACAAAGGAAGAAGAAGAAGAATTTATAGAATCTCTAATTTGAGAAAGAGGAAAAGAAATTGGGGAAAGTAAAGTTTGTTGGGAAAGTTGTTACAGCTGTAACTTATTGTAACTGAAAATGCCACATCAGCCAGCCAGTAAAGCATCTTCATTTTCTGCTGCCGCCAAGCATCCCTTTATACCTATACCTTGCCTTTGCCTTTCTGCTGCTGTTGCTGAGTTATGCTGTTGCTGAGTTATGCTTAATAATTAGTTAATTGGTTGTTACAATTAGTTAATTGGTTGTTATAAGAATTAGTTAATTGGTTAATTGGGCCCATTTTACACGGGCTTTACTTGTGTTCAGCTCTTATAAATAAAGGGCTTGGTTTCTGTATATTGTAATGAGAAATAATAAAATTCAGATTCTGTTTACTCTTCTTAATTTCTTTGTTCATTCGTTCCATATGGTATCAGAGCAGTAGCTGCTCTACCGGCGACGGAATGGCGCGCAAACAGAGGCGAAGAGTGGCAGAGGTTCCACCGGGAGAAGCTTTTCCCGACGAAGTAACTGAAGAAGGAGAAGGGAGTGATTCATCTGCAGATCGAGATTTTCAGCAGCGCCAAAGGGGAATTGATCCGAATTATCCTGGTACGAATTTCACATCAATTCCTAATATGTTTCAGATGTAATCAACTGATAATCCTGGGGCAAATATTGTTAATCTACAATTAAATGGGAATAATTACATTGCTTGGAGAAAGGCTATGGTTAGGGCACTTTGTGTAAAGGAGAAGAGTGATTATGTGTTAAAAGACAATCCGGTTCCAGAAGAAGGATCTCCTGGCTATATGAATTGGTTGAAGGCAGACTGTTTGGTGACATCTTGGTTGATTAATAGCATGGCCAAAGATGTAGCTGAGGGGTTTCAATATGCCTCCACTTCAAGAGAGTTATGGTTAGACTTGGAGCATAGGTTTGGAAGGAGTAATGGACCTATGCTATATCAAATACAGAGAGAAATCAGTTTACAAGTCCAAGGAAATCTATCAATTATGCAATATTATAACAAACTGAAGAAGTTATGGGATGAGTTGAGTTTTTTGTCTCCAATGCCAAGCTGTCAGTGTGGTTTTGCACGGACTTATGTATGCAATGCATTCCAGAGAGTGGCAGATCAGAGAGAAGAAGTGAAGCTGATGCAGTTTCTTATGGGTCTTAATGAGACTCATGAACATGTCAGAAACCAAATTTTGTTGATGGATCCACTTCCTACCATTAACAAGGCATATTCAATGTTACTGAAAGTGGAAAAACAACAGGAGGTAACTGCTGTTACACACACAATGGATTTTGCTCATTTTGTTCAGGCAGAGAAGTAGAGTACCAAAGGCAAAGGGAAAAAAACTTATGCTGAAATAAAGGCGGAGAAGGCAAATCTGAAATGTGAACATTGTGATGGTACTGGCCACACCAAAGTAAATTGTTTCAAGATTATTGGATATCCTGATTGGTACAAGGGCTCAAAATCACAACAAACCACAGGTGCTTCCAAATACAATAAAGCAAATGCAGTCTATGCAGGAGGAGAACCTTCAAAACCTGCCACACAGATGACTTCTTCTGCTGATTCCGAAGTTCAATCCGAGTTTTTCGACCAGCAGCAAATGGCTTATATGGTGCAAGAAATGTACAAAGCTTTCAAATGCAAGGGTGCTGCAATTTCAGATTCACCAGTACAGAATCCAGACTTCACAGCATTTGCAGGGTTCTCTGGTAAGACCACCAACACCCACACTAATTTTGTTTCTGATTTGGCACATTGTTGGATTCTTGATAGTGGTGCTACCACACATATAAGCCCAACAAAGAAATGGTTCTCTGATTTTACAGCATTACGAATACCACAGCAAATAGTGTTGCCAACTGGTGCTGTTAAACTGATTAATACCGTTGGTACAGTGCCATTGTCCAATAAACTTCAGTTACAAGGAGTTTTATATGTACTAGATTTCAATTACAATTTGTTATCTGTGGGAGCATTACTCAAGCAATTCAATCTTGAAGTAAATTTTCAACAAACTTATTGTTGTCTGCAGGATAAGGGCACTCGTGAGGTTTTGGCTGTGGGGTGGATGGTTGATGGTCTTTACTTACTTGATAAGAGTTCTTTTTCTACAGCTGAAATCACAAAATGTTATCAAGTGTGTTTTAGCAGTACTTTGAATTCTCAAACAGTGGATATATGGCATGATAGGTTGGGTCATGCATCTTTTGATGTTTTGTCTCACATTAATAGTATAGAGCTACAAAATAATTCCTCTACTTGTGTTGTTTGTCCTTGTGCAAAACAGCATAGATTTTCTTTTACTCGAAGTCATACTTCTACTAATGCCAGATTTGATTTGTTACATGTTGACATTTGGGGTCCTTATAGAGTCCCTACTTATAATGGAGCAAGGTATTTTTTGACAATAGTAGATGATTACACACACCTAACTTGGCTTATTTTGCTAGCATCTAAACAGCAAGTCCCTGCTGCTTTGGAAAATTTCTTCCAACATATTTCTTGTCAATATGATACACATGTTCGAGTAATAAGAAGTGATAATGGGTCTGAATTTGTGAATATGACTTGCACAAATTTGTTCCGAAAGCTTGGTATTTTACATCAGCGCAGTTGTGTATATTCTCCCTAGCAAAACGGTGTTGTGCAGCGCAAGCACAGACACCTATTGGAAATTGCACGGGCAATTATTCTCAAATCAGGTTTGCCAACTGAATATTGGGGAGAAGCACTTCTTATGGCTGTCAGTATTATCAATGTCTTACCATCCAGGTTATTAAATTTGGAATCCCCATATTTCAGATTTCATGGATCCCTTCCTGACTATAGTCGTTTTCGTATTTTTGGTTGTTCCTGTTTTTACACAGATTTACATCCTCACAAGGACAAGTTGGCACCCCGAGCTCAGGCTGCTGTATTCTTGGGTTTTGAACAGGGTAAAAAAGGATACAAGGTATTGGATTTAACAACTAAGAGAATTGTTGTTTCCAGAGATGTTTCTTTTTTTGAACAAACTTTTCCTTTTCATTCTTCTTCTACTTCTGATATTTCTCCTCACTCTACTACTGATTCATCTAATGTGGGAGTTGCACCTTCTACTACTGATTTGTCTGTAGGAGCAGATACTTCTTCTCTTCGTCGATCAACCAGGGTTGTTAAACCACCGGGCTGGTTACAATTATGCAACCTGTGTTAGTGTTACTGATAATTCTCATGCTTGTTCTCCTTCTCATGCTGTTTTTTTGGCTCAGATTATGCAGGTACCAGAACCTGCTAATTATCATGAAGCAAAACGAGATCCAGCTTGGGTTCAGGCAGTGGATACTGAACTTGATGCTTTGGAATTGAATCATACCTGGGAGCTAGTTCCTCTGCCTCCAGGTAAGAAACCTCTTGCTACTAAATGGGTTTACCGGGTCAAGTATAAATCCAATGGTGAGGTTGATAGGTATAAGGCTCGTTTGGTAGCCAAAGGGTATAACCAAACATTTGGGGTGGATTATTATGAGAGTTTCAGTCCGGTAGCTAAGACAGTTACTGTTCGATTGTTTCTTGCTATTGGGGCAGCAAAAGGTTAAATTGATGTTAATAATGCTTATCTTCACGGTTTCATTGATGAAGAAATATATTTGCAACCTCCTTTGGGGTATTTTAAAGCTGAAAAAGGTCAAGTTTGTCGCTTGATCAAATCTTTATATGGTCTTAAGCAAGCCGAAAGGCAGTGGCATAAAGAAATTTCAAGTCAATTGATTGCTTATGGTTTTATTCGGTCTAAACATGATCACTGTCTTTTTTTGAAGAAAAACAGGGATTCTTTTTTGGCTCTCTTGGTTTATGTTGATGATATTCTTTTGATGGGGTCTCATTCGGATGAGGTAAGGGCTGTCAAAGATTATCTCCACTCTCTGTTCACTATTAAGGATCTTGGTCCAGCTCATTACTTTCTTGGCATTGAGTTAGATCAAACATCCAATGGTATTTTGTTGTCTCAAACTAAGTACATCAATGATTTGCTGCTTGATGTTGGGTTACAGGATTGTAAGGCGGTTTCTAGCCCCATTTTACCTAATGTTATTCTAACTGATTCTGGTCCTTTAATGCCAGATGCAGGTCCTTACCGCCGCCTTGTTGGCCGCTTACTTTACTTGGGGTTTTCTCGTCCAGACATTTCTTATGCTACCCAACAGTTGAGTCAGTTTATGCAACAACCAGGGGAGCATCATTTACCAGGCTGCTCTCCACGTTCTCAAATATCTCAAAGGTACTGCCAATATGGGTTTATTTTATCCTCGCACTTCGGATTTAACTAAACTCACTGCCTACTGTGATTCTGATTGGGCTAAGTGTAAAATCACACCCCGCTCCTTGACTGGGTTTTGTGTTTTTCTTGGTTCCTCTTTAATTTCCTGGAAAACCAAGAAGCAGAATACTGTAAGTCGTTCCACTGCTGAAGCTGAATACCGGAGTATGGCTTCTGTCACTTGTGAACTTAAATGGCTTTCTTACCTGTTGAATGATTTTGGTATTTTAGCTTCCCGTCCCATTTCTCTTTTCTGTGATAATCAATCACCAATTGCTCTTGCCAAGAATCCGGTCTACCATGATAAGACCAAACACATTGCTATTGATGTTCACCTTGTTCGTGAGTATTTTGAAGATGGTTTCTTGGTGCCTACTTATATTTCTACTCATGACCAGCTAGCTGACATGTTCACTAAAGCATTGTCTTCTTCTCATTTGTTTTCTTTCCTCGTCAAGCTTGGCCTTGTTACCATGGCTCCAGCTTGAGGGGGGGCTGTTAGCATATTCATTAGTATATTAATTGAGTTTATTACTACCTAACCGGATCATATTAATTTCGATTACTGTTGAGAGGGGTTAGTTAGCACATACACTCAATGAAATATACTAATTAGTTTTGTTATCAATTAGTTAGCTTGTTGTTACAGAATTAGTTAATTAGTTAATTGGTTGTTACAATTAGTTAATTGGTTGTTATAAGAATTAGTTAATTGGTTAATTGGGCCCATTTTACACGGGCTTTACTTGTGTTCAGCTCTTATAAATAAAGGGCTTGGTTTCTGTATATTGTAATGAGAAATAATAAAATTCAGATTCTGTTTACTCTTCTTAATTTCTATGTTCATTCGTTCCATAGGATTTGAGAGTTTGCACTGGTACTGTAAAATGACATGAATTGATGCTACCAGGAATTGCATAGTTGTTGATTATAATTAATTTAATTGAAAATAAACCCCGAAGGAAATTATTTCAACGATGATACCTGTGATTTACAAAAATAAAAATGTATGGAATGAAAAATTAAACATGTAACTGATAAATTTTTCATTAAAAACTAATGAGGAAAATAATTTAAATAAAATTCTTGATATGCCTTATCTATCTTATCTAAAATAAAATTGCTTTCCACCCCTAACTTGAACATTTTGGAGATTCATAAAATTATTTCTCTTCTCTACGCATTAAAACATTTGATGAGTATTGTTATCAAAGCTACAAACAAAATCATCATGTCTATCGATAAAACCTCTCAATGTGATTACAATTAGTATATATTAGACATACAATCACAATAACAAGAAATTTATGTGGTTGGAACATGGATCAAACTGATTATTATTATTATTATTTTATCAAATTGGTTAAGGAATATAATTGATTAAATACCTATCCAAATAGCATATCACTGTAATTAATAAAATAATTAATAGTGGAGGACTTTCTTTTTTTATGAAGTAAATTCAAGCAACTTATTAAAAATAAAATATATATATATATATAAAGATGAAAAAAACGGATGGAGAAAAGACCGGCTACAAAATTAAAAGTTTAAAAGATATTTGGAGAAAATCATTCCCAATTTAGTGGTGTGGAAAGTGGTGTTTAATTTATATTATTTGAGTCGTACTCCCAATTTCACTCCTTGTGGAATTTTGCACTATAATTTTACTATTTCTTTTTTTTTTTTTTACTGAAAAAGTTTAAGAGAAGAGTGATTATGTATTTGGAGAAAATCAATTATATTTGGAAGAGTAAAGGAGAAGAGTTTAAGTGTAAAGGAGAAGAGTGATTATGTATTTGGAGAAAATCATTCCCAATTTAGTGGTGTGGAAAGTGGTGTTTAATTTATATTATTTGAGTCGTACTCCCAATTTCACTCCTTGTGGAATTTTGCACTATAATTTTACTATTTCTTTTTTTTTTTTTACTGAAAAAGTTTAAGATTTTTTTTTTTTTTTTTAAGATTTTGTTAATTGATAGTGGAAGACATCTTTCTTTATATAGATTAGGTGTGAACATGTAATGTAATTTTAGTATTAATTAAGGAAATTTCCTCGCACAAGAAGAAAATTTTGCCGCCAAAGTGGCCATTTCCCATCTTACTATGGCCTTTAAACTTATTTTGGCCTTGGGAATATGTGCTAGGTGATGAATAAGTCGGTGATTTCTCAATAATATATAGATGGTGGTTGTTACAAATCCCAACACCAACAAATGAGCCCTCCAACCTCCTATGTCTCTTCCTCCACATGCTCACCTTGCCCACCCTCTCCTTTCCTATTTGAGGAGAATCCTCAAAATTTGAGGGTGCTGAACTAATTAGCACGCACGATGATTAAAAAATAACAATCACTATGCTTGCTCGGTTTGGGCAAAGGGAATAGTTGTCTTAATTAATTAGTATCGATATTATTAGAACTGGACTAGATTGATTGGTTCGACCAATTCAACTGCAAATTGGTAATGGATTTAGTTTGTTAGTAAAAAATTTCTGTTTTACAAAAATTGATCAAAATGGTTCAACTGATGATTAAACTGGAGAACCGTATAATTGAACCACAATTTAATAATTTTTGTAATTAAATAATATATTTTTAAAAAATAAATTAATATCCAGTTATACCACCGATTGGACCAATTCAACCAGTTGAACTACAAATTTGATAGCCTTACTAGTTTATTATCTAGTCCGATTTAATAACATTGATTAGTATACTAAACATGGAATAATTTCATTTCACATCAATTCCTAATATGTTTCAGATGTAATCAACTGATAATCCTGGGGCAAATATTGTTAATCTACAATTAAATGGGAATAATTACATTGCTTGGAGAAAGGCTATGGTTAGGGCACTTTGTGTAAAGGAGAAGAGTGATTATGTGTTAAAAGACAATCCGGTTCCAGAAGAAGGATCTCCTGGCTATATGAATTGGTTGAAGGCAGACTGTTTGGTGACATCTTGGTTGATTAATAGCATGGCCAAAGATGTAGCTGAGGGGTTTCAATATGCCTCCACTTCAAGAGAGTTATGGTTAGACTTGGAGCATAGGTTTGGAGGGAGTAATGGACCTATGCTATATCAAATACAGAGAGAAATCAGTTTACAAGTCCAAGGAAATCTATCAATTATGCAATATTATAACAAACTGAAGAAGTTATGGGATGAGTTGAGTTTTTTGTCTCCAATGCCAAGCTGTCAGTGTGGTTTTGCACGGACTTATGTATGCAATGCATTCCAGAGAGTGGCAGATCAGAGAGAAGAAGTGAAGCTGATGCAGTTTCTTATGGGTCTTAATGAGACTCATGAACATGTCAGAAACCAAATTTTGTTGATGGATCCACTTCCTACCATTAACAAGGCATATTCAATGTTACTGAAAGTGGAAAAACAACAGGAGGTAACTGCTGTTACACACACAATGGATTTTGCTCATTTTGTTCAGGCAGAGAAGTAGAGTACCAAAGGCAAAGGGAAAAAAACTTATGCTGAAATAAAGGCGGAGAAGGCAAATCTGAAATGTGAACATTGTGATGGTACTGGCCACACCAAAGTAAATTGTTTCAAGATTATTGGATATCCTGATTGGTACAAGGGCTCAAAATCACAACAAACCACAGGTGCTTCCAAATACAATAAAGCAAATGCAGTCTATGCAGGAGGAGAACCTTCAAAACCTGCCACACAGATGACTTCTTCTGCTGATTCCGAAGTTCAATCCGAGTTTTTCGACCAGCAGCAAATGGCTTATATGGTGCAAGAAATGTACAAAGCTTTCAAATGCAAGGGTGCTGCAATTTCAGATTCACCAGTACAGAATCCAGACTTCACAGCATTTGCAGGGTTCTCTGGTAAGACCACCAACACCCACACTAATTTTGTTTCTGATTTGGCACATTGTTGGATTCTTGATAGTGGTGCTACCACACATATAAGCCCAACAAAGAAATGGTTCTCTGATTTTACAGCATTACGAATACCACAGCAAATAGTGTTGCCAACTGGTGCTGTTAAACTGATTAATACCGTTGGTACAGTGCCATTGTCCAATAAACTTCAGTTACAAGGAGTTTTATATGTACTAGATTTCAATTACAATTTGTTATCTGTGGGAGCATTACTCAAGCAATTCAATCTTGAAGTAAATTTTCAACAAACTTATTGTTGTCTGCAGGATAAGGGCACTCGTGAGGTTTTGGCTGTGGGGTGGATGGTTGATGGTCTTTACTTACTTGATAAGAGTTCTTTTTCTACAGCTGAAATCACAAAATGTTATCAAGTGTGTTTTAGCAGTACTTTGAATTCTCAAACAGTGGATATATGGCATGATAGGTTGGGTCATGCATCTTTTGATGTTTTGTCTCACATTAATAGTATAGAGTTACAAAATAATTCCTCTACTTGTGTTGTTTGTCCTTGTGCAAAACAGCATAGATTTTCTTTTACTCGAAGTCATACTTCTACTAATGCCAGATTTGATTTGTTACATGTTGACATTTGGGGTCCTTATAGAGTCCCTACTTATAATGGAGCAAGGTATTTTTTGACAATAGTAGATGATTACACACACCTAACTTGGCTTATTTTGCTAGCATCTAAACAGCAAGTCCCTGCTGCTTTGGAAAATTTCTTCCAACATATTTCTTGTCAATATGATACACATGTTCGAGTAATAAGAAGTGATAATGGGTCTGAATTTGTGAATATGACTTGCACAAATTTGTTCCGAAAGCTTGGTATTTTACATCAGCGCAGTTGTGTATATTCTCCCTAGCAAAACGGTGTTGTGCAGCGCAAGCACAGACACCTATTGGAAATTGCACGGGCAATTATTCTCAAATCAGGTTTGCCAACTGAATATTGGGGAGAAGCACTTCTTATGGCTGTCAGTATTATCAATGTCTTACCATCCAGGTTATTAAATTTGGAATCCCCATATTTCAGATTTCATGGATCCCTTCCTGACTATAGTCGTTTTCGTATTTTTGGTTGTTCCTGTTTTTACACAGATTTACATCCTCACAAGGACAAGTTGGCACCCCGAGCTCAGGCTGCTGTATTCTTGGGTTTTGAACAGGGTAAAAAAGGATACAAGGTATTGGATTTAACAACTAAGAGAATTGTTGTTTCCAGAGATGTTTCTTTTTTTGAACAAACTTTTCCTTTTCATTCTTCTTCTACTTCTGATATTTCCCCTCACTCTACTACTGATTCATCTAATGTGGGAGTTGCACCTTCTACTACTGATTTGTCTGTAGGAGCAGATACTTCTTCTCTTCGTCGATCAACCAGGGTTGTTAAACCACCGGGCTGGTTACAATTATGCAACCTGTGTTAGTGTTACTGATAATTCTCATGTTTGTTCTCCTTCTCATGCTGTTTTTTTGGCTCAGGTTATGCAGGTACCAGAACCTGCTAATTATCATGAAGCAAAACGAGATCCAGCTTGGGTTCAGGCAATGGATACTGAACTTGATGCTTTGGAATTGAATCATACCTGGGAGCTAGTTCCTCTGCCTCCAGGTAAGAAACCTCTTGCTACTAAATGGGTTTACCGGGTCAAGTATAAATCCAATGGTGAGGTTGATAGGTATAAAGCTCGTTTGGTAGCCAAAGGGTATAACCAAACATTTGGGGTGGATTATTATGAGAGTTTCAGTCCGGTAGCTAAGACAGTTACTGTTCGATTGTTTCTTGCTATTGGGGCAGCAAAAGGTTGGGTTCTTGAACAAATTGATGTTAATAATGCTTATCTTCACGGTTTCATTGATGAAGAAATATATTTGCAACCTCCTTTGGGGTATTTTAAAGCTGAAAAAGGTCAAGTTTGTCGCTTGATCAAATCTTTATATGGTCTTAAGCAAGCCGAAAGGCAGTGGCATAAAGAAATTTCAAGTCAATTGATTGCTTATGGTTTTATTCGGTCTAAACATGATCACTGTCTTTTTTTGAAGAAAAACAGGGATTCTTTTTTGGCTCTCTTGGTTTATGTTGATGATATTCTTTTGATGGGGTCTCATTCGGATGAGGTAAGGGCTGTCAAAGATTATCTCCACTCTCTGTTCACTATTAAGGATCTTGGTCCAGCTCATTACTTTCTTGGCATTGAGTTAGATCAAACATCCAATGGTATTTTGTTGTCTCAAACTAAGTACATCAATGATTTGCTGCTTGATGTTGGGTTACAGGATTGTAAGGCGGTTTCTAGCCCCATTTTACCTAATGTTATTCTAACTGATTCTGGTCCTTTAATGCCAGATGCTGGTCCTTACCGCCGCCTTGTTGGCCGCTTACTTTACTTGGGGTTTTCTCGTCCAGACATTTCTTATGCTACCCAACAGTTGAGTCAGTTTATGCAACAACCAGGGGAGCATCATTTACCAGGCTGCTCTCCACGTTCTCAAATATCTCAAAGGTACTGCCAATATGGGTTTATTTTATCCTCGCACTTCGGATTTAACTAAACTCACTGCCTACTGTGATTCTGATTGGGCTAAGTGTAAAATCACACCCCGCTCCTTGACTGGGTTTTGTGTTTTTCTTGGTTCCTCTTTAATTTCCTGGAAAACCAAGAAGCAGAATACTGTAAGTCGTTCCACTGCTGAAGCTGAATACCGGAGTATGGCTTCTGTCACTTGTGAACTTAAATGGCTTTCTTACCTGTTGAATGATTTTGGTATTTTAGCTTCCCGTCCCATTTCTCTTTTCTGTGATAATCAATCACCAATTGCTCTTGCCAAGAATCCGGTCTACCATGATAAGACCAAACACATTGCTATTGATGTTCACCTTGTTCGTGAGTATTTTGAAGATGGTTTCTTGGTGCCTACTTATATTTCTACTCATGACCAGCTAGCTGACATGTTCACTAAAGCATTGTCTTCTTCTCATTTGTTTTCTTTCCTCGTCAAGCTTGGCCTTGTTACCATGGCTCCAGCTTGAGGGGGGGCTGTTAGCATATTCATTAGTATATTAATTGAGTTTATTACTACCTAACCGGATCATATTAATTTCGATTACTGTTGAGAGGGGTTAGTTAGCACATACACTCAATGAAATATACTAATTAGTTTTGTTATCAATTAGTTAGCTTGTTGTTACAGAATTAGTTAATTAGTTAATTGGTTGTTACAATTAGTTAATTGGTTGTTATAAGAATTAGTTAATTGGTTAATTGGGCCCATTTTACACGGGCTTTACTTGTGTTCAGCTCTTATAAATAAAGGGCTTGGTTTCTGTATATTGTAATGAGAAATAATAAAATTCAGATTCTGTTTACTCTTCTTAATTTCTATGTTCATTCGTTCCATAGGATTTGAGAGTTTGCACTGGTACTGTAAAATGACATGAATTGATGCTACTAGGAATTGCATAGTTGTTGATTATAATTAATTTAATTGAAAATAAACCCCGAAGGAAATTATTTCAACGATGATACCTGTGATTTACAAAAATAAAAATGTATGGAATGAAAAATTAAACATGTAACTGATAAATTTTTCATTAAAAACTAATGAGGAAAATAATTTAAATAAAATTCTTGATATGCCTTATCTATCTTATCTAAAATAAAATTGCTTTCCACCCCTAACTTGAACATTTTGGAGATTCATAAAATTATTTCTCTTCTCTACGCATTAAAACATTTGATGAGTATTGTTATCAAAGCTACAAACAAAATCATCATGTCTATCGATAAAACCTCTCAATGTGATTACAATTAGTATATATTAGACATACAATCACAATAACAAGAAATTTATGTGGTTGGAACATGGATCAAACTGATTATTATTATTATTATTTTATCAAATTGGTTAAGGAATATAATTGATTAAATACCTATCCAAATAGCATATCACTGTAATTAATAAAATAATTAATAGTGGAGGACTTTCTTTTTTTATGAAGTAAATTCAAGCAACTTATTAAAAATAAAATATATATATATATATAAAGATGAAAAAAACGGATGGAGAAAAGACCGGCTACAAAATTAAAAGTTTAAAAGTTATTTGGAGAAAATCATTCCCAATTTAGTGGTGTGGAAAGTGGTGTTTAATTTATATTATTTGAGTCGTACTCCCAATTTCACTCCTTGTGGAATTTTGCACTATAATTTTACTATTTCTTTTTTTTTTTTTTACTGAAAAAGTTTAAGAGAAGAGTGATTATGTATTTGGAGAAAATCAATTATATTTGGAAGAGTAAAGGAGAAGAGTTTAAGTGTAAAGGAGAAGAGTGATTATGTATTTGGAGAAAATCATTCCCAATTTAGTGGTGTGGAAAGTGGTGTTTAATTTATATTATTTGAGTCGTACTCCCAATTTCACTCCTTGTGGAATTTTGCACTATAATTTTACTATTTTTTTTTTCTAACTCAAAAAGTTTTAGATTTTTTTTTTTTTTAAAGATTTTGTTAATCGATAGTGGAAGACATCTTTCTTTATATAGATTAGGTGTGAACATGTAATGTAATTTTAGTATTAATTAAGGAAATTTCCTCGCACAAGAAAATTTTGCCTCCAAAGTGGCCATTTCCCATCTTACTATGGCCTTTAAACTTATTTTGGCTTAGGGAATATGTGCTAGGTAATGAGTAAGTCGGTGATTTCTCAATAATATATAGATGGTGGTTACAAATCCCAACACCAACAAATGAGCCCTCCAACCTCATATGTCTCTTCCTCCACATGCTCACCTTACCCACCCTCTCCTTTCCTATTTGAAGAGAATCCTCAAAATTTGAGGGTGCTGAACTAATTAGCACGCACAATGATTAAAAAATAACAATCGCTATGCTTGCTCGGTTTGGGCAAAGGGAATAGTTGTCTTAATTAATTAGTATCGATATTATTAGAACTGGACTAGATTGATTGGTTCGACCAATTCAACTGCAAATTGGTAATGGATTCAGTTTGTTAGTAAAAAATTTCTGTTTTACAAAAATTGATCAAAATGGTTCAACTGATGATTAAACTGGAGAACCGTATAATTGAACCACAATTTAATAATTTTTGTAATTAAATAATTTATTTTTAAAAAATAAATAAATATCTAGTTATACCACCGATTGAACCAATTCAACCAGTTGAACTACAAATTCATAGCCTTACTAGTTTATTATCTGGTCCGATTTAATAACATTGATTACTAAACGTGGAATAATTTCATTTCAGTGCCTATGTAAGGTTATTGTAATTATACCATCCTTATATTTATTTAAACATTGATCTTCTTTATTTGTTTGCATAGATGGAAGTTGGGATTTCCTCTATAAATAGAGAAGTCGTTTTTCAGATTCATTTACGCATAAGAACAGAAAACGCTCCTAGAGAGAAATCTCGATACGCAAACATATTTCTCGTTCGTTGGAAGAATTCACGAATTAAAGCTCGTACTCAGTGTATTCATACAGTCGTAGGATATGTAACCAGAACGATCCGGTTTTCCGTGTTGTTCAAATCCATTCCATAAACGTGTTTCCACTGCATATAAACTGTAAGTCTGGTTATTCATATTGTTTATGATAATCTGTACATTAGTTGTATGGTCAGGCAATTCAATTATAGAATAATGTCTTCAGAAACTCCAATTCCTTTGTATACTTAATTATGACATTAAAAATTGAACAAATGAATATGGTAGTTTTTCTTCCACTCTTTCTTGTAAATGAATGAAATATTTTTTTTTTTTTTGGTAAGATAATGAATGAAATAATTATCATGAACTAAGTTGTCTAAATTCAGCTATTCGAAAGAAAAAAAAAAAAAAGTTGTCTAAAGTCCCAAGTTCTTTTATTTACATTTTTTCTTTTCTTTTCTTTTTATTATTCATACTCTTTATATATATAACCAAGAATATACTATTTCAGAGAGAGAAATAACACATCATAAATAAAGAAAAAAAAAATAAGGAAAAAAAGACCACAAAGGGCAACAATAAATCAACAAAGGGTAAAAACATAAGATAGTTACTTTTACTTAAACTATAAACTACAATTTGAAGAAGATATAACCATTATCGGTTGTGACCATTACAGGATAAAAATTACAACAAAATATCCAATGCTATATATAATTCTTCAAGTTTATAGATCTAAAAAGATCTTTTTGACAAAATAAAACGTTTCCACTCATTACGCTAAACTTGAAAAAATATAAACCACATAAATAATGAAACAAAAATACTGATTTAATAGTTATAAATTGATTTTCTACGGAATATATTCAATCAAATTATTAAAAAAAAAAAAAATAACGATATAAAAAAGGATGGAGAAAAGACCAGCTGGTGGTGTGGAAGGCGGTGTTTAATTTATATTATTTGAGTCGTACTCCCAATTTCACTCCTTGTGGAATTTTGCACTATAATTTTACTATTTTTCTTTACATAGATTAGGTGTGAACATGTAATGTAATTTTAGTATTAATTAAGGAAATGATTTGATTCATGACCGGAAGTTTTTTAAATTTTATTTTTATTATTTGATATATCTATATTTTCTATCTTATACTCATGACCGGAAGTTTTTTAAATTTTATTTTTATCTCATACTCTTCCAAAACCCAGGGATCCAGAAAAATAAGTGGTATTTTTATGTTCTATTGGAGAAACCAATGAGCTGAAAATAAGCTACAGATTTTTTTTTTTTTTTTTTTTTGGTAATTAGATCGTACTGATGCTGCTTCAAGTTTGTATAATAATTAGTTCTCAATGTTTAACAAATTAAGTGACAGTGGGTTGTATTTTTATACAAAGACTTATGAGAGATAGCAACAACAAATGCTTAACAATTCAAAGAGGATACAAAAACAAATGTAATATTAAGTAGTTATATTAAGTTATATTAAAAATCACTAAGAACTTCATTTACATTGAATTCCACACGAGCTTGATTTCCATTCTTGCTCGAATCAGATTCATCAACATTTCGTTTTTGTTTAATCACAAATTTATCCATATATCTGCAATATAAAAATTTATTCAAGTAATAACCATACTTAATATTTCAAGATATTTAATAAAATTTCACCGAATAATAAACTTAATAAAATCACTAATTAGTAATAAAGAGACAAAATAAAAAATGCCAAAGGGCTACAAGATTTTAATAAAATAAAAATTAATAATCTAATTCTTATGTAATTGATATATTCCAGTTAAAGTCAATTATAAAGTTTTATTAATAGCAATTACTGATACTAATTTTAAGCATAAAAAATGTATATAATAAAAACTTTAATGACTCAAATCAATTAAATAATCAATTGATGTGAACTGAGAAGAAAATAAAAATTTATAATTTAAGAATTTTAGATTCCTAAAACGAATGCTAACTAAATAGATTTAACTAATTTGAAAGTTAAATTAAATTCAACGCAACTTATGCAAGTATAACTAATATAATTCAAGAGTATGCTCACTTAAAAAAATTAATTATGTACCATAAATATGAATTTTGATGCAAATTCTTTGAGTTTGAAAAGTAGAGGATTGCAGTTGTTGGAACTTGAAAGTATAAATTAATTTAATATAGGGTTGCTTTATATGGAGTTAATAAGATATTATTTGATTAGGAAGCATATAAGGATTAGGAATTTCAATTAGAAATTTGTAAATTAGGAATAATTTTTTAAAGGAAATTAAGATAGTAGTAGTATTAGGATTTAATTAGGATTCAATATTCAATAAGGTAGTTGCCAGTTGGTAAAATTAATTGGTTCTATTTCCCAATTAATATTGCTGAATTCAAGTAGCAATGTCTGCCGTATTTTATTTTATTTTATTTTTATTTTCCTTAATAACATTGATTACACTAAACGCGGAATAATTTCATTTTAGCACCTATGTAAGGTTATTGTAATTATATCCCGCTTATATTTATTTAAACACTGATCTTTTTTATTTGTCTGCATAGGTCACTTTTATCACGATTATATAATACTTATACTAAGTAAATTAATATTGCTTCTCTTTATTTATCTACACAGATATTGCACTACGTACTGTGTAAATATACATGATGCTACTTAAAAAATTTGTATATTATGTCAGAATAAAATCACCTACCATATTTTCAGAAACATGTTTTTCTCTCCTACAAAAATATTATTATGTGTTGTAATTTATAATTTTATAAAACACTAACTTTATATTTTATCTTTTTATGTTGCTTATTTTATATTTTTCTAAATATTTTATGTAATTTATAGAAAGCCTTAAAGAAAAATGTATGTAGCCATTTAACTTGGCATTCATGATTAAATCAATTTAAAATGGTAAGTGTTAGCATACATATGCACGTGTAATATTTTGACTATAAGTACAATTATACAAAGTTAAAAGAGTTAAATTAATACTTTAATTACTCTATTATTTTTCAAAAATTAAAAAAGGATAAAGCAAAGTATGCCCCATTTGCTTTTTCTTTATGTGAAAAAGAACGGTCACAATTCTAAAGTTGTTACCAATTCAAAAAGTTTGTTACCAATTTCAATAAGTTTCTAATTTCTTTATTGAAGTTTGTTCCTTTCTTTCGTTTTTTTCCAATTGGATTTAATCAAATTTGATTAAAAATGGGTAATAAGAGTTCAATTCATGTTTAATAATGCCATGTTGAGTGACAAATATCAGATTTGATTCTATATAAATATGTTTATAGGAAGAGATATAGATTTTTAATAGTTTGATAACCAATTCAAAAACTTAAAATGAAATTATTCCGCGTTTAGTATATTTAAGTGTATTTTAGTTTATTTTAGTGTTAAACTTATAATATTTTAGTGTTATAATACAAAACTAATTGGCTTGTATTAAGGCCCAATATACACCACTTATATACTACTCTTTGATCTTATATATTTCTGATATGGGATTCATTCCTCAACATCTCCAACACTCTCCCTCAAGTGCAACTGGGCCTGGTCCAGTTATCACTTATCAAACATTCCTTGCCTATCTCCTCTGAGGTCCAAGGTCATCAACGAGTCTAGTTTTCACTACTAGCCCAAACTCCACCAGGACTTTAAACACTGGCCCAAGATCTTTCCGGCTGTCAAGCGTTCTTCTGCTCTGATACCATGTCATGAAACCAATTGATCTTAAAAGTTAACTGGTAGGTAAAGCCTAATAATAGCTTTTATTATTATCTCTGACACTTCGCCGCACGTGAATGCCCCTTGGGCTTGAAGCGTATACAACAGGCCCATCTGGCCATGTGTTGAATTTTAATCAACAAATGGAGCTGCCAGGATTCGAATCCTTGACCTCTAGGTCTAAGCAGCTCTGATACCATGTCATGGAACCAATTGACCTAAAAGCTTAAGCTGATAGGTAGGGCCCAATCATAGCTTTTATTATTATCTCTGACATTTCCTCGCATGCGAATGCCCCTTGGGCTTGAAATGTGTACAACACTGGCCCACCTTACCATGTGTTGAATTTTTAATCAACAAATGGAGTTGTCAGGATTTGAACCCTCGACCTCTAGGTCTAAGCATTAAGCAAAACTGCCGAAAAAGGAGAAAAGACTGAGATCACCAGCGCCGACATGTCTACCACTAGCAACTGTGTGACTGACACATTGTCTTCGATAGCAGAGTCCTCCACGCTGTCAAGCGCATCGTCCCTTACCCATCATCTTCCCCTGAAACTCGACTCCAAGAACTACATCCTATGGAAAACCCTCATCACATCGATGCTTGCCGGATGTGATCTTCTCAACCACATTGATGGAACGGGTACAATTCCGGCTGAAAGGTTAGTCGATAATACCATTAATCCAGCGTACAAGGTCTGGGTTCGCCAGGATCAGCAAGTTCTTGGCTAGATATTGACATCAATATCCCCTTCGATTCTACCGCAAGTTGTCGGAGTGAAGACGGCGAGAGAGGCATGGGTGAAATTGTAGAACACCTATGCTTTTGGGTCCAAGGTGTATGTACGCGACCTGAAGCAACAATTAGATTCATTGAAGAAGGGTATCAAATCAATTGCTGAATATATGTAACAGGCGAAAACAATTCAGACAGGTTAATTTCTCTGCAATACCCGGTTCTTGAGGAAGATTGAGTAGATGCCATATTGGATGGGTTGAATGGTCCAAACAGCCCATATCGTGATTTTTGTCGGTCCTTTGAAGCTCCAATGATTGCGTTCCAGCACTCTCCCTCAAGTGCAACTGGGCCTGGTCCAATTGTCACTTGGCAAACATTGCCTGCCTATCTCCTTTGAGGCCTAATGTCATCAACGGGTCCAGTTTTCACTACTAGCCTAAACTCCACCAGGACTTTAAACACGGGCCCAAGATCTTTTCGGCTGTTAGGTCTTCTTCTGCTCTGATACCATGTCATGTAACTAATTTTCCTAAAAGCTTAAGCTGATAGGTAACGCCCAATAATAACTTTTATTGTTATCTCTGACATTGTAGAGCAGTTATATTTCTAGAGAGAAATATTTTGTGAGAAATTTGGGAAACACCGGGTTCAGAATCGTAGGTAATTCTTGGGCATTGTGAGTTTCATTATTTTCTCTTGTATTGCTCTTGGTTTCCACTTAATAAGACTTCTCCTCTCCAATAGACATAGGCACGAATTGGCCGAACCACGTAAATTCTTGTATTGCTTATTTTATTTTATTCTATTTCTTTTCAATTGTTCGATTAATTCACATCAGCCGGTCTTAATCTCCTAACATAAATATTATACCAATCTAATGAAAATTTAATTAGACCACTTACATTAAAAAATTAAATAAGAATATATTAAAAAAGTTATGCCTATATTTTTTTAAACTACAAAAAATAATTATTAGTGTAATAAATAGACACATGGTAGCGTGTGTGGAATAAATAATTATTAGTTGTACTCGAAAAATATTTTTCAATTAATTTAAGTTTTTGCTTAAGATTGTTAGCAAATGAATACAAATACCAATACTTTGTATAAGCATTGCAAGTTTATATAATTATCAATTTAATACTTCACATTTGTTTTGAGATAAATCTAATTAATGTGTTAAATTATAAGAAAACAATCAAAAAGGTGTTATCACAACATCATTATGCAACCTTTCAAAGCTCCATAGTCTCGACCTACAATGGAATAGTCTCGAAGGACAAATTCCAGAAGCAATTGGAAACCTTTACAACATGAAAATTATTTACTTGAGTCACAAAAGGCTCTCGAATTACCTTTATTCTGCAACTATCTAATTACCTTTATTTTTGGACTGATAATTAACATGGATATTGTGTGCCTTGATTATTCAATTGTGCAGATATATCAAATTTGCACTACATGCTACAAAAGTTTATTTGGTAAAATTGCTACATCTATTGAAAATCTAACCCGACTATTGGCATCAATAAAGTCACTCATGTCCTAATTTATGAAAAATTTAGTGCCGAAATAATGACGAAAAGTCAACACCAAGACACATATACTAGCACAATGCGGCATAAACTTTGGCTTAAAAAAAAAACTGACATGTATCACAAACATGGCACCCACTTATGCAATATTATTAAAAAAAAATGAAAAAATTTGAAATTAAAAATTGGTTGGAGCTAAAATAGTGTTGTACTGGTATTTTAGAATTGATATTGACTAATCATCATTTGGTCGTTAGATTTCGATAAATTAGATTAAGATAAGAATGACTTTATTAATATTAAAATAAAAGTTTAAAGACTTTATTAACATAAATTAAAATTTAATAACAAGAACACATAAATCTCAAACTTCAATTACCGTAGATGCAATTTAACCATCATAAAAAGATATACGAATTTTAAGCTCAGCCCGGCCCAGAACCGGGGAATGAAAGTTACTCCTACAGTTGGAGTATTTCCATTTGTGTGCCCATTTATCTTGAAAAGGAGAAGAGAGATGGAAGTCAAAGAAGGGGGACAATATTCTCGTGTCCCAAAACAAAGAGATGCTCCAATCAAACCTAGTCACTCACATCCAATCAAATTAAAAAAAACCTAGCTATTAAATCTCTATCAATCAATCATAATTTTGGGATTAGTGCTCAATAGAAAATATATTGAGAGGTATTATTTCGCAAAATTCTGACATGTTCTATTTTTATTTACCTTTTTACAGTTTATCGTTGATTATAGAATTTTTTTATTTTTTTTTTTTATTTTTTTTTTTCAAGTGGAAGTGATTAATTTATTAATTGTGATTACAGCTAGTATTACTTTTGAAATGGGTAACCTTGTTCCCTAAATGGAATACTTCCTTCAGCAATTTTATATAGCTCTAACAGTATAAATTAAATTTTCTTAAATAGTTTTTTTTATTTAATTTTTAATTAAACAATTTCTATAATTATAAAAAAAATTAATAGATTTATTAATCAATACTAAAATATTAGAATCATGTAAATACTGAAATATAGAATGGGGATTACATTAATATTTTTGCTATTAAGAAGCAGAATAAAGGCAATATTATTATCATTTAATTCAATTTGACCATTAACTCAAACAAATTGATTAAAGAGTTGATAATGATAAAGTTTAAAAATTACATAGTTATTTCTAAAAACACAAATGCTGAAAATATAGTAACTAATAAAAATATATAATATTGAGAATTAATTATATTTCGTATGCTAGAATTAAGGTGAGGTCATTCATTGACCCAAGTCAATCCGCTTTGGTTGAAAAAGCTGCATAAAATACATGTTTCACGTGGGTCGGGTAGGTAAACATATTTTCTTGTGGGAAATTTTGAGTTGACTTGACTTGAGTGTTTGCGCTTTGCACCGACGCAGGGGTTAACTATGACTTATCATTGAGTAATTATATATTAAGTAGGTATTGTTGCAAGTGTTTGCAAATTATATCCTACTTTCTGATTTAATTCTATATGATCCAATTCGTTGTTCTGTTTGAATTGGTGATGGGGAAAATGAAGTCATTGTTGGGGGTTGTTACATTTTATGTCTTGTGTTTGTTAATATGCCTAGCTGAAATCAGAGCCTCAAATATCAGCACTGACGAGGAAGCACTGCTTGCCTTCAAAGCTCACATCACAAATGACCCTCAAAATTTGTTAGCATCCAACTGGTCTTCAGGTACTTCAGTCTGCAATTGGATTGGTATTACTTGTGGAGTTCGCCATCGTAGAGTTAGAGGTGTAGTACTTGAAGCCAATGGGCTAGAAGGGACCATTCCTCCACATATTGGAAACCTTTCATTCCTCGTCAATCTCTCTTTATACGATAATCAATTTCATGGCTCTCTACCTCTTCAACTTTCCAACTTACGCCGGTTAAAGAGATTACGCTTGGGTTACAACCTTTTCAATGGGATTATCCCCTCATGGATTGGATCTTTCACCCGACTTGAGTACCTTAATCTAAGCTCTAACAACTTTGGAGGTTTGTTCTTTCACTTATCTGTACCTATTTTCATGCATAATATACTATATATATATATTTAAGAATATGTGAACTTTACATAATATCCACATTTTCAAAAAGAAAATTTTAACACTTGATCCAATGTATTGTGGTTTTTTTGGCTTTTTTTTAACGAAAGCTTATTTCCTAAAGAAAAAATATTGAAATTAAATTAGAAGGAACATTGTAAATGCTCTTAGTACCCTTTAAAAATAAATAAGCTAGATGGTTCTTGTTTGGCCTTTCAAGGTCTACTAAACAAAACATAAATCCCATTTTTGTTAATGTTGGTGGTTAATTATCAACCAATGAGTTGAATTTGACTACCTTATTGCATACTAATTTGATAATTTCCTTACAGGTATTATTCCTGAAACAATTGGAAATCTTTACAACATGAAAATATTGTCTTTGAATTAGATTGAAGAAAAAATCTAATAATAATAATAATAATAATAATAATAATAATAATAATAATAATAATAATAATAATAATTTAGCCAACTTGGCCTATTTGACAAAATATTAAAAAAAAAAAAAATCTTTTTTCAATCAAATGTACGTATTTGGAATTTTAATTTTCTTTCCTTATTAAAAAAAAAAAAAAAATTAAAAGTTCATGAAATTAAAAAGTTAGTTTAATCAACTTTACCTACATAGATGATATCTGACTATTTTTGTGATAAATAATTTGGGAAAGAATTTTCTTAAAATATATTTGAATGTGGTTCTTTTTTTTTTTTTTTGGTATACTAAACAAAATATAAATCCAATCTTTGTTAACGGTGGTGGTTAATTATCAACCAATGAGTTGAATCGGACCACCTTATTGCATACTAATTTGATAATTTGCTTACAGGTATTATTCCTGAAACAATTGGAAGTCTTTACAACATGAAAATATTATCTTTGAGAAACAACAAGCTTTCAGGAGTTGTACCTAATGGTTTGTTTAACATGTCTTCATTAGAAGAAGTTTCTATGAGTAATAATTGGTTGTCAGGTTCCATCCCATCGATCTTCCTTAAGAACATGTCTTCACTTCGAGTAGTGGATTTTGCTAGAAATAATCTGACAGGCAATCTCCCATCAAATATGTTTACTTATCTTCCTGGTTTAGAAATTTTATCGTTGAGTTGGAACTTGTTCAGTGGACCAGTTCCTTTCACTTTGTTCGCATGCAAAAGGTTGCAAATTTTATCTTTGTCCTTCAATCATTTCGAAGGAGGTTTGCACAAGGATTTTGGAAATCTGACCAAGCTTCGACTGTTATATCTTGGCTTTAATAGTTTCAAAGGTATGTACATGAATCTCCCTTTTAACATTTCTTGTTATATGGTCAATTACCAATTAATGGATATATAGTGAAATATATAATAATTCATAACTATATATGGTTTTTAGGAATTTGATTTTATTACCAGTTGCAAAATTATTCTTTATCATACTCAAAATTATACATATTTGAAGAAAACAATATCATACTCAAAATGTATTAACCATATTCACTATAGAGTTATACAATTGATGTTATATACTTATATGCATTATTATGATTAATTTATTTTACTGTAATATTATGTGTATTATGCAGTATATTAGTATAATTAGGTTAATGCACGTGTATCTGTATAAAATAGACTATATATCAGTTCCATTGGTGTTAGAATATAAGTAAAACGGGAGAGGCATGTTAATATTTAATATTTAATTTTGCTTAAAATATAATATTTAATATTATCTTGAAATCATTTGTAGGTTGGCATCTTTCAATTAAAAAAAAAAAACCTTGAAATCACATGATTTTCTAGATATTATCTTTTTAAGTTTTATTTTCGCTCATTAATTTGATCAGAAAAATCTAAAAAATACATTAAAAAAAAAATTGAAACCGAAGGACGAGTGATAAACAATATGGGATTCATAATCATAAACTTGGGGAGAAATTATATATATATAACATAAATTTATATAAATTCTCTTAAATTAGCAAGGTTTTCTAACCAATATTCATCCATTTTAACTGGTAACATTTAGTTCTATTTTTTTTTTGTCTACTATTTGATTGATTCATGGAAGAGAGAAATTTAGAAAGAGAGAGAAAGGAAGATTCATGGAAGAGATTTATTTTTGCTTATTTAATTTAATTCTTTTACAACAATAGCAAATAATATATTCAACTATATTCAATTATTATTATTATAGAATTTACAATTCCCATTTCAAGGAAGGGCAGCAAATCCTTCTCTATTTTTGCAATTAGATTTCTTCTGTTTAATATATACATCTATAGCATCTATTAAATAACATCTATAGCATCCTTTATATATAAATGGATTAAATAACCAGTTGAAACATCTATAGCATCCTTTATATATAAATGGATTAAATAACCATTTGCAAAATTATTCTTTATCCCACATAGGAGAAATTCCAGAGTCCATTGGCAATCTTATCAATTTGGAGGTGTTACACATGGCAAGAAATTCCATTGGTGGTAAAATTCCTTCATCTATTGGAAATCTGACCCGGATCACGACTCTTAGCTTGGGAGAAAATAAGTTGCAAGGTACTTTTATTTTAAAACTCTTCCATGTTAAATTTTTTATTTTGGTTTTGTACTGTCATATGTGAAGCACGTTAGCGTTAATGTACACACGTGTCAACATTTCGTTTCAGTTTCGGAATCCCTATATATTTCTGGGCTTGTTTCTATAAATAAGAAAGTTGAAAACATATTTCCTATGATTTAGTAAATCATATCTGGCAAATTAACCTACAATTCATGCTATAGTTCTCCCAAGAAAGAACTTCCTCTTCAATGCAAAACTCTTAATTGATAATCTAAAGTTCTTATTTATTTTAAACTTGTCATTAAATGTCTTTCATTGCTTGAGGTTTATTATCTAAAACCTTCTTATTTATATATTTGAAATATTTAAATGTACGTAGAATATATAATAAAATGTAGTCGTTCACTCTCTCTTATATGTTTGAAAAATTAAATATCTGAATTTCTTTTTTTTTTTTTCTTGATTTGTTAATTGTGACTGCAGGTAGCATTCCATTTGAAATGGGTAACCTTATTTCTCTAGAGGAACTAAATCTTGCAATAAATGGTTTTGATGGAATATTTCCTTTGACAGTTTTGAATATTTCAACATTGGTGTTATTGTCATTGGCTGGAAATAATCTCTCAGAAACTCTTCCTCCAAGTTTTGGTCTCCATCTTCCCAATGTTGAGAAAATTTATATCGCAGGAAACAACTTTCACGGCCCTGTTCCCATATCTCTTTCGAATGTGTCTAAGCTCACACTACTAGACTTCTCTTATAATATGTTCTCTGGTTCTATTCCTGATGCACTTGGTAATTTAAGGAATCTTGAAATTCTCCATTTAGGGAGCAATCAGCTCACTACTCAATCTTTATTGACTTTATTCTCCTCTTTCGCCAATTGCAAAAATTTGACAACTTTATTCCTGGGTGAAAATCCATTGAATTCTATTTTGCCAATTTCCATTGGAAATTTATCTTCTTCCCTTGAACGTTTGAACATTACTAATAGTGGACTTAGAGGCACCATTCCCGAAGACATTGGCAACTTAAGTAGCTTGATTTTATTGGATCTAGGAGGTAATGATTTAAAAGGATTCATTCCTATGTCAATTGGAAAATTAAGGAAGCTTCAAGGACTTTATCTTGACTCAAATAAAATACAAGGGTCCATACCTTCTGAATTGTGTGTTGTACAGAGTTTGGTTATCGTATCTTTTGCACAAATTGGGCTCTCTGGAAATGTTCCTTCTTGCCTGGGTAATCTTACTTCCTTGAGAAATCTCTTTTTACAATCCAACCGACTTAATTCTACTATTCCTTCAACCTTGTGGAAGCTTAAAGATATCTTGGAATTGAGAATGTCATCAAATTCTTTGAGTGGTTCTCTTCCACTTGATATTGGTAATTTGAAAGTGGTTACTTTACTTGATTTCTCAGGAAATCATTTAACAGGTTTTATCCCACCTACCATTGGAGGCCTCCAATCTCTAACTCATCTCTCTTTATCTAACAATAGGTTGGAGGGTTTCATTCCAAAATCATTAGGTGATGCTCTAAGCTTGGAATTCATGGATTTATCAATTAATAATCTCTCTGGAGAAATCCCCAAGTCCTTTGAGAAGCTAAAATATCTCAAGGATTTTAATGTGTCCTTTAATGAGTTACAAGGAGAAATTCCTAATGGGGGGCCGTTTACAAACTTGTCTGGTCAATCATTTCTAGGAAATAAAGAGCTTTGTGGGACAACTAAATTCCATGTCCATCCCTGCAAATCCAAAAATCAAAGCCAATCAAGGAAAGAAAAGATAGCACTAGTTGTGATTGGAATAACTGTTTTGGCACTTGGAACTATTATCATCATCCTGATTTGGTATTGCAAAAGAAAAACACGATTGTCGACTCATCAAGAGGATTTACTACCATTAGCAACACTGCAAAGAATTTCTATTCATGAGCTTAAGCAGGCAACAAATAAATTTGACGAGGTGAACTTGCTTGGGAGGGGAAGTTTTGGCTCAGTATACAAAGGGACTCTTTTGAATGGCATGTCAGTTGCAGTAAAGGTTTACAATTTGGAGTTTGAAGGAGCATTCAAGAGTTTTGATGTGGAGTGTGGATTTCTACGTAATATTCGCCACAAAAATCTGGTGAAAATAATTAGCAGTTGTTGTACAACTGAGTTTAAAGCCTTAATTATGGAGTTCATGCCCAACTCGAGCCTCGACAAGTGGTTGTATTCCCACAACTACTTTTTGGACATTTTTCAGAGATTGAACATAATGATAGATGTTGCATCTGCACTTGAATATCTTCATCAAGGTTCCACACATGCAATTGTCCATTGTGATTTGAAGCCCAACAATATCCTTCTAGATGAGGATATGGTTGCTCATGTAACTGATTTTGGCATATCGAAACTCATTGAAGAAGATCAGTCTTTTATACAAACTGTGACTCTTGCAACTGTTGGGTACATGGCACCAGGTGATGTTTAACTTTTTTTGTATATATATTTAACTTGACTGCTTATGATAGGTTGACTGAAATAAATTCTTATGTAGAGTACGGATCAGAAGGACTTGTTTCTGTAATGGGAGACATATATAGCTTCGGTATTTTGTTGATGGAAACTTTGACCAGGAGAAAGCCTACAGATGATATGTTCAATGGAGAAATGAACATGAAGCAATGGATCAAAGAGAGATTGCCTTATGGGATCACTCAACTTGTTGATCCTAATTTGCTAAAGGTCGACGAAGGGCACTATTTGGCTAAGGCAAATTGCATATCATCCATGACGGAGTTGGCCTTGAAGTGTTGTGCGGACATGCCTGAGGAGAGAATCAATAGTAAAGATGTTCACATTGCGCTCAACAAGATCAAAGTTAAGTTTGTCAAGGATGATCAGCAGACTTAATAAGCATGTAGTCATGCATATGTTTGTAATGCTCCACAATTCAAATATGCATTGTTTCCAACTTTCAAATATTTAACTTTTTGCAATAATTTATTCTATTAATATATAAACTTAATTAATTTAGACCACAAAATAATTTAATTGAAACCAGAACGTCTAAATAACCCATAGTTGAAGTCCAAATTTGTTTTAATTAGACGTGTTTGAAACTCCAATTCCTTTGTATACTTAATTATAACATTAAAAATTGAACAAATGAATATGGTAGTTTTTCTTTCACTCTTTCTTGTTAATGAATGAAATTTTTTTTAATGAATGAAATAATTATCGTGAACTAAGTTGTCTAAAGTCCCAATTTCTTTTATTTACATTTTTCTTTTCTTTTCTTTTTGTTATTCATACTCTTTATATATATAACAAAGAATATACTATTTCAGAGAGAGAAATAACACATCATAAACAAAGAAAAAAAAAATTCATTATCTAGATCAAGACTAAAGTTGGATAAAAAAGGACAACAACAAATCCACAAAAGGTAAAAACATAAGATAGTTACTCAAACTATAAATTATAATTTGAAGAAGATACAACCATTGTCGATTGTTACCATTACAGGGTAAAAACTACAACAAAATCTCCAACGCTATATATAAGCCTTTCCAGTTTATAGATCTGAAAAGATTTTTTTGACAAAATAAAACGCTTGGACTCATTGTACTAAACTTGAAAGGATGTAAACCATATATATAGTGAAACAAAGAGACTGATCTAATAGTTATAAATCAATTTTCTACGGAGTATATTCTATCAAATTACTAGAAATAAAATTACAACAAAATGTCCAATGCTATATATAATCCTTTCTAGTTTATAGATCTAAAAAGATCTTTCTGACAAAATAAAACGTTTCCGTTCATTGTGCTAAACTTGAAAAAATGTAAACCATGTAAATAGTGAAACAAAAATACTGATTTAACAGTTGTAAATTGATTTTCTACAGAGTACAATCAAATTCTTATATATATATATATAGATTAAAAAAAAGGATGGAGAAAAGACCGGCTAGGATGACCAACTTCCCAATTTAGTCTTGTGGAAGGCGGTGTTTAATTTATATTATTTGAATCGTACTCCCAATTTCATTCCTTGTGGAATTTAATTTTACTTCTTTACATGGATTAGTTGTGAACATGTAATGTAATTTTAGTATGAATTAACGAAATGGAGGTTACTGTCAAATGATTTGATTCATTATTGGATCTGAGCCTTTGCAATGATATTGTAAAATGACTTCAATTGATGCTACTAGTTATTGTATAATTGTTGATTACAATTGTAACGATCCGGTCCTAAGAGGGGTGTCGCCGCGGTAGAGAAACCTAAGCAATGAGTGGCCCTTTAGGAAGTCGATGGGGGTAGGAATGAACCGAATCTATGCAGGAAAGAGAGAGTTTCGAGACTGCGCTGGTATGGGACGGTGTAATTAAGAAGGGCTAGATTTCGAGACTATACTGGTATGGGACGGTACAGTTGAGAAATGCATAAGAGATTTGATAGATACTACTTATACCAACAAGATGCATCTTCTTTTCGGTAGCCCATTGCTGGAAAGATACGTGTTGGTTTGTGGGGATAGATGATAAGATCCTGGGTGTTACAATAATTAATTTAATTGAAAGTAAGCTCCGAAGGAAATTATTTCAATGATGATACCCACCAAACACCGACCTCTCTCAGAACCCAAATCCTCATCTCATCTTCAACCAAACGTTGACTTCTTCGAGGGGTTTCCTGACGGCTGGTTGGTTTAGCACCTACACAAGCTATTTCTGTCTTACAATATCCATGGGATTATTACTCTTGCTCAGAAGCAGAATATGCGGAACCTGCGGTTTGGCTTTTTACGTATCCACTAAGACCTGAGCATCTCCTCAGTTATCTTGGCCATCAACTCAATCCACATTGGCTTTAGGCGCCTTCGTACTTTCCAAGCCCGATACCCTGTGAATCATGTGACTCGTCTTCCCCCATCCCATCCTAAAAAATTGATGCTCAGCTATTCCAAATCCCCTCCTTTGGCCTTCAAACGCTCTATCAGGGATACCCGCTCCTATGCTTCAGTTGCCTAAGAAGCCCAGCTCCCCTACCGCCCTTAGCTTCCTTAATGTTAACTCTTTCCCCCCTCCCCTTGGCTCTCCTATTTGTGTATGGTTTTTCTTCGAGACATTAAGTTTCTTCTCGATCTCAACAAGACTCTAAGGGAACGGAATTTTGGGTTCAAGACTCTAAAGGCACTTAGGGATTCTTCGGTTATCGTTTCTTTCTTCTTTTTTAAGTCTCTCGAGGCCCTTATGCAATCTGATTGGGTGTTCCTGAATGATATTATCAACAAGTTGTCTCCTGTTGATCCGAATTTAATTCCTACTCATCGTCTGATTAGTCTCTCTTTCAGAGGCCTACCACTAAAATATTGTCATGTTGTTTTTCTAGAGTCCTTATCTTCTAAGTTTGGGCAGCTTGTTGGTTTCAATAATGATTTTGTCTTGAATAGATGGCTGGATGTTGTGAAATGTTTGATTTCCTCATATCGTAATAATTTCTCAGATTCTATTATTGTTGACATTAACGAGGAGGTGTTTGCCTTGGACGTTTCTGAGCATGAGGTTTGTTGGGACTTCGGTGACTTTTTCCATTCGGCATCAGGTCTGCCAGATACTGACAATGACTTAGAACCTAGAGATGTCAGTCCCGTTTCAGTTCCCTCGAATTCAGCAGATACGGTTGTCCCATTGTCTATTCCAAATGCTGATATGGCTTCTCCTACTATTCCTCTAGATACTCGGAATGTTAGTTTTTTGGCTGCAGATTCCAGGAAGTTGGGCAGGTTGGTTCTTCCTGATGGGACAATTGGCTCCCCGATTTTACTTCCCTCTAGCTTTGACCGTAGTGTTGATATAGCCAACATTAACTCCAGAAATTAGAAATCAGTGGCTGTCTTGAATTCCTCCACTTCTAATGATAATAATAGGGAGATTGATGCGACTTGGAAGCTTGGGAAATCTCTTAGTATTTTCAACGAACATGACAGTAATTTTGTGAAGGATAAAATCGGTAAGCTAATCTCTTTAAATTAGTGGTTCGTTTTGCTATCTCTAGGTTCTTTGTTGGTTTTTATGTCTTTGTCTTTCTCTGTTTGGAATTGTTGAGGGGTTTTCTTAATTTTGCAAAGTAGAAGTTTATGAGGTCTCTAATTGGTAGTCAGAAACTGCACTTATTTGGTTTGATTGAATCTAAAGTTGATACGGTTAATGCTTTACATATACGGAACTATTGGGGTCATAATGATTTTGGTTTTGTGGTTGTTCTGGCTTAACGATCTTCGGGTGGTATTGTTATTTCTTGTAATTTAGCCCTCATCACTTTCTCTCTCTGTGCTTTGTGTAATAGATGGAGTTTGATACACTACTTCAATCAGGAAATTGATCTCTTCATGCTATTTCTATATGCCCTTAAAAACTCAAATGATAAAGCTATTTTTCGGAATGATATTCAGCCTTTTATTTGTTCTCACCCGAAAGTTTTGGTTTGTGGTGATTTTAACAAACTTTTGCTTCCGTCTGAAAGGTTTAATGGTTGTCTCTCTGCTTCTATCTGAAATTTCCGAGAGTTTTGCTTCGTGATATTCCATTACATGGGAGGAATTACACTTGGCATAATGCCCTTTCCTACTCCCGAATTGACCGAATTCTAGTTAGTTTGGATCTGGTGAGCTGCTGGCCCTTTCTCTCTTCTTCCTCAGCGGACTCCTCTCTTTTGGATCACCTTTCGATTGTGTTCCACTCTACTGCTAAGCCTATGGAGGTCCTAAACCTTTCCGTTCTCTCAACTGCTAGTGGGATAATTCGGCTTTCTCTCCTTTTATTAAGCATGAATGGGAATCTATTTGCAATACTACCCCTGACAGCCCTCTTCCCCAAAAATTAAAGCTTCTCTAAGGAAAATTGATAGAGTGGAACAAGTCTGTTATTGGGAATGTTGAGGCTGATATTTCCTCCCTGGAACAGTAGCTCCTTCTTCTTACTTCAGACGATGCCCCTCGTCCCCTTTCTGAAGATCAACGGATGTCTTTAGCCGATCTATGGTCTCAGCTTTGTGAAAAAAGAAAACATTAGGAATCCATCGCCATCAGCAATCCAGGATTAAATGGTCTTGACTTGGGGATAATAACACGACCTTCTTCCATTGTTCTACTTCGGCTCGGTTTAAATCCAATAGAATTCTGGGAATTGGTTTGGGGCATGAGATGGTTTCGGACCAGGACCTTATTAAGGGTCACGCTTAAAATTATTTCAAGAATTTATTTCAGGAGGATCCTACTATTCCTTCTAACCTGGAATCTTTGAACTTCTCAAGAGTTTTGGAAAAGGGGAATTATGACTTAATTGCTCTGTTCCGTGAAGAAGAGGTTTAGGAAACTATCAAGTCTTATGGTGAAAATAAAGCCCCAGGTCTTAACGGTTTCAATTTCTTTTTTTATAGGAGAGCTTGAAATTTTTTAAAGGGTGAAGTTTTGAAAGTAATCAACTCTTTCTATGAAACAGGATTTCGCCAACCTGTTTTGAAAACGTCCTCCATAGTGCTTATTCCAAAGCTGGCTGGCTCTTATGAGTTGGGTATGTTGGTGTGCCTAGTTCTTAGGGCATTGGATTCTTGTATTTTGTATTATACGTTAAGAGCCATGTATGAATACATTATTTGTGTCACATTAATAAAGGTAATTAATCTATTTCATTTATATCTTGTGCTATAATATGAGTAGAGTATCCATTGATTGATAATCATAAAACCAATCCCAGGTCTGTTCTAATCGTGGGAACGAATAGAACCACAGACTTGTATATTCGATGACTGTATGGCAGTTCTTAACTAGCCATAGTACTTGTATAGTCAGTCATGAATATAGGTACATGTCGTTGACATGGGACTGGATCGATCTGCACAAGAAAGCCACATGGTTGTCGCGTCATAGGTCTTTTTTGAGTAGGTCTCTTTTGTCCTCATACCAGATTTCATTATAATATCAATATGGAATTTGGTTCACTTTGACATATGCCTAACAGGTCTATAAAAGGATGCTAAATACGGGTATGATTGGGTGGACCGGTGAACATGTTGATATTGATGATGAAGTGATGGAATTGCCACTCGGGTAACACCGAGATGATATCATTGGCCACTTGATGAGTGGGACTGATAAGTGTATGGCCATACCCAAATAAGTTGGTTACTTATTTGATTAATCAGTCAACTCAAGATCAAGAAATATAATAAACAATAGAAGAGGATGACGGACACCATGCCTCTTGTTTATTCATATCGATATCGTTAGGCAAAGGACACTATGAGATTACTACCGGGTGAGTGTCTTCTAAAGACTGCTGCATCTCTATCTTAATTGGGGGCTGTAATGGTTTGCTAGAACCCACTTACATTCTGTGGGCCTTGGGCCTACTGCCAACATAAAGACAGACCCATAGGATCGTGCACATAGATCAACTAAGCCGGAACTTATAGAAATTGTACATGTAATGTACATTGGAAGGAATGCGCTAATTAATTAGCTGACATTCGGTGTTAAGGTAATTAATTAACGTTGGGTTGGATTTAATTTAATTAATAAGCTTACATAATGTAATTAATTTATTTATTTAATTAATTGAATTATATAAAGTAAACAATTAATTAAATAATTTTCCTAAGTAGGAAAATTAAATACATGTGTTGTATTTACTTAAGTGTGATTTAATTTTATTTAGGGGTAATTAAATTTAGCAAAATGGAATTAAATTACATAGTACATACTTTTTAATTAAAGTTTATTTATGTAATTATGATCATAGTGGGCTTAGGTTTAATTAACCTAATTAGAACCCAATTAGACGAGGTGTCTATAAAAGGGCACACTTAAGGAATAAAACCCTAATTCAATCCTAATTAATTGCTGGAAATTTTAGCCACCAAGAGCAGCCCCAAATCAGCCAAAAATCCCAGCATTAATCCTCCATTCCTTTGCGTCTTCGGTTAGCACCGGTTCCCGCTCAATAGTTGGTCGTGCACCGGACTTTGGAGATCGCAGTTTCAAGAAAACGATTCTGCAGCAGTCTCTAGAAGAGACAAATCCGGTGAGTTAATCTCTCTTGATTCAATTTGGTTTTATTCTAATCAATGGTAATTGGACACGATAGGTGGATTCTAGGAAATTTTAAACAGTGTATTTCCGCTGCGCCACGTTATTTTTCCAATGACGAATCCCAACAGGGTAATTATTGCCCTATTTCTCTGATTAATGGCATGTATAAGATAATTTCCAAAGTTTTACCTCGGAGACTTCAGAATGCCCTGCCGTTCTTAATCTCAGATTGTCAATTTGCTTTGTAAAGGGGTGGAATATTCATGATTGTTCTTTCTTGGCTTCTGAGATTGTGCACCATTTAAAAGTTAGTTGTCGACCAACTTTGTACTAAAATTGGACTTTCGGAAAGCTTTTGACTGTGTCTTATGGAGGTACCTTCATGCGGTTTCTATCAGGATGGGATTGAGTGATAAATGGAATAAATGGATGGAAAATTGTAGGCTGATTCATCGACCTCAATCCTTGTGAATGGCTCCCCTACTAAACCTATCTATCTTCAGAAAGGTGTTAAACAAGGGGATCCTCTCACCCCCTTTCTCTTTGTCCTAGTGGTTGAGGGTCTTAAACAGTTAATTGATAAGGCTATGGATTTGGGAATTCTTTCGGGCTTTCACTTTGACTCTGATCTTCAGCCCCCACCTATTCTCCAATTCGGGGATGATACAAGCTGCTTTGTTCCAGCTATTGAAGAGGAACTTACTACTTTCATCCTCTTTCTTCAGTGTTTTGAAGCAATTTCAAGTCTCTGCATTAATTTCAACGAAAGCTCGCTTGTTGGATTGGGTGTCAATGCTGATTTTACGGCTCATTGTGCAGAAAAATTTGGATGTGCTATTTCTTCCTTCCCTTTTCAATACATGGGTGTTCCACTGACCTACAAGTCTTTGAGAAGTCATGATTGGGAGCCTTTGCTTAATCGTTTTGAATCGAAGCTATCTGATCAAATTCGTGTTCTGTAGTATCTCGATTTATCTCATGTCTCTTTTTAAAATGCCCAGGGCTGTTTCAAACAGGTTGGGGCGGTACATGAGGACTTTCCTCTGGAAGGGAGATGCAACGACTAGGGGCTTTAATAAATTTAGTTAGGATACTATTTGCCTCATTTACCGTCTTGGTGGTCTTAATGTCCAGAAGTTACATTTGAAGAATCCCAGCCTCCTCCTTAAGTGGTTGTGGAAAGCTAGAACATCGGACCCTTCTTCGCTTTGGTACAGGTTTTGTGTTCAAAGATCAGGTATGACTGATTGGAATAATCTGTGTTTTGATGCCCCTTATTCTCCTTTATGGAAGGGGATCATTGTTGTTTGTGTCAAGAATGATTTGATTTGGTCCACTTTCCTCAAGGGTGTGTGTTTTGGCCTTAATAACGGTAGGCAAATTAATTTTTGGTTTGATGCTTGGTTAGGTTCTGTCCCATTGAAGGATGTCTTTCTGTTTTTGTTTGAGTTAGCTGCAAATAAATATGTTTCGGTGTCTCAGGCCTATGATCAGATATTTCTCACTCGGGTCGCCCTTTTTGGATGCGTAGGCTATGCATTTTTGGCCTGCAACAACAGCAGTCCCTCTTAACAATGCTTCCACCGATTGTCTCATCTGAGGACGACCGTCTCTCTTAGATTTCTGCTTCTAATGGCCAGCACCCTTTCATGCCCAGCTCTTTCATTCAACATCTGTTTGCTGTCCAGTTCCAGACGCCAGCCACTGTCCCTTTTTTGGTATTCCGACGCACTCCAACTATTCCAAAAGTTCATTTCTTCATATGACTGTTGGTTCACGGAAGGCTTCCTCGTCGGGTTACTCTCCAAAATTTTCATATTCTACCTTCCGAGAATGTAACATGTCCTTTCTACCCCGAGCTTGAGACACAAGATCATGCTCTGGTTCATTGCTTTCCTAATTACAAAATTTGGTCAAAATTGTTGGCTTGGATTGGAATCAGCTTTACCATTCCTCGTAGTGCCATAGATTTTTTCCTTCAATGGTTTGGTTGCTTCAAAAATGCTCGTCATAGGTTCTTCTGCCAATCTCTTTGGATGTCTATCTGCTGGGAAATTTGGAAGAAAAGCAACAGGGCGATCTTTAATGACTGTCACGATACAAAAGATATTCTTTACACTTGTATTTATCACTCTTGGTCTTTTGTTAATCTTAGATCTAGATCTCTTAGTTTTTCAGCTTCAGATGCTAATGTAAATTCAGAATTCTTGCTCTTGTAATTTTTGACCTTTCCTCAAGGTCCTTTTAATGCATTTTTTCGGGTTGCTATGAAGTGGGGGGGTCTAAAGGTGCCAACATAGTTGGGATGTTTAGCCTCCTCTTCCCTTCAACCTGCGTTACTTATAAAAAAAATAATAATAATACAAAGATATTACATGGTATTAAGTATCAAAAAAAAAAAAATTAATATTAAGGAATTGGATGTAATCAGTTGTTTACTGTCAAATGATTTCACCCATTTGTGGACTTAAGTTGATCAATTTTATATATATATATATATATATATATATATATATATATATATATATATATATATATATATATATATATATATTGTATGATCCACATTTCCTGCTAAAGAAATCCGATTCGACGCCCATTTTGTGTTTGGTGATGGGAAAATGAAGCCTTTGTTGATGTTAGTTACATTGTATATCATATGTTTGTTAATATGCCTAAATGAAATTAAAGCAACAGATATAAAGCACAGATGAGGAAGCACTGCTTGCCCTCAAAGCTCACATAACAAGCGACCCTCAAAATTTGTTAGCATCCAACTAGTCTAAGGCCACTTCATTCTATGATTGGATCGAAATTACTTGTGGAGTTTGCCAACGTAGAGTTCGAGTTATAGCACTCGAAAAGATGGGGCTAACAGGAACCATTCCTCCACAAATTGGAAATCTTTCATTCCTAACCAATTTCTCTTTACTTAACAATAATTTCCATGGCACTTTGCCTCTTCAACTTTCTAACTTACACAGGTTGAAGTTGCTTAACTTGGGGTACAATCTTTTCAATGGGATTATTCCCTCATGGATTGGATCTTTCCCCCAACTTGAACTTCTTAATCTACTCTTTAACAACTTTGGAGGTATTTATTGACTTCTCATTTTGAAAAATGTAGTGTAGTTAATTAATTTATGTTCTTTCTTCATTTAATATGGATAAATAATTGCAACCTCCCTGATGTTTTATCAAATATACCAGTACCTCCATATGTTTTAACTATCTAATTTGTACATCCATTAAGTTTATTTTTGTCACACCGTGTTATAACTATCATAAATTTGCATAATTAATCTGAGCTCTTTCATGCAGGTTTTACACCATCATCATTATGCAACCTTTCAAAGCTCCATAGTCTTGACTTGACAAGGAATAGTCTTGAAGGCCAAATTCCAGAAATAATAGGAAGTCTTGACAATTTGAAAGTCTTGTCTTTCGATGACAACAAGCTTTCAGGACTTGTACCTATTGGCATCTTTAACATTTCTTCGTTACAAGAGGTTTATCTTACTAGTAACTAGTTATCCGGTTACCTCCCAACAACCTTCCTTAAGAACAAGTCTTCACTTTGAATACTAGATTTTAGCATGAACAATTTGACAGGTTTTCTTCCACCAATTAAGTTTTCTCATCTTGTCACTTTGGAAGGGTTGCATTTGAGTTGGAACTTATTCAGTGGTCCAATTCCTTCTACTTTATTTGCATGCAAGTGGTTACAAATTTTATCTTTATCCACCAATCTTTTCCAAGGAGATGTGCACAAGGATTTTGGGAATCTCACCATGCTTCAACTATTGTATCTTGGCTATAACAACTTTAAAGGTATATGGTCATTCATTTAATGCTGAAATTTGATTTACACGCACTTCAAAAACCCATAAAAATAATTGGTCACAATTTGATTTACACATTTCTTCATTTCAAGAGAGTTGATCTGAAACGTTCCATGTATTCTAACAACTTTCCTTAAAAATATGTCTTTACTTCAAACATTGATTTTTTGCTTCAAATAATCAGACAAGCCATCTCCTATCAAGTATCAAATGCATTTACTCATTTTCCTGGCTTAGATAATTGTCATTGAATCTCAACAAATGTTAGATTTGATAGCAAAGCTTTTTGCATAAAAAAAAATTTTGCTGCCAAAAAACTGATATAATAATAATATTCAAAAGTTGTTATCACATCAATATCAATTATAGCATAGTTATATATTAAATTTTGTTACAAATATATAAAATTATAATTTTATAGTAGCAACCTGGAATGAGATTTGTGTTATTATCAAAAGTTAAGACAACAATTTTTATACCTTTAGTAGCAAAAACATTTATTCATTGTAGTCAGAGAGATGAGAGAGAAGACAGTGAGAAGAGAGATGGGTATCATCAGATTCAGGCCCTTCAAGAGATTCAGAAAATTCAGAGGATTGATGATGGAGTTTCGAAAGAGATTTTATCATTTCAGAATCAATTCTTCTTTTAAGCTACATACTTATATATAAAATGAATTTAAGTAACCAGTTGCAAAACTATTCTTTATTTGGTATAGGAGAAAATCCAGAGTCCATTGGCAATCTTATAAATTTGGAGGTGTTAAGCATGAGAAGAAATTCCATAGGTGGTAATATTCCTTCGTCTATTGGAAATCTGCCCCGGCTAAGATATCTTGACTTGGGAGAAAAGAGGTTGAGAGGTAAAACTCTAATTACAAACTAAATCAGAGTTTATATACATATGATAAGCAAGCTTGTTAGATTGATTTATGAGTTGTGTCTGCAGGTAGCATTCCCTTTGAAATGGGTAAGCTTGTTAACCTAGAGACACTAATTATTGGAGTTAACAATCTTGATGGAATACTTCCTTCCACCGTTTTTAATATTTCAACATTGAGAGTAATGGCGTTGGCTTATAGTAATCTCTCAGGCAGTCTTCCTCTATACTATGGTCTCCATCTTCCCAATCTTAAGGAATTTTATATGGCAGGAAATAACCTAAGTGGTCCTATTCCCATGTCTCTATTTAATTCCTCTAAACTCACTCTAATAGATTTGTCTTCAAACATGTTCAATGGCTTTATTCCTTATGCTCTTGGTAATTTAAAAGCCCTTCAAATTCTCAGTTTACAGAACAACCAGCTCACTAGCCAATCCTTATTGACTTTATTCTCCTTTGCTAGTTGCAACTATTTGACATTTTTAGCTCTGGGTGAAAATCCATTAAATTCTAATCTACCAATTTCAATAGGAAATCTATCTTCTTCCCTTGAACGTTTGTGGTGGACTTACAGGAACCATTCCCATGGAAATTGGCAATTTAACCAGCTTGGCTACATTTTCTCTATACAGTAATGATTTGAAAGGACTCGTTCCTATGAGAATTGGAAAATTGATGAAGCTTGAAGGATTCTATCTTACATCAAATAGATTATGAGGGACCATACCTTCTGAATTGTGTGGTTTACAGAGCTTGAGTGAAATATACTTTGAGGAAAATGAATTCTCTGGAAAGGTTCCTTCTTGCACAGGTAATCTCAGTTCTCTGAGAACTCTCTTTCTCTGATCCAACAAACTTAATTCTACTATTCTCTCAACCTTATGGAAGCTTACAAACATCTTGCAATTGAGCCTATCATCAAATTCTTTGAGTGGTTCTCTTTCACAAGATATTGGCATTTGAAAGTTGTCATACTACTTGATTTGTCAGAAAATCAATTTTCAGGCAATATCCCATCAGCCTTTGGAGGCTCCAATCTCTAACTTAGTTATCTTTATCTAATAATAGATTAGAGGGTTTCATTCCTGAATCACTTGGTAATGCTACAAGCTTAGAAGTCATGGATTTATCAATCAATAATCTCTCTGGAGAAATATCCAAGTCACTAGGGAAATTAAAATATCTCAAGGATTTCAATGTGTCAATCAATGAATTACAAGGGGAAATTCCTAATGGAGGACCATTTACCAAATTATTAGCCTAATCATTTCTAGGAAAAAATTAACTTTGCGGGGCACCTAAATTCCATGTCCATCCCTGCAAAACTAACAATCAGAACCAATCAATGAAAAAAAAAATAGGACTGGTTATGATTGGAACTACAGTTTTGGCACTTGGAATTGTCATTGTCATTATGGTTTGGTACTGTAAAAGGAAAACAAGATTGTTAACTCATCAAGAGCATTTTCCATCCTTAGCAACATTGCTGAGAATTTCGATTCATGAACTTAATCTGGCAACAAGTAAGTTTAACGAGGTGAACTTGCTTGGTAAGGGGAGTTTTGGCTCGGTATACATAGGTACTTTTTCAAATGGGATGTCTATTGCAGTCAAGGTTTATGATAGCTCCGGGAAAAGATATGATGTCACGCGGTCAAAGATGGCTGAAAGACCGTCTCTTTTTAGAAATGACAGAATGCCTGTATAAAAGAAAATGTGAAGGGTCCACTCCGATGCCTAAGTCAGAGATTTGAAGGAGAGGAATAGAAATAAGAATGAAATCTTGAGAATTCAGGAAAGATACCTGGAGGTTCCTCACTGCCCCCTTTTTATACATGATTGTTCCGCGTGGCTTTGTTAGATAGTTATATACGGTCCTTTCTCATTGGCTGGGTATGGTCTGCTCTTGTTCCCCTTCTGGCATGTCTAGGCAGCAGACTCACCCTGTGTTTATCCCCGCGGCACCTATTGCTGGTATAGAATCGTGTCCTTACACATGTATAGTAGAGATCAGCTTACCTGTCTCTTGAAACAGAAAACCTAATTAGGGCACAAGTTGTTTGAACAGGTGTTCAACAGACTCCTCTTCCTGATTCAGCCAGTCATTGTTAATGGTGCTACTTCGCCTTATTCTTTGGTGACCGAGTGAAAGCAAGAAGAGTTATGAGGCAATTGCTTGATGCATTGATGCGGTCACTAGCCATGTGAAACACGCGGTAAACTTTAAGACTCCATGCTATCAGGAGTCCCCCCCTGGTGATGAGTTTAAACTCTTTTAAGGGTTTTTTTTTGTGGTAGGTTTGTGGGGACCGAGGAGTCCCTTTGGGACTAGTGCATCTAATGCCTAGGCGACACGCGTCCCCTACTTAGGCGGTGTTAGAAGGTGTCCTTTCACCTGCCCCTCCCCTATTTTCTTTAAAAGGGGAATTGGGTTGCCCCTTTTGTTCTTTGCTTCAAGAACCTTCAAGGCTCATTTCTTCTGCGATTTCTGCGCCTCCATCTCTACATTTGCAACTTGTTTCTCCTTTCCTTTGTTTTCAGTAAGTTTTTCTTCACATTTCAACTTATTGGCATTGCGATTTTGATTTCTGCAAAAAATTTGCCCTTTTCTATTTGGGTTTGTTGGTTTGATTTTTTCGCCTATTCCTCTTTCCTTGACTGTTCATCTTCTTTGCTGCTCTGGGTTTGTTGCCTGTATTTTCCTTCCTTTTACTTTGAAACGATTAGTTCTTGTATAACACTCAGCGACCTAGGTTCTTCTAGTAGCGGGGAATCTGGGGAATCAGTAAATTCGAGAAACCGCCCTAGGTTTGGTAAGAGCATCTGGGGTTTTAGTTTCAAAACCACTGCTGATAGGCTGGCTCGCCGCCTTTTAGATCCAATAGACCCTGATGATTACCAAATAATTAGCACTCCCAATTTACTGAGTCCGCCTCCTTCTTCAGGGAATGAATACCATTTAACCACCTCTTCAGAGTCTGGTTCTCACCACTTAGCATCCCCTGCCTTTGCTGAAGAGGTGGGCACTTCCATCCAGCCCCCAATGTTTGTTGGGCCGTTTGTTAAAGGTCCTGTACAGGTGGACTCTTCTCCATCTAAAATCCCTCCACCTGGTCGCAGCAGAACTAGGGCTAAGAAAATGACTCCTCGTATTGAGGATATGGTTTCTGAAACTCATGACGACCATATAAGACTTTATAGAGAGTTCTACCCCTGGTTGTGTGATTGCCAAGTTATGCTGCCTTCTAGGTATCAGCGCATCCACAGGCCTCCACCAAGTTATTTTTCCATATATATGGACCAAATCCGATTCGGCTTTTGCTACCATCTCTCATCCGGCATCTGTGACATCCTTCTCAACTGGGGCTTCTGTCAAGCCCAAATCCATCCTAACTCCTGGGGAGATATTTGTGCCACCTACTGGCTGTGTGAGAACCTGGGGTTCAATTTAAATGCTGCCTTCTTTAGGAAGCTGGCTACCCCCAAGTTGAACTTTGGGGAGGACCATTATCAGTTATCCAAGAAGGGTGATTTTTATGCCTTCAAGGGACGGATCGCTTCCTTAAAACACTTCAAACACTTCTTCCTTTATATAAAGATCAAAGAGGACCTGGATGCCTTCCCTGTGAGCTGGTCTTTTAGGGGGACAGGAAAAGCTCGCCAGCGCTTAGAGCTAGGTGAAAAGATTTTCCTTAAGGAGTTCAGGACTTTGGCTCCTAACAAGTGGACCTGACAAGTTGCTGTAGATGCTTACCTTGAGAGGATTAGGCTCGTAGAGCGAGAAGAGTCAGGAACCAGCTTTACCTATCACCTGGGTCCCATCCTTAGACGATATATCTTTTTATCCTTGCTTAGTCATTTATTTGTTTTCTCAGGCATGAATGCAGCTGATGCTCTTAGTCGCGTTTTAGCCGCCCAGTGGAAAAACTTGCTAAAAGAGCCGTGTCCCAATCCTGCTGAAATTCCATCCGGCACCAGGGAGCAGGCTAAAGGGCCAAGTGTTTCCAAGATGCAAAAGAGAAAAAGGACTGCTCTCGCTGGTCCTTAGCTGGTTTCTCATCCTGTAAGTTTTTGGCTTCTTCTTCTCTCTTATGTTATTATATTTTCTCTTTACTAATCTCACCTCCTGGATCGTCACTTTTGCTTGTTCAGGGCTCTGGAGTGACTCCTATCTCCCTTTGGCCGTCTTCCCCTCCTCAGCCTTGGTTGGCGGGAAGAGGAGGGCAAGAGGCCCGAATAAAGGATCCGGTAGCTCCGGTTGAATTCAAGACAAGGTTTGTGTCGCCGGCTGATAGGGAGGAGTACAGCAAACTAGGTGACAATGAGGCGGCTTCTATGTGCCTCCTGGAACTATCCTCCGTAAGAATCTCGATGAAGTTGCTGAACTCCTTTTCCTTCTTTCTATTATTCATTCGGCTTGCTGTTTTGCAGGGACTCTCTAGGGCAGTTGAATTGGTTGGTCGTCTGTCTAAGACCAGCCATCTAGATACGAAGCTGAAAGAGACCCTATTGGCATTGGAGGCAGAGAAGAGTAAAGCTTGGATGCAAGGACAGGAAATCAGCCGCCTGATGAAACAGCTAGAGGACGAGAAGGCTGTACAGGACGCCCTCAAGAAACAGCTTGAAGATGAGAAGGCTGTGCATAAACAAGATGTCGAGAAATGCGACCCCACGCTTCTTGATTCAACTGGCAAACTGGTTCTTCTAGGACAGTTGTATGGTCAATGTGTCCTGGCTGCCTGCCAAGCAATCCATCATGATCTGGTTTTAGATTTGGAGTTGGTCAGCTTTCCTCAATATGATGAGCTTCTTGCTGATAGTCCTAACGAGGAGAACACCGAATTACCAATAGGTGTCGAGGAACCGGTAGATGTGGGGGATAGTGTTCCTGGAGCGGATGCTCGCTCTTAGTGAAATTTGTAATTTTTTCAAGGCCTTATTAGGCTTCTGCTTGTATTGCTCTTATTATTGTAATGAAAAAGTTCTGTTCTTTGTTTACTTGGCTTTTCCAATTTTCGGCTTTTACTTTGTTCGGCGAAATCCTTTTTATGCTTGTAGTTTCGTGTCAAGTTTGCACATCTATTTTTTCCTTTGAATCCGATTAGGATTTTTAGAATAAATGTATCTATTCGGTTATGACCGACTCCTTCATGGAAGGTTTTTAGAATAAATGAGCTCATCCGGTTATGACCGACTCCTTTTTGGAGGTTTTGATATTTGAAAGATATTTTTATTCATCTTTTTGAAGTACATCTTAGAGGGCATCCCCTATTAAGTTTTACAAATAAAGGTGCTGCCTCGTTAAAAACCCGACTAGTGAAAAACCCAGTGGGAAAAATCCATAAGTGGGAAAAAAGAGTGCAGCCCTTTTTCTCCTTAGCTATTCTCAGGCGGGAAGTATTGTCTTAAATTGGCAATATTCCATGTACGTGGGATTTCAATCCCATCTAGATTCTGAAGCTTCTACGTCGCTGGACCAACTGCTGCTGCAACTTTGTACGGCCCTTCCCACTTTGCACGGAGCTTTCCTTTTCCTTCCCTCGCCTGCGATGCTGTGGAGTCCTTTAAGACCAGGTCGCCTTCCTCGAGTGTTGTCTTTGTCATCTTCCTGTTCTGGTAACGGGCCACCTTGTTCTTGTAAGCTGCCAACAGGATGTAAGCTCTTTCTCTTCTTTCTTCCAAGGAATCCCAATGGTACTTCATCTTGATATGAGTTTGAGCTTCTATGTAGTAAAGCACTCGGTCACTGGGGGCTCCAATTTCGACGGGGATTACTGCTTCAACTCCATATACCATGGCAAATGGGGTTTCCCTAGTTGGTTGTGAGCAGACGACGTGTTCGACGGAACGCGAGACTCCTTTTTGGAAGGGTTTGCCACGATCTTGGGCTGGTCCCTCCCTCGCGTGGGGGTTTTTATTATGAAAAATCGAGTTTTTTGGGAAATAAATGGAATAAATCTTAAAAGAATTGAGACCTAAATCTCGATGAATATTGTAGGAGTCGCCACCCTGCTCAGCTCAACCGGGAAATTCTTAAGGTAGCTAAACCGGACGAACGGCTGCTATAGTATCTAGAGATTCGGGTCCGGACAAGTCCCTTATTTTGTGTCTAATTAAAGTAAATATTGTCAATGTTCTCAATTGATATTTCACAATTCTAAAATAAATTTCATTGATATAAATAGACATACAGCACGCATACAGGTGTAAATAAAAATACAAGCAAAGTAATAAATATTTATAACGACTTACAACCCAATCGAAATAAAATAAAAACTATCACCTCACTTTTACAACCGCCTAGAATACACGGGAATCTAAAAAATAATATAATCGCCTAAAATACACGAATAATTCTATTAAATACATATAAAATAAAAATAAAATAAAAAGCTGCAAAACAAAGGTTAGCACAATTTCTATGGTATGCCATAATTAGGACTCAAATAGACAGAATTGGGAGATTAAGAATCGGGGGCATGCATTTGGGGGATAACCGGGTTGGCTCAGCTAGCCGGTCCGGTTAGACCTGGAAAATATTTTGAAACATCCCTGTATTTTTTGTTTTGTGAGAAATTCATTTTGAAAGCAATTTTACCGGTTTACATGCATTTTTTACATGTGAGGTGGGTCGGTTTTCAGGAGAATCGGGTCTCCATCGTTATATTGTTCTAAATGCAATTTTACTGAAAATAAATCTAAGGTAGTGAATGCACATAACAAAATTCATTTTTGTGATTTTCGGATTTTTTTGATTTTTTAGGGATTTTTATGAATTTTTGTGACTTAAAGGTGAAATTCTGATTCTGGAACGAGGGTTACAGTCGTGCGACTGTAAGCAGTCCAGAATCAGGATTTTGCCAAAATTTTATTTGAATCAAAATGAAAGAAAACAACCTAGAAGTCAAGAACACTCGTACGACTGTTCATCAAATCCAAGAACAGTTGATTTCCAGAAGCAGAAGCGCAAAAACACAGTAAAAATGCACAAAAACACACTTCAATCACCCAAAAAGCAAGAAAAAACGAAAGGCAAGAAGAGTGCCTACCTTTTAGAAGCTTATCCAAGTCGAAATTGACCCCTGGCATTGCTCCAATCCACACAAATTCGCACTTTTTCCTTGAAATTGAGAGAGGAAGCTTTATATCCGAGAAGCTTTATATCCGAGAATCTCCAAATGTCACGGTTTCTGATGATTTTAGTCCGGGATTTTGATTTTTTTGTGAAATTAGATTGTTAACCTAAAGATTTCTAGCAAATTTTTAACCTTAATTCTGAGAATCAAAAGAAAAAGAAAGGGAAGAAAGTTGAGCTTTTTGTATTTTTCTCTTCCACCTCTTTATCTCTCCTTTTCTCTAAAATTTTTTCACCAGAATCCCAAGTTAGCTTTTTTCCCTTCTTTTTCCTCTTTTCTTCTCTGCTTTTCTGAGGTTTCTTATCTTCAGACCGGAGTAATTAATGCTCCTCCCTTTTTCTCCATTTTCTGCTACATAGTTATAGGCTTCTGCAACTGCTCCGACATTACAGTCGTATGACTGTAATTTTTAAATTACAGTCGCACGACTGTAACTACAGTCGTACGACCCTTCTCTTCTTCTTTTTTCTTTTTTTTAAGTATAGAAATTTCCTATGCTTACAGGTGCCCCTCTTGTGATCCAATTCGACATCCGAATGAGATGATGAATTTGGGAGCGCAAATCAAAGCACCGCGAACACAGGAATGAACCCTCTGATGAGATAAGCCGATGCCAGGTCTACGTTACCCGAGGCGATACTGGGGAAGAAATAAGCCGATACTGGGTCTAGGTTACCCGAGGCGAAGTTGATGCTGATAGGCCGATACCGGGTCTAGGTTACCCGAGGCAAATGAAGGGTGAGTTACAGCTTAGCCGATACCGGGTCTATATTACCCGAGGTGAAGGAAGATGGATTGCGGATTGGTCGATACCGGGTTTAGGTTACCCGAGGCAAAGGAAGGTTGAAATTAGCTGATACAAGGTCTAGGTTACCCGAGGCGATGCTGGAGATGGGATTAGCCGATACCAGGTCTAGGTTACCGAGGCGAAATTGATGAAGAGATTGGCCAATACCGGGTCTAGGTTACCCGAGACGAACTTTGTTGGGGATTTGGAATGAAGCTGATTTGGGCCAATACCGAGTTGACATTACTCGAGGCGGATCTGCTGAGGAGTTGGAATGATAGAGCCGATCTAGGCCGAAACCGAGTTTACATTACTCGAGGCAGATCTGCTGGGGAAATGGATGAGGCTGATCTGGGCCGATACTGAGTTTACATTACTCGAGGCGGATCTGCTGGAGAACTGGATGATGGAGCGGATCTGGGCTGATACTGAGTTTACATTACTCGAGGCGGATCTGCAAGGGAAATGGACGAGGTTGATCCAGGCCGATACCGAGCTTGCATTACTTGAGGCGGATCTGCTGGAGAACAGGATGATGGAGCGGATTTGAGCCGATACCGAGTTTACATTACTCGAGGCGGATCTGCTAGGGAACTTGATGAATTCCTGCACTTAAGATGGCAAGTCTTCATTTCTTGATCGAGAGGTTTTTAAACAAAAATTTTTGCCCCTTCGACCAAGAATGAAGACTAGCTGGGGATAGTAATTGAGGTATGCAATGTACGAATGCATGATGATGAATATGTACATGTATGCATTTCTTGCTATTTGATATTTCTGCCTTTTGCTGGGGAGAGATGTGTTGTGCCCCTGGTTGATTTTGCTTTCTTTGAGGGCATTATTTGGTGATTGTTGAAGAAGTGAGATGACTGCTGGGAATGTATGATTGTAGTATTCCTTGTAGAGATTCCACTGGGGAATAGTGTGGCAACTCGACAGGGGAGTGATGTAAGGACTCCTGTGGGGAAGTTGAGGACACTCCGCTTTTCCTGCTTCGTGGGGAAGTTATGAGTTTGTAAGTGCTCTAATTTTTGCCTGGATCGCCCAATACAGGTTTTCAGCCCAGCGAGTCGCTCTAATTTTTACCTGAGGCGCCTTTTCGGTTTTCACCTCAGCAAGCTGCTCTAATTTTTGCCTGAGGTGCCTTTTCAGTTTTCACCTCAGCGAGCTCTTTTTTTCTCTCTCTTTTTTTTTAGATTTGATTAGAATGGCGCCGTGACCACTCGTTGCTCCTTTAGGAAGATGAATTGGATTTTAGAGGATGATAAAAGATTTCAAATTGCACGTATTTAGTGCATTTCCACTTGTTAAGTAATGCGATGATATTAATCAGTTGAATGCAAAGTGCTTTTGCTAAATGTATGTTTATGTAAGACAACTTTGTTTATGCATTTGTCATGACCATGCAAATATATTTAAACAATTTTTCCACTTTATTGATGAAATCAAAATGAGTACATTTGAAAGGAGTTGGTTCCTAAATGGCATACAATCCACACTGAGCCAAAATCCATCACCAGTCGTCCTTTTCAAGTTTTTCGACTGATTATTTTCTCTCGTGTCTTAACTTTTGCCTAGACCGCACTTTCCAAGTTTTCAGCCTAGTAGACTCTTTTTTTTAAACATGATAAAGCTTCAGCCGGTCTTGATTGATGGGGTTTGTAAACTCATTTCCGTCCATGTCCATAATACTGACAGCACCTTTTGATAGCACCTTCTTCACCACGTAGGGCCCTTCCCAGTTGGGTCTGAACTTGCCTCTAATATCAACATTCGAAGGCCTTAGCTGCTTTAGAACCAAGTCCCCCGCTTTCAGATGTCGTTTGGAGTACTTCACATTTCGATTGTATGCCCTGGCCATTCTGCGCTGGTACATCTGAAGATGATCCAGTGCCTTTAGTCGCCTTTCATCTAGTGCAGATAACTGCTCATATCTAGCTTGGACCCACTCCGTCTCTGGCAACTGAGCTTCCAAGGCAACTCTAAGTGACTTGAGTTCTATTTCCACTGGCAACACTGCTTCCATCCCATAAACCAAGGCATACGGAGCTTCTTGTTTTGGTGTTTTGACGCTGGTTCTGTAACCCTAAAGAGCATAAGGCAGTTTGTCAGCCCAATCCCTGTAGGTGGTTACCATCTTTGATAATATCTTCTTTATTGCCTTAGTAGCTGCTTCCACTGCACCATTAGCTTGGGGTTTATATGGAGAAGACTTATAATGTTCAATGCCATTTTCTGCAAGTAGCTCAGCTGTTGCCCCTTGGAACTACACTCCATTGTCAGACACTATGTGATGAGGAATCCCATACCGGGTGAAGATGTTCTTCTGGATAAACTTGGCCATCTGCTTGGCTGTTACATTAGTGAAGGATTCTGCTTCGACCCATTTAGAAAAGTAATCAACTGCCACAACTATGAATCTATGTCCATTAGATGCAGCTGGATGAATTTCACCAATCATATCTATCCCCCATACTAAAAATGGCCAGGGAGACGCCAAATTCTGTAGCTCAAGCGGAGGAAGATGGCTGATATCTGAATATATCTGACAATCGGGGCATCTCTTCACTTTTCTTATGCAATCTACTTGCATTGTCATCCAGAAGTAGTCTTGTCTCATTATCTTCCTAGCCATGGCAAGCCCATTCATGTGTGGCCCACAAGATCCTGCATATACCTGCTGCATCACTTCTTCTGCTTCTTGTTTTGTTAGGCATCTTAAAAGAACTCCATGTGCAGTTCTTTTATACAACTTATCCTCGAAGATTCTGAATTGACTAGCCAGCTTTCTTAGTGTCAACTTATCAGCAGCACTGGCCTCTTCTGGATACCTCCCTTCCTTAACATACCGGTAGATGTCAAAGAACCATGGTTTCTCTTTAGCTGTTAATTCCATCACTTCATGCATTTTGAAGCAAGGATGTCTGGAAGTGGCTATAACCAGTGGTTGCACTTAGGTTTCTTTTAGGTTTTCCCACATAGAGGATAATGTTGCTAGAGCATCAGCCATTTTGTTTTCATCCCTGGGGACATGTCTGAATTCACATTGACCAAATAAATCTTTTCTAAACTGTAGTAGCTCCAAGTAAGGTCGTAAGGCTTCCTCTTTCAGCTCCCATTCACCCTAAGCTTGCCTGATCACTAGAAGTGAATCCCCAATGATCAAAACATCATTTTCCCCTAATGTTAATAGGGCTTCCATCCCAAACAGGCATGCCTCATACTCTGCCCCATTATTGGTTATAGGAAAATTCAATCTCTTGGATAAAGGAATGACTTCACCGTCCGGCGTTGCTATTAGTACCCCAATTCCAGCGCCCTTTTTATTCACTACACCATCGACACATTACCCATCTCTTTACCTCCACCATGGCTAATTGTTCATCTAGGAACTCTAAATTTTCTGTGTAATCTGACTCCAGTGGCTGATTTGCTAGAAACTCTGCCACGGCTCACCCTTTGATGGTTTTCTTCGTGATGTACTTGATGTCAAACTTGGATAAGAGTAACAGCCACCTGGATAGCTTCCTAACCAACACGGTGCTCCATATAAATACTTCATTGGATCCACCTTAGCCACAGCTTGTATTTTGTAGGACTGAAAGTAGTGGCGCAGCTTCTTGGTCAACCAGATCATCGCCACACATGTCTTCTCTACCAGTGTGTACTTGGTTTCATACTCCAGTAATTTCTTGCTGAGGTAGTAGATAGGATATTCCTTCTTCCCATCTTGTTCCTGTGCCAGCATTGCCCCTATGGAGAATTCTTCAACTGCCAAGTACAAAATTAGAGGCTTCCCTGGAATCGGTGGACTTAATACTGGTGGCTTTACTAGATAAGCTTTGATCTTCTCAAATGCCAGCTGACACCTATCATCCCACACGATCAGCTGATCTTTCTTTAGTAGCTTGAAAATTGGCTTATAAGTGGAAGTTAACTTGGCTATGAAGCGGCTGACATACTATAAGGAACCCAGGAATGATCTAACTTCCTTCTCTGTCCTTGGATCTAGCATGTTTTGGATGGCTTTGATTTTGTCTGGGACCATTTCTATCCCTCTCTGGCTAACTACATGACCCAACAGCTTCTCTGATGTGACTCCGAATATGCACTTCTTGGGGTTGAGTCGCAAGTTGTATTCTTCGATGCATGTCAGAAATCTATCCAGGATAATAGGGTGTTCCTCCCGGGTTGTTGATTTAACCAGCATATCATCAACATACACTTCAACTTCTTTATGGAACATATCATGTAATAGAGTTGTGACAGCCTTTGATAAGTGGCTCCAACATTCTTTAACCCGAAAGGCATCACTTTATAACAGAAAGTGCCCTACTCTGTGATAAATGACGTCTTCACCTTGTCGATCACATCCATCAGAATCTGATTGTAACCCGAAAAGCAATCCATGAAGGAGTACATTGCCGCTTTCACTGCACTATCGACCAGAACATCAATGTGAGGTAGTGGGAAGTTATCCTTAGGGCATGCCTTGTTTAGGTCCTGGTAATCAACGTAGACTCTGACCCTTCTGTCCTTCTTAGGCATTGGGACGATGTTGGCCAACCAGTCTATGTATTCTAACACTTCAAGAAACTTGGCATCTATCTACTTAGCCACTTCTTCTTTTACCAATACAGCCCATTCTGGTCTCAGCCTTCTCAGCTTCTGCTTTACTGGTCTGAAATTGGGGTCGGTTGGAATCTTGTGCACCGCTATCTCTGTGTCTGCACCTGACATGTCTTTATACGACCAGACGAAAGCTTTAACATGCTTTTGAAGTATTCTTATTAATTCTCTTTCTTCCTCGGATTTTAGCTAGTGTGAAACAAATAACATTTTAGGGTTTTCATCTGTACTTATGTTGATTTCATGCAATGTAGTGTCATGGATGCTAAATATGCTTGATGGTGATTTAAATGCATGCCCAGAGTTATCAAGATAAACATCACATAAGTAAGCAAACTGAGACTTCATTGTATTGAACTTATTATAGAGTACATCGTTTACATTGAAAATAGAAGAAATGGATACAAAAAACTCATTTTCATCCTCCACAGGAGGAGGGCCTTGTTCTTCTTCAGTTTCCATCTTCCCTTTCAGAGCATCATCCGGGACTGCAGCTTTCTCTGCTTCTTTCTCGGTCACTTGCATCTTAGCTTTTTCCATAATCTTGGCAATTTTAGCAACCACAGAGTCTAAGTTCACTTTGGCCATCAGTTCTTCGCCGAATCCTTCCTTGGATTTCCCAAAGGCCTTGCTCAATGCAGCAGTTAAAGCATCTGCGATGACTTCTGTAGTTTCAGCATAGACCTTCTTTTCTTCCTCTTCTTCGGCCACCTTTACTGTTTTCTCCATCTATTTATGCGGCTCGCCTTGCAGAACATCAGATTCAACAACGGCCTCTTCCATCATTACAGGGGCTATTGGATCCTCCTAGCTTTTGTCAAAATCAACAACATCTGCAAAGATCTCAAAGCCAGGGTACTCGACATTTCCAACTACGACCGGTTCAACTTGGCCCTTGTAAAGGCCTGCTCCTGCCTTTAGGAATGGCTTCATCATAACCTTGCCATTCCTGCCCTTTTTTTGGTTCTTCTGCTCAGATGCCCCTTCTACATAGCCAAGGCTGTATTGCTTCGACTTCCCCGAGTCGATCTTAAATTCTGGAACCCCTTGCAAATTGATTCCGAGTCCCATTCCTGGTACAAAGTTCTGCTTATACAGATACCGGGATAGCCACTCCGGCATATAATTCTCATAAAGAACCATAGGAGCATCTGTGGTTTCTTCTTCAATTACAGTAACTTGGAATCCGCCAAAGGGAACCACTCCTTCATTTACAGCAGCTACCATTGATTGGGCATTAGCCTTAACAGTCACAATTCTGCCATTCATAGAGAACTTGATCTTCTGATGCAATGTGGAAGGGACACCTCCCAAAGGATGGAACCAGGGCCTTCCAAGCAATAGGGAAAATGTGACCGGGATATCAATCACTGTAAAAGCAATTGTGGACTTAACTGGTCCAACCTCTACTTCTGCTTCAAACGTCCCTATCACTGTTCTTTTAGAATCATCGTATGCCCAAATGACTGTCGAGGAATTCTTCAACACATCTTCATTTATCTCGAGAAATGGCAACATCTTTAATGGACAAATGTTCAATGCGGAGCCATCATCCACCATAACACAGGGCATTGTTTTATCCATCATATAGGCCCTGACATAAAGAGCCTTATTATGGGCTTTCCCTTCAGCATGCAGGTCTCTCTCGGAGAAAACAATATCACGAGTTCGAACATAGACTCTATCCAATAAGCAGCACATAGCCTCTGGTGAAGCTATAGGAGAGACTTCAATCTCTGACAGTTTCTTTACTAAGGCAGCCCTATGTTCTTTAGAGGTCAGAAGCAAGTGCCATAAGCTAGCTTGTGCGGGAGTCTTTTTCAGCTGGGAAATGACTAGGTCCTTTTTCTCGACTCTTTCTGATGCCGAAGTGCTGCCTGACCCATTCATTGGTGCTTTATCTTTCATCTGATCTACCAATTGATACACCCTTCCACTTCGGGTCACATGTTGTACCTCCTGAATCTTTAGCTTTTCAATAGTTGGGAGCTTAGCCGTCTCTTCTCCTCCGAATTCCTCATACTCATCCTCAGAGTCAAGATCATTCCAACTTACGGGCTTGATCTCCTTATATTCCTCCTTTTTCTCACGTTCAGGTTCCAACTCGGTTTCCCCCACTGCCACAACCTAGATGGTAGGGTTCGCTTGAAGAACTTGAGCAAAGATAAAGTTAGCCGGTAACCCTGACTGGACCATATTGACCCGTTTCTCGAATGCTGGCAGCGGGTTGGTTTTAGTGCTGGGTTTGGCCGGTTCCTGTAGCTTTCCCTCATCAATAAGCTTTTGGATAGCATCCCTTAGCTTGTAGCAGTTATTTGTTCTATGGCCAGCAACCACGTGGTAAGTGCATAAATTATCTTTGTATGCTTCAGATGGCTTCTCAAATGGCCTTAAAGATTGTAGCAGGCCACCATTCCTATACTTGGCAAATATCTTCACCAAAGGAAGAGTCCAAGGCGATATGCGTTGTCCTCCCGGGCCCTGTTCTGGCTACCTTGTTGCTGATTTACAGTAGCCACTTCAACCTGCTTCACTTCTGAAGACTGCACTTGCTTGCTACTGGAACTTGAACCAGAACCACCACCGGAACCGACTGCAGCAGCTGATCTATACCCTGAGCTATACCCTGTGCTTCTTCCCCCTTTGTGGCTAGCTGCCTTTTCTTCTTAATCCCTTTCTATCTTCATTGCCATGCTGTAAACCTCACTGAGCTTGTGGAAGGGATGAAATTTCATGTTGTTCTTGAAAATGTGTTTACTGCTGTGAGCTTCTGTATAAGTTCATCTTCGTCTGGGCAGTTCTTTAACAGGATCATCTTGTTCATCCACCTCTGATAGTATTCATCAAAGGGTTCATTGAACTTCTGTTTTACCATTTCTAAATCATACAGCTTCACCTGGATTTTAGTGTTGAAGCTGTAGTACTTAATGAAAGCTACCGACAAAATCTCCCAATCAGACTGTTCCTCCTCCGTCAGTGAATTGTACCAGCCTAAAGCACCTCCCTCCAGTGTAGTGGGGAACAAATTGATCAACTGTTGCTTTGTAGCGCCTGCCGTGAGCATAACCCGGGCATATAGGTTCACATGGGCCTCCGGTAGGCCCATTCCTTTGTAAGTAGGGACTTTCGGCACTTGGAAGCCGATGGGGAATGTCTCGATGCCTCTACTGATCATGGCATCAACGTTTACTCCCTTCTTGGATTCAGCACTAACATTGACCCCCCTCTTCTACTGGGCCATCACTTCATCTAATTCAGAACATTTAGCCTTCATCCTCTGTTCCATAGCTACCTCTATCTCCTGGAGCTTTTCAAGACTAGCCGAAGTGTCGCCCCATGTTGGGATGACTCAGCCTCTTTCTCTTTCCTGGCTCCACTACCACCGGTTTCACCAGCTTCTCTCACAACTGCCTGCATCTCCTCTTTTAACATGTCACCGAAGTCTTGGGATCTAAAGAGATCCTTTAGAACATCAGCCATGCTTGGTATCTGATCTGCCATATCCACTCCTTCCCCAGACTCAGAATCACTGTCACTTTCAACTACCCTCTGTCTCCTAGCTACCCTTGAAGACTGAGATCTTGTCCAAGGTCGCTGCAGTGTATTCTGCTTGGGAGTAGACAAGAGGTATTAGGGTCGTGAATGAATGACGTGATATGGCATGAAAATTAAGACATTGAGAATGCTTGAAATGAATGGAGTGGGACTATGTATGAAATGATGGTATGAATGGTTTCTTTTATTATTTTTCCTTCTTTTTGGGACATTCCAAGAACACCCAATGCTTTTGCAAAGATGTGACATGTGGAGCATCACACGGACAGTGATTTGGCGCCTTTGGGGCTCCTAATGAATTTATGAAATGGTCGCATGTATACCGACACATGGACAGAGTTTCGATGCTTTGTAGGTCTATGAGATGATATGATATGGTCGCATGGGTCGGGCCCACAGACAAAGTTCTGATGCCTTTGAGCATATGATATGAAATGATGTTATGAAGTAGCCACGTGTAACAGGGACACGGGCATGGGTTTGGTATTCTGGGAACGCCTTTTATGATTTGTGGATGTTGTGAACCTATATGTGTACTAATTAGGCACTCGAGGAGCACTTTAAATGATATTTTAATGTCATGAAATGGTCGGCTATGGACCATAATGTTATATGATGTTTATGATGAATGGGTGTGATGTCATGAAATGCATCGTGTAAATTGTTACACGAAAATGGGCCTAAGACCGTTGTGGCTTCTATTAAATGAAACGGTTTGTTGAAATGGCCAAATGCAATCCGATGCATTGGCGGGACACTAGAATTTTTGGATACCCGATATGTTATGAAATGGAATGGGATGGTCAATAGGCGTCCTTGAAATGTCCCTAATTTAATTTAGGTGATATGTCGTGAATGCTTATGACACACAAAATGCAAATGGCTGCACAAAAACGTGGGTTAGAATGTATGGAATACATAATGATGTTGTGTATGTTATGTGAAAATAAAAAAGCTAATCACACAAATAAAATTTTATGGCTGAAAAAGAAATGGTTAGTATGAATGACAAGCAGATGAATTAATGTATTTACACGTGAAAATAAAATGCAAATGGCTGCAAAAAAATGTTGGTTAATTATCACACAAATGTTTAATGTTTGAAAAATGTCATGTGTATGAATTATGGTATGTTATGGATGTGTAGGTAACAATGATGATGTGTCACGGGATGGCGAGAAACACATAGCAAGCAAAACAAATTCCTCCAACCTTATTCCTCCAACGTGGTCATTTTGGCGAAAATCTAACCGAGTCCTAGGTGGGGTTCACTTCGATCATCAACCGGGGATGACGAAGGCGCGATTTCATTATTTACACACGATTTATTTTGGTGTCCTAATGAAATCCAACTAAAGTTGCTTATATGAGTTCGGTCAAAGTCCGGATAACATCAAGACTCCCATAGCAAAATATACTCCTCACTTCTCCCCACTCAAGGGTTCTAACAAAGGGGTTCGTATGGGGCTATGGGTGGTGCTTCGTATCCGTGCCCCCAAGGCCAAGAGGAACTTAGGCGACACTTCAACAATTCACCGGGCTATAAAGGGATACTTAAACTAATTCAAGCATGTCTAACTAAATATGCAAATAAAATACCAATCGGGAATCATCCACCTTATTTTAATTAGACACTTTTCAGGGCTTGTCAAATTCTTTTAAGTTTTTCAGAAAACTTTTGTAAGAACTCCCCAGTGGAGTCGCCACTGTGAGCGGATGACATGTTCGACGGAACGCGAGACTCCCTTTCGGAAGGGGTTGCCATGATCTCGGGAGGGTCCCTCCTTCGCGTGGGGTTTTTATTATGAAAAATCGAGTTTTTTGGGAAATAAATGGAATAAATCTTAAAAGAACCGAGACCTAAATCTCGATGAATATTGTAGGAGTCGCCACCCAGCTCAGCTCAACCAGGAAATTCTTAAGGTAGCTGAACCGGATGAATGGCCACTACACTATCCAGAGATTCAGGTCCAGACAACTCCCTTATTTCGTGTCTAATTAAAGTAAATATTGTCAATGTTCTCAATTAGTATTTCACAATTCTAAAATAAATTTCATTGATATAAATAGACATACAACGCTCATACAGGTGTAAATAAAAATACAAGCAAAGTAATAAATATTTATAACGACTTACAACCCAATCGAAATAAAATAAAAACTCTCGCCTCACTTTTACAACCGCCTAGAATACACGGGAATCTAAAAAATAGTACAATCGCCTAAAATACATGAATAATTCTATTAAATACATATAAAATAAAAATAAAATAAAAAGCTACAAAACAAAGGTTAGCGCAATTTCTACAGCACGCCACAATTAGGACTCAAATAGACAGAATTGGGAGATTAAGAAGTGGGGGGATGCATTTAGGGGATAACCGGGTTGACTCGGCTAGCCAGCCCGGTTAGACCTGGAAAATATTTTGTAACATCCCGGTATTTTTGGTTTTGTGAGAAATTCATTTTGAAAACAATTTTACCGGTTTACATGCATTTTTTACATGTGAGGTGGGTCGGTTTTCGAGAGAATCGGGTCTCCATCGTTGTATTGTTCTAAATGCAATTTTACTAAAAATAAATCTAAGGTAGTGAATGCACATAACAAAAATTTATTTTTGTGATTTTCGGATTTTTCTGATTTTTTAGGGATTTTTATGAATTTTTGTGACTTAAAGGTGAAATTCTGATTCTGGAATGAGGGTTACAGTCGTGCGACTGTAACTACAGTCGTATGATTGTAAATTACAGTCGTGCGACTGTAAGTAGTCCAAAATCAGGATTTCACCAAAATTTTATTTGAATCAAAATGAAAGAAAACAACCTGGAAGTCAAGAACACTTGTACGACTATAATTATAGTCATACGACTGTTCATCAAATCCAAGAACAGTCGTGTGACTGTTCTTGATTTCCAGAAGCAGAAGCGCGAAAACACAGCAAAAATGCACAAAAACACACTTCAATCACCCAAAAAGCAAGAAAAAACGAAAGGGAAGAAGAGTGCCTACCTTTTAGAAGCTTATCCAAGTCGAAATTGACCCCTGGCGTCGCTCCAATCCATATAAATTCGCACTTTTTCCTTGAAAATGACAGAGGAAGCTTTATATCCGAGAATCTCTAAATGTCACGATTTCTGATGATTTTAGTCCGGGATTTCGATTTGTTTGTGAAATTAGATTATTAACCTAATGATTTCTAGCAAGTTTTAACCTTAATTGTGAGAATCAAAAGAAAAAGAAAGGGAAGAAAGTTGAGCTTTTTGTATTTTTCTCTTCCACCTCTTTATCTCTCCTTTTCTCTAAAATATTTTCACCAGAATCCCAAGTTAGCTTTTTTCCCTTCTTTTTCCTCTTTTCTACTCTGCTTTTCTGAGGTTTCTTGTCTTCAGACCGGAGCAATTAATGCTCCTCCCTTTTTCTCCATTTTCTGCTGCAGAGGTTTGGGCTTCTGCAACTGCTCTGATATTACAGTTGTACGACTGTAATTTTTAAATTACAGTCGCACGACTACAACTACATTCGTACGACCCTTCTCTTCTTCTTTTTTCTTTTTTTTTTTTTAAGTATAGAAAATTCTGGCGCTTACGTTGGTCTTCTTGGGGTGGTTCTATAAGCCCACAAGATGTTATTCAACTCATCAACCCAGGCTCCCTTGTGATTCTCCAGCCTCTTCTTGATTCCATCCCCTATGGTTCTGTTTGTGACCTCTGTCTGCCCATTACTTTGGGGGTACGCTACTGAGGAAGAGTTGTGCGTGATTTTGAGTCCTTTACAGAATTCTTCAAATTTACTCGAGGTGAATTGGGTACCATTGTCGGATATGATTCTATGAGGTATCCCGAATCTGGTGATGATGTGGTCCCACATGAAGGAGATGACTTTCTCTGGTGTGATTGTTGCGGTCGCCTCTGCTTCAACCCACTTGCTGAAGTGGTCTATCGCAACTATAATAAACTTCCTCTGTTTGCTGGCTTCAGGCATGGGTCCTACGATATCAATGCCCCATGTGAAAAAGGGCCATCCGGTTAATATTGGCTTCTGCTTTGCCACAGGGAAGTGGGATTTTTTCGAATGGATTTGGCACTGATGGCATCTCCTGACATAGGCCGTTGCATCCGCCTCCATTGTTTGCCAATAGTAACCTTGTAGCATCGCCCTTCTGACTAGTGCCTGTGCCGCCTAGTAGGACCCTCAAATTCCTTCGTGTAATTCTCGGAGGACATAATTTCCTTCTTCAGCTGTGATGCACTTCAGCCATGCATCGGTAAAAGACTTCTTGTATAGTTCTTTGTCAATTATTGCATAACGTTGTGATTTCCTGGAGATCTATATTGCTTCTCCTTTATCCTCAGGTAGATATCCTTCGACCAGGTATTTTATTATGGGTTCCATCCAACCCATCTCCACCTTTTCTACTGTCATCACCTCCTTTGCTCCGATGCTGGACTCAGTTTGAACTTCATATCGGCAATTTAAAAATTGCCAATCTTCGGCGCTTGCTGTAGCCTTAGCTAGCCTGTCTGCATCAACATTTTCATTTCTAGCGATGTTTTCCACCCTCCACGTGGTGCCTTTTCCTTCGACCGCTTGGAGCATACATTGCTTGGTGCCTTTTCTTTAGTTTCAAAGTTTTTATTAATTTGGTTGGAGACTAACCTTAAGCCACTAAGCAGTTTCACCTGGTCTGGAGCGATTTCTCGGATAAGCTCCAACCCCTTAATCACTGCTTCATATTCTGCAGCGTTGTTGGTGGCAGGGAAGGCAAGCTTGGCAGCATAAGATATCTTTATTTTCTCAGGCCCTTCAATATGCACTCCAATTCCTGCTCCTTCCTGAGATGAAGCTCCATTTATATATACCCTCCATTCTTCTGCCTTTAGCACCTGGTTTGGTTCTAACCCTGTGAATTCTACCACAAAATCCACCAAAACTTAAGCTTTTAATGCCGATCTGGGCTCAAAGCGAACATCAAATTCACTGAGCCTGATAGCCCATTCATCCAACCGGCCAGAAGTATCCGGTCTCTGAAGTAGCTTCTTCAAGGGGAAATTTGTTCTCACAATTACCGTATGGGCCTGGAAGTACGGCCGTAGCCTAGCGGATGCTGAAATTATCACCAAGGCCAATTTCTCAATCGTCGGATATCTGAGCTCTGCCCCTTTTAACACCTTACTGGTGTAATACACTGGGTATTGTTGTCTCTCCTCTTCTCTAATCATTACCGAGCCTACTGCTTCATCTATTGCAGCCAGATATAAGTACAACATTTCACCAGGAATCGGCCGGCTCAGCAATGGTGGGGTTCCCAAGAAGCTCTTGATTCTACTAAATGCCTCCTAGCATTCATCATCCCAGTTGAACTTCTGGCCTTTCTTGATTACCTTGTAGAAGGGTAAACATTTCTTGGCTGAAAAAGAGATGAATCTTCCTAGTGCATTGATGCGGCCATTAAGGCGTTGGACTTCATTCACCGTTTTGGGCGGCACCATGTCTAAGATTGCTTTAATCTTTTCTGGATTCGCTTCTACCCCTCTTTGTGAAATCATAAAGCCCAGGAACTTCCCTCCTCGCACTCCAAATACGCACTTCTCTAGATTCAATTTTAGGCTGTATTTTTGCAGTATTTTGAAGGCTTCCCGAATGTCTTGAGCGTGATTCTCCTTATCCTTGCTTTTAATGATCATATCATCCACATACACTTCAATTGTCTTTACAATTTGCTCCTTAAACATGTCATTGACTAGGCGCTGATATGTTGCTCCTGCATTTTTTAAACCAAAGGGCATCACTCAATAACAATATGTGCCTTCATGTGTGATAAATGAGGTTTTTTCTTCATCCATCGGGTCCATTGGAATGTGATGGTATCCCGACTTTGCATCCAAGAATGAGTATATTGCATACCCGGCCGTTGAGTCGACTAACTGGTCAATGCTGGGAAGAGGATAGCTATCTGTTGGATAAGCTTTGTTCAAGTCAGTGAAGTCTACACACATCCTCCATGTTCCTCCTGGTTTCTTCACCAAGACCACATTTGCCAGCCATTCGGGATATAACGCCTTCTTGATGTGTCCGGCTTCCAACAATTTGCTTATTTCTGCCTCAATTGCCTTTTGCCTTTCTGTTGCATGTTTTCTCCTTTTTTGTACTACCGGCTTGGTAGTAGGGTCTATATTCAGGCTGTGCTTCATTATATCAGGTAAAACTCTGATAATGTCGCTGGTGCACCAGGCAAAGGTCTCCTGCTCTTCTTTGAGAACTGCTGTGATTGCTTGCTTGAGATCGGGTTTCAATTCCTTGGCCACCTGGACTGATCTTCCTGGTCCGACCATGAGGGCTTCAAGCTCATCCACCGGCTCGACCCTATCTTGCTTTTCTGATTCCCAGCTAACCTCTCCTTATTTCAAGGAAGCTAGGTATGGTTTTTGGGCCGCTTGTTAACTCCCCCTAGCCATTGCTACCCCCGTCGTGGTCGGTATTTAGAGGGCTAAATACCGGACAGAAAGAATTGCTTCGGACTCTACCAGGAATGGTCTTCCCAATATGATGTTGTAGGTGAGTGGGTTGTTAATAATCATGAATTCCTCTTCAGACCTCCAACAGTGCTTTTCATCACCCACCTCTAAATTTAGTGCACTTGCCCAACAACCGTGACCAAATGGCCACTTAGGCCTACCAGGGGCGAATATACCAGTTGGATTCTGCTTTGGTGGATGTCCAGCTGGCGGGCTGCCTCCTTTGTGATGATGTTTACTGAGCTACTGGTATCTATGAAGATTCTTTTCACCGTATATCCTTCCACCAATGCCTCAATGACCAAGGCATCTGCGTGGTGCGCTTGCACATTACTGTGGATTAAGAAAGAGTGATTCAAGCTACTGGATTTCCCCGTGTTAACCAACTGATGTGTTGAGGACCTAACTCTTTTACTGGGTGGTTCAAACTCGGGTCCCCTGGCAATAACCATGACAACTCCCTTGGATTTCTTAACTAGCCTTTCATCATCAGCCCTTCCATCCTTCTGTTCCCTGTCCTTTTTTGTGCTCCTTGTTATGCCATCAACAAATCTGCTGAATTTTCCTGCCTTGATCAGCAGGTCCACCTCTACAGCCAGGACTAGGTAGTTGTCTGTGTGGTGACCCTTGGCTCTTTGAAACTTGCAGTATGCGTCCTTTTCACTTCCCCTTATCTAGCCTGGCTTGGTATGAGGGTATCAAATGCTCTTTGCATCTGAGCTTCTCTGAATTGTTACCAGTACCTCACTGAGTGGGGCATTCAATGGTGTAAACCGTGACCGGTCTCCAGGGCGGTCTCTGTGATCCCGTCTCTGCTGCCTCTCATCGGGCCGGATAGCCTTGTCTTTTTCGCCGTGTCTTCTGTGCTTTGCAAACATATCAATTTCATCAATTTCTACCATGCTTTTCGCAATGGCTATCATTTGAGTCAATTCTCTGGGCTTCCTTGTTATGATCTCTCCTCGAAGCCTCTCATTAGTAGTATTTTTAATAATAGCCTCCTTGGTTGTGATGAAATCCAAGTTCCTAACCTCTAAACATAAGAGGTTGAACCGGTCAATGAAAGACCTCAAAGACTCGCCGAGCTTTTGGACCACTTCATGAAGGGTGCGACTAGCTGCTCCAGTCAGTATTGAGCCCATAAAGTTCTTGCAAAACTCCTGCCTGAGCCGATCCCAACTGTCAATTGTTCCCGGGTCTAATGACTCAAACCAATAAGCTGCTGCTCCTATCAGTGTCGTAGGGAACAGGCGGCAAATCAGCCCTTCAGTGGCTCCTGCGACGTCCATCCGGTTTTTGAAGTTCCTCGCATGGACTCGGGGATCTGTGTCACCCCTGTAACTGTCAAAGGTTGGCTGCTTAAATTTATGGACGATCGGCTGATTGAGTATCCTGGCCGAAAAGGGAGATTCTCCATTTTCCATCAATGGTTCCTGGTAAGGTATGGTGAACATACTCAGCACTTTCTTAAACATCGCCATGAATCTAGGATCATCCGTGAACTCTGCCCCAGATGAGGATGATGTTGGAGGAGGAGGAGTGTTGCATGGAACCGGCGTATTATATGGGACAACCGCTCTATTGTTAATGTCGTATGGAGTGAGAAAACTAGGTGTTTGAGGCAGGGTTGGCATTTGGTATAACTGAGCAATATGAGGAAAATAAGGTTGGGGTATTCCATACTAGGAGTTTGGGGCCAAGATCAGGAGACCGATGCTCCCCTGGGTTGCTATGTTAGGGTTCACTTGCATTGCAGGCGGCTGGTCCCCGACTGGCATGGGCATCCAACCAAAGATGGGCAGAGCTCCTCCTAGTTGAGATCCTCCAACTTCCCTTCCGCCAATCAATCCAACGCTGGCGGGATGGGTCATACTTGGTCCCAATCCTTCCGATCTCATAACAAAAGTTCTAGATTCAGAAATAGGAAATAGGGCTCGTACAGTGCTTGGATGAGAAATAGGTTCTAGCAAAGTGTTCACCACAGAAAAAGGAGTACTGTTGCTTAATAAGGAACCTATCATGCCTTGCTCTTGCTCTACAAGATAGCTCACCGGAAATCGTATTAATCGGCTGGACTCATTCCATAATTCCTGGCAATCCGATCCAAAACGGCACCAGTAGAGCCATTACTGCTACCCAAAGTTGTGGTGAAAGTGTTTGATGGACTTGGGGTTGCAGCTGCCACGGGTAAAGGCATTACAATTTCTGAGGATGGTGGTATTCCTCCTCCCTGGGGAGAAAGAAATGTTGAAATAGTTTCTGAGGTTGTTGATCCCGATGACATTGTTGTTCAGCGGTCCACGCTCACAGCACCAATTTGATAGCTCCAGGAAAAGATTTGATGTCACGCGGTCAAATATGGCTGAAAGACCGTCTCTCTTCAGAAATGATCGAATGCCGGTATAAAAGAAAATGTGAGGATCGGGTGACCTCCAGGTCCACTCCGACGCCTAAGTCAGAGATTTGAAGGAGAGGAATAGAAATAAGAATGAAATCTTGAGAATTCAAGAAAAGATACCTGGAGGTTCCTCACTGCCCTCTTTTTATACATGATTGTTCCGCGCGGCTTTGTCAGACCGTTATGTACGGTCCTTTCTCATTGGCTGGGTATGGTATGCTCTTGGTCCCCTTCTGGCATGTCTAGGCAGCAGACTCACCCTATGTTTTTCCCCACGGCACCTATTGCTGGTACAAAATCGCATCCTTACACGTGTACAGTAGAGATCAGCTTACCTGTCTCTTGAAACAGAATACCTAATTAGGGCACAAGTTGTTTGAATAGGTGTTCAACAGGATCCTCTTCCTGATTCAGCCGGTCATTGTTAATGGTGCTACTTCGCCTTAGTCTTTGGAGACCGAGTGAAAGCAAGAAGAGTTATGAGGCAATTGCTTGATGCGTTGACGCGGTCACTAGCCGTGTGAAACACGCAGTAAGCTTTAGGACTCCATGCTATCAGTTTACAATTTGGACTCAGGAGGATTCAAGAGTTTTGATATGGAGTGTGAAGTACTGCATAGGACGCGCCATATAAATCGTGTCAAAATAATCACTAGTTGTTGTACCACAGAGTTCAAGGCTTTAGTCATGGAGTTCACGCCTGATTGGAGCTTGGAAAAGTGGTTGTATTCTCACAACTATTTTTTGGACATTTCCAAGAGATTGAACATAATGATGGATGTTGCACCAACACTTGAATATCTCCATCATGGCTCTCTCCAACCAATTATCCATTGTGATTTGAAGCGCAGTATTATCCTTTTAGATGAGGATATGGTTGCTCATGTAACTGATTTTTGCATATCAAAACTAGTTGGAGAAGATCAGTCTATCATACAAACCATGACTCTTGCAACTATTGGTTACATGGCACCAGGTGATGTTTGGTTTTCCATATGTTATAACTCGAAATAATAATCACTATGCTAGGCTCACAAAATCAAACTCTATTGTAGAGTACGGATCAGAAGGACTTGTATCAATAAAGGGAGATATGTACAGTTTCGGTATTTTGCTGATGAAAGCTTCACAAGAAGAAAGCCTATAGATGCGATTTTTAATGAAGAAATGAACATGAAATGGATCGAAGAATCATTTACTGATGGAGTCACTCAAGTTGCAGATCCCAATTTGCTAAAGGTCAACGAACAACACTATTTGGCCAAGTCAAAATGCATATCATCTATTTTGGAGTTGGCATTAAAGTGTTGTGCAGATCTACCTGAGGAGAGGATTAATAGCAAGTTCATCATCTAAAGAATTTGTCACCTTCATCATCCACGTGTGATCCTAACAAATTATGCATTTCATGTTTTTGCAGTGACTTTTTCTTCATTGCAAAAAAAGTAGTGATGTACTGACCATAGTCCCTTTAACTTGAGTGGTAACATGACCCTTTTCAGTGTCACTCAGGGGCTTTGAGAGACCAAAATCAGCAACTTTTGCTTTTAAGCGTTCATCCAGTAGAATATTGGTTGACTTGATATCCCTGTGCCATGACCCTTTTCGTGCAAATAAGCCAGACCTCTTGGTGCTCCAAGTGTCACTTTAAGTCTCCTAATCCAGTCTAACCTGATTCCTGACTTTCCTGCTTGGATTGCAATGGAATAACAAATTTTAGCATCATTAGGAGTCAAATGTCAATATATTTTAAACATACATGGCTCCTTATGCATAAAGAAATCAAATTTCAAGAGAAGCCACATCCTCTAAGGAATATTTTACATATGATACATATTAGACTAATGTTTTAATTATCAAATCCTTTTTCTTAGTCAGACAATAGGAGAGAGTGACAAATATTAGTAGATTACAGCATCACTTCCTAGTATCATAATCAAAGTATTGGAAAGGTTAACAAAATACCTGACAAACTGTCGCTGAGGCTACCATTAGGAACAAACTCATATATGAGCATTTGTTCACCTCGCTCAAAGAAAAATCCCAAAAGGCTCACTAGATTTTTATGATGGACCCTTGAAAGTAATTCAATCTCAGTTTTAAATTCTACTCCACCCTGCAATGATCCTTGTTGGGCTCTTTTGATGGCTATCAGTTGTCCATTAGCAAGTGTTCCCCTGTAAACCTGTAAAATGAAGCTCATAATGTTATGAAGAGACCCATTCAAGCGATTTAATACGTGATCAATTTTAGAAAAACAGCAATTGTCAACATAAACAATACGAGAATGCTGTTATATATATGGGAAAGTGCTAGAGTCTGCAAAGAGAGAAAGAACAAAGCAGACTTGACCTTTCCATAACCCCCAGATCCAACATCATTAGCATCTGAGAAATTGTTGGTGTATTTCTTAATCTCATCAAAGGAAAAGCATCTGGCTCCTTTTAATTGAGGAACTTCAGCACCTTGATTCTTACTTGAATCCCAGTGTGCTGCATTTTCATAGCGTACGGAAACCAGTAAGGCCAAAGCACTCCTTCTCATATGGAAAATGGAAAAGACTAAGAGAAAATTACCAAAAGGATTATTATGTTCAGTTACTCTTTTAGCTTTCTTCTTCTGACGATAAGCATAAAGCCCTGCAATGAGCAATAATAGAAAAAGGGCAAAACCACCTGCAGCAGCTCCAATTATGATGCCAGTGTTTGATGACTTGCTTGATCCTGTAGAGTCTTGTCAATGACAAGTTAAAGGGATCAAAACTGTTAACAGAAGAAAGAATAATAACATAACAATCTGTTCTAAAAACATGCAACGATTGGAAAATACCATCAAAAAACGGGTAAACATGTCCAATAAAATAGAAAGGCCCAAACTGTTTTGGAGGCTTGAATGTCTGATTGCTTAGCACAAAACCAATGTCAGGAATAACTGCTCTATCGAAACTAACTTGGCCGACTGGAAAAATTTGTAAATCCACATCAAGATACTCAGATGAATCCTTTATTGGATTGCTGAGAGAAATAGAATCAAGAGGCAGTTGATTCAACCTAAAAGAATCCATCATAGAATTCTCAAGAATTTCGTAAATGGTTGTGTTTTCCAGGTCTGAGAACGAAGGAGCCCTGAAAAATAGCGTTCATGTGTATGGATATGCACATTTGCAGTTGGGACTGGATGTCTTATTTGAAGAGCAAGTAACAGGCACACAGTTATTTGGTGGTGTTTTATATGAAGAAGTAGGTAGAGGATGATGAAATATATATAGAGCATAAACATAGAATTTCATAAAAGGAATACTGCAAATGCAGTACCTGTGGCTCACTATAATTGAAGAACAATATAATGCCTATTTATAGGCTTACAATGCTATCTAAAGCATAACAACTAAATCAAATTTGAATTTAAAAAACTAATATTTTATTTTTCTAACAAACTTGATGAATATCTAAGATATGATTACAGATTTTGCAATCAAATTCCAACACTCCCTCTTGATTCAAAATCTGCAAACTTTTGTTTAGCTTTTTGAATCTTGCTGAAACACTTATTCTTGACTTTGTAGCTGAAAAAAGCATTGGATATAATTATGGGTCATGGGTCATTTTTGTGGGTCATGGTTCATTGTTGTGGGTCATTTTATGGGTCATAGTTATAGATATGGGTCATGGGCATGGTATGGGTCATAGTTATGGGTTGTTGGCATGAGTCATCGGTATAAGTCATTGGCATGGATCATGTCACAGTTTTGAGACTTGCCGGTCTCTTCAAAATAATATTACAGTTTTGAGACATGTCGGTCTCTTCAAAATAATATTACAGTTTTGAGACATGTCGGTCTCTTCAAAATAATATTACAGTTTTGAGACATGTCGGTCTCTTCAAAATAATATTACAGTTTTGAGACATGTCGGTCTCTTCAAAATAATGTATCTTCATTTTGCAGCTTTTCTTCATCAACACATGCTTGCATCACTTAATGTGCTTTGTTCTTGCAAACTTTCTGATCTTTATTTTTTTGGATCACTCACAGGTCCCTCAAGAAGATAGCTCTGATACCATGATGAAATATATATAGAGCATAAACATAGAATTTCATAAAAGGAATACTGCAAATGCAGTACCTGTGGCTCACTATAATTGAAGAACAATATAATGCCTATTTATAGGCTTACAATGCTATCTAAAGCATAACAACTAAATCAAATTTGAATTTAAAAAACTAATATTTTATTTTTCTAACAAACTTGATGAATATCTAAGATATGATTACAGATTTTGCAATCAAATTCCAACAGAGGAATACTGCAGTAACTTCCTGTTGCTCCTGATTCCTCACAAACTGGGTTGCCTACAAGTCTGCGAGCCCAAACAGATAAGACCACTACAAGCTGGCAAAATAGCAGAGTAATTTGGCAACCATGAATATAAAATTTTACTTACATTACTTCAACTGAACTTTGTCCTGGCCTGTTCGTGTACCCACAAATTTGATTGTTTTGCAAATCAACAAGTTGAAGTTGGTTAGCATTGTTTGTCCCTAAATCTAAACTGTCATTGAGTTTGTTGTTACTTAGCAACCTGTCACAGGATATCCAAATTAACTATCAGCCATTTCCATCAATGGATTTCCTCAACATCCAAGAAAATGAAAATGTCATTCTACATATGAAGTGATATTACTCACACAGTTTGTAAGAAAGGAAGGTTGAATAAGTCAGTTGGAACCCTTCCCTGCAGTTGTGTGCGTTCCATCTTTCTGAATTATACAATAAACAATTACAAGTGTTAAGAAAACTGCTTTCATTATTTTTCCTAATTATGCATAGCTCTTTCTTAATTCACTAGCTCTCTTTCCATGAAATCAAGACAAAAATGGAATACAAGATTAAGACTGCAATAGTAAGCACAGAGACATACAGTGTTGTCAGTGACTGCATAGTTGGAATCCAAGATGGAAAATCTGATGCATCAAAACTATTATTGCTCATCTCCCTGAAGATGAATCTCAAGTTAGAGTGAGTATGTACGTAAGTCATAGTTCATCCTACAATTACTGATTATATAATTATAGACTACACGAAAGCTTACAAGTAGAGAATATTCATCCCACTAAGATCAGGAACAGGACCAGTAAATCCATTGTTGGACAAGCACCTGAAATTGTTTACCAACAGAATAAGAATTCAGAAGGCAAGATATCAGTAAAAAAACTACAAAAGTAAAACCATTTAATAGTTCTATTTGAATGATCTCACTTTTTGTATACTTACAACTCACTGACACTGGTGAGGTTATTCAGGTTCAAAGGGGCAGGTCCAGTCAATGAATTTTTGTCAAAGCACCTGCAGTCGATATGAGATATTAATCAGCCTAACCAACAATGAGAAATCATTCAAAATCTAGATATGGATACTCACACAACTTCCAATGTTTCCACAAGCCCAAGAGTAAAAGGAATACCACCAGTGAGGTTGTTGCCATCAAAAAGCCTGCCCAATCAAACAATTATTAGAGATGTTAAAGAAAAGTAGAAACACTTAATAATAGTAGGCAAAAATGCAGCAAAGCCGCATAAAGGGAGAGCCAATGAAAGGTAACATTCACAAAGATGACAGTGTTGGAGAGAAAAAGAAGTATATAGGAAGAGAGTAATTCTAATGGAGAAAACTCTATATTTTATTTCTGAAAGATTAGGACTATTTATAGATATTACAATGACTCTTCATGAATTAATATGACTCTATATAAAGACTCTTCATGAAACAATATGACTCTACATAATGACTTTTCATGAAACAATATGACTTTACATAATGACTCTCCATGAAACAATATGACTCTACATATTATAATGACTCTTCATGAATCAACACGACTCTTAATTATAAGTTTATTTATTCTAACACGCCCCCTTAAACTTATAACCTTCACCCTTTAGAAACACCAAGAACTTTTCTCAATCTGCTAAAATCTTCAAACTTCAATGGTTTAGTAAATATATCAGCAACTTGATTTTCGGATGGCACATGCTTGAGCTGAATTTCTTTGTTTCCAATGCATTCTCTAATGAAGTGATACTTTGTGTCGATATGCTTGCATTTATCATGAAAAACTGGATTTTTGGCCAATGCAATAGCTGACTTGTTATCAACAAAAACATCAGTTGCTCCATCTTGTACAAACTTTAAACTATTCAATAACCTTCTTAACCATATTGCATGACAAACACTGGAAGCGGCTGCTACATACTCTGCTTCACATGTTGAAAGTGAAACAATTGCTTGTTTCCACTTCTTGTCTTTAATTGAATCCTCAAATTGCACACTCTCTGTATCAGCAAAGAGACAAAACAGAGTAGTGTTTTCCACCTCTTCGGTTTCAGCATAAATATCATTCAAATTCCTCATTCGAGGTTGTCCTTCTAAAGAACATTCTGAATCAGATGTACTTGGTTGTGATGTGGAAGAATAGTTTGGAGATGCGATAACTTCAACTTCATTCTGATTATCTGTTGTCGATTCATCATCAAACAAAGAAAGAAAATCATAACTTTCTTCGTGTGATACTTCCCATTACCAGATGCTATTCTCTTCAAACTCCGCATCTCGACTTATGACAATTTTTCCATTTTGTGGATTATAAAATTTATAACCCTTGGAATTTTTCCATCTTCTCACTTTTGTCATCCAATTTGCTTCTTATTTCATCAGCAATATGGACATAACTAAGACAACCAAATACTTTCAAACGAGAGATATTTGGTTTCTTTCCATACCAGGCGTCATGAGGTGTCTTCGTTACCATTTTTTTTGCTGAACTTCAAGTAAATTGCACATGCCAATCCTTCTGCCCAAAATTCATTCAGCATACCTGAGCTCTTCAACATGCTTTGAGTCATGTTGAGAATGGTTTTATTTTTTCGCTCCACTACACAATTCTGCTGAGGTGATCTTGGCACAATGAGTGATCGAGGAACACCATGATACTCACAAAAATTATTGAACTCTTCTGATGTGAATTCACCTCCTCGGTCAGTTCTAAAAGATTGAATCTTCAATTCGCTTTCATTCTCCACTTGTGCTTTGAACTTCTTAAACATTTGAAATGCTTCTGATTTGGCCTTTAAGAAATACACCCACGTCTTACGTGGATAGTCATCAATAAACAGCACGAAGTATCGATTTCTTCCATGCGAACTTTGATTAATAGGACCACAAATGTCTACATGTACCAATTCAAGTGTCGAGATGTGCTTGATAATGACTCCTTTGGAAAACTTTTTCTTGACTGTTTCCCATACATACAACCGTCACAAATTTGATTAGGATGGTTTATGGATGGTAATCCATGCACCAAATGTAGCCTGCACATTTTCTCCAAACTTCCAAAATTCAAATGACCCATTCTGAGATACCATAACCGTGCAGAATTTGATGTCGAAGCCTTCAAACAAATGGGACTCTCATTGTTGATTTTTAGATTGAACATTTTGTTCAGTGTCATGGGGACTTTTGCTATCAGACTTCTCTTCTCATCTCTCATAATCAGCCCATTCTTGTTCATCTGCACTTCATAACCTTTCTCCAAAAGTTGTCCAATACTTAAAATATTGGTCTTCAAAGCTGAAACATAATACACAAGAGAGATAAATTGATGATCTCCATTTTTCAACTTGATAAGAATATCTCTGCTGCCCATAACTGAGACTTTTGATTTATCGCCGAAGGAAATTGTTCCCTTCTTTGATTCATCAAGCCTGTAAAAAAATATCTTTATTTCTTGTCATGTGATTGCTTGCTCCCGAGTCTAGATACCATGACTCCTTGTTTCTTTCTTCTTCTCCGATACATGACAGCAACAAGGTTGAATCTTCGCCTTCTTCGGTCTCCACAAAATTTGCTTCTTCATGAAAATCGGATTTACATTCTGCTGCATAGTGTCCATAACTTTGACAATTATAACATTGCACGTTTTTTTTGTTTATATGACCATGACCAGGACCATACATATTATTGCCTCTGCCATGGCCTCTCACATTCCATTGTTGATAACGACCTTCATTACTATGAAAATTTCGGCCTCCTCTGCCACGACCTCCATTATTTCCACGTTTCCAGCCATGACCTCTACCTCTTATTTGTCCTCTACCTCTTCCAGATTCACCTACAGATTGCTTCTTTTCCTCTTTATCTTCTAAATGCAACTTTGCTTGGAATGCTTGAGCCACAGGTTCTTCTCTCTTCTTCAATCTTTCTTCATGGGCTTGTAAAGAACCCAACAGTTGATCTACAGACATGGTCTCCAGATCTTTTGATTCTTCAATTGCAGTCACCACATAATCAAATTTTTGATTTAAAGGTTGAAGGATTTTTTCTACCACACGAATGTCCTCCATTGTTTCTCCATATCTCTTCATCTAATTGACAATAGTCAAAGTTCTATTAAAGAACTCCTTAATTGATTCTGACTCCTTCATCTTCAGTTTTTCATAGTCACCTCTCAAGGATTGCAACCGCACCTTGATCACTTTATCTTTTCCCTTAAAAGAGTTCTCAAGAATCCCCCATGCCTCCTTTCCTCTCGTTGCCATAGATACTTTCACAAACATAGTCTCATCCAAACACATATGGATTAAAGAAAGTGCTTGCTGGTCTTTCTTCTTTGTTTTCTTCAAATTCTCCTTTTGAGTATTCGTCAATGCTTCCTCATTCTCTAGCTGTTCGTTTCCATTTTCTATCATATCCCACACATCTTGGCAACCCAACAAAGCTTTCATTCTTATACACCAATTATCATAATTCTCCTTAGAAAGTTAAGGATATTTGTAGGGAATCATATTATTCATCATCTTGCTGGCTCTGATACCAGATTGTTGGAGAGAAAAAGAAGTATATAGGAAGAGAGTAATTCTAATGGAGAAAACTCCATATTTTATTTCTGAAAGATTAGGACTATTTATAGATATTACAATGACTCTTCATGAATTAATATGACTCTACATAATCACTCTTCATGAAACAATATGACTCTACATAATGACTCTTCATGAAACAATATGACTCTACATATTATAATGACTCTTCATGAATCAACACGACTCTTAATTATAAGTTTATTTATTCTAACAGATAGTCGAAACTAGAAGACGAGAAAAAACATGTAGCTTGGAAAACCTATCTTGCCACATGTATTCAATGAAAGTTATTACTTACACATGTAAAAGAGTCATCTGTGAACTAAAAAGTCGAGCTGGGATAGTGCATGAGAGCTGATTCTGTACTAGTGAGAGTTAACAGTTGTTACCGACATATGAATGTAAGGAAAATGGTTAATGTCGCCAGGAAAAAACAAAAAAGATTTGAAATACAAGTGTTTTGTATTAACTAGCATATTGAGACCAGGAGTAGTTCCTGTGGAGACTGGAATCATTCCATCCAGCCTATTGTTAGCCAAATCCAACCAATAGAATTACCAATCGAAGGCGGGATTGGTCCAGTGAAACCATTAGAATAGAGAGATTTGCAGTTAATGGCAGTAAGCATTTATCAGATAGAGATGAACAACACAGAACAAATGTGTAAGATTCACCAAAGAGAAAGCAGATGAATGTTTGTAACCCGTTAGAATTTGCATTTTCCAGTCATAATGTCACAAAGATATATTTGCAAGTTGGAACCCTTACAGATACACAGGCTGCTAAATTATTAATCACATAGATGTGCACTTGAAGATTATAGTGCAGGAGAAATTTTACTGTATGCTAAGAACACCAAGTCAATAAAATCACAACGAATCATATTTCAACCAATAGAAAAATAATAATATGTAATTAATTAATTAATAGTTGATTAATTAAATAAATTCTACACCCTAAAATACTCTAGTTAGAGGGTAATCTATAAATTCTAGATCCTAAAATATATCACGTAGTATCATTTTATTGAGTTAGCAGACACATGACATATATATATATATATATATATATATATATATATATATATATATATATGAATTGTGACAGGTAGCATTCCACCCTTTGAAATGTGTAACCTTGTTTTCATAGATGTTGGAGAAAACAGTCTTGATGGAACACTTCCTACAAGCATTTATAACATTTCAACATGGGAGATTTTATCCTTGCATGTTAATAATGAAGAGACTCCGTAGGCTTTGAGAGTGCTGGGCATGACTGGATGAGTGAGTACATAAGTGGGGTTGAGCCCATGTAACGCAAAACCAATTGGCTTATGTTAAGGCCCAATCTATACCACTTATATACCACTTTTTATTCTCATTTATTTCTGATGTGGGGTTCCCCAACATCTCCAATACTCCCCCTCAAGTGCAACTGGACATGGACCAGTTGTCACTTGTCAAACATTCCTTGGCCTCTCTCCTTTAAGGTCCAAGGTTATCAACGGGTCTAGTTTTCTCCACTATCCCAAACTCCACTAGGACTTTAAACACGGGCCCAAGATCTTTTCGGCTGTCAGGCTTTCTTCTACTCTGATACCATGAAGAGACTCAGTGGGCCTTGAGAGGGCTGGGCTTGACTGGATGAGTGAGTACATAAGTGGGGTTGAGCACATGTAGCACAAAACCAATTGACTTATGTTAAGGCCCAATCTACACCACTTATATACCACTTTTTATTCTCATTTATTTTTTATGTGGGATTCCCCAACATCTCCAACAAATAATCTCTCAGGCAGTCTTCCTCCAAGCTATGGTCTTCATCTTTCTAGTCTTGAGGAAATTTCTATGGTAGGAAATATGTTTAGTAGTCCAATTCCCATATCACTCTCTAATGCCTCTAAGCTCACTAATATGGATTTGATTTCAAACATGTTCTTTGGCTCTATTCCTACTGCTTTTGGTAATTTAAGAAACCTTCAAATTCTCAGTTTATCCCACAGTCAGCTCAACAGCCCATCATTATTGACTTTATTCTCCTCAATGGCCAATTGCAAAAATTTGACACAATTAAAGCTAGGTTACAATCAATTGAATTCCACTCTCCCAATTTCCACAGGAAATTTATCTTCTTCCCTTGAAAGTTTTTCCATTGGTGGTAGTGGACTTACAGGAACCATTCCTATGGAAATTGGTAACTTAAGCAGCTTGATTAGTTTGTTTCTAGGAAATAACAAAATAAAAGGGTTCATTCCTTTGGTGATTGGAAAATTAAGGAAGCTTCAAGGATTGTATCTCAAGTCAAATAGAATACAAGGATCAATACCTTCTGAATTGTGCGGTTTACAAAGTTTGAATATCATATGGTTTTGGGGAAATGGACTCTTTGAAAAGGTTCCTTTTTGTTTATGTGATATCAATACTTTGAGAAATCTCTATTTACAATCCAATAAACTTAATTATACTATCCACTCAACCTTGTGGAAGCTTAAAGATATCTTGGAATTGGACATGTCATCAAATTATTTGGGTGGCTCCCTTCCACAAGATATTGGCAATTTGAGAGCAGTAACATTACTTGATTTGTCAGGAAATGAATTGTTAAGCAGTATTCCACCCACATTTAGAGGCCTTCAATCTCTTAGTTATCTTTCTTTATCTAATAATAGATTAGAGGGTTCTATTCCGGAGTCATTCAGCAGTGCTATAAGCTTGGAGTTCATGGATTTATCAATTAATAATCTCTCTGGAGAAATCCCTAAGTCCTTTGAGAAACTAATATATCTCAAGGATTTTAATGTGTCCTTCAATGCAAATACAAGCAGAAATTCCTACTGTAGGACCGTTTACAAACTTGTCCTCTCAATCTTTTCTTGGAAATACAGGACTTTGTGGGGCACCTAACATAACCAATCAAGGAAAGTAAAGATGGTAGTGGTTGTAATTGGAACAATAATTTTAGCATTTGGAACTATTATTGTCCTTCTAATTTGGTATTGTAAAAAGGAAAACAAGATTGTTGACCCATCAAGTGCATTTGCTACCTTTAACAACATTGTAAAGAATTTTGATTTATGAGCTTAATCAAGGAACAAATAAATTTGATGAGGTGAACTTGCTTGGTAGGGGGAGTTTCGGCTCAGTATACAAAGGTACCTTTTCAAATGGAATGTCCATTGCAATAAAGGTTTACAATTTGGAGGGCCATTTAAAAAATTATCAGCTCAATCATTTCTAGGAAATAAAGGAATTTGTGGAGAACCTAGATTCCATGTCCATCCTTGCAAAACTACCCATCAGAACAAATCCAAAAAGGAAACGATAGCACTAATGGCAATTGGATCGATAGTTTTGGTATTTGGATCTGATCTTGTTACCCTTATTTGGTATTGGAAGAGGAAAACGAGATTGTCGACACATCAAGAGGATTTTCCACCTTTGGCAACATGGAAAAGAATTTCCAGTCACGATCTTAAACAAGCAACTAATAATTTTGATGAGGTTAACTTGCTTGGCAAGGGAAGTTTTGGATCAGTATACAAAGGGACTATTTTAATGGGATTTCCATTGCAGTCAAGGTTCATAATATGGAGCATGAAAGGGCATTCAAGAGTTTTGATGTTGTGTGTGAAATATTACATAGGATTCGCCATAGGAATCTTGTCAAAATTATCACTAGTTGTTGTACGACTGAGCTTAAAGCTTTAGTCATAGAGTTCATGCCCAATTGGAGCCTGGAAAAGTGGTTGTATTCTCACAACTATTTTTTGGACGCATTGCAAAGATTGAACATAATGATTGATGTTGCATCGGCACTTGAATATCTTCATCATGGTTCTTTAGAACCAATTGTACATTGTGATTTCAAGCCCAATAATATCCTTCTAAATGAGGATATGGTTGATCATGTTAGTGATTTTTGCATATCAAAACTTGTTGGAGAGGATCAATCTGTCATACAAACTGTGACTCCTGCTACTGTTGGGTACATGGCCCAAGGTGATATTTGATTTTATATATATATATATATATATGTAATTTTAATTGATAATTGCTTATAGTAGGCTGGCTAAAATAAATTTTGATATAGAGGATGGATCAGATGGACTTGTTTATGTAAAGGGCCATATATACAGCTTTGATATTTTGTTGATGGAAACTTTTACTAGAAAAAAGCCCACTCATGAGATGTTTAATGAAGAAATGAGCATGAAGCAATGGATCAATGATTCATTACCTTATGGAGTTTCCCAACTTGCAGATCCCAATGAACGACACTATTTGGCTAAGACAGAATGCATATCATCGATTATGGAGTTGGCCTTAATGTGTTGTGCAGATTTGACTGAGGAGCGACTAGCTAGCAAGGATATTCACAATGCTCTCAAAAATATCCAAGTTAAGTTTGTCAAGGATAATCACGACAAATTGATTGGGAAAATGGTAAACTAAATTATCTGTTGTATTTAATTACTTATTTATTTACCTTGTTCTTCAATTCTTTTGTATTTGAAGGTTCAATTTTTATTTATGTTTGAATGTGGCCTAAAAGCAATCTCGCCTATCCGAATCTAGTACCAAGCCGGCAACGATGTCTCGACCACCCAAAGAAGATGATGAAAGCGAGGAAGATGAAGGGGAAGAAGACAAACAAAGTGCTACTTGTCGGTCATGTGGCGAAAGCTATGGAACTGATGATTTCTGGATTTGCTGTGACATATGTGAGAGATGGTTCCATGGAAAATGTTTGAAGATTGTGTCGGCTGGGCTCCTAAGCACCGAAACTCAGTCCACATGCTAAGCACGTTATCTCATTTCATTTCATCACATAAGAGCCCAAGGTACTCCTCGAGTGCTGAAAAACCATTCACAAGTCAAGCACTTTATTCTGTCTCACCTCATATCATGTTTCATCATCCACGGCACTCCCTGAGTGTTGAAGATTATGTTAGGTCATTATGCGCATACACGCCACCATAGCTCTCAAGGATTTCTATGTGTCAATCAATGAATTACAAGGGGAAATTCCTAATGGAGGACCGTTTACAAACTTATCAGCCCAATCATTTCTAGCAAACAAAGTACTTTGTGGGGCACCTAAATTCCATGTTCATCCCTGCAAAACTAACAATCAGAACCAACCAATGAAAGAAAAGATAGGACTGGTTGTGATTGGAACTACAGTTTTGGCACTTGGAATTGTCATTGTCATCATGGTTTGGTACTGTAAAAGGAAAACAAGACTGTTGACTTATCAAGAGCATTTTCCACCTTTAGCGACATTGCAGAGAATTTCGATTCATGAACTTAATCTGGCAACAAATAAGTTTGATGAGGTGAACTTGCTTGGGAGGGGGAGTTTTGGCTCGGTATACAAAGGTACTTTTTCAAATGGGATGTCCATTGCAGTCAAGGTTTACAATCTGGAGTCAGGAGGATTCAAGAGTTTTGATATGGAGTGTGAAGTACTGTCAAAATAATCTTGTCAAAATAATCACTGGTTGTTGTACCACAGAGTTCAAGGCTTAAGTGATGAAGCTCATGCCCAATTAGAGCTCGGAAAAGTGGTTGTATTCTCATAACTATTTTTTGGGACATTTCTAAGAGATTGAACATAATGATGGATGTTGCATCAGCACATGAATATCTCCATCATGGCTCTCTCGAACCAATTGTCCATTATGATTTGAAGCCCAGTAATATCCTTTTAGATGAGGATATGGTTGCTCATGTAACTGATTTTGGCATATCGAAACTAGTCGGAGAAGATCAATCTATCATACAAACCATAACTCTTGCAACTATTGGTTGCATGGCACCAGGTGATGTTTGAATTTTCATATATTATAACTCGAAATAATAATCACTTTGCTAGGCTGACAAAATCAAACTCTGTTGTAGAGTATGGATCGGAAGGACTTGTATCAATAAAGGGAGAAATGTACAGTTTCGGTATTTTGCTGATGGAAAGCTTCACAAGAAGAAAGCCTATAGATGAGATTTTTAATGATGAAATGAACATGAAACAATGGATCGAAGAATCATTAACTGATGGAGTCACTCAAGTTGCAGATCCCAATTTGCTAAAGGTCAACGAACAACACTATTTGGCCAAGTCAGAATGCATATCATCTATTTTGGAAATTCCTAAGGCGTTCCCTAAGCGCCGAAACTCAGTCCACGTGCTAAGCACGTTATCTCATATCATTTCATCTCATATCATCTTATGTGATGAAATGATATGAGACAACGTGCTTAGCACGTGGACTGAGTTTCGGCGCTTAGGGAACGCCTTAGGAATTTCCAAAATAGATGACATGAGTTGGCATTAAAGTGTTGTGCAGATCTACCTGGGAGAGGATTAATAGCAAGGATGTTCATAATATTCTCAATAAGATTAAACTTAAGTTTCTCAAGGATGTTCAACAATCTTAAGCAGTACGCAATCCTCCATATAATACTGCAACCATGGCTGTAATTGGCAAAAACTTTTCCGGGTGATAGAATATATGTGAGAAACTTCAAATGGGGAAAGGTTGATCAGAAGTGACTACTAATAAATCTATGGCGAATTGAAAACATCTTCCAAAACAACCATATGAATTTCGAATGCTATAAATATAATTCAATTCAATCACAATTTCAACTCATTACATACTTCAAAAAAAAAAAAAAAAAAAAAAAAGACAATAAATTATGCAAATCATTTGCAGTGTCATTCAAGACCATCAACAAGTACAAAATTCATCATGTAACAATGTTCATTGTGGCTCTATCTTCGATGGAGGAAAGGCTCCACTATATTCAAAAGAATCTTTGTTGTACGGATGGTGAGGACTTCCCTTGCTTGCTTCTTCATAACTTGCAGAAGTGGAAGCCGATTCTGCGTTCGGGTTTAGTCCAGCAAGTTGCAAGATATTCTCTATTTCCTTCACTACTTCACCCATTGTAGGCCTGTCGGAGCCAGATTCTTGTACGCATTTCAATGCCAAATCCACAAACTTGTTTATACCTTTTAATGATGTTTCAAAGCCAATGCCTGGGTCAAGAAGTTCGTGAAGGTTAACATCTCCAACATCACAACTCCAAAGCGGTAAACATCACTTTTCTCTGTTAACTGCTGCGTCATGTACTCAGGATCTAAATAACCCTAAACAAAATACAAAAGAATTTGTCAACTTTATCATCCACGTTTGATCCTAACAAATTATGCATTTCATGTTTTTGCAGTGACTTTTTCTTCATAGTAAAAAAAAAAGTAGTGATGTACTGACCATAGTCCCATTAACTTGAGTGGTAACATGACCCTTTTCAGTGTCACTCAGGCGCTTTGAGAGACCAAAATCAGCAACTTTTGCGTTTAAGCGTTCATCCAGTAGAATATTGGTTGACTTGATATCCGTATGAATAATAGGAGGGTTGGCAAGCTCATGCAAAAAAGCCAGACCTCTTGCCGCTCCAAGTGTCACTTTAAGTCTCCGAATCCAGTCCAACCTAATTCCTGACTTCCCTGCTTGGATTGCAATGGAATAACAAATTTTAGCATCATTACGAGTAAAATGTCAATATATTTTAAACATACATGGCTCTTTATGCATAAAGAAATCAAATTTCAGGAGAAGCCACATCCTTCTAAGGAATATTTTACATATGATACATATTAGACTAATGTTTTAATTATCAAATCCTTTTTCTTAGTCAGACAATAGGAGAGAGTAACAAATATTAGTAGATTACAGCATTACTTCCTAGTATCATAATCAAAGTATTGGAAAGGTTAACAAAAAAACCTGACAAACTGTCGCTGAGGCTACCATTAGGAACAAACTCATATATGAGCATTTGTTCACCTCGCTCAAAGCAAAATCCCAAAAGGCTCACTAGATTTTTATGATGGACCCTTGAAAGTAATTCAATCGCAGTTTTAAATTCTACTCCACCCTGCAATGATCCTTGTTGAGCTCTTTTGATGGCTATCAGTTGTCCATTAGCAAGTGTTCCCCTGTAAACCTGTAACATGACATTTATAATGTTATGAAGAGACCCATTAAAGCGATTTAATACGTGATCAATTTTAGAAAAACAGCAATTGTCAACATAAACAATACGAGAATGCTGTTATATATATGGGAAAGTGCTAGAGTGTGCAAAGAGAGACAGAACGAAGCAGACTTGACCTTTCCATAACCCCCAGATCCAACATCATTAGCATCTGAGAAATTGTTGGTGTATTTCTTAATCTCGTCAAAGGAAAAGCATCTGGCTCCTTTTAATTGAGGAACTTCAGCACCTTGATTCTTACTTGAATCCCAATGTGCTGCATTTTCATAGCATGCAGAAACCAGTAAGGGAAAAACACTTCTTCTCATATGGAAAATGGAAAAGAATTATTCTGTTCAGTTGCTTTTTTAGCTTTCTTCTTCTGATGATAAGTATAAAGCCCTGCAATGAGCAATAATAGAAAAAGGGCAAAACCACCTGCAGAGGCTCCAATTACGATGCCAGTGTTTGATGACTTGCTTGATCCTGTAGAGTCTTGTCAATGACAAGTTAAAGGGATCAAAACTGTTAAAAGAAGAAAGAATAATAACATAACAATCTGTTCTAAAAACATGCAACGATTGGAAAATACCATCAAAAAAGGGGTAAACATGTCCAATAAAATAGAAAGGGCCAAACGGTTTTGGAGGCTTGAATGTCTGATTGCTTAGCACGAAACCAATATCAGGAATAACTGCTCTATCGAAACTAACTTGGCCAACTGGAAAAATTTGTAAATCCACATCAAGATACTCAGATGAATCCTTTCTTGGGTTGCTGAGAGAAATAGAATCAATAGGCAGTTGATTCAACCTAAAAGAATCAATCATAGAATTCTCAAGAGTTTCGTAAATGGTTGTGTTTTCCAGGTCTGAGAATGAAGGAGCCCTGAAAAATAGCGTTCCTGTGTATGGATATGCACTTTGCAGTCGGGACTGGATGTCTTATTTGAAGAGCAAGTGACAGGCACACAGTTATTTGGTGGTGTCTTATATGAAGAAGTAGGTAGAGGAATACTGCAGTAACTTCCTGTTGCTCCTGATTCCCTGATTCCTCACAAACTGTGTTGCCTACAAGTCTGCAAGACCAAACAGATAAGACCACTACAAGCTGGCAAAATTGTAACATCTCGAAATTTTATAAATGTAAATTTTGATTTCTAATATTAAATAAATAGATTAAATAGAAAGTTCTGGGTTGAAACTATATACATAGTAAGGATATAATCGAAAGAAATCAAAAGTTATGTGAAGGAATTTAGAAATTTAAAAATATATATTACTTAAGGGTAAATTAATAATTTTATAGAAAAGATATTTTATTATTCTATACTAGGCTTTGAAGATTTATGACAATGAGAAATTTATTCGGATATTAAGGAAATTTTTTGGTAGTCCGAGAGATGTTAGAAGGGGTATAAAGGTTATAAAATTTTAGAGTTGGGTGTCACAAAAATAGCAGAGCAATTTGGCAACCATGAATATAAAATTTTACTTACATTACTTCAACTGAACTTTGTCCTGGTCTGTTCGTGTACCCAGAAATTTGATTGTTTTGCAAATCAACAAGTTGAAGTTGGTTAGCATTGTTTGTCCCTAATTCTAAACTGTCATTGAGTTTGTTGTTACTTAGCAACCTGTCACAGGATATCCAAATTAACTATCAGCCATTTCCATCAATGGATTTCCTCAACATCCAAGAAAATGAAAATGTCATTCTACATATGAAGTGATATTACTCACACAGTTTGTAAGAAAGGAAGGTTGAATAAATCAGTTGGAACCCTTCCCTGCAGTTGTGTGCGTTCCATCTTTCTGAATTATACAATAAACAATTACAAGTGTTAAGAAAACTGCTTTCATTATTTTTCCTAATTATGCATAGCTCTTTCTTAATTCACTAGCTCTCTTTCCATGAAATCAAGACAAAAATGGAATATAAGATTAAGACTGCAATAGTAAGCACAGAGACATACAGTGTTGTCAGTGACTGCATAGTTGGAATCCAAGATGGAAAATCTGATGCATCAAAACTATTATTGCTCATCTCCCTGAAGATGAATCTCAAGTTAGAGTGAGTATGTACGTAAGTCATAGTTCATCCTACAATTACTGATTATATAATTATAGACTACACGAAAGCTTACAAGTAGAGAATATTCATCCCACTAAGATCAGGAACAGGACCAGTAAATCCATTGTTGGACAAGCACCTGAAATTGTTTACCAACAGAATAAGAATTCAGAAGGCAAGATATCAGTAACAAAACTACAAAAGTAAAACCATTTAATAGTTCTATTTGAATGATCTCACTTTTTGTATACTTACAACTCACTGACACTGGTGAGGTTATTCAGGTTCAAAGGGGCAGGTCCAGTCAATGAATTTTTGTCAAAGCACCTGCAGTCGATATGAGATATTAATCAGCCTAACCAACAATGAGAAATCATTCAAAATCTAGATATGGATACTCACACAACTTCCAATGTTTCCACAAGCCCAAGAGTAAAAGGAATACCACCAGTGAGGTTGTTGCCATCGAAAAGCCTGCCCAATCAAACAATTATTAGAGATGTTAAAGAAAAGTAGAAACACTTAATAATAGTAGGCAAAAATGCAGCAAAGCCGCATAAAGGGAGAGCCAATGAAAGGTAACATTCACAAAGATGACAGTGTTGGAGAGAAAAAGAAGTATATAGGAAGAGAGTAATTCTAATGGAGAAAACTCTATATTTTATTTCTGAAAGATTAGGACTATTTATAGATATTACAATGACTCTTCATGAATTAATATGACTCTATATAAAGACTCTTCATGAAACAATATGACTCTACATAATGACTTTTCATGAAACAATATGACTTTACATAATGACTCTCCATGAAACAATATGACTCTACATATTATAATGACTCTTCATGAATCAACACGACTCTTAATTATAAGTTTATTTATTCTAACACGCCCCCTTAAACTTATAACCTTCACCCTTTAGAAACACCAAGAACTTTTCTCAATCTGCTAAAATCTTCAAACTTCAATGGTAATCCATGCACCAAATGTAGCTTGCACATTTTCTCCAAACTTCCAAAATTCAAATGACCCATTCTGAGATACCATAACCGTGCAGAATTTGATGTCGAAGCCTTCAAACAAATGGGACTGTCATTGTTGATTTTTAGATTGAACATTTTGTTCAGTGTCATGGGGACTTTTGCTATCAGACTTCTCTTCTCATCTCTCATAATCAGCCCATTCTTGTTCATCTGCACTTCATAACCTTTCTCCAAAAGTTGTCCAATACTCAAAATATTGGTCTTCAAAGCTGGAACATAGTACACAAGAGAGATAAATTGATGATCTCCATTTTTCAACTTGATAAGAATATCTCTGCTGCCCATAACTGAGACTTTTGATTTATCGCCGAAGGAAATTGTTCCCTTCTTTGATTCATCAAGCCTGTAAAAAATATCTTTATTTTTTGTCATGTGATTGCTTGCTCCCAAGTCTAGATACCATGACTCCTTGTTTCTTTCTTCTTCTCCGATACATGACAGCAACAAGGTTGAATCTTCGCCTTCTTCGGTCTCCACAAAATTTGCTTCTTCATGAAAATCGGATTTACATTCTGCTGCATAGTGTCCATAACTTTGACAATTATAACATTGCATGTTTTTTTTGTTTATATGACCATGACCAGGACCATACATATTATTGCCTCTGCCATGGCCTCTCACATTCCATTGTTGATAACGACCTTCATTACTATGAAAATTTCGGCCTCCACTGCCACGACCTCCATTATTTCCACGTTTCCAGCCATGACCTCTACCTCTTGTTTGTCCTCTACCTCTTCCAGATTCACCTACAGATTGCTTCTTTTCCTCTTTATCTTCTAAATTCAACTTTGCTTGCAATGCTTGAGCCACAGGTTCTTCTCTCTTCTTCAATCTTTCTTCATGGGCTTGTAAAGAACCTAACAGTTGATCTACAGACATGGTCTCCAGATCTTTTGATTCTTCAATTGCAGTCACCACATAATCAAATTTTTGATTTAAAGGTCGAAGGATTTTTTCTACCACACGAATGTCCTCCATTGTTTCTCCATATCTCGTCATCTAATTGACAATAGTCAAAGTTCTATTAAAGAACTCCTTAATTGATTCTGACTCCTTCATCTTCAGTTTTTCATAGTCACCTCTCAAGGATTGCAACCGCACCTTGATCACTTTATCTTTTCCCTTAAAAGAGTTCTCAAGAATCCCCCATGCCTCCTTTGCTCTCGTTGCCATAGATACTTTCACAAACATAGTCTCATCCAAACACATATGGATTAAAGAAAGTGCTTGCTGGTCTTTCTTCTTTGTTTTCTTCAAATTCTCCTTTTGAGTATTCGTCAATGCTTCCACATTCTCTGGCTGTTCGTATCCATTTTCTATCATATCCCACACATCTTGGGAACCCAACAAAGCTTTCATTCTTATACACCAATTATCATAATTCTCCTTAGAGAGTTGAGGATATTTGTAGGGAATCATATTATTCATCATCTTGCTGGCTTTGATACCAGATTGTTGGAGAGAAAAAGAAGTATATAGGAAGAGAGTAATTCTAATGGAGAAAACTCTATATTTTATTTCTGAAAGATTAGGACTATTTATAGATATTACAATGACTCTTCATGGATTAATATGACTCTACATAATGACTCTTCATGAAACAATATGACTCTACATAATGACTCTTCATGAAACAATATGACTTTACATAATGACTCTTCATGAAACAATATGACTCTACATATTATAATGACTCTTCATGAATCAACACGACTCTTAATTATAAGTTTATTTATTCTAACAGATAGTCGAAACTAGAAGACGAGAAAAAACATGTAGCTTGGAAAACCTATCTTGCCACATGTATTCAATGAAAGTTATTATTTACACATGTAAAAGAGTCATCTGTGAACTAAAAAGTCGAGCTGGGATAGTGCATGAGAGCTGATTCTGTACTAGTGACAGTTAACAGTTGTTACCGACATATGAATGTAAGGAAAATGGTTAATGTCGCCAGGAAAAAACAAAAAAGATTTGAAATACAAGTGTTTTGTATTAACTAGCATATTGAGACCAGGAGTAGTTCCTGTGGAGACTGGAATCATTCCATCAAGCCTATTGTTAGCCAAATCCAACAAATAGAATTACCAATCGAAGGCGGGAGTGGTCCAGTGAAACCATTAGAATAGAGAGATTTGCAGTTAATGGCAATAAGCATTTATCAGATAGAGATGAACAACACAGAACAAATGTGTAAGATTCACCAAAGAGAAAGCAGATGAATGTTTGTAACCCATTAGAATTTGTATTTTCCAGTCATAATGTCACAAAGATATATTTGCAAGTTGGAACCCTTACAGATACACGGGCTGCTAAATTTTTAATCACATAGATGTGCACTTGAAGATTATAGTGCAGGAGAAATTTTACTGTATGCTAAGAACGCCAAGTCAATAAAATCACAATGAATCATATTTCAACCAATAGAAAAATAATAATATGTAATTAATTAATTAATAGTTGATTAATTAAATAAATTCTACACCCTGAAATACTCTAGTTAGAGGTAATCTATAAATTCTAGATCCTAAAATATATCACGTAGTATCATTTTATTGACTGAGCAGACACATGACATATATATATATATATATATATATATATATATATATATATATATATATATATATATATATGAATTGTGACAGGTAGCATTCCACCCTTTGAAATGTGTAACCTTGCATGTTAATAATGAAGAGACTCCGTAGGCTTTGAGAGTACTGGGCTTGACTGGATGAGTGAGTACATAAGTGGGGTTGAGCCCATGTAACACAAAACCAATTGGCTTATGTTAAGGCCCAATCTATACCACTTATATGCCACTTTTTATTCTCATTTATTTCTGATGTGGGGTTCCCCAACATCTCCAATACTCCCCCTCAAGTGCAACTGGACATGGACCAGTTGCTACTTATCAAACATTCCTTGGCCTCTCTCCTTTAAGGTCCAAGGTTATCAACGGGTCTAGTTTTCTCCACTATCCCAAACTCCACCAGGACTTTAAACACGGGCCCAGGATCTTTTCGGCTGTTAGGCAATCTTCTACTCTGATACCATGAAGAGACTCAGTGGGCCTTGAGAGGGCTGGGCTTGACTGGATGAGTGAGTACATAAGTGGGGTTGAGCCCATGTAGCACAAAACCAATTGACTTATGTTAAGGCCCAATCTACACCACTTATATACCACTTTTTATTCTCATTTATTTCCGATGTGGGATTCCCCAACATCTCCAACAAATAATCTCTCAGGCAGTCTTCCTCCAAGCTATGGTCTTCATCTTCCTAGTCTTGAGGAAATTTCTATGGTAGGAAATATGTTTAGTAGTTCAATTCCCATATCACTCTCTAATGCCTCTAAGCTCACTAATATGTATTTGTTTTCAAACATGTTCTTTGGCTCTATTCCTACTGCTTTTGGTAATTTAAGAAACCTTCAAATTCTCAGTTTATCCCACAGTCAGCTCAACAGCCCATCGTTATTGACTTTATTCTCCTCAATGGCCAATTGCAAAAATTTGACACAATTAAAGCTAGGTTACAATCAATTGAATTCCACTCTCCCAATTTCCACAGGAAATTTATCTTCTTCCCTTGAAAGTTTTTCCATTGGTGGTAGTGGACTTACTGGAACCATTCCTATGGAAATTGGTAACTTAAGCAGCTTGATTAGTTTTAGGGGTGTCAATATTTGACACGACACGATAACACGACACGACACGACCCGCATTTTTGCGGGTTTGCGTTGGGGGTTAAATGGGTTCGGGTCATAAACGGGTCAACACGTTTATGACACGAAATAAACGTGTTGTAAATGGGTCAACCCGCATAACCCGTTTCTGACCCGCATAACCCGTTTATTTTATTATATTTTATTAGGCATATATAAATAAGTTAATAATTATATATAGTAAGTATATATTATATCAATTAAATATAAATTATTAATATTTATTTATATAATTAATTATATTGGTGGATGATGTTAGATTTTAATTAATGGTATTAACTAATATTTATAGTCGGGTTGCTAAACGGGTCGTGTTGCTAAACGGGTCGTGTTATATATGGGTATCGTATAATTGATTTTTTTTATTAATCGTGTTAAACGGGTCGTGTCGTGTTACCCGTTTATTAAATGGGTCGTGTTCGTGTTTCAATTAATCGTGTCAAACTTAAACGGGTCATGTTCGTGTCGTACTTAAACGTGTCATCAGAATATCCAAACACGACACGAACACGACCGGTAAACACGAATTGACACCCCTAATTAGTTTGTTTCTAGGAAATAACAAAATAAAAGGGTTCATTCCTTTGGCAATTGGAAAATTAAGGAAGCTTCAAGGATTGTATCTCAAGTCAAATAGAATACAAGGATCGATACCTTCTGAATTGTGTGGTTTACAAAGTTTGAATATCATATCTTTTTGGGGAAATGGACTCTTTGAAAAGGTTCCTTTTTGTTTAGGTGATATCAATACTTTGAGAAATCTCTATTTACAATCCAATAAACTTAATTATACTATCCACTCAACCTTGTGGAAGCTTAAAGATATCTTGGAATTGGACATGTCATCAAATTATTTGGTGGCTCCCTTCCACAAGATATTGGCAATTTGAGAGCAGTAACATTACTTGATTTGTCAGGAAATGAATTGTTAAGCTGTATTCCACCCACATTTGGAGGCCTTCAATCTCTTAGTTATCTTTCTTTATCTAATAATAGATTAGAGGGTTCTATTCCGGAGTCATTCAGCAGTGTTATGAGCTTGGAGTTCATGGATTTATCAATTAATAATCTCTCTGGAGAAATCCCTAAGTCCTTTGAGAAACTAATATATCTCAAGGATTTTAATGTGTCCTTCAATGCATTACAAGCAGAAATTCCTACTGTAGGACCGTTTACTGATAAGTGCATTTTATGCACGCAATCCGTCTTTGTTTATAAGCTTTAATTGATATATTATTAGTTAACTTAGGCGGATTTACTCCATTTTGTGTAATTACTCGTGCTAGGGACTCTGAAGTTGGAAATGATCTTAAAGAGCTGATTTTGGAAGCTTGGAGTGCTTGAAGGATGGAGCTTGAAGTCATAACCCATGGGCATGGCTTATGGAGTGCTGTTGATGCTGAAATTGGTCTTAGGAAGCTGTTTTGCATATGCCAAGACCATGGCTTAAGGGGACCTGCGAATTTTGAAGAATTTTTATGGGATTTGAAAACTTCCAATTTAGTTTTATCTTATTTTATTTCAGCCTTTTTGTGATAGGCTACTAGAGATATTTTATTTTTAATAACTCTAATTAGATTTTCCTACAAAAATCTTAATTAGAGTTATTTCCTTTTTAGAACTCTTTCCTTAGTTGATTAGGTTTAAAAAGGAGTTAGGTCAATTATTTTTTGGTTCCTCTCTTCTCCTCTTCTCTGGGAATTTTCGGCTGCCCTTTTTTCTTTCCCTTCCCCAACGTGTTCTTTAGCCATGATGAACTAAAACCCTAATTTCTAGCTAGAAGGAAAGTTCAGTCTTGTAACGTCAACTGTGAGATCATTGTTCTTATTTTCTTCTTTAATTCAAGTAATTGATTTCATTCTATTCTTATTACTTTTGCATGATTTAATTAAATTCTTGATTTAATTATTTACTTGTGATTGGTTTGCTAGTTAGGTGATTAAATACGTAATCGTTTAATTCACTTAACCTAGGTAGCGAATAACACGATTAATTATGGACAAGTTTTTAATTTGTGTTATGAATGAAATTGATATGCTTTAAATAATCCCGCTTGTGTGATTGTTGAGTAGAATTACTGTCTCTTTCATGTGTTAATGCTTTTGATTGAATTAAATTCCGAAGCTTGTTCAGAACTGTTTGATTAAATAGGGATAATTAACGAGCTTCTCTTAGTTATCTATTCCGTAAGAAGAGACTAGGTGATTCATGCTTTGTGATAACTATAGCTAATTTATTTGAATGCATTGAAGTTATCTTTTGTGTTTGATCGACGATCGGTTGGCTTGACTTAAGACTCGAATTCACCTTCTAGCTGGAATTCGCCTCATATAGATTTTTACCCAATTATTTAATTTCTGTTATTTTTATATTTTAATTACAATTCTCAAACAACCCCCTTTATTTTTCTTGTTTAATTTTAGAAGAAATAATCGGCCAATCCCTGTGGATTCGACCTTGCTCCATTTGTACTACAAACTTTTGTTTTCGAGAGTAGGAATTTATTTTTGGTGTGCTCGGCACGCATCAAATTTTGGCGCCGTTGCCGGGGATTGGTGTTCCAATTAATTTATTTCTTCTAATCTATACTTTTTAGTGTATGCCACGTTCTTCTCGTACAGGTGAACTCGTGTTTGATTCCGAAATAGAGAAAACTGCTCGTCGATTGAGAAAGCAAACAAAGGAAAAAGAAGCACAGGAATTTCTTGCACCAGACGTGGTAGCTGATTTGTTAGAATCAAGTGAGAGTGAAATTGAAGAAGTAGAGATGGCTTTTGTAGAACAAACTTTGAGGGCCATGGCTGAACCGGATATGGATCAGCAACCGCTTTGCATACTGTATCCAGAAAATGAGGTAAATTTTGAATTAAAATCTGGTTTAATTCACTTATTGCCTACTTTCCGTGGACTTTCAGGTGAAGATCCACATAAACATTTGAAGGAGCTCCATGTGGTATGTTCGAGTATGAAACCGCCAGGGAATGCAGTTTCCGTGGAGCAAGTGAAAATGCGAGCCTTTCCGTTTTCACTAACTGATAAAGCTAAGGACTGGTTGTATTACCTCCCATCTGGATCAATCACAACTTGGGGCGAGATGAAGAAGCAATTTCTTGAGAAATTCTTTCCTGCTTCACGAGTTTCTTCAATCCGCAAAGATATATCGGGCATTCGCCAATATGCTGGGCATTCGCCAATATGCTGGGGAGAATCTTTACGAGTACTGGGGAAGATTTAATCAGCTTTGCACTAGTTGCCCAAATCATCAGATAAAGGACCAACTTTTACTTCAATATTTTTATAAAGGACTAACCTTACCTGACAGGAATCTGATTGATGCATCTAGTGGTGGATCCTTAGCAGATAAGATGATCACTAGTGCAAGAGAGCTGATTTCAAGAGTGGCTGCCAACACACAATAGTTTGGCAATCGACAAGATCACCCTGTGCAGAAAGTGAATGAGGTAAACACTTATGCTATTGAAAAACGACTTGACACCCTTACTTCACTCATGCAGAAAGCATTTTTGGGAAAACAACAACAAGTGAATGTTTGTGGGATTTGTTCAAGTTTTGATCATCCTACAGATTCTTGTCACACTCTCCAAGAGGAAGAACAGGTGAATGCTGTTGGTAATTTTCAGAATCAACAACATCAGAGGAGATATGATCCGTACTCTCAGACTTACAATCCAGGATGGAGGGACCACCCGAACTTTAGCTATGCTCAAAAGCCTAATAATTTTCAGCAAGGACAGCAATCTAACAGTTACCATCCTAGGCCGCCAATCCATACACCACAACCACCCCCTCCTAAGCCAACTATGTCTTTGGAACAAATCGTGTCTGCCTTGGCTTCCAATGCGCAACAATTCCAACTAGATACTAAGATAAGCATCCAGAACATAGAAAACCAAATGAGCCAATTAGCCACCTTGGTGAGTAAGTTGGAATCACAATTTTCTGGACGTTTGCCATCACAGCCTGAAATAAATCCGAGGCAGAATGTTAGTGCCATCACTTTAAGGAGTGGCAAGGAGATACCATCTGCTGGAGTTTCAAAGCATGAGGTTGAGAAAGAACTAGAAAAAGAGGAGGTAACTCCTACACCAGCTAAGTCACCACCAGCCATTGTCATCCCACCTCCATTCCCAAGTCGATTCTCCAAATCTCTAAAGGAGGACCAAGAGAAAGAGGTACTTGACTTGTTCAGAAAAGTTCAGGTAAATATTCTTCTTCTTGATGCAATTAAACAAATTCCTCGTTATGCTAAATTTCTTAAAGAATTATGTACTAACAAGAGGAAGTTGAGGGGTAATGAAAAAATCAGTGTGGGGGAGAATGTTTCTGCTGTTATTCAAAGGAAACTCCCACCAAAATGTGGAGATCCAGGTATGTTCACTATCCCTTGTAAGATAGGTAGTACTAGAATCGGGAAAGCAATGTTGGATCTTGGAGCTTCAATTAATATCATGTCACGATCTCTTTATGCATCTTTAAATGCTGGACCTTTAAAAGAAACTGGTGTGATAGTTCAACTTGCTGATAGAACTAATACTTATCCTGATGGGGTACTAAAGGATGTACTTGTTCAAGTTAATGGTTTGGTATTTCCTGCTGATTTTTATGTTTTGGATATGAATGATGATGATTGTCCAATATCGACACCCATTCTTTTAGGAAGACCATTCCTTAAAACATCTAAAGCTATAATCAATGTGAATGAAGATAAACTCACTATGGAATTTAATGGCGAAATGATTTGTTTTAATATATATGATGCCATGAAATTTTCAAGTGATGAACATTATGATTTAGCTAATGATGTTGCGAATTCTATTGTTCATGAGGTTTTTGACACAGGAGGTTGTGAAAAAATCTTACAAGTGAAGCCAGTTGAGAGTTCGGCCCGGAAAGATAATCCGAAGATAAAGCCTGAAACCTTGATTGATAAATTTAAGGTTTTCTATCTTGATGATAATGGAAAATTTCCGGTGATAATACCAAAAGGATTGGAAGGACTTGAAGAGGATATGATAGTCCGAGTTCTCAAGGAACACAAATATGCCGTTGGGATTACCTGAGTAATTAAGATCGGCATAATGTCTAGCCCAAGACAATAAAGAAAGGCGCTTTTGGGAGGCAACCCAAATTGGTTTTGTTTTAGATTAATTCTTCTCATTTTGTGCTTTAATTTGGTATTTTTATTTTAATTTCTTAGGTTTTTCAATGAATTTTGAGTTTCAATCTTTGCCTTTGATCATGTTTTAAATCACTAATTAATTGCCTTTTTAAGATGCAAAAGTTTAATTTAGCCAAGATCTTGGCTTGGGTGAATTTTGAGAATCTGAAATTTTACTCAAGAATTATCATAAGCCATGATCTAGGCTTGAGGCAATTAGTGTTATGATTTTTTTTGGGCCAAAAATCAAAAGAGTGGATTTAAGCCATGATCATGGCTTGAGCTAATTAGTGTTCTGTGTTTTTTTTTTTTTTTTTTGCCAAAAGCAAAAGAGGTGATTTAAACCATGATCATGGCTTGAGACAATTAGTCTTCTGTTTTTCTTTTTAACACTACTCAAAATTTTTGCCTTTCATTTTGTTTTATTTTATTCATTCTTTTTTTTTCAAAAAAAAAAAAAATGAAAACACGTGCAAAAAAAATCTGCTGTTGACCATTAATTTATTTTTTTTTTCTTCTTTTTCTTTTTCTCTTTTTCTTTTCTTTCTTTTCTTCTACCCATAATTTTCTTTTGCAGACCCCTTCTTCTCCAACGTCCACAGCCGCCGCTCCCAACATAGTAGCAGCCGCCACCCTTGCTCCTCCGTCGCTGCCGCCTTCAGACACGCCTCGTTGCCGCCCTGCCCTTTCCCAATCTCGAAAAGCAGCCGCCTCCAACTCTTCTTCCAGTCGCTCCGCCCTCTATGGACGTCGAACCAACACCATCTTTGGCAGCCGTCGACTCCACTATTTTCAGAACTGATTATGGTGGCTGAAAACCGATTCCGGCGACTGAAACACAGATTTCAGACCAGTAGCTGCCGCCCCCTGTTTCAAATCAGATTTCTGTGACTAAACAACCTCTGGCCAGCAAAAAGTCCATAGCAGCAGATTTTGCCTCAGAAAAGCCCCACACTAGTTTTCAAATTCTTTCTCTCCCAATTGATTTTTTCAAATCTATATGCTAATTTGATAATTGATGTGAGAATTGAATTGGAATTAGTCCATTGCTCTGAACCATCGCTGCAAATTTTTCATGAGTGCAATAGATTTTAAGTTTCAAAATTGTTTTATCTTGAATTTTGATTAAGAAGCTTTGGAAATTAGTAATTACATGCTAGCTAGCCTCATTGTAGGCTAATTTTACTACTTAATTGAGAATTGGAAATTGCTTATATCTTACTCAACTTTTGATTGCAAATATTTATTGTGCAAAATTGATTCACTGTTATGGGAATTGATTGTTATCTTTTCCCTATCTATTTACTTGCGACCATGTTTCAATTAATTTGGCAATTTCATGGAGATTGTTGCGATTTTTCCGCAAGTGTACGGGTCGTGACAAGTAATATAGTGATGAATAGAGTGTCGATCCCACGAGGAAGGAAATAAAATTCAATTACCAAAATTACAAGTTAATCTTATTATTTAGACAATGGTGATAATGTTTTTTTTTCTTTAGAAACTTTTAATTAAAGTGAAATTAAAAAAAACGAGATGATTAAAATCAAAAGAATAACAAGGAAAATTAAATACAAAAGTTAAATAAACAAAAATACAAGACTTGAAAATACCTAGAATATAGATTTCATCATTAAATAAAATATGGCTTTGGTCAATGATTGAGTTATATGATTTTGAATTAATTAAAGACTAGACACCCTATTATATGTGAATCTCTCTCTCGAGATAGATCCCAAATATTTACCATTAATTACCCAAGTCTACTTTCGTGATCAAAGGCAAATAACACAAATTCTTTAAGTTCTGTGGTCATCTATTCATTTATTAACCAATTGCTTGATTAATTCCTGAGTGTCTCCTAAAGAATATCTATATTTCTATATGACATTTACTTTAGGTCTATTAATTCAATGAACTAGTATTAAACTTCCACTTTCGCTCCATCATTTAATACCTTAGACAAGTAATAATGGCCAGTTAATGTACTTGATTTTATATCCTGAATTAATAGATTAACTTATTCAAAATATTAACTCAATCATTTTACCTATACCATAAAATTATTTAGTGACTACATCTATATTCTAGGTTAAGAAATTTAGCCTGACATGATGTAAATTACAATATTCAAATTAATTAACATAAAGAAATAACGTAGAATGAAAATAAAAAAAATAAATTAATATAAAGTATGATAATGAATGAGATAGAACAATAAAAAGCAATAACAAAGTAAACTAGAAATAGAACTACAAGTAAGAATATGTGTAGCAATAATAAAGCAAGTACAAAAATATAAATAAAATTAGTGAAATGGAGTAAAAGAAAAATAAAATACTAAAATAGAAATATGAAATGTGATATCAAATAAGATATAGAAAGAAAATGGAGAAAATATAAGAAAGTTTTTAAAGGTTTTAGAAGACAAATAAGAAAATTGAACTTACAAAAGCTTAAGTTACAAAACAAAAGAAAGATAGCAAAAATAGAATGCTTGCAAAACTAAAGGGAAGAATGAATGCAAGGGAAGGGGTTTTGAAATGAGAGAATGGAAGGGGTATTTATACAAGTTTTGGGGGAGACAAATTGAGCATGCTTAGTTGTAAAGTCACATTTTACAACTCATCTTTGTTGGCAATGTTTGATACCCTTACTTTCGGTGGCTTTTCCACCGACTTTTGCACCGAAAATAAATTTGTTTTCTTCTACCAAGTTGTAGATAATTGTCTTAGCTTTCTAGAAAGCTATGGCACGTGTCCATAGGAGGTGTATAGCTCATTTTATGGTAGAAATACCATGATGTGGTCAATCTGGTTTTTGGGCTGGATTTTATGATCTGATTTTTGGACAGCCCACTTGAAAGCCTAAATCAACTCCAAATTTAATGAATGTAGCCCATTCTAGAAAGCTTAGGATGTCTACTTTTGAAGTCAGGAAGACCACTGCCTCGGTTAAGAATGTTAGGAATCAAAATAATGCCCATTTATGTCTGAAGGTCCATTCTGTCATTTTGTGTACGAGATATGTAATATGTACACACTCCATTTCCTTGCCCTTTTGATTCCGATTTCTTCTCTTTTTGTCCTCAAGCAAATAATTTATCTCCAACTCAAAAAACTCAAAAGAAAAAAAAAAATTTTTTTTTTATTTTTCTTAAACGTTCAACCTTAGAAAAATGATTCCAAATCCATCTAGTAAATCCAACAATCTTACCAAGGAATAGATCACAACAATTTGACACTTATCCCAAACTTTTATGCATTCAAGGTGAATCAATTAATTGCAAGAACATGATTTGCATCACTAAATAATAAACTTCTAAGTTGTTCCTTAATTAATGATAAAAACAAAGGATCAATAGGACTTTTATTCACACAAAAGTTCCCTCAGGGTACCAAACAAGAAATTAAATTTTTTATTTTTTATTTTTTTTTTAACACTTAACCGTGCTTGAGATGTTATTTAGCCTTTCCGAACAGATACAATGATGGAGCAAACAACAATGCACCTGACTTACTCAACTAAGTACATACTTCAAGTGGCTACTAGCACTACTCATAACTTTAACTTTAGTAAAGCCAGCGGAATAGAAATGTGTGTTTTTTTTTTTTTGAATACCCCAGGATTGCAATAAAATAAAGCACACAAATTGCCTATCTCATTTCCTTAGTTATGCTCATTCACGAAAGAATTCCTTAGAAAATCTAGGTCTCAAAGTGATACATCTCAACCCAAGAGTTTATATCATCACAGTGTTTACAATAAGTTAGGATTCCATGTTCCTATTTATGTGATCAATTCCCTTAACAAGAATCGTAGACATAAAATAATGGAATTAGAAACCCTTTATATATATATATATATATATATATATATATATATATATATATAGTTTTTTTTTTTCTTTTTATTTATTTATTTATTTTTTTTTTAAGTTGGACATCAAAAGCATTGGACATCAAAAGTATGCATGAGAGTAAGATAAAGTAGCAAAACATTATAAACACAAACTAAACTCCCCCACACTTAAACTGTACATTGTCCCCAATGTACTTAATAACACATATTGCGTAAAAAGATTAAAAAGCAAATGGAAATTGGATGAGAAAACTTCCCTGAAGTATACGCGCGCTTTTACAAGTCTACTCGTATTATCCGTCAAAGCACTGATGCACTTCAGTCTTTATTCACACAAAATCGAACAATCAAACAATGAAATAAATAACAAAAATGGAAAATACGCATGGGGTGTCTCCCATGAAGCGCTTGTTTATGATAGAGTATTGTAATATAATGTAAATATAATTGTAAATATGATGCAGCCCATTGATACTTGGCCCATAACCATCGGCCCACCTTGTGTAACCCTATGTATATATTCATCATCATTAATCATAATTAGCTAAGGGAAAACCCTAGCGTTTCATGGTATCAAAGCCAAATTTCGGCTAACCCCAAGATGAATCCTCACGCTGCCGCCGCCCCTAGCACCACCGTTATTCCATCTACCGCCACCTTTCCCATAAAACTTGACACCACAAATTACTTGCTATGGAAAACACAGCTTGTACCGCTGTTGAAGGGATCCCGATTGATAGGACATGTTGATGGCCGGATCGTAGCACCACCGAAGTATTTACCCGACTCAACGGAGATTAATCCTGATTTTGAGCGTTGGGAGGAGAAGGATGCTCAGGTTATGAGCTGGATTATTAATTCCCTATCCCCGGGAATCGTGACTCAAATTGTTGGCGCTGAGACTGCGCTTGAGGCCTGGAATAGACTGACTGCAGCCTATGCTGCTGGATCAAAATCACAAATTCGAGATTACCGATTGCAACTCCGCAATCTAAAACAAGAGGAGGCGGAATCCATTACCTCTTATGTGACTCGTGCTAAGCAAATATCTGATAATCTTGCTGCTCTTGGTTCTGTAATTACAGAATCTGATTTGGTTGAAGCTGTTGTAGACGGATTGTTGCCAATTTTTCGTCCATTTTGCCGCTCATTAGAAATTAAAGTCGATCCCACTGGCTTTGAGGACCTCCATGGTTTATTGCTATCGGAAGAGAGAAGTCTGAAACGGGAAATTAATGCGGAAAGAGCAGCCCCTACTGCCTTGTACACCGCCCGCCAACCTGGTCAGCCCCGTGGTAACGGCCCAAGGCAGCAGCAGTCCGGCGGGTATTCTGGATAGCAGCGCCGCACCTATGGCAGAGGGCAGCAGACGGGCGGGTTTCAGCAGCAGTTCTCGACACGTCCAGGTAATTTTCCCATGCTTTCTAATCAATTTCGGCCCAATAATAATATGCCCCATTTTGCACCTGCTGCTGGAAATTCATTCACTATGCACACTGCTGGAAATTCAATGCAACCAATGACATCCATGGCACCACTAGACACTTCCACCACATTTTATTATCATAATTGTAGAGGAATAAATCATATCGCCCGCAATTGTCCATCCCCTAGACAACCTAGATCGAATCGAACCCGTGCAGCCTCCTTTTACACAAATGCTCACATGAATTCCACTCAAGATTGGGTTGTAGACTCTGGTGCAACTCATCATTTAACGGCTGATTTGGACAACCTAAATCTTCATTCTGAATATTCCGGGCCGGAAGAGGTTACCATAGGTAATGGGTCTAAACTTGCTATTTCTCATGTTGGTACTTCCGTTAATTCTGTCAATGGTAATCCTATTCGTTTTGATCATATTTTGCATGTGCCATCAGCTTCCACCAATCTCCTTTCTGTTTTAGCATTAACGAAGTCTAACCCCATTTCAATTGAGTTTTTTGCTAACTATTTTGTTCTTAAGGATTTGATGACAAAGCAGGTACTTCATATCGGCCCGAATAAAGATGGTCTCTACACTCTGTGTCTTCCAAAGAGTCCTCCAGACAAAATAAAAGTTCACTTGGCATCGGTGAATCAATGGCATGCACGTCTTGGGCATGCGGCCATCCCTGCAGTAAAGAAGATTTTATCTTTGAATAACATTCCGGTTTCCAATAAGTCTTATGATCACTTATGTCATGCTTGCTCTGTTAGCAAAGCTCATAGATTACCATTTTCTGTTTCAACTCATACTGTTTCCGCTCCTTTGGAGCTTGTTTGTTCGGATTTGTGGGGTCCTGCCCCGGTACAGTCATTTGATAAATTTAATTATTACGTGCTACTTTTTGATCACTTTAGCAAATATTCTTGGGTCTATCCATTGCAATACAAGTCTGATGTGTTGAATGCATTTATTCAATTTAAAACTGTTGTTGAAAAATTTTTTGGACAGCCAATAAAATCCTTTCAATCTGATTGGGGGGGAGAATTCCAGGGTCTAGTTCCATACTTACGTGCTCATGGTATATCTCATCGTGTTTCCTGTCCGTACACACCAGAACAAAATAGTTGTGCGGAACGGAAACATCGCCATATTGTTGAAACTGGCTTATCCTTACTTCATCATGCCTCTGTTCCTCTCAAATTTTGGACTTTTGCATTCGAAACTACTGTATATTTAATTAATCGTATGCCTGTTCCAACTTTAAATTTCTTGACCCCATATGAAAAATTATTTGGTTCTCGTCCTGATTATAATCATTTGCGCATTTTTGGTTGTCTTTGCTATCCTTGGCTTCGTTACAAGTCACCTCACAAACTTGCCCCTTGTTCTACTCGTTGTATTTTTCTTGGATATAGCAAAGTTCACAAAGGTTATCGTTGCTTTGATCTTTCTCTACAAAAATTGTATATCTCACGCCATGTTATTTTCGATGAACAGGTGTTTCCATGTCAGCTGATAAATGAAGGTTGTACTGTGTCTACAAGTCAATCCGAACCTGAAATTCCTTTTTATATCTCCTTCCCACTGCATCACGAAAACCCGCCCATCATGCTGCTACCTCCATCACCTAACCCGTCCACCCCTACCACGCCTAATCCGACACCTAATGACCCATCCTCTAACCCGCCCATAAATAACCAGCTGCCTCATCCCCAACATTCCCCACCCGCCCAGCAGCAACAATCGCACCCTCCCGCTACCACCCCACCACAGCACCCTTCCCCTCCAGCCGTTCCCCACCAGCTTCAGACTTCCACCTCCCCACCTCCCTCCAGTCCTTCTCCCACCCGATTTGTTCCTCCTACAAATGACCACCCGGAAATGTCTTTAATTGTTGATCTTGGCCATGTTGATCCAGCTCCAGCTGCTAGTGCTCAAGCTGAAATTATTCCAGCCCCTCGTCCTGTGCATCCCATGGTCACTAGGTCCAAAACGGCTACCCTCAAGCCGCGTCACCCGCTGAATTTACTTGCCACCAGCTCTATTCCTCCTGACCCGACCAGTCATACTCAAGCGCTAAAATTTCCTGAATGGCGCACCGCCATGGAACATGAGTATCAAGCCTTGCTGAAGAATAATACTTGGGTCCTTGTTCCTCCACAACAGGCACATAATCTTATTGGCTGCAAGTGGGTTTTCAAAACCAAGCTGCACCCTGATGGTTCCATTGAACGGCATAAAGCCAGACTTGTCGCCAAGGGCTTTCATCAACGCCCTGGGCTCGACTATGCTCAGACGTACAGTCCAGTAATCAAGCCCACTACAATCAGGTTGATCTTATCTTTGGCTGTCTCCTTTGATTGGTCTATTCATCATCTTGACGTCTCGAATGCCTTTTTGCATGGCACCTTGGAAGAAAAGGTTTACATGGCTCAACCGCCGAGGTTTGTTGATAAACACCGGCCTGATTATGTCTGTCTTCTCAAGAAATCTCTCTATGGCCTCAAGCAAGCTCCCTAGATGTGGCATAAATGCCTGACAGATGTATTGATTCGGTTTGGCTTTGTATGCTCCAAGGCCGACATCTCTCTTTATTTCTACCAAGCACGGCATGTTCGGCTTTACTGTTTACTCTATGTTGATGATATTTTGCTCACCAGTAATGATAGTACAATGCTGCAACAGGGTCTCACATATTTGCAAAACCGGTTTGCAATTCGTGACCTTGGTTTCTTAAAATATTTTTTCGGTATTGAAGCTTCCCGACAACCGAATGGTCTCCTTCTCCATCAGCACAAGTATATCTCTGACCTTTTATTGAGGGGCAAAATGCATGAAGCCAAAGCCATCTCTACTCCATTCTGCACGAGTACACACTTATCTCTCCATAGTGGTGATCCGTTTGATGATCCGTCTCTCTACCGCAGTATAGTAGGGGGTCTTCAATATGTTACCATAACCAGACCGGATGTGGCCTTCTCCGTCAACAAAGTCTCTCAATAAATGCATTCCCCCACCACTGAACATTGGAAGGCCGTCAAACGCATATTGCGTTATCTCCGCGACACCACTACTCATGGTTTGCTACTGCGCAAGTCTTCATCTCTAGCTATTAATGGCTTTTGTGACTCTGACTGGGGAGGATGTTTGGATGATAGAAAATCCATGACAGGTTTTGCCGTGTATATTGGTACAAATTTGGTATCTTGGTGCTCCCGCAAGCAACGGACAGTATCTAGAAGCAGTACTAAGGCTGAATATCGTGCACTTGCTACAGTTAGTTCAAAGGTCTTATGGCTTACAATGCTCCTTAAAGAGCTCGGTTTCTCTCCCTCTACGGCACCTACAGTCTGGTCTGATAATCTTGGTGCCACATACCTGAGTGCTAATCCGGTTTTTCACAACAACACCAAGCACCTTGAACTGGATTTCCACTTTGTCCGTGACAAGGTTGCACAACGTCAACTCCGGGTTCAGCACATTTCCACTCTCCATCAACCCGCTGACATCTTCACTAAGGGTCTCTCGAAAGACCGTTTCCTCACTCTTCGTGCCAAGTTGACCGTGACAAGCCCCGCTCAACTTGCGGGGGGGTGATAGAGTATTGTAATATAATGTAAATATAATTGTAAATATGATGCAGCCCATTGATACTTGGCCCATAACCATCGGCCCACCTTGTGTAACCCTATGTATATATTCATCATCATTAATCATAATTAGCTAAGGGAAAACCCTAGCGTTTCAGTTTAATGTCACTTAGCTTGACGCCCTGTTTTTTGTTTCATGGTGGAATGGCAAAAAGATATGCCAAAGGTTTAGGAATACTTTCTCCATAGTAATATGGCTTTAATCGCTGCCCATTTACTATAAATGTTCCTGATGATGGGCTTTTTATTTCCACAGCACCACTGGGATGTACCTTCACCACTTCGAATGGTCCTGACCATCTTGACTTCAGCTTTCCTAGAAAAAGTTTCAACCTTGAGTTAAAAAGTAAAACAGGTTGGCCAACTATGAACTCTTTGACATGAATGTGTTTATCATGCCATTTCTTGGTCTTCTCTTTGTAGAGTTTGGCATTTTCATAGCTGGCAAGTCGAATCTCTTCCAGCTCACTCAGTTGAAGTTGCCTTTTGATACCTGCAGCTTTTAAATCAAAGTTAAGAGTTTTTATTGCCCAATATGCCTTATGTTCTAACTCTACAGGTAAATGACATGCCTTTCCAAATATCAGCCTATAAGGAGACATTCCTATAGGGGATTTGAATGCAGTTCTGTATGCCCACAAAGCATCATCTAATTTACTAGACCAATCTTTCCTTGAATTTAAAACCGTTTTCTCCAGAATTTGCTTCAGCTCCCTATTAGAAATTTCTACCTGGCCACTAGTCTGCGGATGATATGGGCTTGCAACTCGGTGAGTCACACCATATTTCTTCAAAAGAGAGTTAAATTGGTGATTACAGAAATGTTTACCTCCATCACTGATAATGGCCCTCGGTGTCCCAAAGCGGTAAAAGATGTATTTCTTTAAAAATTTGGTAACAACCTTAGCATCATTAGTGGCGGATGCCAAAGCTTCAACCCATTTAGAGACATAATCAACAGCTACAAGGATGAACTTGTTACCAAAAGATGAAGGAAAAGGTCCCATGAAATCTATGCCCCAAACATCAAAAAGTTCAACTTCTAAGATGGTTGTAAGAGGCATCTCATCTCGCCTAGAAATTCTCCCGACTCTTTGGCATCTATCACATGTTAGTACAAAAGTTCTAGCATCTTGATACATAGTAGGCCAATAGAATCCAGATTGCCATACCTTAGCAATTGCTTTTGATGAACCATGATGTCCTCCACAAGGTAAGGAATGACAATGTTGGAGAATATCATTTACCTCTTCTGTGGGCACACATCGCCGAATGATTCCATCAGCACATTCTCTGTAAAGAAGTGGTTCCTCCCACAAATAATGTCTTACTTCTGATAAAAATTTCTTTTCTGATGAAAGCTTTGTCCTGGGGGTAAAATATCACTAACAAGATAATTAACTATATCTGCATACCATGGGATATTAAGAGATATTACCCAAATATTTTCATCAGGAAAAGTTTCATTTATTGGCTCATCATCCTTGACTTCTTTCATTCCAATCTCACATCTTGATAAGTGGTCCGCCACAAGATTCTCGGAGCCCTTTTTGTCTCTTATTTGTAGGTCAAATTCTTGAAGTAACAAGATCCATCTGATCAAACGTGGTTTAGCATCCTTTTTTGACAATAAGTACTTCAAAGCAGCATGGTCTGTGTAGACAATTACTTTTGACCCTACAAGATAAGATCGAAATTTGTTAAATGCAAAAACAATGGGAAGTAATTCTTTTTCTGTAGTAGCATAATTTATTTGAGCTTCATCTAAAGTTTTGCTAGCATAATATATAACATAAAGCTTTTTATCTTTTCTTTGTCCAAGAACCGCTCCTACTGCAAAATCACTTGCATCACACATCAATTCAAATGGTAAACTCCAATCAGGCGCTACAATCACAGGTGCTGAAATTAAGGCTTCTTTCAATTTATTAAATGCAACCAAACATTCATCATTAAAATTAAATTGTGCATCTTTTTCAAGCAATGAACAAAGTGGTTTTGAAATTTTTGAAAAATCCTTGATAAAACGACGATAAAAACCAGCATGTCCCAAAAAGCTCCGTATTCCCCTAACGGATGCCGGTGGTGGCAAATGTTGAATAATGGAAACTTTTGCCTGATCAACCTCAATTCCTTTCTCTGAAACCTTATGACCAAGAACAATTCCTTCCCTAACCATGAAATGACATTTTTCCCAATTCAAGACTAAATTAGTCTCTTCACATCTCTGCAACACTTTTGAAAGATTCATTAGACAATTTTCAAATGAAGAACCATAAATAGTAAAATCATCCATGAATACTTCCATAAATTTTTCAATAAAATCAGAAAAAATTGCCATCATGCATTGCTGAAACGTGGCTGGAGCATTACAAAGTCCAAATGGCATTCTTCTATAAGCAAAAGTACCATAAGGACATGTAAATGTCGTCTTTTCCTGATCTTCTGGTGCTATAGGAATCTGGAAATAACCTGAAAATCCATCCAAAAAGCAAAAATATTTATTACCAGATAACCTTTCGAGCATTTGATCAATAAAAGGAAGTGGAAAATGATCTTTTCTTGTTGCATTATTCAATTTTCGATAATCAATGCAAACTCTCCAACCAGTCACAGTCCTAGTAGGAATTAACTCATTATTTTCATTTGGTACCACAGTAATACCTCCTTTTTTTGGCACTACATGAATTGGACTTACCCATGAACTATCAGAAATAGGATAGATAATACCTTGGTCCAGCAATTTGAAAATCTCATTTTTCACTACTTCTTTCATATTTGGATTAAGCCTTCATTGTTGCTCAATAGAAGGTTTATGACCTTCCTCCATCAAGATTCGATGCATACAAAAGGAAGGGTTAATTCCTCTTATATCTGAAAGAGACCATCCAATTGCTTTTCTTTTTTTTCTAATTTCTGACAGGGTTCGCTCTGTCTCATCTGTTGTCAACTCAGCACTCAAAATAATAGGCCAAGTATTATTTTTGCCAAGGAAAGCATACCTGAGATGTGAAGGTAATGGCTTCAATTCTACCTCTGGTGGCTTTTCCTCATTCAATTTAGGAGTACTCTTTGGCAATTCCTCATACTCATTTCCTATGTTCATTGCCAATGTAAGTGTTGAATCTAATAATCTAGCCATTTCTACAACTTCCAAATTATCAACAGCCTGATTTGATGAACCTGAAATACAAAATTCCAAAGGATCTGATGGGTAAGACATTTGAAATTCTTCTTTTATTGACTCATCTATCACATCAACCCTAAAACAATTATCAGAAATAGATGGGTGTTTCAAAGTATTGAACAAATTAAATTCTACCACATCATCCCCAATATTTAGAGTCAATTTACCGTTTTTAACATCAATTATTGCCCCTGAAGTTGCCAAAAATGGTCGGCCTAAAATGATGGGAGTTTCAACATCTTCTTCCATTTCTAGGACAATAAAATCACATGGAATGTAAAAGTTATCAACTTTAACAAGCACATTTTCTAAAACTCCACATGGGTATTTTATTGTCCTATCTGCCAACTGTAAAGAAACTCTAGTGGGCTTAAGATCAACAAAACCTAATTTTTTAACAATAGATAAAGGCATTAAACTCACGCTAGCTCCTAGATCACATAAAGCGCGTTTAAAATCAAAAGAACCAATGGTACAAGGAATAGAAAAACTCCCTGGATCTGTAAGCTTTGGAGGGATCTTTTTCTGAATGATTGCACTGCATTCTTCAATCAAAGTAATGGTTCCAATGTCCTCGAGTTTCTTTTTATTCGACAACAGCTCCTTTAAAAACTTCACATAAGTTGGCATTTGAGCTAACGCATCTGCAAAAGGAATGTTAATATGAAGTTGTTTAAAGATTTCAAGAAATTTTTCATATTGTTTTTCCAACTTCCTGTTTTGAAGGCGCTGTGGAAAAGGAACAGGTGGCACGTATGGTTTGACTTGTGGTGGTGGTGGAGAAGGTGTGTCACCGTTTTTTGCCATTTCTTTTTCTGTTTCCTCATTCGAGCTACTGCTAGCTCCTTCATCATTACCATTTTTCTACCACTCCGAAGCATCACCAACTTACAGTGTTCTTTAGGATTTACCTCTGTCTTGCTAGGTAGATTTCTGTGAACTCTAGTGTTGAGAGAATCAGCAATTTGACCAATTTGTACTTCAAGGTTTCTACTTTGGTTCGCTACCTGATCTATCCTATTCTCAATTCTCTCAAAACGGGAAGATGAAATATTAATGAATTTTTCAAGTGCAATTTCCCAACTAGCTTTTTGTTCAGGTGGTTGGTACTGATTGTTTCTTTGTTGGTAGTTTAGCTGAAATGATGGTTGTGGTGGTGGTCTTGGATTTATGGGTTGTGGAACTCCATTGTTGCTGCTGTTTGCACCCCAAGAGAGATTTGGATGATTTCTCCATCCTGGGTTGTAGGTATTGGAGTAAGGATTGTTTGGAGGTCTATTTGGGTTGGAAATAGATTGAACTTGCTCCATATCACATTCTCCAGGTGCGTGTACTCTACTGCAAAAATCACAAAACAAATGTGTGTGATTAACAACACTTACATTAGCTTGCTGAAATTGTTTAGTTAAAGCATCAATTTTTGCATTTAGCATGCTAATGCCATCCAGATCATGTATTCCTGCGGCCCTGTCTATTATTGGATGTCATGGATTCCAATAATTCAAATGCGGCATCAGTGGTCTTACTCATAAGGGTTCCTCCTGCTGCAGCATCAACAACATTACGTGTAGAATTGGTTAGTCCATTATAAAAAGTTTGAATTAATAACCAATCCTGAATGCCATGGTGTGGACATTTTCGTTGCAAGGTTTTAAACCGTTCCCAAGCTTCAAATAGTGACTCGCCATCAACCTGAAAAAAATTGGTTATCTCATTTCTGAGCCTTGCAGTCTTTTCAGGTGGAAAATAGGTGGATAGAAAAGCTTGTGCGAGCTCATTCCATGTTGAAAAAGAATTTGGTGCTCGCGACTTCAACCAATCTTTTGCATTACCTCGCAAAGAAAAAGGAAAAAGTCTTAGTCTTATAGCGTCTTCAGATACTCCATTCATTTTAAATGTATCACAAATTTCAAGAAAAGTATCCAAATGGCTATTAGGATCTTCACTGGCGCCTCCGCCAAACTGATTATTTTGCACCATCGAAATGATGCCAGGTTTTATCTCAAAATTATTGGCTCCAACAGCCGGTCGATTAATACTTCCCTGACTTCTCTGCATATTTGGGATAGCATAATCTTGCAATGTGCGTTGGCGTTGATTCTCATCTTCCATGTTTTCGATTTGTGCTTCTCGTTGTTGACGACGAATAGCTCGAAGAGTACGCTCAATTTCTAGATCTAAAATTGTTATTTCCAAACTTCGCGAATGTCTCATCAAAAGCTGAAAAACAACATAGATAGAATGGAAAGCAAACACAGTATATGAGAACAATGAAGATCTAAATTAATAAGAAAACTTTTGGTATTGATATTGAATTTTTAATTTGCCATTCCCCGGCAACGGCGCCAAAAACTTGTTGCGATTTTTCCACAAGTGTACGGGTCGTGACAAGTAATATAGTGATGAATAGAGTGTCGATCCCACGAGGAAGGAAATAAAATTCAATTACCAAAATTACAAGTTAATCTTATTATTTAGACAATGGTGATAATGTTTTTTTTTTCTTTAGAAACTTTTAATTAAAGTGAAATTAAAAAAAACGAGATGATTAAAATCAAAAGAATAACAAGGAAAATTAAATACAAAAGTTAAATAAACAAAAATACTGTAAGAGATAGTATTCTAATAGGAGATGGTATTCTAGTCCTTATAGGAGATGGTATTCTAGTCCTTATAGGAGTTGGTATTCTAATCCTTTGTAAAGTCTATTTAGGGTTACACTTGTAATTATACTATCTAGGGTTTATGTGTATATTTGTATCATTCCATTAATGACATTTACGGTTTGCCATTATCTTACATGGTATCAGAGCTTCTCTCTAAGGTTTAATATCCCCTCTCTTTTTTTTTTCCAAGTAGCCGATATCCCCTCTCTCCTTCTCCACTTCAGCCGAGATCATTACTACCATGAACACATCATCCACCATTGTTGATGGCCAAAACTCGGCCCTCATGGCAACCGGCACAACTAACTCACCTTTATTTTCCTCCACCATTCCTACCACTACTCAATCTCACATCAAGTTGAATCCATCCAACTTTCTAATTTGGAAAGCTCAAGTTACTCCAATGTTGAAGGGTCACGGACTTATGGGCCATGTAGACGGTTCCATTGTTTCTCCACCTCAGTTTTCACCTGATGGTAGTATTAATCCTGATTTTCAGTCATGGGAAAAGAGAGATCAACAAGTTCTCTCTTGGTTATTAAATTCCATCTCGGAATCATTAATGCCACAAGTTATTGGGGCCACTACGGCCAAAGGCGTCTGGGACAAATTAATCACCACATATTCAATAGGGTCTAGACCTCAAATCCGTATTCTTCGTCGAGAATTGCAGACGCTTCAGAGAGGTAATTTATCGATTATCAACTATGTTCAGCATGCCAAGTCTATTGCTGATAAATTGGCTGCTCTTGGATATATTGTTCCTGAGGATGATTTAATTGATTGCATTTGTCATGGTTTGGGTGAAGAATAGAATGATTTTAATCGCATTCAAAATTCCAAAACTGAGCCAACTTCCTTTGATTTCTTGCTGGGCTCTCTTTTAACGGAAGAAAAGTTACTCCAACAAGCCAAGAAAAACGTTATCACTACTGTCCAGCCCGCTGCCCACGTTGCAGCCCGCACCAGCTCCTACCGCGGCCGTGGCAGAGGTAATGGCAGCTCCCGTGGTCGTGGTGGGGGTCGTTACTCTCATGGTCTCTCTTATTCGCATGGACAGCCCCCGTACAGCCCTGGAACTCACTGGAATAATTCTGGACAGCAACAACATCAATCTTTTCGGCCTGCTGCCCCGGGTCAATCGGATGATCAAATTGTTACTTGCTTTAATTGCCGTGGTATTGGACACAAGGTGAATCGGTGCTCATCCCCTAGAATGCCCAGAAATCAGCCTCCATCCCCACAATCCAACCAAGCTGCAACACATCCCTCAAACCAACCATGGGTTCTTGACTCCGGAGCAACTCATCATTTTACATCCAACTTGGAAAACCTTGCTCTTCACTCTGAATACTCCGGACCCGAAGAGGTCTAAATTGGCAATGGTATGTTTCTTCCCATAACTCATGTTGGTGAGAATTGTTTTCGCATTGGTTCTAAGTCTCTCAAATTTCGAAATATTCTCCATGTTCCTACTGCTAATCGAAATTTATTATCTGTTTTTGCACTAACCAACTCTAATCCTGTTTCTGTTGAATTTTTCTCTGATTATTTTCTTATCAAGGATTTGGAGTCGAAGGAGATTCTGTTCCAAGGCCGGAGTGACAACGGACTCTACAATTTATGCTTAAAGTCTAGTCCTTCTTTAATTAGTGCAAATCTTGCTTCTTTAAATGTTTGGCATGCTCGTTTGGGGCACCCTGCCTTACCTATTGTCAAACGTACCTTACATTCTAATAAAATTGATTTTCGCAATTTTGTTCCTTCTCTTTGCAATGCGTGTGCTATAAGTAAAAGTCATAAATTACCATTTGTTGATTCTGTTTCAATCTCTCATTCACCCTTAGAATTAATTTGTGCTGATGTTTGGGGACCGGCTCTGGTTCAATCTTTTGATGGCTATGGATACTATGTTCTCTTTTTTGATCATTACTCAAAATACACATGGATTTACTTTATGCGCAAGAAATCTGAAGTGCTAGACATTTTTATTCAATTTCGCACCATTGTTGAAAAATATTTCCAAACACCAATAAAAATTTTCCAATCTGATTGGGGGGGAGAATTTCAGGCTCTTACCTCTTATCTAAAATTAAATGGCATCTCCCATCGTGTATCTTGTCCTCACACGCCAGAACAAAATGGGAGAGCCGAACGCAAACACCGACACATTATTGAAACTGGTCTTTCTTTATTACATCATAGTTCCATTCCCATCAAATATTGGACTGCTGCCTTTGAATGTGCTGTCTATAATATAAATCGTTTGCCCGCTAGCACAATTAATTTTGATAATCCTCTTCATAGATTATTTGGTACTGACCCTGATTATAATTTTCTTCGTATCTTTGGTTGTCGTTGTTATCCTTGGTTGCGTCCCTATGCTAAAAATAAACTTGATCATCGCTCTCTTCCATGTGTTTTCTTGGGTTACAGTAAGGTTCATAAAGGGTACAAATGTCTTGATTTTCGTTTTGAAAAAATTTATATCTCACGTCATGTACTTTTTGATGAACAGGTTTTTCCGTTTGCTGTTGATGATGAACCTTTTGCTCCGGTGTCAGACCAGTCCCAATTTTCCATACCCTCCATACCGCTGCCCCTCTCTCACCAACCGACCCCTCCTCATCCGTCGCCACCTCTACAATCGACCCCAACTTCCCCGACGGAACCATCACCACCAACCAGCCCGCCACCTCCTCTTCCCAACGACCAGCCCCTGCTCCCTCCCCCCAACACCGGTTCGCCATCCTCATCCCCTCGGGCTGCGACTCCGCCTCATCCCACCGAGGTGTGACAGTTGCTGATCCCGAGGTGTCATTAGTTGTTGATCTTCAACGTCATGGGCCTTTACCACCCGTACATTCTAGCAAGTCTCAATTGGCTCACCCGATGGTCACAAGGGCCAAATCCGGCTCCCTAAAAAACAAAGCTGTTCTTGATTTAGTTGCTGCTGCTACTGGAGATCCAATTGTTGAACCGTCCACCTATGCTCAAGCTGCAAAGATTCCTGCTTGGCGGGATGCAATGGCTTCAGAGTTCAATGCCCTCATTAAAAATGGCACATGGGATCTTGTTCCTCCCTCTTAGGCTCAGAATATCATTGGGTGTCGATGGGTATTTCGTGTCAAACAAAAATCCGATGGCTCTATTGATAGATACAAAGCACGTCTTGTTGCCAAAGGTTTTCATCAGCGACCTGGTATTGATTTTCATGACACTTTCAGTCTGGTGGTTAAACCCACCACTATTCGGATGTTGCTCACTTTTGCTGTGTCATACAAGTGGAGTGTTATTCAGCTTGATATTTCAAATGCTTTCCTTCATGGTACACTGGATGAAGCTGTTTTTATGCAACAACCTCCAGGTTTTGTTGATCCACACTTTCCTGATCATGTCTGCCGCCTTCGAAAGTCACTGTATGGTCTGAAACAAGCTCCTCGTCAGTGGCATCGCTGTCTCACTGCTGCCCTATTACAATTTGGCTTCCAGTGCTCAAAATCGGATAGCTCCCTATACTTCATTCACACGGCTTCGGTAAAAATTTTCTGCCTAATCTATGTTGATGATATTTTATTGATGGGTGATGCTCCTGCCTTCCTGGACAAAGTTGTTGATTTTCTTCAAACTAAGTTTGCTGTGAAGAATTTGGGTCGCTTACACTATTTTCTGGGTATTGAGGCTGATTGGACATCTTCTAGTTTGTTTCTTCACCAGTCAAAATATATCAACGATTTATTACTTCGTGCTAAGATGCACAATTGCAGCTCTATTGCCTCTCCATTTAATTGCAGCGAAAAGTTGACCTTAGTGGGGATCCCTTTTCCGATCCAACTATGTTTCGTTCAGTGGTTGGTGGTCTTCAATACCTCACCTTTACACGGCCTGACATTGCCTTTGCTGTTAACCGCATCTCCCAATTTATGCATGCCCCCACCACTATTCATTGGAGTGCTGTGAAGCGTGTACTACGTTATCTTCAGGGGACGTCTACCTATGGTATCTTAATTCGCCCATCTAAACTTTTCTTGACTGGTTTTGCTGATTCTGATTGGGCAAGCTGCATTGATGATAGAAAATCTACCACTGGCTTTGTTATTTATTTGGGTACAAATGCAATCTCCTGGTCCTCGCGGAAACAAAAGACTGTATCTCGCTCTTCTACAGAGGCCGAATATAGGGCCTTGGCTTCCGCTTCATCGGAGTTACAATGGTTGCAAATCTTTCTTCATGAAATCGGTTTTCCTGCTCCTTCTCCTCCTACATTATTTTGTGACAATCTTGGCGCTACTTATCTCACTTTGAATCCTGTCTTTCACAATCGAAGTAAGCACTTGGAGGTTGATTTTCATTTTGTCCGTGACCGTGTTCAGAAGGGTTCCTTGCGGGTAGCGTATCTTTGCTCCCATGATCAAATTGCTAATGCTCTCACAAAGGGTCTTACCAAGCCACGTTTTCTTTGGCTCCGTGACAAGTTGACCGTTGGTTCATCCCCCGCTCAACTTGCGGGGGGGTGTAAGAGATAGTATTCTAATAGGAGATGGTATTCTAGTCCTTATAGGAGATGGTATTCTAGTCCTTATAGGAGTTGGTATTCTAATCCTTTGTAAAGTCTATTTAGGGTTACACTTGTAATTATACTATCTAGGGTTTATGTATATATTTGTATCATTCCATCAATGACATTTACGGTTTGCCATTATCTTACAAATACAGGACTTGAAAATACCTAGAATATAGATTTCATCATTAAATAAAATATGGCTTTGGTCAATGATTGAGTTATATGATTTTGAATTAATTAAAGACTAGACACCCTATTATATGTGAATCTCTCTCTCGAGATAGATCCCAAATATTTACCATTAATTACCCAAGTCTACTTTCGTGATCAAAGGCAAATAACACAAATTCTTTAAGTTCTGTGGTCATCTATTCATTTATTAACCAATTGCTTGATTAATTCCTGAGTGTCTCCTAAAGAATATCTATATTTCTATATGACATTTACTTTAGGTCTATTAATTCAATGAACTAGTATTAAACTTCCACTTTCGCTCCATCATTTAATACCTTAGACAAGTAATAATGGCCAGTTAATGTACTTGATTTTATATCCTGAATTAATAGATTAACTTATTCAAAATATTAACTCAATCATTTTACCTATACCATAAAATTATTTAGTGACTACATCTATATTCTAGGTTAAGAAATTTAGCCTGACATGATGTAAATTACAATATTCAAATTAATTAACATAAAGAAATAACGTAGAATGAAAATAAAAAAAATAAATTAATATAAAGTATGATAATGAATGAGATAGAACAATAAAAAGCAATAACAAAGTAAACTAGAAATAGAACTACAAGTAAGAATATGTGTAGCAATAATAAAGCAAGTACAAAAATATAAATAAAATTAGTGAAATGGAGTAAAAGAAAAATAAAATACTAAAATAGAAATATGAAATGTGATATCAAATAAGATATAGAAAGAAAATGGAGAAAATATAAGAAAGTTTTTAAAGGTTTTAGAAGACAAATAAGAAAATTGAACTTACAAAAGCTTAAGTTACAAAACAAAAGAAAGATAGCAAAAATAGAATGCTTGCAAAACTAAAGGGAAGAATGAATGCAAGGGAAGGGGTTTTGAAATGAGAGAATGGAAGGGGTATTTATACAAGTTTTGGGGGAGACAAATTGAGCATGCTTAGTTGTAAAGTCACATTTTACAACTCATCTTTGTTGGCAATGTTTGATACCCTTACTTTCGGTGGCTTTTCCACCGACTTTTGCACCGAAAATAAATTTGTTTTCTTCTACCAAGTTGTAGATAATTGTCTTAGCTTTCTAGAAAGCTATGGCACGTGTCCATAGGAGGTGTATAGCTCATTTTATGGTAGAAATACCATGATGTGGTCAATCTGGTTTTTGGGCTGGATTTTATGATCTGATTTTTGGACAGCCCACTTGAAAGCCTAAATCAACTCCAAATTTAATGAATGTAGCCCATTCTAGAAAGCTTAGGATGTCTACTTTTGAAGTCAGGAAGACCACTGCCTCGGTTAAGAATGTTAGGAATCAAAATAATGCCCATTTATGTCTGAAGGTCCATTCTGTCATTTTGTGTACGAGATATGTAATATGTACACACTCCATTTCCTTGCCCTTTTGATTCCGATTTCTTCTCTTTTTGCTCTCTCTCATGACGAAATGATGGAATATTTCCTAAAATACAAAATAGAACAATTTAAGTGCTTAAACCATCAAATTTAATATTAAAACACGAGATAAATATTATGAAATCAAGTATAAAAATATGGTATATTTTGCACTTATCAGAGATTATAATAAATAGTTGAGTATATATTTGAGATTATTTCTAATAATTATGTCTTTGCTTGTTGATCTGTGGTTTATATCTTTAACTAATTATTCAGTATGATGTTATCTTAATATCTCTTGGATAATTACTTTTCTTGATTTTATAGTTTTTTGTGCTTAATTGGTGGTAAATTAGGACGTATTAGCGCTATTTGTTTCAAATCAAGGATAATCAATCCCTCACAACTTAAAGCAAGGGCATAGGATGAAGAGCGGTGGCCCGAATTGAAACTATTATGGCTAAGTTGTACCCGACTCAAGAGCACGATCCCCCATGCCCGCTTTCCCCTTGGGAGCATTTGATCTTCGGCATTCATAAACCGGGGGAGTTCTGTTCTAACTTTCTTTATGTTTTTACTCTGGTTTGTGATGCTATGTTTTTAGCACATCGAGGGCTATGTGCAGATTTAAGTGGGGGGAGGGGTTATACATTGTGTGCTTATCATTATGTCTATATTATTTGTTTTGTTCTCTTGACTGTCATCTCGCAAAACATAAATTAGTTTCAACTCCTTTATCATTTTGCATTGTTCTCTTTAACAATTGTAGAACCGAAAACTTTTCTTCTATGTCTTGTGTACTTGTCAAGGGAGATGTTTGCATAAGTGAAGTATGAGGTTCTAGCTGGTTAAAATCACTGTGATCAATAGACACTTGAATTGAGATGTATCACTTAGAGACATAGATTGTATAAGAAACTTCTTTTGACTAACCATAAATCAAGGGGAAAAAATAGGTTTTACGCATTTTTTCGATTTTAATGTTCTTAAAAAAAAAGAAAAGAAAAAGAAAATTCACATTCTATTCCGCTGGCTTGATTTGCGAATCCAAGTTATGAATAGTGCTAGTAGCCGCTTAATGAATATGCTTTGCCAAGTAAGTCGGGTGCATTGTGTTTGCTCCATTTTTGTTATCCGTTTGGAAAAGCTAAAGCATCTTAAGTAAGGTTAAAAGTTGTGAAAGAAAAGTAAATAAATAAAATAAGATCACAAAGTGATCCGTTAGTTGTTTATGTCTTAAATAAATTGTGTGCTTATCCAAATCCTATTGTCCCTTGTTTATGTTTTTGATTAAGAAGCAATTAGAGGTCTACTATCCTAGTGATGCAAATCATATTCCAAGTTGTTAATTGAGTAGCTTTGGGTGCATTAGTTGGGGCTAAGTGCCAAGTTTATCGCATCTCTCCCTTGATAAGCGTGCTTGATTTATTAGTTGATTTTTGAAACTATAATTTGTGAGATATAATGCGTTTTTAATTGTCTTTGGAGTTGGACTTGTTTTGTTTGCTTGAGGACAAGCAAGGTTTAAGTGGGGGGAATTTTGATAAGTGCATTTTATGCACGCAATCTGTCTTTGTTTATAAGCTTTAATTGATATATTATTAGTTAACTTAGGCGGATTTACTCCATTTTGTGTAATTACTCGTGCTAGAGACTCTGAAGTTGGAAATGATCTTAAAGAGCTGATTTTGGAAGCTTGGAGTGCTTGAAGGATGGAGCTTGAAGTCATAACCCATGGGCATGGCTTATGGAGTGCTGTTGATGCTGAAATTGGGCTTAGGAAGCTGTTTTGCATAAGCCAAGACCATGGCTTAAGGGGACCTGCGAATTTTGAAGAATTTTTATGGGATTTGAAGACTTCCAATTTAGTTTTATCTTATTTTATTTCAGCCTTTTTGTGATAGGCTACTAGAGATATTTTATTTTTAATAACTCTAGTTAGATTTTCCTACAAAAATCTTAATTAGAGTTATTTCCTTTTTAGAACTCTTTCCTTAGTTGATTAGGTTTAAAAAGGAGTTAGGTCAATTATTTTTTGGTTCCTCTCTTCTCCTCTTCTCTGGGAATTTTCGGCTGCCCTCTTTTCTTTCCCTTCCCCAACGTGTTCTTTACCCATGATGAACTAAAACCCTAATTTCTAGCTAGAAGGAAAGTTCAGTCTTGTAACGTCAACTGTGAGATCATTGTTCTTATTTTCTTCTTTAATTCAAGTAATTGATTTCATTCTATTCTTATTACTTTTGCATGATTTAATTAAATTCTTGATTTAATTATTTACTTGTGATTGGTTTGCTAGTTAGGTGATTAAATACGTAATCGTTTAATTCACTTAACCTAGGTAGCGAATAACACGATTAATTATGGACAAGTTTTTAATTTGTGTTATGAATGAAATTGATATGCTTTAAATAATCCCGCTTGTGTGATTATTGAGTAGAATTACTGTCTCTTTCATGTGTTAATGCTTTTGATTGAATTAAATTCCGAAGCTTGTTCGGAACTGTTTGATTAAATAGGGATAATTAACGAGCTTCTCTTAGTTATCTATTCCGTAAGAAGAGACTAGGTGATTCATGCTTTGTGATAACTATAGCTAATTTATTTGAATGCATTGAAGTTATCTTTTGTGTTTGATCAACGATCGGTTGGCTTGACTCAAGACTCGAATTCACCTTCTAGCTGGAATTCGCCTCATATAGATTTTTACCCAATTATTTAATTTCTGTTATTTTTATATTTTAATTACAATTCTCAAACAACCCCCTTTACTTTTCTTGTTTAATTTTAGAAGAAATAATCGGCCAATCCCTGTGGATTCGACCCTGCTCCATTTGTACTACAAACTTTTGTTTTCGAGAGTAGGAATTTATTTTTGGTGTGCTCGGCACGCATCATTTACAAACTTGTCCTCTCAATCTTTTCTCGGAAACACAGGACTTTGTGTGGCACCTAACATAACCAATCAAGGAAAGTAAAGATGGTAGTGGTTGTAATTGGAACAATAATTTTAGCATTTGGAACTGTTATTGTCCTTCTAATTTGGTATTGTAAAAAGGAAAACAAGATTGTTGACCCATCAAGTGCATTTGCTACCTTTAACAACATTGTAAAGAATTTCAATTTATGAGCTTAATCAAGGAACAAATAAATTTGATGAGGTGAACTTGCTTGGTAGGGGGAGTTTCGGCTCAGTATACAAAGGTACCTTTTCAAATGGAATGTCCATTGCAGTACAGGTTTACAATTTGGAGGGCCATTTAAAAAATTATCAGCTCAATCATTTCTAGGAAATAAAGGAATTTATGGAGAACCTAGATTCCATGTCCATCCTTGCAAAACTACTCATCAGAACAAATCCAAAAAGGAAACGATTGCACTAATGGCAATTGGATCGATAGTTTTGGTACTTGGATCTGATCTTGTTACCCTTATTTGGTATTGGAAGAGGAAAACGAGATTGTAGACACATCAAGAGAATTTTCCACCGTTGGCAACATGGAAAAGAATTTCCAGTCACGATCTTAAACAAGCAACTAATAATTTAGATGAGGTTAACTTGCTTGGCAAGGGAAGTTTTGGATCAGTATACAAAGGGACTATTTTAATGGGATTTCCATTGCAGTCAAGGTTCATAATATGAAGCATGAAAGGGCATTCAAGAGTTTTGATGTTGAGTGTGAAATATTACGTAGGATTCGCCATAGGAATCTTGTCAAAATTATCACTAGTTGTTGTACGACAGAGCTTAAAGCTTTAGTCATAGAGTTCATGCCCAATTGGAGCCTGGAAAAGTAGTTGTATTCTCACGACTATTTTTTGGACGCATTGCAAAGATTGAACATAATGATTGATGTTGCATCGGCACTTGAATATCTTCATCATGGTTCTTTAGAACCAATTGTACATTGTGATTTCAAGCCCAATAATATCCTTCTAAATTGGGATATGGTTGATCATGTTAGTGATTTTTGCATATCAAAACTTGTTGGAGAGGATCAATCTGTCATACAAACTGTGACTCCTGCTACTGTTGGGTACATTGCACAAGGTGATATTTGATTTTATATATATATATATAATTTTATATATATATAATTTTAATTGATAATTGCTTATAGTAGGCTGGCTAAAATAAATTTTGATATAGAGGATGGATCAGATGGACTTGTTTCTGTAAAGGGCCATATATACAGCTTTGGTATTTTGTTGATGGAAACTTTTACTAAAAAAAAGCCCACTGATGAGATGTTTAAAGAAGAAATGAGCATGAAGCAATGGATCAATGATTCATTACCTTATGGAGTCTCCCAACTTGCAGATCCCAATGAACGACACTATTTGGCTAAGACAGAATGCATATCATCGATTATGGAGTTGGCCTTAATGTGTTGTGCAGATTTGACTGAGGAGCGACTAGCTAGCAAGGATATTCACAATGCTCTCAAAAAGACCCAAGTAAAGTTTGTCAAGGATAATCACAACAAATTGATTGGGAAAATGGTAAACTAAATTATCTGTTGTATTTAATTACTTATTTATTTGCCTTGTTCTTCAATTCTTTTGTATTTGAAGGTTCAATTTTTATTTATGTTTGAATTTTTATTTATGTTTGAATGTGGCCTAAAAGCAATCTCGCCTATCCGAATCTAGTACCAAGCCGGCAACGATGTCTCCACCACCCAAAGAAGATGATGAAAGCGAGGAAGACGAAGGGGAAGAAGACAAACAAAGTGCTACTTGTGGGTCATGTGGCGAAAGCTATGGAACTGATGATTTCTGGATTTGCTGTGACATATGTGAGAGATGGTTCCATGGAAAATGTTTGAAGATTGTGTCGGCAAAGGCAGGACATATCATGCAGTGCAAATGTCCAGGTTGCAGTGGAAAGAGGGATAGAGTTTAAGTTAGATGCAGAAAGAGATGACATCATCAATTGAACAAAGTAGAAAAGGTATAAAACTTCACTTTTGTAAGCAAAAAGAGTAAAAGTAAAAAAACTGAAGCAATAGTCCATTGTAGTTGATGGAATTTGAAAGATTGCTGATTGGATTTCTTTTAAGTCCAGTTCCTCCTCAAATTGGAAATCTCAACAGCATTCAAGTGTTAAACTTGTCTCACAATAGTTTGACAGGAAGAATCCCTCCAACACCTGCAACTTGCAAAACATTGAGAATTTTGATGTCTTGTACAACAATTTGCAAGGGACAATTCCCTACAGTCTTAATCAGTTAAAGTTTCTAGTAGTTTTCAGTATGTAGTACAATAATTTATCTAGTAGGACTCTTGGGAAGGTCAGACAATATGCAACGTTCAATGAAAATAGCTACAAAGGAAATCCATTTCTTTGTGGTTGACCATTGCTGAAAAGTTGTACTACACCAAAATCGCCTCCATCAACAACAATAACTTCATCTTACACTAGCTTTATTGACAAGGAAGCTTTCTACATGTGACTTTGTCTTAGCTTACAGGATGGCTTTGTTGGGCTTAACTTCTTTTTCAGATTCACTTGAGGAGATGATTAAAAGCAAAAAGATGTTTGCAGTGCTCTCAAGAAGGTAAAAGATTTTGAAGCTTGTTCAGCTAGACTTAATTACCATGCAGTTAAAACATATTTAATTGTTATAGTTGTTTCATGTCTATATTTGATGCTCATTAAATATTATTGGATTTTGAAATGTGATCTCGACTTCAACAACATGAGGCAATTTAAGCTAAAGATTCCGAGTTTGAGTTTTATTGTAGGGAAGCGTCCTAGAGAATGTATTGTAAATTGGTTTATCAGTTGTTAAGTTCCAGTTTTAGCTAAAGAAGTGGGGTAAGCAAAGGAATTAATGGGCGATTTTGACTTAAGGTTTTGCAGCATAGTGTTGCTAGTGTTTTCCAAGTGTTATTGCTTGAATTCTGTTTGTTAAAATGCTTGAGTGATGAGGATTCATTGCTTGCTTTCATTGGTGATACCATATGAGAAGTTATAGAGCACGCCTGACACACCACGTCATTTGTCTGTCAAACCAATAGTATTATGACAATTCACTTTTCAACTAATATAATAATGATATGTGTAATTGATTAATCCATTATTTAATAGTTAATTATTTAAATAAAATTATAGACTCTAAAATAAAAACTCTATACTCTAAAGCATAAACCCTAGATACTAATTTATAAACCCTAGACCTCAAATTATATTACGTGGTATGATTTTATTAGTTTGGCGCATGGATGATGCGGTGCGTTAGGTGTATTCAATAGTTTCTCACACTGTATATTGAATTGTCAGTTGCATTAATTGACTTTTCAACTGTCAAGTTTAAATTCCTGGTAAAGAAGTGGGATAATTGAAATATTAATGGATGACTTTGACAATTGAGTTATTGCACCCACTTCTGGTTTAACAAGTAGTAGTTGATTCACTCTCTTTGTACACACACGATAATATTCCATATCTTAAATTATAGTTATAGTTAAATAGTTAAATAGTTCATAATAAATTATTATTGGCTAAACACTTTAACTTGTGAAATTTGTATTTTTATTTTGAATATTTCGTTTTATGTTATTTTTACGTATATCTTATAGAGAGTTTGGTTTTGCCTTTTATTTTATGTGTTTGAGTTTAGATCTATAACTAAAAACAAAAATATTAAATAAATATGACAGATCCGAAGAACAGGGAACTAAAACACTTGAAGAAAAGACTACAAGGCCATATAAATACAATAATGTACGGTCACAATTAATGCTTAACTGTAATACTTTATAAGCAGCCATATAATTAATTAATGTTTGTAAGTTTATTTAATTCAATAAAAAATGAAAGGTCCACAACATATTCTTTAATTTTTGTGTTTTAATCAATAAGTGATCTTCTAAGCAAGTAAAACTTGGATCCACAAACTGTCCGGTCCAAATGACCTGATGGTGTCGATCTTAACATGCATAACTAAAAAAAAAAAATGGTAGAACATCGGGTAATTCGGATGTATACTCCGATACCTAAGTCAGAACCTTTTAGTTAGGAAGGAAAGAAAGAGAAACTGAAAAGAAAGAGAATGTAAGAGATGCCTTTATGATAAACATTGTCCTTTATATATATATATATTTTAAATCAGTAGGGTCACTGGTTCACAGTCCGATCCAGTTTTAATAACATTGCTACCAATAAGATTCCTTTATCAAGGTTAATTTTGTATATATATATATTAATTGACTTTTCAATTCTCAAGTTAATTTGGTGCGTTGTTAAAAACCAAAGGAATGGGGTAAGGGGAAGAATGACTTGACTTGAGTGTTTGCACCGATACTGGGGTTATCTATGAATCATTGAGTAATTATATAGCGAGTGGGAATTGTTGCAATTGTTTCCAAATTATATCCTTTTTTCCTGATTTAATTATATCCTTCTTTGCATTGGTGATGGGGAAAATGAAATCTTTTTTTGTGATATTTGCACTGTATGTAATGTGTTTGTTAATATGCCTGAATGACATTAGAGCTGCAGATATAAGCACAGATGAGGAAGCACTGCTTGCCTTCAAAGTCATATCACAAATGACCCTCAAAACTTGTTAGAATCCAACTGGTCTTCGGCTACTTTAGTCTGCAACTGGATTGGTATCACTTGTGGAATTCACCATCACAGAGTTAAGAGTTGTAGCACTTGAAAGCATAGGGCTAAGAGGGACCATTCCTCCACAAATTGGAAACCTTTCATTCCTCGTCAATTTCTCTTTATATAAAAATCAATTCCATGGCTCTCTGCCTCTTCAACTTTCCAACTTACGCAGGTCGAAGTTGTTAGACTTGGGATACAACCTTGTCAAAGGGATTATCCCCTCATGGATCGGATCTTTCACCCGACTTGAATATCTTGATCTTTCCTCTAACAACTTTGGAGGTTTGTTCTACACCTTTTTACTTGCATCTTATTAATTTTCATTATGCTATTGCTAATGTTTATATATCTTAACAAAATTTTTTCATGCAGTTGTTATTCCAACATCCTTATCCAACCTTTTAAATTTCCATAGTCTTTACTTGGGTAGGAATAGTCTTGAAGGACAAATTCCAGAAACAATTGGGAATTTTTAAAACTTGAAATTTTTTTACTCGAGTCACAACAAGCTTTCGGGAGCTATACCTGTAGGTATCTTCAACACTTCTTCATTGCAAGCAATTGATCTCAGTGATAATTGGTTTTCAGGATCTATTCTGACAACCGTCCTTAAAAACATTTCTTCACTTCGAATGTTGATTTTTGGTATAAATAATCTGACAGGCCGGCTCCCATCAAATATGTTTACTTATTTTTCTTCTTTGGAATTTTTATCATTGAGTTTAAACTGGTTCAATGGTCCAATACCTTCCACTTTGTTCACATGCAAGAGTTTACAGACATCATCCTCGTCTTACAATTTTTTCGAGGGAGATTTACATAGGGATTTTGGGAACCTCACCATGCTTGAAGAGTTATATCTTGGCCATAACAACTTCAGAGGTATGTACATAATTCATTTTATGTAAGTGAAAAAATTATCCAACTCAATTCTGGTAAAAATAACCTCAAATTAATTTATATTACAGTTTATTACCTAACCATATGCATGGTTACCAATGGATAGTGCTATCATTCATAACTGTATATGGTGTTTAGGAATTTAATTGAATTACGCATGTGCCTACTTAAAACATATTTTCTTCTTCAATTTCAGTCCTTATAGAATTTAATATGTGTTAATATTAGAGTAATTAACCAGTTGCAAAATTGTTCTTTATTCTATATAGGAGAAATTCCAGAGTCCATTAACAATCTTATAAATTTGGAGGTGTTACATATAAGAAGATATTCCATTGGTGGTAAAATTCCTTCATCTATTGGAAATCTGACCCGGCTAAGTGGACTTGACTTGGGAGAAAATAATTTGAGAGTATTTCTATTGTAAAAATAAATTCCATTTGTGGTAAATTTCTTATTAAAAGATATGTAGAGTTTTTTTCTTTTTTGTTTTTTTATCATTTTCTTAATATATAATTTTATGAATTGTGACAGGTAGCATTCCGACCTTTGAAATGGGTAACCTTGTTTACCTAGATACTTCCTTCGATTGTTTTTAATAGTTCAACGTTGGAGGTTTTGGCTTTGCAGATTAATAATCTCTCAGGCAGTCTACCTCCAAGCTTTGGTCTCCATCTTCCTAATCTTGAGGAATTTTATATGGCAGGAAATAAGTTCTATGGTCTTATACCCATATCACTCTCTAATGCCTCTAAGCTCACTATTATAGACTTGAGTTTTAACATGTTCTTTGGCTCTATTCCCAATGCTCTTGGTAATTTAAGAAACCTTCAATCTCTCAGTTTGTTGGCCAATCAGCTTCAAAGCCCATCATTGTTGACTTTATTCTACTCATTGGCCAATAGCAAAAATTTGACACATTTAGCTTTGGGTTACAATGAATTGAATTCTACTCTACCAATTTCCATAGGAAATCTATCTTCATCTCTTGAACGTTTTTACATTGATGGCAGTGGACTTATAGGAACCATTCCTCGAGAAATTGGTAACTTAAGCAGCTTGACTAATTTGTTTCTAGGATATAACGAATTAAAAGGATTCATTCCTTTGACAGTTGGAAAATTGAAAAGCTACAAGGATTTCGTCTCGAGTCAGATAGAATACAAGGGTCTATACCAACAAAATTGTGCAGTTTACAGAGTTTGATTACCGTATCTGTATGGGGAAATGGGCTCTCAGGATATGTTCCTTCTTGCCTGGGTAATCTAAGTTCTTTGAGAAATCTTTTTTTACAATCCAACAAACTTAATTCTACTATTCCCTCAACCTTGTGGAAGGTTAAAGATATATTGAAATTAAACATGTCATCAAATTCTTTGACTGGTTCCATTTCACACGATATTGGAAATTTGGAAGTTGTCACATTACTTGATTTGCCAGGAAATCAATTATTGGATAGTGTCCCACCCACCTTTGGAAGCCTCCAATAGACTAGGGGTTCTATTCCTGAATCAGTTAGCAATGCCATAGGCTTGGAATTCGTGGATTTATCAATTAATAATTTGTATGGCGAAATACCAAAGTCGTTTGAGAAACTAAAACATCTCAAAGATTTTACAAACTTGTCTGTTCAATCATTTGTAGGAAATAAAGGACTTTGTGGGGCACCTAAATTCCATGTTCATCCATGTAGCACTAGCTATCAGAAGCAATCGGGGAAAAAAAAGATAGCACTAGTTGTGATTGGAACAACAATTTTGGCACTTGGAACTATTGTCATTGTCCTGATTTGGTATTCCAAAAGGTATGGAACGAAGGAAAGTTAAAAGAGTAAAGTGCTTTTCAATTTTATTCAATTCAATCAATTGTTTACAGGTATAAAGCTCTTTATATACAAGAGCAGAAAACACAAAACAGAGCCTTACAAAGCCCGTAAAATAAGGAGGCCCAATAACTAATCTAACCAACTTGTAACAATTTGTAACAAACAAAGAAGAAACTAATATTAGTTATTAGTCCATTTCATGAGTTTATTTGCTAATTAACCCCTTTCAATATTAATCAAAATTAATATGATCCGGTTAATTAGTAAAGCAAACTCAAGTAATGAACTAATTAATATGCTAATTAATATGCTAACAGCCCCCCCTCAAGCTGGAGCCATGGCAACAAGGCCAAGCTTGACTAGAAAAGAAAACAAATGAGAAGAAGACAAAGCTTTGGTGAACATATCAGCGATTAATTAGCATATTAATTAGTTCATTACTTGAGTTTGCTTTACTAATTAACCGGATCATATTAATTTTGATTAATATTGAAAGGGGTTAATTAGCAAATAAACTCATGAAATGGACTAATAACTAATATTAGTTTCTTCTTTGTTTGTTACAAATTGTTACAAGTTGGTTAGATTAGTTATTGGGCCTCCTTATTTTACGGGCTTTGTAAGGCTCTGTTTTGTGTTTTCTGCTCTTGTATATAAAGAGCTTTATACCTGTAAACAATTGATTGAATTGAATAAAATTGAAAAGCACTTTACTCTTTTAACTTTCCTTTGGTACTCTGCTTCTCTGCTTGAACAAAATCAGCAAAATCCATTGTGTTTGTTACAGCAGTCACTTCCTGTTGTTTTTCCACCTTTAATAACATTGAGTATGCCTTGTTAATGGTAGGAAGTGGATCCATTAACAATATTTGGTTTCTGACATGTTCATGAGTTTCATTAAGACCCATGAGAAACTGCATTAGCTTCACTTCTTCTCTCTGGTCTGCCACTCTCTGAAATGCATTGCACACACAAGTCCGTGCAAAACCACACTGACAACTCGGTATTGGAGACAAAAAAACTCAACTCATCCCATAACTTCTTCAGTTTATTGTAGTATTGCATAATTGGTAGATTTCCTTGGACTTGTAAACTAATTTCTCTCTGTATTTGGTAAAGCATAGGTCCATTACTCCCTCCAAACCTGTGCTCCAAGTCTAACCATAACTCTCTAGAGGTAGATGCATATTGAAATCCTTCAGCTACATCTTTGGCCATGCTGTTAATCAGCCAAGACATCACCAAACAGTCTGCCTTTAACCAATTCATATAGCCAGGAGATCCTTCTTCTGGAACTATAATGTCTTTTAACACATAATCACTTTTCTCCTTGACACAAAGTGCCCTAATTACAGCCTTTCTCCAAGCAATGTAATTATTTCCATTCAATTGCAGATTAACAATATTTGCCCCTGGATTATCTGTTGATTGCATCTGAATCAAAGGAATCGATGTGAAATTATTCATACCAGGATAATTTGGATCTATTCCTCTTTGGGGCTGGAAATCACGATCTGCTTCTGCATCACTTCTTTCTTCTTCTTCAGTTACATCATCGGGAAAAGCCTCGCCTAGTGGAACTTCCGTCGCTCTTCGCCTCTGTTTGCGCGCCATCGCCGTCGCCGGTAGAGCACCTACTGCTCTGATACCATATGGAACGAAGGAAAGTTAAAAGAGTAAAGTGCTTTTCAATTTTATTCAATTCAATCAATTGTTTACAGGTATAAAGCTCTTTATATACAAGAGCAGAAAACACAAAACAGAGCCTTACAAAGCCCGTAAAATAAGGAGGCCCAATAACTAATCTAACCAACTTGTAACAATTTGTAACAAACAAAGAAGAAACTAATATTAGTTATTAGTCCATTTCATGAGTTTATTTGCTAATTAACCCCTTTCAATATTAATCGAAATTAATATGATCCGGTTAATTAGTAAAGCAAACTCAAGTAATGAACTAATTAATATGCTAATTAATATGCTAACAAAAGGAAAACAAGATTGTCGACTCGTGGAGAGCATTTTCCTCCTTTAGCAACATTGCAGAGAATTTCAATTCACGAGCTTAATCAGGCAACAAATAAATTTGATGAGGTCAACTTGCTTGGTAGAGGGAGTTTTGGATCGGTATACAAAGGTACTTTTTCAAATGGAATGCCCATTGCGGTCAAGGTTTACCATTTGGAGTCAGAAGAAGCATTGAAAAGTTTTGATGTGGAGTGTGAAGTACTACGTAAGATTCGCCATAGAAATCTTATCAAAATAATCACCTATTGCTGTACCACGGAGTTTAAGGCTTTAGTCATGGAGTTCATGCCTAATTGGAGCTTGGAAAAGTGATTATATTCTCATAACTACTTTTTGAACATTTTGCAAAGATTGAACATAATGATGGATATTGCATCAGCACTTGAATATCTTAATCGTGGCTCTATAGAACCAATTGTCCCTTGTGATTTGAAGCCAAATAACATCCTTCCAGATGAGGACATGGTTGCTCATGTAACTAATTTTGGCATATCTAAACTCATCGGAGAATATCAAAATTTCATACAAACTGTGACCCTTGGCACTGTTGGGTACATGGCACCAGGTGACGTTTGATTTTGTTTGTATATAACTTGAATTGATAATTGCTTATACTATGCTAACTAAAACAATTTATGATGTAGTGTTTGGATCAGAAGGACTGATTTCTGTGAAGTGTGATATATACAGCTTTGGTGTTTTGTTGATGGAAACTTTTACGAGAAGCAAGCCTACAGATGAGATGTTTAATGAAGCAATGAGCATCATGCAATGGATCAAAGATTCATTACCTTATGGAGTCACTCAAATTGCAGATCTCAATTTGCTTAGGGTTAACGGACGTCACTATTTAGCTAAGATGGATTGCATATCATCGATTATGGAGTTGGCCTTAATGTGTTGTGCAAATTTACCTGACAAAAGGATTAGTAGCAAAGATGTTCACAGTGCTCTCAACAAGGTCCAAGTTAAGTTTTTGAAGGATGTTCAACAAACTTAATAAATATGTAATCGTACTATGTATCAATAAACTCTATTTTCTGAGAAATTTTATCATGGAAACGGTCCACAGGACCTGGTTCTAGGTTTGGTGTCACTCAGGGGCTCTAAAGACCAAATTCAACAACTTTTTATTTAAGGGTTCATTCTGCAAGCTCGTGCAAATATTAAAAACTCTTGCCTAATGCATGTGATCCTATTGAATTTGAAAGGGAAATAGAGAGACTACAATTAAGTGATTAACTAGCATTATCATAGAATATAAGCAAAAGTTACTGTATCAGAGGATTGGAACAAGATAAAATATTATTATGAAATAATTAATATACCATACAAATTTACTAGCTTAAAATTTAAAAAGAAAAAAAAAAAAAAGAAGAAGAAACCACTAATATAAATAAATTTAAAGTTAGTAAATACTTTTAACTTAAAATTAAATCCAAATATGTATATTTATGTATGAACAACTAAAATTGCAAACTTATATAGATAAATTTGAAGTTTTTGTTCCAATTATGACTTGTAATTTGTGGTTTGTGCAGAAAGTGGAAAGCTTTTGATCTGATTTTAGGAAGTGCAAAACTGTGAGATGGAACTCTTCATTCTCGTTCTTTGTTATTTTCTTTCTTATTATGTTTTGTTTTTTCATTTTCAATTAGCATCTGATTGCAATAACCCAGAAATCATATTTGATATGGTGATGAAAGTGGTATCAACTCCTTATTTGACTTCTTATTTTTAGTCATTTTAGTTCAATTGACAAGTTAGATAAAATTTATAGTAAAGAGCTGTCAACCATGCTTGATTTTCAATTTTTAACCTTGTCAAAAGCTCATTTTACTAAAATATATACACAATTTTTCCTGTAAATATTTGAGTATGTATATTAACTATCCTTGAACCATCCTTGTGAATGTGAGTATAGCCATAGGAGGAACAAAGAGCCCATTGATATCACCCATCATAAGAGAATATCAGCCATTGATCCACCTCCTATCAACTACTCTGCTGCTGCTGGATATACAATGCTTCCATGTTTTACAAGAAATCAAAATCTTTCAAAAATGGTAGCAATTCATATGGAAGGGGATCATATATTACCCTTTTTCTAGATTCTGACATGTGAAAAAATCAGAAACAGAAACTTAGCCATCAATTTAAGTTTCAAAGAAACTTTCTTGTGCAAAAAATATTCAAGCCCACTAAAATAAAATCTCAAAAAAAAAAAAAAAATAATAATAATAGAGAGAACTCATATTAACAGATTATAAGTTGAGTTAATTATCCAACAACCAGAGTTACTCTAGTGTGCTACATTAGAAAACTATGTTCTTGATAGAGACATTTAGAATTGAAAATTGTGCTCAAGTTGTAATTTCTTTATTCTTTCCTAAGAATTGGAAATAATGCTATTTTGTACTTGCCATTATTCTATTTTATATGACATTTGGTATAATCAATGTATTTTTATCTCTTAAATGTGGTCTTATTTAAACTAAGAGAGATTTAGTAATTAAGGCAAACAATACTAGATCAAGCCATGATACTAAGAAGAAAAGAAAAATTTGACATGAAAAGTAGAGTTTACATAGAGAAGTATCAATGATAAAAAAACAAAGAAAGTATTTCAATAATCTATGTAATGTGTCATTAATCTTGATCAACAACCTAAAATACTATTCCCTCCGATTTCAAATATTGGTCACTTTAAAATTTTTATTTTCGTTTTTTTTATATGTCATCTTAGATTACCAATGCATTTTTTGTAATATTTTCTCATATTTAACCTTATTAAAAGTATGAGAGAAGTTCATTATTTAATACAAATAAGTCTTAATAATTAAGAAGGAAGATAATTTGAACATAGAAAGTAGAACTTTAGTACAAAATTATTAAGGGTAGATTAGTCATTTTAATAACACAAGTTTCTTGCTAAAGATATCCAATTCGTGGGGAATATGGCGTCTTCCTTGGTGATAGTTACATTGCATATCCTGTGTTTGTTAATATGCCTACCTGAAATCAGACCCGCAGATATAAGCACAGATGAAGAAGCATTGCTTGCCCTTAAAGCTCACATCACAAATGACCCTCGAAAACTGTTAGCATCCAACTGGTCTTCCGCTACTTCAGTCTGCAATTGGATTGGTATTACTTGTGGCATTCGCCATCATAGAGTTAGAGGTGTAGTACTAAAAAACATAGGGCTAAAAGGGACCATTCCTCCGCAAATTGGAAACCTTTCATTCCTAGTTAATCTCTCCTTATATAAAAATCAATTTCATGGCTCTTTGCCTCTTCAACTTTCCAACTTACGCTGGTTGAAATTGTTAGGCTTAGAACACAACCTTTTCAATGGGAATATCCCTTCCTGGATTGGATCTTTCACTCAACTTGAATGTCTTAATCTTAACCTTAATAACTTCGGAGGTTTGTTCTTTCACTTATCTATACCTTTTCTAAATGCATCTTATTAATTTTCTTTTTTGCATTGTTAATGTAATATTTGTTTTAAATTATAAGAAAACGATTAACAGTATACGTTAAGAAAAACTTTTTTTACGGTGTTATTCCAATGCAAAAGCTCCATAATCTTTACTTGAATAGGAATAGTCTTGAACGACAAATTCCAGAATCAATTGGAAATCTTTACAAATTCAAAATTATTTCGTAAAATATTAATTACAAGAGAGAAATTCAATTGCCTTAAAATGTGAAGGTCAATTGTGGGATGAGCAATAAGCTAAATAAGGGCCTTAGGGCCTATTTGGTTTAGATGTTAGCTAATAGTTGTTAGTTGTTAACCAATTAATTGATAGCATTTGGTAAATTTAGTATCAGCTGTTGTTGTTGAAATGTAAAAAGACTAATATAGATATATATTTTATACCATTATACAATAATTATACAAAAATAATAATATACATAAATATTAGTAAAAATAATTAGATAATTAAAAAATTTAAAAATAATTTTTATTACACTTCAAAAATTGTAATTTTCATTAAATAGCAACTTCATAAGCATAAAAAAATAATTTAAATTATAGTTTTATCTATGTAAAACGCAACAAAATAATATGTTTTTAATTGTTGACTAAATTAATATAAATAAATTTTTAAAAAAGTGAAACTAGCCTAAATAAATTAATTTGAGGAATTGATATCGCTTAATTTTCAACTTTCTTAGAGATAAAAAAAAAATTCATAAAAAATCTACATATTTATATGAAAGTATAATTTATTATTTTGAAAATGTTAAATTTGTAAAAGCCAAATAATTATAAAAAGTTTTTCGTGAAAAACTATTTTTCTTCTGTAGAACAGCTAAAAGCAACTATTTAAAATTTCTAACCAAATGCTAGTTTTTCTGCTTTTCGGATTAAAAAGCTAAAAGCTGCTTTGAAAAGCAAAAACAAACACCCCGATAATTTATAGCATTCAAAATACTATTCATATTCCTTTTTTCTCGATGTGGGATATTTGCCATAAAACAAATATATATATATATATAAGAATCGAAATAAACAGTGGCAAAATTATTCTTTATTTGATATATGATAGGAGAAATTCCAAAGTCTATTGGCAATCTTTTAAATTTGGAAGAGTTAGACATGCAAGGAAATTCTATTGGTGGTAAAATTCCTTTATCTATTGGAAATTTGACCCGGGTAACGTATCTTCATTTGGGAGACAATAGATTGAAAGGTAATTCTTACAATTTAAATTTTCATTTACTTTTGTACAGTTTATCGTTGATTATTGCGGACCATTCCTCAATAATAATAATAATAATAATAATAATAATAATAATAATAATAATAATTTAGCCAACTTGGTCTATTTGACAAAAAATAAAAAAAAAAATTCTTTTTTCATTCAAATGTACGTATTTGGAAGTTTAATTTTCGTTCCATCGAATAAAAAAAAATTAAAAGTTAATGAAATTAAAAAGTTAGTTTAATCAACTTTACCTACATACATGAGATCTGACTATTTTTGTGATTAATAATTCGGGAAAGAATTTCTTAGTATACATGTGTTAGAGAGCAACTAGAATTGATATGAATGTGAGTTTTTTTTTTTTTTTTTGGTCATGTCATGTACAAAAATATTAGAATTAAATTAATGTAAATAGTAAACAAGAAGAAAATCACGTTCTTAAAATGAAATAAACTTCACCTCAAAATTAGTTTTTGAGAGACTTGTAATTCTGAACTTTTGAGTCTTTGAATGAAAATGTATATAAGAGGAATCGGTTATAAATGAAATTAAAAATTCTTTAAAAATATTTCATTAGAATATGTGAACTTTACATAATATGCACATTTTCAAAAAGAAAATTTTAACTCTTGATCCAATGTACTGTGGTTTTTTTGGCTTTTTTTAACGAAAGCTTATTTCCTCGGGAAAAAAAATATTGAAATTAAATTAGAAGGAACATTGTAAATACTCTTAGAATATGGTACCCTTTAAAAATAAATCCCATTTTTGTTAATGTTGGCAGTTAATTATCAACCAATGAGCTGAATCCGACTACCTTATTGCATACTAATTTGATAATTTCCATGTAGGTATTATTCCTGAAACAATTGGAAATCTTTACAACATGAAAATATTGTCTTTGAGGAACAACAAGCTTTCGGGAGTTGTACCTATTGGTTTGTTTAACATGTCTTCGTTGGAAGAAGTTTCTGTGGATGATAATTGGTTGTCAGGTTCCATCCCACCAATGTTCCTTGAAAACATGTCTTCACTGCGAGTAGTGAGTTTTGCTACAAATAATCTGACAGGCAATCTCCCATCGAATATGTTTACTCATCTTCCTGCTTTAGAAAAGTTATCGTTGAGTCAGAACTTGTTCAATGGTCCAATTCCTCTCTCTTTGTTCACATGCAAGAGGTTACAAAATTTATCCTTGTCCTTTAATCTTTTCGAAGGAGGTTTGGACAAGGATTTTGGAAATCTGACGATGCTTCAAAGCTTATATCTTGGCTTTAATAGCTTCAAAGGTATGCACATGAATCTCCCTTTTAATGTTTCTTAGTATGGTTAATTACCAATTGATGGATATCTACCACAGTGAAATAATAATTCATAACTATATATGGTTTTTAGGAATTTGATTTTATTACATGTGCCTAATTGAAACATCTATAGCATCCTTTATATATAAATAGATTAAATAACAAGTTGCAAAATTATTCTTTATTTGGTACAGGAGAAATTCCAGAGTCCATTGGCAATCTTATAAATTTAGAGGTGTTAAACATGAGAAGAAATTCCATTGATGGTAAAATTCCTTCATCTATTGGAAATCTAACCCGGATCACACTTCTTAACTTGGCAGAAAATAATTTGCAAGGTACTTTTAAAACTCTTACATGTTAAATTTTTTATTTTGATCTTGCACTGTCACATGTGAAGCACGTTAGCTTTAATGTACTCACATGTCAACATTTCGTTCCGATTTCGGAAAAGAAAACTCCCTATATATTCATGGGCTAGTTTCTATAAATAAGAGAAGTTGGAAACATATTTCCTATGATTTACGAAATCATATTTGGCAAATTAACCTACAATTTATGCCATGGTTCTGTCAAGAAAGAACTTCTTCTTCAATGCAAAACTCTTAATTGATAATGTAAAGTTCTTATTTATTTTAAACTTCTTATTAAATGTCTTTCATTGCTCAAGGTTTATTATTTAAAACCTTATTATTTATATATTTGAAATATTTAAATGTACGTAGAATATATAATGAAATGCAATCATTCACTTTCTTTTATCTGTTTGAAAAATTAAATATCCGAATTTCTTAATTTTTTTTTCTTTTTTCTTGATTTGTTAATTGTGACTGCAAGTGGCATTCCCTTTAAAATGGGTAACCTTATTTCTTTAGTGGAACTAAATCTTGCAAGTAATAGTCTTGATGGAATACTTCCTTTGACAGTTTTGAATATTTCAACATTGGCGGTATTGTCATTGACTGAAAATCATCTCTCAGGAACTCTTGCTTCAAGTTTTGGTGTCCATCTTCTTCCCAATGCTGAGGAAATTTGTCTTGGACTAAACAACTTTCACGGCCCTATTCCCATATATTTTTTAAATGTCTCTAAGCTCACACAAGTAGACTTCTCTGATAATATGTTCTCTGGTTATATTCTTGATGCTTTTGGTAATTTAAGAAATCTTATACGTCTCTTGTTAATGAACAATCAGCTCACTAGTCAATCTTTATTGACTTTATTCTCCTCATTCGCCAATTGAAAAAATTTGATAACTTTAGAGCTGGGTGAAAATCCATTGAATTCTACTTTGCCAATTTCCATTGGAAATTTGTCTTCTTCCCTTGAACGTTTGCACATTGCTAATAGTGGACTTAGAGGCACCATTCCCAAAGACATTGGCAACTTAAGTAGCTTGATTTTATTGGGTCTAGGAGGTAATGATTTACAAGGATTCATTCCTCTGTCAATTGGAAAATTAAGGAAGCTTCAAGGACTTTATCTTGAGTCAAATAAAATACAAGGGTCCATACCTTCTGAATTGTGTGTTGTACAGAGTTTGGTTATCATATCTTTTGCACAAATTGGGCTCTCTGGAAATATTCCTTCTTGCCTGGGTAATCTCACTTCCTTGAGAAATCTCTTTTTGCAATCCAACCGACTTAATTCCACTATTCCTTCAACCCTGTGGAAGCTTAAAGATATCTTGGAATTGAGAATGTCATCAAATTCTTTGAGTGGTTCTCTTCCACTTGATATTGGTAATTTGAAAGTTGTTACTTTACTTGATTTGTCAGGAAATCAATTAATAGGTAGTATCCCACCTACCATTGGAGGCCTCCAATCTCTAACTCATCTCTCTTTATCTAACAATGGATTGGAGGGTTTCATTCCAAAATCATTAGGTGATGCTATAAGCTTGGAATTCATGGATTTGTCAATTAATAATCTCTCTGGAGAAATCCCCAAGTCCTTTGAGAAACTAAAATATCTCAAGGATTTTAATGTGTCCTTCAATGAGTTACAAGGAGAAATTCCTAATGGAGGGCCGTTTACAAACTTGTCTGCTCAATCATTTCTAGGAAATAAAGAGCTTTGTGGGATAACTAAATTCCATGTCCATCCTTGCAAATCTAACAATCAAAGCCAATCAAGGAAAGAAAAGATAGCACTAGTTGTGATTGGAACAATTGTTTTGGTACTTGGAACTATTATCATCATCTTGATTTGGTATTGCAAAAGAAAAACACGATTGTCGACTCATCAAGAGGATTTACTACCATTAGCAACACTGCAAAGAATTTCTATTCATGAGCTTAAACAGGCAACAACTAAATTTGATGAGGTGAACTTGCTGGGGAGGGGAAGTTTTGGCTCAGTATACAAAGGGACTCTTTTGAATGGCATGTCAGTAGCAGTAAAGGTTTACAATTTGGAGTTTGAAGGAGCATTCAAGAGTTTTGATGTGGAATGTGAATTTCTACGTAATATTCGCCACAAAAATCTTGTGAAAATAATTAGTTGTTGCTGTACAATTGATTTTAAAGCCTTAATTATGGAGTTCATGCCTAACTTGAGCCTTGATAAGTGGTTGTATTCCCACAGCTACTTTTTGGACATATTTCAGAGATTGAACATAATGATAGATGTTGCATCTGCACTTGAATATCTCCATCAAGGTTCCACACAAGCAATTATCCATTGTGATTTGAAGCCCAACAATATCCTTCTAGATGATGATATGGTCGCTTATGTAACTGATTTTGGCATATCGAAACTCATTAGAGAAGATCAGTCTTTCATACAAACTTTGACTCTTGCTACTGTTGGGTACATGGCACCAGGTGATGTTTAATTTTATATATATATATATATATATATATATATATATATATATATATTCCTTCAATTGATAATTGCTTATGTATGTTAGACTGACTAAGACAAATTCTGATGTAGAGTACGGATCAGAAGGACTTGTTTCTATAAAGGCCGACATATACAGTTTTAGTATTTTGTTGATGGAAACTTTTACCGGGAAAAAGCCTACAGATGATATGTTTAATGAAGAGATGAGCATAAAGCAATGGATCAAAGATACATTGCCTTATGGGATCACTCAACTTGTTGATCCTAATTTGCTTAAGGTCGACGAAGGACACTATTTGGCTAAGACAGATTGCATATCATCCATTGTGGAGTTGGCCTTGAAGTGTTCTGCAGACATGCCTGAGGAGAGGATTAGTAGTAAAGATGTTCACATTGCGCTTAACAAGATCAAAGTTAAGTTTTTTCAAGGATGTTAACCAAACTTAAGAAGCATGTAATAATCCATATGTTAGAAATGCTCGACAGCGCAATTCATTGTTTCCAACTTTTAAACATTCAACTTCTTGCAATAATTTATTCTATTAATATATAAACTTAATTAATTGATAGATGGATTTTTTTCATGTAAAAATCCAAGATAATGAGAATTGGGTTACCTTTTGTAGCGCAAATTCAACCTAGGTGATTGCAGCAAATTAATTTATAGTTAGGAGGAAGGTTAAGTCCATATTGACTTACTTTTCAAATGTCAAGTCAATTTGGTGTCTTGCTAAAGAAAAGGGGTAAAAGAAAGAATCAATGACTAGGTATTATCGCAAGTGATTTGCAGATTGTATTCTATATCTAGTTTCTGATTTTCTTATTTATGATTGATAGAGTATATATTTTATATGCAATTGTAATACTATAATCTGTATAGTACTATAATTGTAATTATTCTCTTGCACACATACTGTATATATTCAATGAATTACCTCTCCACACTTTAGGAGAGAATTCCACAAACCTTAATTATTTTCTTCAATCCCAATTTGCAATTAAAAATTTGGGACCAGTAGCATACTTCTTAGACATTAAATGATTACAGCAGAATGGCTCGTTGTTCTTGGCACAAAAGAAATATGCCTTGGATTTGTTATCTAAGGCTCGGATGTTGGAGTCTAAACCGGTTGACACGCTGGCATGTTCCTTTGATCGTTTGTCTGCTTTGGGTACTCTTTCTTCAGATGTTACGACTTACAGAAGTCTTGTGGGTGGCTTGCAGTACTTGACTATAACTCGTCCTGACATTGCCTTTACTGTGCATAAAGTTGCCCAGTACATGCATATGTCGACCACTGCGCATTGGCAGGCATTGAAATGGATCCTACGCTTCTTAAAGGCTACTGTTTCTTATGGCTTACGGCATCAGCATCAACCTACATTGCAGTTACATGCCTTCTTTGATTCGGATTGGGCGGATGACGTGGATGATCGCAGGTCCCCTTCTGGTTTTGGTTTTTTCATGGCACTAATCTCATTTCTTGGGCCTCCCGTAAACAGCGTACTATCTCTCGGTCCTATATGGAAGCCAAATATCATGGTCTTGCGATGACGACCTCTGAATTGTCATGGCTAGGTATGCTTCTTGTTGAGCTTGGTTTTCCTATGGAGCAGTCCCCTACTCTTTGGTGTGATAATTTTAGTGCCACTTATCTTAAGGGCAATCCCATCTTTCATCATCGCACAAAGCATTTGGAGCTGGATTTCCATTTCGTTCGGGAGCGTGTTGCTTCTAAACAATTGGTTGTTCGTTACATCTCTACTGATGATCAAGTGGCAGCTATCCTCACCAAGCCTTTCTCCGGGCATCGTTTTCATCTCTTAAGGGACAAGTGGCTGTGGTTTCCACCGTTGCTCAACTTGCGGGGGAGTGATAAAGCATATATTTTATATGCAATTGTAATACTATAATATGTATAGGACTCTAATTGTAATTATTCTCTTGTACACATACTATATATATTTAATGAATTACCTCTCCACACTTTAGGAGAGAATTCCACAAACCCTAATTCTCTATATGATCCAGGTTTCTTGCTATAAAGATATCCATGGTGATGGGGAATACAAAGTCTTTGTTTGTGATAATTATATTGTATGTAATGTGTTTTTTTAAAATGCTTAAATGAGATAACAGTCGCAAATATCAGCACAGATAAGGATGCACTGCTTGCCTTGAAAGCTCATTTCAGAAATGACCCACCAAACCTGTTAGCATCCAACTGGTCTTCGACTACTTCAGTCTGCAATTGGGTTGGTGTTACTTGTGGAGTTGGCCATGGTAGAGTTGAAGGCATTCTACTCAGAAATATGTCCCTAAAAGGGACCATTCCTCCCCAAATTGGAAACCTTTCATTCCTAGTCAATCTCTTTTTACCCCATAGTCAATTCCATGGCTCTCTGCCTCTTCAACTTTCCAACTTACGCCGGTTGAAAATTTTACACTTGGGATACAACCTTTTCAGTGGAATCATCCCCTCATGGATTGGATCTTTTGCTCAACTTGAGTACCTTAATCTAAGGTCTAACAACTTTGGAGGTCTGTTCTTTCTCTTGTCTGTACCTATTTTCATGCATAATATACTGTTAATCTTTTTTTTTTTTTTAATACAGGTGTTATTTGTATGCCTTAATATGTTAGAAAAAACATTTTTCTAACTTAAATTGCTTATGTTACTTTTCATTGGGATTTCTAGAAAAAGTTGCATTCTAAATGTAACATCCCGAATTTTTGTATGTAAATTTTGATTCCTAATATTGTCTTTAATATTACTATGATTAATTTAAATATATGTATATAAAGAAGAAAGCCTTAAATTATAAATTAGTTATCCCATTAATTATTTGCGGGAATTATAATAAAAATGGAATAATAATTAAAAATAAATAAAATAAAAAGTCCTCGGGTGAAAATTATATATACAATAAGGATATAATCATAAGAATTAAAAGTTGTGTGGAGAAATTTAGAAATTTAAAATATATTGCATTAAGGGTAAAATAGTAATTTTGAAAGAAAGATATGTTTATAATTAGAGGTGGCAAAGCGACACGCGACCCGCCGACACGACACGAACCCAACACGGTTTTTTCGGGTTTGGGTTTAGCTTAGTAGGTCATGGGTCATTTTCGGGTCGACCCGAAAATGACACGTTAAATTTCGGGTCGTGTTTCGGGTCAACCTGACAACCCGAAATTGACCCGAAAAAAATTACACCTTTACCCTTCTTAGGGTTTGAGAGTCCATCACACACATGACATGTACACATCAATTAAAAGTTAAAAATCTTTTATCTCATCTCATTCTCTCTTCTACATCCAGTGTCCAGCCACTCCTTTGCTTCCTTTCCTTGCCTTCTTCCTCCTCTCTGCTCTTTGAAATCTTTCCTTTGCTGCGGCTGTTCGTTCTCCATTTTCTTTTCTCCTAACTCGTTCATCACTCACATCACGCTCCTCCCCTGTTTCTTCTTTTTCGCCGATCTCTGTCGATCTCTGTCGATCTCCCTCATATCCCTTCATCTCCGCCGATCTCCGTCGATCTCCGCTGATCTCCACCGATCTCCTGCTTGTTCTTCTCGCTGATCTCCTGCTTGTTCTTCTCTCCTTCGTCATTGAAATATTCTGCTTCAAAGAGGTAAGTTCTCGTTCTTCCCCTTCCTTTTGTTCAAATATTCATGTTTGTTTGATATATGTTGTGAACTTCCCCTATTGCTGTATATATGTGTCCTGTTTACTTTATATTTTTGGTGAGAAAGGTAACTCTCTGTTGAATGGATATATGTTGGATTTTCGGCTTCACTGTGTTGGATCCGTTTTTTATGTGTTCTAACTTGTAATGTGTAACTTTGTATTACTCTGTAAGTTGTATGTTGTGTGTTTGATATGTGTTGTTGCAACTTGTATACCCATCAATTAGTTAAACTCAAGTTGACTGGATTTGTTTTTCTGTTTGTTTTTCTATAAGTTAAACTCAAGTTAAACACGATATGTGTTGTGTGTTTGTTTTTCTGCTGGATTTGTTTTGTTAAAATTTTTTAAAAAAAAAATGCGTGTCTGCTCTGCTTAAATCAAACTCAAGTTGACTGGATTTGTTATATCAAAAATGGGTGTCTGTGTAAATGTCTATTACTTATATCATTATATGTGTTCTGTTTACTGTGTTGGATTTTTGGCAAGAAAATTGTGATTTCATTTCTCTAATTTTAAAAAATTAAATACTTTCTTTTGTTATGAACAGAAATGGATGAAAATGATGCTGTTATGGGTGATAATATTGAAATTATTGAAGATGAAGATGACGTGCTTGAGATGCAAGATGATGCAAAGTCTGGAAAAGAACCGAAACAGAAAGGAAAACGTAAAAGGAAGCTGATTGCTCCAGTTTGGAAGGAGTTTGACATGTTACCTCTTGGAGATGATAATATCCAAAAATGCAAATGCAAGGGGTGTGGACACACTTATGTTGCAGAAAGCAAGCACGGAACAGGCAATTTAATTCGCCACTCTCTATCTTGTCCAAGGAGAGACACTCGCGATATAGGTCAGATGATTATAACCCGACATGCTAGCTCTATATCATTAGGTGCTACATTTGACAATGATAAGTTTAGGGAGATTTTGACCATGGCTGTTATTAAGCATAATCTTCCTTTCCAATTTGTTGAATGGGATGGTATTAGGAGTGCATTTCAATATTGTCGTGAAGAGTTGGTTCTAGTTAGTAGGAATACTTGCAAGGCTGATTGTCTTAAGATGCATAATAAGGAGAAAATTAAGATTAGGACAATGCTACATGAAACACATGGTAGGATTAGTTTGACATCTGATTGTTGGAGTTCCTTGACTACTGATGGCTACATTTCTTTGACTGCTCACTTTATTGATAAAGATTGGAAATTGCAGAAAAGAATTTTGAACTTTTGCTTCATGCCACCTCCTCATAATGGTGTTCGTTTGTCTAAAAAAATTGATTCTTTCTTATCTGAATGGGGGATAGATAGGAAAGTTTTTTCAATTACCTTGGATAATGCCAGTGTTAATGATGTTTGTGTTGGGATGTTAAGAACTCAATTAACTTTAAGGGATTCTCTTTTGTGTGATGGTGATTTTTTCCACATTCGCTGCTGTGCTCATATATTGAATTTGATTGTGCAAGATGGCTTAAAAGAGATTGATGTTGCAATTCATAAAGTTAGGGAAAGTATCAAGTATGTGAAAGGTTCACAAGGTAGGAAGCAAAAGTTTTTTGAGTGTGTATCTAATTGTAAGCTTGATTCCAAAATGGGCTTGAGACAGGATGTGCCTACTAGATGGAACTCGACATTTATCATGCTTGACAATGCCCTTTATTTTTGTCGTGCATTTATGCTTTTGACTGCTACTGATGTGGGCTATAAAACTTGTCCCGATAAGGAGGAATGGGATAAGTTAGAGAAAATTAGTGAGTTCTTATCCCATTTCTATGATCTTACACTTGTTTTCTCTAGTACTAAGCAACCAACTGCAAACTTGTACTTTCCTGGTGTCTTTACCATTTATGTGACTTTGTTAGAAGAAATGAAGGGTGATGATGCATACAAAAAAGAAATGGCGGAACGTATGTTTGAGAAGTTCAATAAGTATTGGAAGGATTTTAGTGACATATTGGCAATTGCTGTTATCTTAGATCCTTGTTATAAGTTAACTTTTGTTGAATGGTGTTATAAAGAGGTGTATGAGAATGATGGGGCTTATGAGATCATGTGTTTGAAGAACAAGTTGTATGCACTTTTCAATTGTTATTCAAAAGGGAATTCCGAAACAATGAGTGTCACAACAGCAGCAACATCATCATTGGAGAAAAGCTGAATCAAGAAGCTAGGGATAGGCTTCTTTCTATTAAGCAAAAACATGTTTTGAAGGTAATGTGTTGATTTCTTACTTTAATTATGTTGCTTTGTATGCTATTTGGTACTTTTAATTTGGTAAAATTGATTGATATGTAATATGTTATAATTTGAATGTTGATTTGCAGAAATTTTTGGAAAAGAAAGAATCCTTTGAATAAAGGTCCCAATTGGATCAATACTTAGATGAGCCAAGGTTGGAGATGAATCGTTTGGACATTCTCCAATATTGGAAGGCTAATTCCTTTCGCTATCCAGAAGTTGCAGCCATGGCTCATGATGTGTTGGCCATTCTGGTTTCAACTGTTGCATCAGAAAGTGCCTTTAGCGTAGGAGGAAGAGTCCTAGATCAGTACCGTAGCTCACTGAAACCGGATACAGTGGAGGCCTTGATTTGTACAAGAGATTGGTTATTTGGTGAGCAAGGTAATACTAATCCAAAGTGCTTTTTCTGTTTCATTTATATTAATGAATTATAAACTGCAATTTTTATTCTAACTAATTGTAATTCTATGTTTGCTTTTCAGACTTGACCAAGGAGGAATGGGTTGAAGATATTATGAATTTGGACAAGGAAGAACATGTATTTGATTCTAGTTCTGTCCAAGTGGATTAATGGATTGTATGTTTTAGTTTAATGGATTGTAAAATTGATTGTTTAACTTTTAAGCTCTTGGATTGTAAAACTTATGGGTTATGTTTACTTTTGAATTGATGTATTGTATTGAAGGATTGAATCTGCTGCTGTATGGTGTGTGTTTGAGATGATTTCAAGTGATTTATTTGGTTTTTGGGTCACAGGTTGGGTCGGGTTAGCAGGTTGGGTCGTGTTGGGTCGTGTTTTAATTAACATGTTTAATGTTCTCGTGTCGTGTCGTGTTACCCGTGTTTTTTAGCAGGTCGTGTTTGGGTTTGCATTTTTTACCCAAAAAATTTTCAGGTCGTGTTCGTGTTTGGGCTTTGTGACACGAACCCGAAGTTTTACCCAACCCGAACATGACCCGATGACACGAATTGCCACCCCTATTTATAATATATATAAATATAAAGAAAAGAAAGAGAAAAAAGGAGGAGGGCGGTGAAGAATCCTCTGGACGAAATGTCCAGAGAAAAGTTTGTATATATTCATATATAGTAGAACCTTGATAATTGATTGTTTTGCTGTCCGATCGTGATGAAATTTCAGGTACATATTCAGAACTAAGTGAATTTCAATATGTACGGTTAAGATTTTATTTTGAGGAAAATATGATAAGGAATTTAGAAATGAATTTTTAGGGTATTTTTGTAAATTAATTCTAAATATGAAGTGATATTAGAGTAAAATTAGTATTTTTGGACTCTTAGCAGTGCTGTGAATCTAGGGGTATTCTCCGTTCGAATTATGGGTATTTTTCCGGTAACTGGAATATTTTCCGGCGATTCTTTGTTAGTTTAATATTTTTATATTGATCTATGAATTATTTAGAGTAATATTAATTCTTAGAGTTTTTGATGATTTTGAGTAAATTATTTTATAAGAATTATTGAAGTATTTGTAGCTAAATTAATTAATTATCAATCGGTTGTTGATTATACAATCAGTTACAATTAGTTGTTGCATATTTAACTCACAGTTTGAAATGTAAGTATAAATATAGGTAGAATCTTCATTTCCTGTTCTTCTCTCATTCTTTTATTAATTGAATCAAATTGAGTTTTTGGATATTTACTGTTTGCAAAAGTGAATCCTCTTGCAACATGACTGGAATTGCATTACTTTTAGATGAAAGTGAGGAAATTCATAGTCACACAATAATTCTCCTTTGCCATACAATCTGCTAGGCTTTACTAATATATAATAAGAAATGTATTTGTATTCCATTAATTAATTTGCTTACCTCTTCTTGGTGGACTGAATGTGCTTTCGTCAATGGAAATTAATTTTCAGGCCTAAGGTGTTACATCGGTCCTGTTGATCAATTTAGGCTGTCTTGCACCCCACCAATATAAAAGTGATGCATTGAATTCCATTAGCAACAAAAATTTCTAGACATGCATTTGGAGGAATAGATGATGTTTAGGGTGATGTTTTGAAAATTTGGTGAATAGTGACCGTATAAATGAATAGTGATAGGGTGATGTATTATACGGAATAAGTTATATAAGAATGATAATTAAGTTATTTTAAGATTAGAAGAACTACGTAGCTTTGATTCCCAAATCGGAATTTGGGGTACGTAGGAAGCTTGATAATAAATAATTATCAAGTCCAAGCCAAATAAGTATTTTAAGTTAGATAGATTATATATAATTTTATTGATGCATTTAATATAAGAATATTCTATATTAGAATTTGCAGATTGATGTCAACGAGAAATTTATTTGGATATTAAGGAAATTGTTGGGTAGTTCGAGAGATGTTAGAACGGATATAAAGGTTATAAAATTTTAGAGTTGGGTGTCACATTTAATGGTATCAGAGCTTAGGTTATATTTTCTCGGACCAAGAGAGAGTGTGTGATAGTTGATAATGATGAATTAATTATTGTGTTTAGAATATAAGGGTTAATAACGATGAATATGTTGTGGTCGATTAGAAAAAGGCTACAAAAAGATAAAATAATCCATACAACTTGAGAATGCATATGTGATTTTAATTAAAAAAGAAAAAGAAAAATCAAATCAACTTTTCTATTATATATATATATATATTTTTTAAAAAACTATAATATATGTTGGATCAATTGTTATTATACACTCCATTACGAGACTATTTGATCATGCCCATGATGACGGGTATTCTGGTGATGATGATAATGAAGCTAAGATGTGGATGCATGGTTTCCACACAGATATTTTATATGTGATAAGATGTGGATGCGCAAGGTTTCCATGCACACTTTATATATGATAAGACGTGGATGCATAGTTTCCGCGCGTTTATTCCAGATGTGTTAAGACGTGAAATGCAAAGATTTCATGCTAGTATCTTCAGTTGCTTCCTAGAGCTGGTTAGTCATCCCTACGCGGTCTCGCTCTATGAAGTTGATCGATCGGATTCGTGATCGAGTGTACAGCGATTATTGATATAACATATACGATAGATAATTTTGAAAAGAGTTTTACAACATTTTTCTTGAATATTTGGAACTTTGACCTTGAGATCAGATGATGTTGTCATTGCATACACACATGCATCATGAAATTACATCACATCTTATGAGTCACAATGTACATTGCATCGATTATGTATTGGTCTGTTACATCTGACTCAAGTGTTGTAAGTTCCAAAAATATATGTATGTCGATAACAATGATATATCATTAGAGAAATGTTCTTATTTTACGAATTTTTGAGAAATGTTTTAAAATTTTCCATAATGCAAATGTTTTAATTTTTCCCGAGACGATTCCCTACAGTGGTATTAGAGCATAGGTTCATGTTCCGATAAATAGAATGATTGGTATTAGGGTTCTTGGTGTTCAATTTGATTTTATTGAAATTGGTTTTCAATTTGATTTTGTTTGGAACCCTAATTGGTGATTTAGGGTTTTTAATTATTTTTTCCCAATCCTTTTTTTCTGGTTTGAATTTAAAAATAAAAAATAAATAAATAAATAAATCTGTTGTTGGCCAAATTGGAATCACAATTTACGATTCCAATTTGGCAACAACTGCTGCCGTGAGGCAGCAGCTTGGCTGCTGCGCGGCTGTGCTGCTGTTTCCGGACAGTAGCGTTGACTCACGGTGCGGGTCCGATTTTGATTTTGCGAGTATTTTTTCTTCTGACCTATGTGTATTTTAAATTGGTTTTAAAATTCGCATGATTTTATTTTCGCGATTGGATTCGTGTGGTTTCTTGTGTGATTTAATCCATGCATATAATTTTATTTTTTGGTTAAAATTAAATTGGTTAATGAAATTGGTCCAATTGGCCCTTGGCACGGGTTGAGAATTGGACGGCTAATTCGGGTTCGTGACCAGGCATCGGTTATAGATGGATGAATCGGCAATTTCACAAACGACTGGACATAATTAATTAAAATTGGAATTGCCATGTTCATGCATTTTAATACATGTATGTATATTGATATTTGCTATGTGTTTATAATTTTCTATGCTTGGTTGTATGGATTTGAGCACTATTGGGCCTTAGATGAAGTTGGGTTGTAAAATTTAATTTTGGGAAATACGGCCTGCGTGTCGTTTTATTTTATTTTGATGTAATTTTATTTAATATATATTTTGTAAATTTAATTGTAATTGCATCAAGTCATTAGAGAGGAAGCCCATTGGTACCAAGCCCAAGAGGAGTTTGCAAGCCCACCCAGTGGATCTCTAGTATAGGCTTACTAGTTATTCATTAGGTTGTAAAATAGAGCCCATAGTGTCTCTTTGATTTATATACATATTTTATGCTTATGTCAATCATATATAAATATGTATGAATGTATGTTTAGCCATTCTAATCACCCGCAATTATGCATGCTAAGCCGTTATTAATCAATCCAATTAAATATTGAGTCGATTAAATGTGCTTTCCATATTCGAACCTTGTCAGTTTTTTAATAGTGCAATGTGGGCTGTGCCTCCGCCGGGTACATTGTATTATTCAATTACTGTATAGGGTTAAGGTACTGGGTACGCTTAGCCCTCGAATGGTGGTTGGACTCAACATGGGTAGTAGGATAAGCTCCTGGCCTTAAGCACAGATGGGTAAGTGCTAATAAGCCCATGAAACCAAGAGTCCCTAGGTTAGGATTAGAGGGAGTTCCTACCAAAATAGTTAAGGGTTGGTTGACAAGCCTCCGCTTGGCCAATTCTTAATGCAATATGGATCTTGGTCTTATAACCATACATCGTCAGTAAATTAATTAAAATGGATTGTTAATTAACATGGTTAACATAATAAAGCCCTTTATTAATCACTCTGCAATTTTTCTATGTAGATAATCACTTAAAATGGCTGGTAATTCATTTTCACTGTGATCAGTCCTCGAAAAGGAGAAACTATTTGCGCCTAACTTCTTATACTGGGCTTGACAACTAAGAATAGTCTTGAGACAAGAGTCCAAGGAATATGTGCTAGATAGGGCCTTACCGGTCACACCGCCTGTAGGTCGAGGGCTTACTCAAGCTCAAATTGAGGAGTATGACCTGCATAGGAGGGATGATAGAGATGTGTCTTGCCTTATGTTGGCCACAATGGTGCCTGAACTGCAAAAATAGTTCATGGACTGTCAAGCCTATGCGATCATAGATGATCCCAAAAGGATGTACCAAGATCAAGCACGTCAAGAAAGGTTCTTGACAACTAAGGCACTCAACACCTATAGGATGGCAATAAGGACATTTGTGAGCACCCACGTGCTCAAGATGAAGGGCTATATCAACGCATTGGCCCGTCTCGGCACGTCGGTCCCACAGGAGTGGGCGATAGACATCATCTTGGGATCCCTCCCTAAGTTTTATAATCAGTTCATCATGAACTATCACATGAAGGGCATGGATAAGAATATGGCTGAGCTGTATGAAATGCTCAAGCTTGCTGAACAGTCTGTCAAAAGGACTCCACTAGTGCTGCTAGTAAACAAGGGGAACACCCCTGCTGTGAAGGGCAAAGGCAAGGCTAAAGCTATAGCCAAGGCCAAGAAGGCCAAGGCTAAGGAGGCTAAGCAAGGGCCCAAGCCCAAGCCCAAGACGCTCCCGAGGATGTGTGCTTCGAATGCAAGCAGAAAGGACACTGGAAAAAGACATGTCCAAGGCTCGTGGGAGAGCAAGTGAAGAACCACAGTAGTTCTTTAGGTATATATGTTATTGACGCTAACCTCACTGTTTCGACATCTTGGGTGTTTGACACCGGATGTGGTTCTCAAATTTATTTCAATGTACAGGGACTAAGAAATAGGAGGTTATTGGGATCCGGAGAAGTAGATCTTTGTGTCGGGAACGGTGCTAAGGTTGCTGCCATCGAGATTGGAGACTTCTGCTTGGAGATGCCCACTGGATTGCTTTTGATTTTGAAAGACTGTTATTTTGTACCTGCCATGTGCAGGAATATTATTTCAGTTTCTGTCTTGGATATTTCTGGATTTGTTTTTAATATTGGCTTTGGAAAGATTGATATTATGAAAGACAATATTATTTATGGAAATGCTTTTCTAAATAATGGTTTATATATCCTGGACTTAAATTAAAACAATCCAATCTATAACATAAACACTAAGAGGGTTAAGCCCAATGAACTTAATCCTGCTTACTTCTGGCACTGTCGTTTGGGCCATAAAAATGAGAAGCGCATAGCTAGACTTCACAAAAGTGGAGTGTTAGGGTCATTTGACTTGGAGTCCTATGAAACATGTGAATCTTGTTTAAGAGGCAAAATGACAAAGGCGCCTTTCAACAAGAAAGCTGAGAGGGCCAAGGGCTTGTTGGAGCTAATACACTGGGATGTGTGTGGGCCCATGAGCACTAGTGCTAGAAATGGTTTTCACTACTTTGTTACTTTCACAAACGACTTCAGCAGATATGGCTATGTCTATCTAATGAAGAACAAGTCTGAAACCCTTGATAGGTTCAAGGAGTATAAGAACAAAGTGGAGAACCAACTAGGCAAGACTATTAAGGCACTTTGGTCTGACTGAGGTGGCAAGTATATGAGCCTAGAGTTTGATTCATTCTTGAGAGAGTGTGGGATAATCTCACAGCTCACTCCTTCTGGAACACCCCAATGGAATGGAGTGTCAGAAAGGAGGAATAGGACCTTGTTGGACATGGTCCGCTCGATGATGAGTCAAACCACTCTCCCAACATCCTTCTGGGGATATGCAATAGAGACAGCTGCATTCACACTTAACCGTACACTGAGTAAGGTAGTTGAAAAGATGCCATATGAAATAAGGATGGGCAAGGAGCCCAACGTCTCTTTCATGAAGATTTAGGGTTGTGAGGCCCATGTCAAGAAATTGACAAGTGGCAAGCTAGACTCAAAACTGAAAAGTGCCTGTTTGTGGGTTACCCTAAGGACGCAAGGGGATATTACTTCTACAACCCTGCTCAGAACAAGGTGTTCATAACACGAAAGGGTGTCTTTCTTGAAAAAGAGTTCATCTCCAAGAAAGACAGTGGGAGCAATATTGAGCTAAGGGAAGTTCAAAATCCACAAGCACCTATACAGGATAGCTCGGAGATCGAATGAGAACCTCAAGCAATTGAGGAATCTAAACCGATCACACAGGACCTTAGAAGGTCTAGTAGGGTTGATCATCAACCCAAGAGATATGGGTTTCTCGTAACCGATGAAGGGAATCTTCTAGTCTTGGACCAAAAAGAACCCAAGACCTACTAAGAGGTTATTGAAAGCCCACAGTCAGCTAATTGGAGTAAAGCCATGGCAGTTGAGATACAATAGATGTACGATAACCGAGTTTGGAATTTGGTTGATCCACCTTCGGATGCTAAGGTAATCAGTTGCAAGTGGTGTTTCAAGTTAAAGGCCGACAACACCTTCAAAGGGCGATTGGTGACGAAGGGTTTCAGACAAGTCCAGGGAATTGACTATGATAAATCCTTCTCACCAGTTGCAATGCTCAAATCTATTAGTATACTACTTGCCATAGCTGTGCGGTTGACGTCTCTGTTCTATCCATTTGGGGAAAGAAACCCTAATTTTGAGGTAACTTTTTTCATTTTACAATAACATAGATGATTGATGTTCTATTTTCATTTGATTATGTGGTTTTTCTTTTGGAATTGTCATGCATTAGTGGCATTTGAGTATTTGTTTAATTTGAAATTTTCTTTCTATGCTTTCACTATAATTTATGCTTTTAATTTCTCCCTAGATTTTCTTCAAATATTCGTTGTTGCATTCTGTGATATATACAGAGTTTTGAGACCAGGAGGTCTGTTCTGGCTTGATCATGTCTTCTGCCTGGGAACACAGCTGAATCAGACCTATGTCCCAATGTTGGATGATGTCGGGTTTAGGAAGATAAGGTGGAATAGAGGCATGAAACTAGGGGTGAGCAAAACCAAACCTAGAACCAAAAACCAAACCGAACCGAGTCTGAAAACCGAACCGAACCGAACCGAACTCTATTTGATTTTGTTTTGGTTTTATAAAATATGATAGTTTGGTTTTTGGTTCGGTTTTCGCTATTATGGACTTTGGTTTGGCTTTAGTTTTTATTTTTTTTCTATTTTGGTTTTTGGTTCGGTTCGGTTACCGAACCGCGTTTTGCTCACCCCTACATGAAACTCGATCATGATTACAATGGAATAGTTCATGATTATTTTAGAGTCTAATTCGTCGTCATTTATTTTTTAAGTCAAGTACAAATTGTGACGTGTGTTGCGTGTGGAAATTTTTGATATCAATTAATTTTGATTTACGACTAAAACTGAATAACTAAAGATTTAATAATGTTGTAACAAAAAACATGTATATGTATATTTAATAATTTAACATTTTAACTAATCATTTTTATTAACATGTGTATATTAAATTAATTAACTAGTATTAGATATGTCCCACCAATTTTAATTTTAATGATCAGGTTACAGAAAAATCAGTTAACGTATATTCATGTAATGAGTCATCAATTAATAAATTAAAAGTTCAACAATATTCGCTATTATTCAAATTAAAATATTATATATTTATAAATCTAGTTATTATTTTTTTTTTTTAAAAAAGAAACTCGGATTAGACCAAGAAGAAGCTAAACATCCCAACTAGGTTGGCACCTTTAGAACCTCCACAAGGCCAAACCCGAAAAGAAAAATATATAAATAAAGACCTTGAGAATAGGTCAAAATTACAAAAGAAGGTATGCTGGGTTTTCAATGACATCAGAAACTGAAAAGGGAAAACCTCTAGTTCTAATCTTTACATTGAACCAAGACAGATAAATACTATCAAACAAAATGTCCTCAGCAGAGATCACATTCTCAAAAATCTTCCTATTCCTAAATCTAGTTACTTATTCTTAATTGTTTATATCTCCAGCTATAGCCTGGTGGTAAAGACATTTCTCTCCAACTAAAAGGTGTAAGGTTCGAGTCTTATTGAGACAAGATATTAATCCCTTAATTAAAAATATAAAAAAAAATTTCCTATTTAAATTAATGTATGGTCTTTAATAAAGTTTTATCGTAGTCAATGCGTGGGTGAATTGGCCACCGTATACGAGACTTTAGGAGACCAAAAACAAAGACTAATTAAATTTAGAGAAATTCATTTAATTAATTTATATGTGACCTTATAAAATTGAAATGTGTTTATTTCTTTCCTTACATGGATATACGTTACAAATAATTCTTTTTATAATATATTGCTGGATATACGTTATAATTGGTTTCCTTACATATATATAAATAGTTGGTATCTTAATAAATTATAGAATCAATTAACAAATTTAATAGGTGTTGATTTTCAACTAATTTGTTTGTTATTTCTGACGTTTGGTTGATTTTTCCAAGTTTTTATTATGGTCAATGCATGAGCCTTGATCCAGAAAATGTCCCATTATTGCACTAGAACTAAACTTATATCCGTATGAAACTCAACTTAAAATTTAAAAGTAAAATTCACCTATTAAATTCTAATTAAAACTATACTTGAATCAGAGGATAACATCAAGAGTGATGTATTTTATTTATTTGTTAATTACATCTATAATGAGTGATCAACTAGTTCACAATTGGTTTTCCGATGGGCATTAGTGTAGGAGACAAAAACAAAGACGAATTAAATTCATTGGAAATTTGCATGTGCAGACAAAGACCTTGACTTGGTTATAAGTCCTTTTGCACTGACATAATATCATTCAGTTTCACAAGTACTAGTCAACTACGTCAAGTTATGTTACATAAAAATAAATCAAATGCATTAATCAATATTCTTGGAAATTAAAATACACCATTTCCTTCTTCCCCCAAAGGTTTTTTCTTTTAAGAATAAATGACTATGTAGTCACCACAAAAATGAAAAGAGAAAAATTGTATATGTCCCCTTTTATTATCCATTTATTTACACAATATAAATCATATTCCTGTCTTACATATTTTCTGGGTGCCCTTTAATTACCTTTACTCATGAAAATTAATTAAAAAATATTAATAGTTATTTGTTAACAATAGTTTGATAGTATGAAAGTATATGTATAAATAGAAATTTCCATAAATACCATCTAAAAAATGAATTTACGTCGATGTTTGAAGCTCATATAATTTAATAGTCATTCCATAAATTACATTCAAACCTTTAAATTTTTAAACAAACATAACATTTAATAGTAAATACTTAACTAATAATGTTTTAACGAAATTGTTGTAATTAATCTGTTTTGAAGATTTTTTATTTGCTTATGTTGTTTTCTTTTTATAAATACGGCTCTTTCTTCTTCTTTTTCCTATTTTTACACTTTTCTTCTTCTTCGAATCTATGTCCAAGTTTAGGAAGATAAGGTGGAATGAGGCATGATACTCGATCATGATTACAATGGAATAGTTCATGATTATTTTATAGTCTAATTCGCCGTCATTGATTTTTTAAGTCAAGTACAAATTGTGACTTGTGTTGCGTGTGGAAATTTTTAATACTAATTAATTTTGATTTATGACTAAAACTGAATAACTAAAGATTTTTTTTTTTTTTTTGAAAAATAATGGAATTCCATTAAAAATCGGCATCAAGTATAGACCGAGCCACAGGAGGAGGTTGATAAAACTAGACTCCCGAATGTGTCGAAGAATAAGCAGCCTGTGCTAGAACATGGGCTACCTTATTCGCAGACCGTTCAACAAAAGAGAAAGTAACACAACCTATCTGATTAGCTAAGAGACGACAATCATCTAAAATAAAACCATAGCTCGAGCGATCAATTCTTGAAGAAGAGATTCCATCCACAAAGACTTTTGCATCCATTTCGACAATGACCTTATTTAGCTTCAGCTCTTTAATCTAACTCAGGGCTTCACGGCAACTAATTGCCTCTGAAAACATAGCATTCGAGGCACAATGCAAGACTTGGCTACGAGCCGCAATGACACAGCCCATTGAATCCCTAATAATACAACCATGCCCAACCGCTGTACCCGCATCCTTAAAGGCAGCATCAATGTTACACTTTAGCCTCCCCGATCTCGGGGCACTCCAACGCTCTTCTAAAGCAGTCATTCTACCACTATCATTCAATGGAGACACCAAATGAACCCCTTGCCAATCTTGAAGGAAAGAGAGTCCATGCATCTTAATGTCATGAAGATTAAAGTGTTGCCCGTTCCAAATGATACCATTCCGGGCTTTCCAAATACTCCATGAAAGAACAATTACATGCACCAAAACCTCTTGATTTACGCCACCCAAAGGACCACTCACCCAATCCCTAAAATCCATACCCCCCTCAAGGAGAAGTACTTCAGGAATACTTGTCCACAAAGAGAAAATGCGGGGACATAAGAACAAAACATGAACCAAGGACTCCATTGCGCTATTACAAAACACACAATTGCTCTCCACATCCACACCCCTCGACATTAATTTCTCCTTCGTTGGAAGAGCATGCATAATACAACGCCACCAAAAATTTTTGAATCGAGGAGGAATGTCTATATATATATATATTTAATAATGTTGTAACAAAAAACATATATATATTTAATAATTTATTACTTTAACTAATCATTTTTATTAACATAGTATATATTAAATTAATTAACTAGTATTAGATATGTCTCACCAATTTTATTTTTAATGATCAGGTGACAAAAGAACAAAAAAATTAATCAGTTAACGTATATTCATGTAATGAGTCATTAATTAATAAATTAAAATTTCAATAATATTCGCTATTATTCATATTAAAATATTATATTCTTATAAATCTAGTTACTTATTCTTAATTGTTTATATATCCAGCTATAGCCTGGTGATAAAGACATTTCTCTTGAACTAAAAGGTACAAGGTTTGTCTCTTATTGAGACAAGATATTAATCTCTTAATTAAAAAAAAATTCCTATTTTTGATTGTAAAATAATAATAGGTATCTAATTTTATTATTAGTTTTACCTTTTATACTTGCAATAATATAATAAAAAAAATTCTACAATACTAAATTCTATAATAAATGTAAATTAAATTAATGATAGGAAGATAAGCTTATCATTTTATCTGAAACTTAACATTTGTCGAACGCCATTAAAAAAAAAAAAAGAAGAACATTTCCATGTCTAACACAATTATGGTTAGAGAGACTAATTAGTCATTTTAGAAATATTCGATTTAAAAAAAAAAAAAAAAACCTGTGAATTTTATAATATTTTTGAAAAATGTACAAAATAATTACTGTAATGTATATAAATTAATGTATGGTCCTTAATAAAGTTTTATCGTGGTCAATGCGTTGGTGAATTGGTCTTCCGATGGGCCTTAGTGTAGGGGACTTGATGAGACAAAAACAAAGACGAATCAAATTCATTGGAAATTTGCATGTGCAAACAAAGACCTTGACTTGGTAATATCATTCAGTCATGTCAAGTTATCAATTTGATATATCTATATTTTCTATTCCATACTCACGACCTGAAATTTTTAATATTTTATTTTTATCAAAATGAGTGGTATTTTCCTCTCTATTGGAGAAGCCAATGAAATGAAAGTAAGCTACAGATTTTGATTTTTTTTTTTTTTTTAGATCACAAGTATGCTGCTTGAAGTTTGTATAATAATTAGTTCTTAATGTTTAACAAATTTGTGAGAGATAGCAGTAATTAGTTCTTAATGTTTCTTAAATTTTGATCACACTTATGCTGCTTGAAGTTTGCGACAGTGGATTGTATTTTGACACAAAGACTTATGAGAGATAGCAATATAAATGCTTAACAATTCAAAGAGGATACAAAAAAAAATGTAATATTAAGTAGTTATATTAAGTTATATTAAAAATCACTAAATACTTCATTTACATTGAATTCCACACGAGCTTGATTTCCGTTCTTGTTCGAATCAGATTCATCAACATTTCGTTTTTGTTTTATCACAAATTTATCCATATATCTACAATATAAAAATTTATTCAATTAATAACCATACTTAATATTTCTAGATGTAATTTTTTTAACATCTTGAAATATTAAAAGAGCTCTGTTTTGTATCAACAATGACCAACATAATCAATATAAGGAAAAACACCAATTAAGATTGGCTTGAGTGGTAAATGCCTCAATTATTTAAACTAAAGATCTTGAATTCGAATCATAATGTTTAAAAAAAAAAAAAAGTTTAATTGAGAGAGGGGCCATTTAAAAAGTGACTGAACAATCTCCTACTGCGAGTATATAATAGATATTAAAAGTGTACCTACTTAAAAATGTTTGGCCAAAAAAAAAAAAAAAAATGCATAAAGTATTTTATAGTAATTTGGGTATGACTATTTCTACGAATAAATTTCTCAACTTACACAAATGATAACGTTGGACAAAGTTCTTTTTGGTCCTTGATCTTAGCAAATATCATGGATTTATTTTTTATTTTTATTATTTTTACACATCTAGCCACATCTTTTATTTTCTTTATAATAATTCATATATTAACTATTTTTTCAGTTTTGATCATTTAGCCCTCAATCTTTATTTATTTTCTTAAATTAACTTCTAATAATTCATATATTAACTATTTTTTTAATTTCATGCTACGAGACGCACGTAGGCCAAATGCCTGAAATTCACATATATAGTTCAAGTTTCATACCATTCAAAATATTTATGAAAATAAGTTGATTTGCTCAAAGTATTAATCATTGAGTAATAAAATAAATTTTATTGAATGAATGATCAAAGCAAAAAAACTTGACCCTTCTTAGACTTTGAATAGATCAATTATAAAATTATTCTAAGCTTGAGACAAAACAAAACTGCACTATCAATTGGAACAGCTTTTGTGTGGAGCAAATTAATTTGCCAGTTAGGAAGAAGGTTAAGTCCATAGTGATTTACTTTTCAAATGTCAAGTCAATTTGGTGTCTTGCTAAAGAAGTGGGGTAAGAGAAAGAATCAATGACTAGGTATTATTGCAAGTGATTTACAGATTGTATTCTATATCTAGTTTCTGAATTTTTTATATATGATCCAGGTTTCTTGCTATAAAGATATCCATGGTGATGGGGTATACAAAGTCTTTGTTTGTGATAATTATAATGTATGTAACGTGTTTGTTAAAATGCCTGAATGAGATAACAGCCGCAAATATCAGCACAGATCAGGATGCTCTGCTTGCCTTGAAAGCTCACATCACAAATGACCCTCAAAATATGTTAGCATCCAATTGGTCTTCGGCTACTTCAGTCTGCAATTGGATTGGCATTACATGTGGAGTACGACATCGCAGAGTTAGAGGTGTAGCACTTGAAACCATGGGGCTAACAGGGACCATTCCTCCACAAATTGGAAACCTTTCATTCCTAGTCAATTTCTCTTTATATAAAAATCAATTCCATGGCTCTCTGCCTCTTCAACTTTACAACTTAGGCCGGTTGAAAATTTTACACTTGGGAAACAACCTTTTCAATGGAATCATCCCCTCATGGATTGGATCTTTTGCTCAACTTGAGTACCTTAATCTGAGTTCTAACAACTTTGGAGGTTTGTTCTTTCACTTATCTGTACCTATTTTCATGCATAATAAAAATTTTAAAAAAAAAATTTCTTTTTTCAATCAAATGTACGTATTGTACGTATTTGGAATTTTAATTTTCTTTCCTTCTAACAAAAAAAAATTAAAAGTTCATGAAATTAAAAAGTTAGTTTAATCAACTTTACCTACATAGATGATATCTGACTATTTTTGTGATTAATAATTTGGGAAAGAATTTTCTTAAAATTGATTTGAATGTGGTTCTTTTTTTTTTTTTTTTTGGTATACTAAACAAAATATAAATGCAATCTTTGTTAACGTTGGTTGTTAATTATCAACCAATGAGTTGAATCGGACTACCTTATTGCATACTAATTTGATAATTTCCTTACAGGTATTATTCCTGAAACAATTGGAAATCTTTACAACATGAAAACATTGTCTTTGAGTAACAACGAGCTTTCAGGAGTTGTACCTATTGGTTTGTTTAACATGTCTTCGTTGGAAAAAGTTTCTATAAATGATAATTGGTTGTCAGGTTCCATCCCATCAATCTTCCTTAAGAACATGTCTTCACTTCGAGTAGTGAGTTTTGCTAGAAATAATCTGACAAGCCACCTCCCATCAAATATGTTTTCTCATCTTCCTGCTTTAGAATTTTTATCGTTGAGTTGGAACTTGTTCAGTGGACCAATTCCTCTCACTTTGTTCGCATGCAAGAGGTTAAAATTTTTATCTTTGTCCTTCAATCATTTCGAAGGAGGTTTGCACAAGGATTTTGGAAATCTCACCATGCTTCGAGAGTTATATCTTGGTTATAACAACTTCGAAGGTATGTACATGAATCTCCCTTTTAACGTTTCTTATTATATGGTCAATTACCAATTAATGGATATATAGTGAAATATATAATAATTCATAACTATATATGGTTTTTAGGAATTTGATTTTATTACCGGTTGCAAAATTATTCTTTATCATACTCAAAATTATACATATTTGAAGAAAACAATATCATACTCAAAATGTATTAAGCATATTCACTATAGAGTTATACAATTGATGTTATATGCATTATTATGATTAATTTATTTTACTGTAATATTATGTGTATTATGCAGTATATTAGTATAATTAGGTTAATGCACGTGTATCTGTATAAAATAGGCTATATATCAATTTTCTAATTTAAAGAAAATTGTATTGTGGTTTTTTTGGCTTTTTTTTTAACGAAATCTTATTTCCTAAAGAAAAAATATTGAAATTAAATTAGAAGGAATATTGTAAATACTCTTAGTACCCTTTAAAAATAAACAAAACATAAATCCCATTTTTGTTAATGTTGGTGGTTAATTATCAACCAATGAGATGAATCTGACTACCTTATTGCATACTAATTTGATAATTTCCTTACAGGTATTATTCCTGAAACAATTGGAAGTCATTACAACATGAAAAAATTATCTTTGAGAAACAACAAGCTTTCAGGAGTTGTACCTATTGGTTTGTTTAACATGTCTTCGTTGGAAGTAGTTTCTATAAATGATAATTGGTTGTCAGGTTCCATCCCATCGATCTTCCTTAAGAACATGTCTTCACTTCGAGTAGTGAGTTTTGCTACAAATAATCTGACAGGCCACCTCCCATCAAATATATTTACTCATCTTCCTGCTTTAGAATTTTTATCGTTGAGTTGGAACTTGTTCAGTGGCCCAATTCCTCTCACTTTGTTCACATGCAAGAGGTTACAAATTTTAACTTTGTCCTTCAATCATTTTGAAGGAGGTTTGCACAAGGATTTTGGAAATCTCACCATGCTTCGAAAGTTACAACTTGGTTATAACAACTTTGAAGGTATGTACATGAATCTCCCTTTTAACGTTTCTTATTATATGGTCAATTACCAATTAATGGATATATAGTGAAATATATAATAATTCATAACTATATATGGTTTTTAGGAATTTGATTTTATTACCAGTTGCAAAATTATTCTTTATCATACTCAAAATTATACATATTTGAAGAAAACAATATCATACTCAAAATGTATTAACCATATTCACTATAGAGTTATACAATTGATGTTATATACTTATATGATTAATTTATTTTACTGTAATATTATGTGTATTATGCAGTATATTAGTATAATTAGGTTAATGCACGTGTATCTGTATAAAATAGGCTATATATCAGTTCCATTGGTGTTAGAATATAAGAGTACAGTTAATTCAGTTAATTCAAAACTAAGTTGGTAAAACGGGAGAGGCATGTTAGCTCAATCTCAGATTTTAGCTCCCAATATTTTGCTTAAAATATAATATTTAATTGAATGAGATATCTCCTCTCTCTCGTCTTACACGTCTCTTTTCTCATATTTTCTTCCTCTTGTTTTCTCTCTCTCTACGTTAACTCTCCTCTCCCTGCCTGTCTCTCTCTCTACGTTAACTCTCCTCTCTCTCTATATATGTATCGTCTCTATTTTTTCTTCAATCTAATTTGATTTTTTTTTTCAACTAATGAAGTTATTAATCCAAAATTCATCTGGTATGAAAGACAAAATGATTCATTTGAAGAAATAACCACACTTTACTGGTAGGTTGGCATCTTTCAATTAAAAAAAAAAAAAAAAAACCTTGAAAATTGAAATCACATGATTTTCTAGATATTATCTTTTTAATTTTTATTTTCGCTCATTAATTTGATTAGAAAAATCTAAAAAATACATTAAAAAAAAAATTGAAACCGAAGGACGAGTGATAAAGAATATGGGATTCATAATCATAAACTTATATTAAATAACATCTATAGCATCCTTTATATATAAATGGATTAAATAACCAGTTGAAACATCTATAGCATCCTTTATATATAAATGGATTAAATAACCAGTTCTAAAATTATTCTTTATCCCACATAGGAGAAATTCCAGAGTCCATTGGCAATCTTATGAATTTGGAGGTGTTACACTTGACAAGAAATTTCGTTGGGGGTAAAATTCCTTCATCTATTGGAAATCTGACCCGGATCACGACTCTTGGCTTGGGAGAAAATAAGTTGCAAGGTACTTTTATTTTAAAACTCTTCCATGTTAAATTTTTTATTTTGGTTTTGTACTGTCACATGTGAAGCATGTTAACGTTAATGTACTCACGTGTCAACATTTCGTTTCAGTTTCGGAATCTCTATATATTTCTGGGCTTGTTTCTATAAATAAGAGAAGTTGAAAACATATTTCCTATGATTTAGTAAATCATATCTGGCAAATTAACCTACAGTTCTCCCGAGAAAGAACTTACTCGTCAATGCAAAACTCTTAATTGATAATCAAAAGTTCTTATTTATTTTAAACTTGTTATCAAATGTCTTTCATTGCTCGAGATTTATTATCTAAAACCTTATTATTTATATATTTGAAATATTTAAATGTTCGTAGAATATATAATAAAATGCAATCATTCACTTTCTTTTATCTGTTTGAAAAATTAAATATCCGAATTTCTCAATTTTTTTTTTCTTTTTTCTTGATTCGTTAATTGTGATTGCAGGTGGCATTCCCTTTGAAATAGGAAACCTTATTTCTTTAGTGGGACTATATCTTTCAATTAACAGTCTTGATGGAATACTTCCTTTAACAGTTTTGAATATTTCAACATTGGTGGAAATGTCATTGACTGGTAATCATCTCTCAGGAACTCTTCCTCCAAGTTTTGGTCTCCATCTTCCCAATATTGAGTTGATTCAGCTTGGAGGAAACAACTTTCATGGCCCTATTCCGATATCTCTTTCTAATGTCTCTAAGCTCACACAATTAGACTTCGGTTATAACATGTTCTTTGGTTCTATTCCTGATGCTCTTGGTAATTTAAGAAATCTTAAAACTCTCAGGTTAGGGAACAATCAGCTCACTACTCAATCTTTATTGAATTTATTCTCCTCATTCACAAATTGCAAAAATTTGACAACTTTAGAGCTGGGTGAAAATCCATTGAATTCTACTTTGTCAATTTCCATTGGAAATTTATCTTCTTCCCTTGAACGTTTCATCATTGCTAATTGTGGACTTCAAGGAACCATTCCCAAAGACATTGGCAACTTAAGTAGCTTGATTTTATTGGGTCTAGGAGGTAATGATTTAAGAGGATTCATTCCTATGTCAATTGGGAAATTAAGGAAGCTTCAAGGATTTTATCTGGAGTCAAATAAAATACAGGGGTCCATACCTTCTGAATTGTGTGTTTTACAGAGTTTGGTTATCATATCTTTTGGGCAAATTAGGCTCTCTGGAAATGTTCCTTCTTGCCTGGGTAATCTCACTTCCTTGAGAAATCTCCTTTTACAATCCAATCGACTTAATTCGACTATTCCCTCAACCTTGTGGAAGCTTAAAGATATCTTGGAATTGAACATGTCATCAAATTCTCTCCGTGGTTCTCTTTCATATGATATTAGCAATTTGAAAGTTGTTACTTTACTTGATTTCTCAGGAAATCAATTAACAGGTAGCATCCCACCTACCATTGGAGGCCTCCAATCTCTAACTCATCTCTCTTTATCTAACAATAGATTGGAGGGTTCCATTCCTACATCATTAGGTAATGCTATAAGCTTGGAATTTATGGATTTATCAATTAATAATCTCTCTGGAGAAATCCCCAAGTCTTTTGAGAGACTAAAATTTCTCAAGGATTTTAACGTGTCCTACAATGAGTTGCAAGGAGAAATTCCTAATGGAGGGCTGTTTACAAACTTGTCTGCTCAATCATTTCTAGGAAATAAAGAGCTTTGTGGGGCACCTAAATTGCATGTCCATCCCTGCAAATCTAACTATCAAAACCAATCGAGGAAAGAAAAGATAGCACTAGTTGTGATTGGAACAATTGTTTTGGCACTTGGAACTATTATCATCATCCTGATTTGGTATTGCAAAAGGAAAACACGATTAGCGACTCTTCAAGAGGATTTACAACCATTAGCAACACTACAAAGAATTTCCATTCATGAGCTTAAGCAGGCAACAAATAAATTTGATGGGTGAATTTGCTTGGGAGGGGAAGTTTTGGCTCAGTATACAAAGGGACTCTTTTAAATGGAATGTCAGTTGCAGTGAAGGTTTACAATTTAGAGTTTGAAGGAGCATTCAAGAGTTTTGATATGGAGTGTGAATTTCTACGTAATATTCGCCACAAAAATCTTGTGAAAATAATTAGTAGTTGTTGTACAATTGAGTTTAAAGCCTTAATTATGGAGTTCATGCCTAACTTGAGCCTGGACAAGTGGTTGTATTCCTATAACTGCTTTTTGGACATATTTCAGAGATTGAACATAATGATAGATGTTGCATCTGCACTTGAATATCTTCATCAAGGTTCCACACAATCAATTGTCCATTGTGATTTGAAGCCCAACAATATCCTTCTAGATGAGGATATGGTTGCTTATGTAACTGATTTTGGCATATCGAAACTCATTGGAGAAGATCAGTCTTTCATACAAACTTTAACTCTTGCTACTGTTGGGTACATGGCACCAGGTGATGTTTAACTTTTTTTTTTTTTTTGGTATATATATTTGCCTTGAATTGATAATTGCTTATGTTAGACTGACTAAAATAAATTCTTATGTAGAGTATGGATCATCAGGACTTGTTTCTGTAATGGGAGACATATATAGCTTTGGTATTTTGTTGATGGAAACTTTGACCAGGAGAAAGCCTACAGATGATATGTTCAATGAAGAGATGAGCATGAAGCAATGGATCAAAGAGACATTGCCTTATGGGATCACTCAACTTGTTGATCCTAATTTGCTAAAGGTAGACGAAGGACACTATTTGGCTAAGACAGATTGCATATCAGCCATGATGGATTTGGCCTTGAAGTGTTGCGCGGACATGCCTGAGGAGAGGATTAGTAGTAAAGATGTTCACATTGCACTCAACAAGATCAAAGTTAAGTTTGTGAAGGATGTTCACCAAACTTAATAAGCATGTAATGATCAATAACAGTAGATGAAACCAAAGAGGAATTGAGCAATTAATGCTAATATCTCATCAACGACCAGTGAGATAAGAAGGCACATGCGAATATTAGATATAGCTTTTATATATTATTTATTTTACCAACATTTAGCTTTTATAGCTTTTTTTTTCATAAAATAATTACTTAAACTATAAATAAAATTTGAAGAAGATACAATCATTATCGATTTATACCATTGCAGAGTAAAAAATACAACAAAATATCCAACACTATATATAATCCTTTCGAGTTTATAGATCTAAAAAAGATCTTTTTGATAAAAAAAAAGCGCTTCTGCTCATTCAACAGTAACATCGAAAAATTTATGTTGTATAGATATCAATGGTAACAAAATTATATCAAATGTAAAAACATAAAACCACTACCTCATAGCGTCAACATGCAACAAACACTTTTAATTGAGAATACAAACACGCATTTTGTGAAACTTGTACCCATAAAGTACTTGTCTCAACTTTACCAAAACAAATTCTTTTAGGTTACGTAAAGTATATGTAAAATTAATAAACCCCTTAACAAAGGCTAAATTCTGACTATTCTTATAAAATTTTCAATTGAGAAATGAATCCCAAAATTGTGAAACAAAAGTTGTAAGTTTTCACCACTCGAATAAACCATAATAGATTGTATGTAAATATAGCAATTAGGGATGAATAGTGGCTTAATGGGTCCCCTTTAAAGGCCTCAAATGCTTGTGCTACTTTGAACGATCCGATTATCTAATTCAATGCTCCCCAGGCCACAGTGAAAGCCCTTTTCAGCCCAAATTTCACATCATAATATCCTCCTACCAAGTCCACGTAAGCAAAAAAAAAAAAAAAAAAAAAAAAAAAAATAATAATAATAATTATTATTATTATTATTAAAGAGGCTCAACTTTTATTTCTGTAAATTATTATTATTATTATTATTATTATTATTATTATTATTATTTACAAGTGAAGTGGAGGATATTATTTGTGAAGTTAATTGGGATTTAAAACAACATGAATAGGAGAAAAAGAAAACCCACCCTGAATGATAAAATTAGATCACATCTTGTCTCTATTAGTAGGTTGGATACTTAACTAATTTATCAATAGAATGTTAATAATTGATGAATGGTCTAGATAGATTTAGAAGTATATATGTTGTGATTGTGAATTAGCCACATATTGCACTATTTACAAAAATTATGCAAAAGCATCCTGAATTATTACTAACAAAATTTGAAACTAATGATTTACAAGAAAAGATTTTGTTACCCCACTACTAGATTTTTGGTTTTAATTAGAAACATACCTTAATTTAATCTATAATTATAGGCCATCTCAAGCTGGCTTCAAACCATCAAGCTCAAAAGGGTTTCAAATTAATATATATAAAATATAATAAGACAATTTTAGTTCTAAATTGGCCGTGTGAAGAAGCCATAAAAAAGTTTTGGAATGATGATTTTCTACCCATTCTAAGAAAATTCACCGAACAATTTGTTTATTTTTTTCATTATATTTGCATGAAAAGAGTAGACTTTATGGAAATCAAGGTTCCATGCACGTGCAGGGCACATCTGTTTTCCATTAGATTAATTAATAATTAGTCTTATTTCTTTCCTTTTTCCTTGAGTTTTTCTATTTTTTAAATGTGATAACGAATTAAGGATGTAAATCAAGAATAATAGTAGTCATTAATATTTAATATTGATAAATGCATGTATGAACTTTCTTGAGAAAGCGAAAAAAGTATTTTCCAGAAATTTATTGGAAATAAAATAAAATTTGAGTGTTCGTCAATGAAAAGAAAATTAGAAATAATGATGTGATGAAAATAATTAAGTAATACTACATGTAGTTGAATACCAAAAACGTTAATTACCTGTCAGAAAAAAGAGGTGTAGGTAGCAGTGGCATTCTAATCCATTAGAAAGAATAGGAAATAGGAAATGGACCATTGGGTGGTCCAAGAAGAAGTTGTTAATTCCAAGCAATTAAGACCACTATTCAAATTCCAACACCAACAAATGAGCCCTCTAACGTCCTATGTCTCTTCCTCCACATGCTCACCTTGCCCACCCTCTCCTTCCCTATTTGAAGAGAATCCTCAAAATTTGAGGGTGCTGAACTAATTAGAAAATACAATCGCTATGCTTGCTCGGTTTGGGCAAAGGGAATAGTTGTCTCAATTAATTAGTATCGATGTTATGGACTTGACTGATTGGTGTGACCAATTCAACCGCAAATCGGTAATTGATTCGGTTTGTTAGTCAAAAATTTCAATCTTACAAAAATTGATCAAAATGGTTCAACTGATGATTAAACTGGAGAACCGTACAATTCAACCACAATTTAATAATTTTTGTAATTAAATAATATATTTTTAAAAAGTTAAATAAATATCCAGTTACACCACCAATTGAACCAATTCAACCAGTTGAACTACGAATTGATAGCCTTACTAGTTTATTATCTGGTCCGATTTAATAACACTGATTAGTATACTAAATGCGGAATAATTTCATTTTAGGGCCTATGTAAGGTTATTGTAATTATGCCACGCTTATATTTATTTAAACACTGATCTTCTCTATTTGTATGCATATATCACTTTTATCATGATTATATCATACTTGTACTAAGTAAATTAATATTGCTTCTCTTTATTTATCTACATAGATATTGCACTACGTACTGTGTAAAATATACATGATGCTGCTTAAAAAAATTTGTATATTATGTCAGAATAACATCACCTACCATATTTTCAGGAGCATGTTTTTCTCTCCTACAAAAATATTATTATGTGTTGTAATATAGTTTTATAAAACACTAACTTTATATTTTATTTTTTTTATGTTGCTTATTTTATATTTTTCTAAATATTTTATGTAATTTATAAAATAATGACAAACCGTGTGTATTGCATTGATTGAGATAAATATATATACAAGGAGTACAACCCTAATTAGGGTATCACAATTACATATGGAGTCCTAGACCTATTTTAAATAGGATACATAACAATTCCCTTGCACTCCCCCTCAAGTTGACCTGGGAAAGGGTTGAACAGTCAACTTGTCACGTAACCAGAGGAAACGACATTTGGAAAGTCCCTTAGTCAAAGCATCGGCAACTTGATCAGCTGAACTGATGAAGGATACACGAAGAACTCCTGGACGTACACGGTCGCGAACAAAATGAAAATCCACTTCAAGATGTTTGCTATGATTAGGATAGACAGGATTGAGAGTCAAGTAGGTAGCACTTAAGTTGTCACAAAAGAGAGAAGGTACTGGCAGTTTAGTGAAGCCAATCTCCCAAAGAAAGGTCTGAAGCCAATGTAATTCAGAGGTGGTAGAAGCAAGTGCACGATATTCTGCCTCCGTGGATGATCGTGAAACAGCCTGTTGTTTCCGCGAAGTCCAAGAGATAACATTACACCCAAGATACACGGCAAATCTAGTGGTGGACTTGTGATCATCAAGGCAACTAGCCCAACTGATGACGAAGATTTCTGATTTGAGGCCTAGCCCTAACCGAGTACGCTGCCAGTAGGCGTTCCCTAGCTTCCTTCACAGTTGCCGAGCCAACAACCTACGGTAAGAGAGTTTCAGAAATAGAACTCAACAGCCAAGCTAAAACTTGTTGATCCCTACGTTCCCAGGCTATGTATTCAGGCATCTCCTCTCCTGTTTCGTTGTATTGAGTTGGTGGTGTAATCCTACCATCAACATATCCCATTAAACCGCAGCCTTTGAGCATAGGAGTGACAATACTTTTCCAAATTAGAAAGTTAGAGGCGGAAAGACGATTATTGGGGTGAATAAGGGCTGGAATGGTGGATGAGAAAAGCAGGGCATTGGATGTAAAATTAGAGGTATTATATGGCGGTGTAGACTGGTCGGTGAAGTTGGCGGAAGAGGAGCTTGAGGAGGAGCTGCTCGAAACTGTCGAGCTTGACAAAAAACCAATGGTGGCCATGGTTAACGGTGGAGAGGTGTTTGAGGAAAAACCCTAAAGTGACGGTGGAGAGGTATTGAGAAAATCCTAAGGCTTTGATACCAAGAAATAATGACAAACCGTGTGTATTGCATTGATTGAGATAAAATATATATACAAGGAGTACAACCCTAATTAGGGTATCACAATTACATATGGAGTCCTAGTCCTATTCTAAATAGGATACATAAAATATGATTATAATACAATTCCCTTACAATTTATAGAAAGCCTAAAAGAAAAATGTATGTAGCCATTTAACTTGGCATTCATGATTAATCAATTTAAAACGGATAAATAATTACAATCTCCCTAAGGTTTGGTCAAATACACTAGTACCTCCCTGTATTTTACATATATAATTTATACCTCCATGAAGTTTGTCTCTATCATATTATTACCTCCCTCAATCCATTATTATGTATTTTTCTTTCAAAACTGTTGATGTCGTTAAGATTTATGACTAAGATTAGCCTTGTTTCCTATCTAATGTTGATTTTGTAAGGTCATTTTTCATAAAAAAAAAATTATTCACTTATTATGAGAGTTTTTCTATACCCTTTAAGTTGTGATTACATTAGGAGAAAAGACATCAAAGGGATCAAATTAAGAAAAACTTGAATGTAGAACATTTTAAGAGATGATATTAGTCCGTAAATATATATCACGTTCATAATTTTGATAGAAAACCAAATAATAATAGATAGAAGGAGGTCATAGTGTGATGAATGCAAAACACAGGGAGGTATTGAAGAGATTCCATGGGCCTAGAGAGCGCTGGGCTTAACTGGATGAGTGAGCATATAAGTGGGGTTGAGCCCATGTAACACAAAACCAATTGGCTTATGTTAAGACCCAATCTACACCGCTTATATACTACTCTTTGATATTATATATTTCCCATGTAGGATTCATTCCTCAACATTTCCAACAGGTATAAATTAGATATGTAAAACACAGGGAGGTATTAATGTATTTGACCAAACCTAAGGGAAGTTATAATTATTTACCCATTTAAAATGGTAAGTGTTAGCATGCATATGCACGTGTAATATTTTGACTATAAGTACAATTATACAAAGTTAAAAGAGTCAAATCAATATCTAAACCTAATACTTGAATTTGGATGAAATTGATCCTACAATCAATCCTCAAACAACCAAATTACTCTATTATCCCAAACAGACCCTTATTTTTCAATTTATATTTATTGACTTAGGTTTTCATCGGTCAAGAACTATTATTTCATTGAGAAAAAAATTAAAAAAGGATAAAGCAAAGTATGCCCCATTTGCTTTTTCTTTATGTGTAAAAGAACGGTCACAATTCTAAAGTTGTTGCCACCAATAAGTTTCTAATTTCTTTATTGAAGTTTGTTGCTTTCTTTCGTTTTATTCCCATTGGACTTAATCAAATTTGATTAAAAATGGGTAATCGGATTTCAATTTCATGTTTAATAATGCCATGTTGAGTTTCCTAGTGACAAATATCAGATTTGATTCTATACAAATAGTTGTCTTAATTAATTAGTATCGATGTTATGGACTAGACTGATTGGTTTGACCAATTCAACCGCAAATCGGTAATGGATTCGGTTTGTTAGTCAAAAATTTCAGTTTTACAAAAATTAATCAAAATGGTTCAACTGATGATTGAACTGGAGAATCGTATAATTGAACCACAATTTATAATTTTTGTAATTAAATAATATATTTTTAATAAATAAATAAATATCCAGTTATACCACCAATTGAACCAATTCAACCAGTTGAACTAGGGGTGCACACGGTCGGTTAACCAGTCCATGTGGACTTTTGCTAACGGTTAACCGCTTGAACGGTTTTTCTAATTTAATAACCGTACACTGTCCATTAAATTCGGTTAACCATTTTTTTACGGTTAACCATTTCCGAAATAAACATTATATTTTAAACCTCAAAATTTTAAATCATAAATCTCAAATATCAAAGACAAATATGAAATTATAAACCATAGTCTTAATAATTGATTAAAAATGACATTACAACTAGAAGTGAACTAATTATGTTTGTCGGTGAATTAATTGTTACCAATTAACAGATTGGGACACCTGACGTACTTTAGAAGTATTGCAAGATAAACTGCTGTACAAGATTAGCTTTTTCTTCTAAGTTATGATGTAAATCCATGTTGGCATTAAGCTTTCTACCTATAAATATGACAGAAACATTGCAATCTTGTAGTTTTCCATCGTACAGATCATAAAAGAAAAAAAGGCAAGAATTAGCACATATTTCATGTACAGATATTTAATTATGAAAGTAACATAACAAATTAATCAATATATTTTTCCAGTACATGACAAATTAAGCTATTCGGACTCTATAAACCTCAAGTATTGATGAATTTCTATAGTGATTCAGGACGATATCAATCTGCGACCATTACGATTGTGACATATCAATAATAGCATTGACGTATCAAAATCACAATGAATTTTCATAAATACTAGATTTTATTTGTGTAACACAAACTTAATTCTCAATCTACATCCATTACATACACTTGTTGGTTTATAAAATCAAGAAATTATTAGATGAATTTCTATTTGGATTTGGGTGAGCAATGAGTTGAAATTTGAAAGTGATAGGTTGGGGTTTAACCTTTATAGGATGTAACAATTAATATTATTGTTGAATTACTGAAAATTTTTTTCTCCATAATACATAAATGTATCTTTAGTATTTTCCTTTTCATCTTTAAAAATTCAATTTTCTTTTCTAGATATATATATATATATTTTGGAAAATAAAAATTAAATTAAGGATTACATTAAACATATTGGAAACTATAGACTTAAAATTACATTAAACACCCCAATGTTTCACCATTAATTCATATAACCTATATATCCAATTATATAAAAAAAAAAAAATTTTTTTTTTCAACGGTCAGTTAACCGAGTCCACATGGACTTCCGAAACCGAAACCGAAACGAAAACGAAAATTTTTAAAAACAAAAACCGTACACTAGTCCATCGGTTTCGGTTAACCATATTTTCTGTCCGGTTTCGGTTCGGTTTCACGGTTTTTCGGTTTTTCGGTTTTTTTTGTGCACCCCTAAGTTGAACTACGAATTGATAGCCTTACTAGTTTATTATCTGGTCCAATTTAATAACATTGATTAGTATACATAAATCCTTGCAATAAAAAAGAATTACGTATATTCTGTTATTTTTAATACTCATTTTGTACTATTTTACTCTTATAATATTGATAATATCGACATAAATTACCTAACAGCAAGATTCATTATTTATGAAATCATGAGAATACTTGATTAGTTTTCATTGTAATCCCAATGCCATTAATTACTTACAGCACAGCCAAGATCCGAATAGAGTGGAAATAAAGTGGGTTGCCTACCAACTGAACTCTCCTATGCTACTCTTCATTCTCTCTCTCTTTTCACTACCTAAATTGCTCCTTGAGTTGACAGGGCAGGCAGTGAGAGACGATGTTTCGTCTTAATTGATTTTGATTGGTTTAGGTCTTTCACGGGTAGAATATGAATATCCACGTGATAATTATTATGACTCTCGACCGTTACTTTCGTCTTAAACATTCATTAGCTGAAATTGGTTAAGAAAATATGCCTAGATGAATAAATGATGGATGAGTTTCTTTTAGTAATTTATTTTGATGGATAAACATACTCACTCCTCGGTTCTAAAAATATAATTCATCTTTCTACTTTAACAGTGTTAAATTATATTTAATTTTTTCAAAAGAATAAAATTTTATCTTTCATGTTAAAGTTAATTAATATTTAAAAAAACTTTTGAATATTTTAATTTATTTTAGAGTTATCCAAATTAAAGTTTATACTCCCTCCGTTTTTTATTATTTGATGTTTAAGGTTGTTTACTAAGACCAATAAAATATTAATTAGGTTACTAAAATGACTAGCTTACCCTTAATATTTCTTTCCTAAAACTCTATTTTCCATGTAAAAATTCTCTTTCTTCTTAATTATCAAAGGTTAATGTAGTACTTTTTGCATTAAATAATGAATATCTCTCGTACTTTAAATAAGGGCAAATATGAACAAACGTGATAAAAAAATACATTGGTAATACAAAACATCAAATAAAAAAAAAACAAAGTGAAAAACTAAAACATCATATAATAAAAAACGGAGAGAGTTTTAGATTGGAATGAAAAGGTGTGTTATGATAGAAAAGAGTGGATAGAATTGAAAAGGGTTTTTGGTAATTTTATATAATTTGAGACATCGGAGGTGGGCAGTGGGACCAGCCAAATCAATATGAATTGTACATACAAGCTTTTTCTTTTTATCCCAAAAAAAAAAAAAAAAAAAAAAAACAAAGAAAGCTTTTTCCAAATCAAGTGAAGTCAATGTCTCCCATTACTGAGTAGTACTAAACACGTCATTTGTTTTGTTATATAACAGTAGATGAAACCAAAGAGGAATTGAGCAATCAATGCTAATATCTCATCAATGACCAGTGAGATAAGAAGGCACATGCGAAATATTAGATATAGCTTTTATACATTTTTTATTTTACCAACATTTAGCTTTTATAGCTTTATATATATATATATATATATATATATATATATATATTCCAAGCAATTAAAACCACTATTCATATATAGATGGTGGTGGTTACAGATTCCAACACCAACAAATAAGCCCTCCAACCTCCTATGTCTCTTCCTCCAATCGCTATGCTTGCTCGGTTTGGGCAAAGAGAATAGCTGTCTTAATTAATTAGTATCGGTGTTATCAGAACTGGACTAGACTGATTGGCTCGACCAATTCAACCACAAATCGGTAATGGATTCGGTTTGTTAGTAAAAAATTTCAGTTTTATAAAAATTGATCAAAATGGTTGGAATGATCATTGAACTGAAGAACTGTATAATTGAATCACAATTTAATAATTTATGTAATTAAATAATATATTTTTAAAAAATAAATAAATATCCAATTATATCACCGATTGAACCAATTCAACTAGTTGAACTACGAATTGATAGCTTTACTAGTTTATTATCTGGTCCGATTTAATAACATTGATTAGTATACTAAACGCGGAATAATTTCATTTTAGCTCCTATGTAAGGTTATTGTAACTATACCACGCTTATATTTATTTAAACACTGATCTTCTTTATTTGTCTGCATAGATAACTTTTATCACGATTATATCATACTTATAGTAAGTAAATGAATATTGCTTCTCCTTATTTATCTACACATATATTGCACTACGTACTGTGTAAAATATACATGATGCTGCTTAAAAAATTTGTATATTATGTCAGAATAACATCACCTACCATATTTTCGGGAGTATGTTTTTCTCTCCTACAAAAATATTATTATGTGTTGTAATTTATAATTTTATAAAACACTAACTTTATATTTTAATTTTTTTATGTTGCTTATTTTTATTTTTCTAAATATTTTATGTAATTTATAGAAAGCGTTAAAGAAAAATGTATGTAGCCATTTAACTTGGCATTCATGATTAAATCAATTTAAAATGGTAAGTGTTAGCATACATATGCACGTGTAATATTTTGACTATAAGTACAATTATACAAAGTTAAAAGAGTTAAATTAATATCTAAACCTAATACTTGAATTTGGATGAAATTGATCCAAATAACCAAATTAATCTATTATCCCAAACAGACCCTTATTTTTCAATTTATATTTATTGACTATAGGTTTTTATCGGTCAAGAACTATTATTTCGTTGAGAAAAAAATTAAAAAAGGATAAAGCAAAGTATGCCCCATTTGCTTTTTCTTTATGTGTAAAAGAACGGTCACAATTCTAAAGTTGCTGCCACCAATGAGTTTCTAATTTCTTTATTGAAGTTTGTTGCTTTCTTTCGTTTTTTTTTTTCCAATTGGATTTAATCAAATTTGATTAAGACTGGGTAATCGGATTTCAAATTCATGTTTAATAATGCCATGTTGAGTTTCCTAGTGACAAATATCAGATTTGATTCTATATAAATAGTTATCTTAATTAATTAGTATTGATGTTATGGAATAGACTGATTGGTTTGACTAATTCAACCGCAAATCAGTAATGGATTCGGTTTGTTATTAAAAAATTTCAATTTTACAAAAATTGATCAAAATAGTTCCACCGATGATTGAATTGGAGAACCGTATAATTGAACCACAATTTAATAATTTTTGTAATTAAATAATATATTTTTAAAAAATATCCAGTTATACCACGGAATGAACCAATTCAATTAGTTGAACTACCAATTGATAGTCTTACTAATTTATTATCTGGTCCGATTTAATAAGATTGAGTAGTATACATAAATCCTACGTATATTCTGTTATTTTTAATACTCATTTTGTACACATGTATTGTACTATTTTACTCTTATAATATTGATAATAATGCATATTCATGTATTTTGCTCGAAATAAATTACTAACAACATGATTCATTATATATGAAATCATGAGAATACTTGATTAGTTTTTCATTGTAATCCCAATGCCGTTAATTACTTACAGCACAGCCAAGATCCGAAAAGAGTGGAAATAAAGTCGGTTGACAGATTCAGCAGGCAGCTGCCTACCAACTGAAACCGCCAATTGCCACTCTCTCATGCTACTCTTCATTCTCTCTCTCTTTTCACTACTTAATTTCAATGTCTTCAACTCTACTTTCTTCACCAACTGAAAACATGTGAGGTGCAGCTGAACATAAGCATTCACATCTACACCATTACACTACTACCTATAACCTCAACATTCTTCTGCGCTCATTCTTCCAACCAATCTTTTTACTTTCTTCATTTTCACCATTCGATGCACGTATTGAGCTATTGGATTCCGGATGCAATGCTGGAGTTCGCACTCTATGATATATACACAGTTTTGAGGCCAGGACATCTGTTCTGGCTTGATCATTTCTTCGGTCTAGGAACACAGCTGAATCAGACTATGTTCCGATGTTGGATCACATCGGGTTTAGGAAGATAAGGTGGAATGCAGGCATGAAACTTGATCGAGGAATAGAGAAAAATGAGTGGTAAATTTTTGCTCCATTGCTCCTTGAGTTTGACAAGGCAGGCAATGAGAGATGATGCTTCGTATTAATTGATTTTCATTGGTTTAGGTCTTTCACGGGTAGTGGCGGAGCCAAGACTCCAATACCAGAGGGGCAAAAACAGACGGCCACCAACAGGTCATCACGGTGATGGACCGACAGATAACGGTGGAGATAAACCAAATAATAACACACTTACTCATAAAATTTTAAATACCAATTATATAAGTAATATTTTAATTGGTATGAATCATAATCGTAAATACAAACAATGGAAATCGAATTTTTTAAAAATATATATTATAAATTTGAATTAGAAAAAAAAAGACAATAATAATATATAATAATTGATGAAATATAGAAATCAAAATAATAAAAATAAATATGATCATTGCTAAAGAAAACTAATATGAAAGTTTGAATATATCCAATTTCATCTCAAGAAAAAAAAAAAAAAAAAGAAAGAAAGAAAGAAAGGGAGACAAAGAAAAAAATGACATTTCATTTATGAATAATAGACACTAATATATGTTTAGTATACTTTAAATCAAATAATATATACAAATTTTCCATTAAAAAAAATAGGGTAAATAATTATAACCTCCCCGAGGTTTGGTCAAATACACTAGTACCTCCCTGTATTTTACATATCTAATTTGTATCTCCCTGTACTTTGCATCCATCACACTATAGCCTCCCTCTATTTATTAATGTTTGATTTTCTATCAAAATTATTAATGTGATATATGTTTACGGACTAATATCATCTTTTAAAATATTCTACATTCAAGTTTTTCTTAATTAGACCATTTTAATGTCTTTTTTCTAATGTAATTACAACTTGAAGGGTATGCAAAAAGTATTATAATAAGTTAAAAAAAAATAATTTTGCAACCAAGGACCTCACAAAATCAATATTAGATAGGAGACAAGGCTAATCTTAATTACAAATCTTAACAACATCAACAATTTTGAAAGAAAAATGTTTAATAAGAATCAAGAGAGGTAATAATGTGATAAAGACAAACTTTAGGGAGGTATAAATTAGATATGTAAAACATAGGGAGGTATTAGTGTATTTGATCAAACCTCAGGGAGATCATAATTATTTACCCAAAAAAATAATATAAACATATAAGTAATGGGTTGGGCTCCTTTTTAATTTTTTTTTTTTTAACCCAGGAGCAAAACGACGTCGTTTTGCTTCTGGTCCTTTTTAATTTTTTTTTTAACCCAGAAGCAAAACGACATCGTTTTGCTCCTGGATTTAAAAAATAAAACAGCCAAGCCCATTAGGGCTGGGTTGTCTCATTCACTAGAAATTTTTTTGGGGGGAGACAATTGCAGCACCCCCCAATTTCTGCAAGAGGGGCGATTGCCGCCGGAACACCCCTATTTGGGATGTTTTCCGGCAGCTAGGGGGTCAAGTGCCGCTCCGTGACCCAGCGCCACCCCTGTTCACGGGTAGAAAATGAAATATGCACATGACAATTATTTGCAATAATTTGTTTTATCAATATATTAAGTTAATTAATATTCCACAAATTCAAATATTCAACTTTTTGCAATAATTTGTTGTATTAATATATAAACTAAATTAATGAATTAATTTGGGCATAAAATAATTTAATTGAAACAATAACGTCTAAATAACCTGTAATTGAAGTCCAAATTTATTTTAATTAGACGTGTTTGAAACTCCAATTCCTTTGTATTCTTAATTATAACATTGATATTGACAGATGAATATTGTAGTTTTTCGTTCACTTTGTTAAAAAAAACAGAGAAAGAAATGCAACTTTTATTTATTCATCAATCTTACAAAACCAGTACAAAGGAAAGCTATTTATATTCAGATACTAAGAGTTTGTTATTTTGGCGCCTAAAATCTGTTTCAAACTAACGATCCAGATTATTTCTTCTGTTGTTGATGAATGGACGAGATTGAAGAAGTAAAGAAGGAGATGGGTAAAGAAGGGGATGGTGGCTGACGGATGAGGCTGATGATGATGGCTGCTTTATCAAGCTATGCTTGCTCCCTTTTATTAGGTTTGGAATTGGGCCTGTTTATAAGACATAAAACTGGGCCCATCAGTTTTCACACCCCCTCCTCAAGATGGATTTGGTGTGGCAGCAACCAAACCCATTTTGGCAAGTGCAGGTTTCATATGATCCCGACTAAGGCCCTTAGTAAAAAGATCAGCAAGTTGATGATCAGTCAAAATATATGGGGTATGAAGAAAACCAGCAGAGATATGATCTCGTACAAGATGACAGTCAATAGAGATGTGCTTGGTACGGTCATGAGAAATTGGATTTTGAGCAAGGGCAATGGCTGACTTACTATCATAGTGCATAGTAATAGGAAGCTTAGCTTGAATACCAAAATCTTGAAGAAGATACTGTATCCATTTGAGCTCACAGCTTGTAGAGGCCATACTTCGATATTCTGCTTCAGCACTTGAACGACTGACTGTAGATTTTTTTTTGTTTTCCAAGATACCAAAGCATTCCCCAGAAAAACACAATAGCCTGTAAGAGAGCTTCTGCTCAACTTGCATTTTCCCCAATCTGTTGGGATTCGTCATTGGAAAAATAACGTGGCGCAGCGGAAAATACACCGTTTAAAATTTCCTAGAATCCACCTATCGTGTCCAATTACCATTGATTAGAATAAAAACAAATAAGAATCAAGAGAGATTAACTCACCAGATTCGTCTCCTCTAGAGACTGCTGCAGAATCGTTTCTTGAAACTGCGATCTCCAAAGTCCGGTGCACGACCAACTATTGAGCGGGAACCGGTGCTAGCCGAAGACGCGAAGGAATGGAGGTTTAATGCTGGGATTTTCGGCTGTTTTGGGGCTGCTCTTGGTGGCTGAAATTTCCAGCAATTAATTAGAGTTGAATTAGGTTTTTATTCCTTAAGTGTGCCCTTTTATAGACACCTTGTCTAATTGGGTTCTAATTAGGTTAATTAAACCCAAGCCCACTAGGATTATAATTACATAAATAAACTTTAATTAAAAAGTATATACTATGTAATTTAATTCCATTTGGCTAAATTTAATTACCCCTAAATAAAATTAAATCACACTTAAGTTAATACAATACATGTATGTAATTTTCCTACTTAGGAAAATTATTTAATTAATCGTTTACTTTATGTAATTCAATTAATTGATAAATTAATTAATTACATTATGTAAACTTATTAATTAAATTAAATTCAACCCAATGTCAATTAATTACCTTGACACCGAATGTCAACTAATTAATTAACGCATTCCTTCCAATTTACATTACATGTACAATTTCTATAAGTTCCAGCTCAGTTGATCTATGTGCACGATCCTATGGGTCTGTCTTTATGTTGGCAGTAGGCCCAAGGCCCACAGACTGTAAGTGGGTTCTAGCAAACCATTACAGCCCCCAATTAAGACAGAGATGCAGCAGTCTTTAGAAGACACTCACCCGGTAGTAATCTCATACTGTCCTTTGCCTAACGATATCGATATGAATAAACAAGAGGCATGGTGTCCGTCATCCTCTTCTGTTGTTTTTTATATTTCTTGATCTTGAGTTGACTGATTAATCAAATAAGCAACCAACTTATTTGGGTATGGCCATACACTTATCAGTCCCACTCATCAAGTGGCCAATGATATCATCTCGGTGTTACCCGAGTGGCAATTCCATCACTTCATCATCAATATCAACATGTTCACCGGTTCACCCAATCATACCCATATTTAGCATCCTTTTACAGACCTGTTAGGCGTATGTCAAAGTGAATCGGATTCCATACCGATATTATAATGAAATCTGGTCTGAGGACAAAAGAGACCTACTCAAGAAAGACCTATGACGTGACAACCATGTGGCTTTCTTGTGCGGATCGATCCAGTCCCATGTCAACGACATGTACCTATATTCATGACTGACTATACAAGTACTACGGCTAGTTAAGAACTACCATACAGTCATCGAATATAGAAGTCTGTGGTTCTATTCGTTCCCACGATTAGAACAGACCTGGGATAGATTTTATGATTATCAATCAATGGATACTCTACTCATATTATAGCACAAGATATAAATGAAATAGATTAATTGCCTTTATTAATGTGACACAAATAATGTATTTATACAATGAGTCTTAATGTATAATACAAAATACAAGAATCCAATGCCCTAAGAACTAGGGCACACCAACACAATCTGCATCACAATAAGCTGTAACAGTTTGCACATCTGATTGGCTAGGATAAAACAAACCGTAGTGTGCAGTCCCCTTCAAATAACGAAGAACATACATTGCAGCTTGCAAATGATGGGTACACGGACGTTGCATAAATTGGCTTAATTGCTGAGTGACAAAAGATAAATCTGGTCTGGTGAATTGTAAATACAGCAAACGACCAACTAAAGGCCGAAAAACAGAAGGATCTTGTAATTCAATCCCATCTGAGGCAAGGTCAATACCGTGTGCAACAGGATTAGCAACTGTATTAGCTCCTTCAAACCCGGCATCTTTTAGTATATCAGTCACATATTTGGTCTGAGATAGAAACAAACCTGATGATGACCTCGCAATTTCTGTGCCAAGAAAATATTTTACAGGGCCCAAATCCTTTATGGTAAACAGCTGATGTAGATAAGACTTAACCTCCATAATTTGTTTTTCATCAGCACCCATGATGAGAATATCATCTACATAAATGAGTAATCCCACAAATCCTGTTGATTTCTGCAAAGTAAAGAAACAATGATCATGGTAAGAACGAATAAAGCCAAAACTCAACAGTTTTGCAGAGATTTCTCTGTGCCATTGTCTGCCAGCCTGCTTAAGCCCATAAAGGGATTTCACCAATTTACAAACCTGACCTGTACCCGCCTTGGCATAGCCCAAAGGAGGCTGAAGATAAATTTCTTCATCTAGGACCCCATGTAAATAAGCATTGTTCACATCAATTTGGTGAATACGCCAATCAAAAGCAGCTCCAATTGCTAAAAACATTTTAACTGTAACAGACTTAGCAACCGGACTAAAACTATCATGATAATCTACTCCGAATTCCTGATTGTAACCCTTAGCGACCAAACGTGCCTTATATCTGTCAATTTCACCAGTGGGTTTATATTTAATTCTATAGACCCATTTAGTAGCTAGAGCCTTTTTTCCAGGTGGTAATGGAACAAGAATCCAAGTATTGTCGGATTCCAAGGCTGATATCTCCTGCTGCATCGCCTCAACCCAACAAGGTTCAGTTCTAGCCTCAAAATAATGTCTTGGTTCCTTGGAAATCAGCAATTTTGTCAAAAAAAAGCTGTAAGGGCAGTAGTAAACTGCAAAGAAGAAGGAAGAAGTAATTGAGAATTAGTAACAGAAGCGATAAAATCAGACAACCAAACAGGTCTGGTCCGAGTTCTATTTGATCGGCGTAAGGATCTTTCAATGTTAGAACCATCAGCAGAAGACAAAACATCAGAGACAACTTCAGAAGAACTAGCGGACAATGGCAATGATTGAGACTGAACTGCTGCAAAAGGAAAAATCTCTTCTTGAAACTGAACATCCCTGCTTACTACCATCTGTTGATGTTCCAAATCCCATATCTTATAACCCTTTTGGCCAGAAGAAAAACCAAGAAATACTCCCTTAAAAGCACGAGCAAAAAATTTATCTTTTGTCACTCAGCAATTAAGCCAATTTATGCAACGTCCGTGTACCCATCATTTGCAACAACATTGAATAAGCTTTATTGAGATTAGGAAGAGGATCCATTAAAGAAATATGATTTCTCACATTATCATACTGATCATTCAGCCCCATGAGAAATTGAATTAACTTGTCCTCCTCATTCATATCTGAAATTCTTTGAAAAGCATTGCAAATACAATTCCTTGCTGCTTCACATTTGCAAGAAGGAATTGGCCGCAAAAAAGCTAACTCATCCCAACACTTCTTAAGCTTGTTAAAATACATCATAACAGAGAAATTACCTTGATTTAATAGGCTGATTTCTCTCTTGATTTGGAAAATTTGTGGTCCATTGCTTTCTCCAAAACGATGAGCCAAATCCTTCCACAATTCTCTTGCAATAGAAACATACTGAAATCCGTCTGCTATTTCTTTTGAAATTGAATTCAACACCCAAGAAGTAACCAAACAATCAGTTTTGAGCCATTTGCGATAAGCTAATGATCCTTCTACAGGAATCTCAAGGTCTTCAAGAACAAACTCAGAAACTTCCTTCACCTTCAAAGCTCGCAACATTGCTCTACTCCAGGCCATATAGTTATTACCAGAAAGCTGAACAGTAGTAAGGATTAATCCAGGATTCTCACTTACTTGATTCATTGCGGAAGCCATATTAACAGCATTTCTATCTCCTCTCTGCTCATTTGCTAACTCATCTTCATCAAAAGCATCTGGTTGAAGATTCTGAAATCGGTTTGCGTTGTTTCTCCGTGGCGCCATCAAGGATCGAATTCACCAATCTGCTCTGATACCATGTGAAAAAAAACAGAGAAAGAAATGCAACTTTTATTTATTCATCAATCTTACAAAACAAGTACAAAGGAAAGCTATTTATATTCAGATACAAAGAGTTTGTTATTTTGGCGCCTAAAATCTGTTTCAAACTAACGATCCAAATTATTTCTTCTGTTGTTGATGAATGGACGAGATTAAAGAAGTAAAGAAGGAGATGGGTAAAGAAGGGGATGGTGGCTGACGGATGAGGCTGATGATGATGGCTGCTTTATCAAGCTATGCTTGCTCCCTTTTATTAGGTTTGGAATTGGGCCTGTTTATAAGACATAAAACTGGGCCCATCAGTTTTCACACACTTTTTCTGGTTAATGGATGAAATAATTATCTAAAGTCAGGGACAACTACTCATCTACTCCCAATTTCTATTTTTTTAACTTTTTTTGTACTCTTTATATATATATATATATATATAAATTCCCATCGAGATTCAGACTGAAGTTTACTCCAAGTCAAGTGTAGTCAATATATTGTAATTCTATTATCTTTATCTTAATGAACATAATTTGTCGACTTTAATTGACTCCAAGTCAAGTGAAGTCAATGTCTCCCATTGCCGAGTAGTACTACTAAACACGTCATTTGTTTTCTTATATAACAGTAGATGAAACCAAAGAGTAATTGAGGAATTAATGCTAATATCTCATCAACGAGATATAATTCATGTTTTTACTTTAACAGTTTTAAATTATATTTAATTTTCTCAAAAGAATAAAATTTTATCTTTCATGTTAAAGTTAATTAATATTTAAAAAAACTTTTGAATATTTTAGTTTATTTTAGAGTTATCCAAATTAAAGTTTATATTAGATTGGAATGAAATGGGTTTTTGGTAATTTTATATAATTTGAGACATCGGAGGTGGACAGTGGGACCAGCCAAATCAATATGACGATGAATTGTTCATATGTTGAGTTGGAGACAAAAGCTTCTTTTATATTTATTTATCCAAAAAAAAAAAAAAAAAGCCTTCTTCGTTGGAATATTTAATTTTGATACAAAGACTTATGAGAGATAGCAATAATAAGTTTTTAGTGACGAAACTGGAACGGATTTTTTAGGGGGTTCATATTACATTAAGTTATATTAATTATCACTAAAAACTTCATTTACGTTCAATTCCACATGAACTTGATTTTCATTGTTGCTCAAATTAGTGATTATTAAGATATATAGAACATTTATTCAATTAGTAATCATACTTAATATTTCTAGATATTTGATAAAATCTCACCGAATAATAAACTTAATAATGAAGAGACAAAATAAAAAAAATGCTACAGGACTACAAGATTTTAATAAAATAAAAATCAATAATCTAATTCTTATGCAATTGATATATTCCAATTAAAGTCAATTATAAAGTTTTATTAATAGCAATTACTGATACTAATTTTAAGCATAAAAAATGTATACAACAGCAACTTTAATGACTCGTACTGAGAAGAAAAGAACAATTTATAATTTAAGAATTTTAGATTCCAAAAACGAATGCTAGCTAGATAGATTTAACTAGTTTGACAGTTAAATTAATTTTGACACAGCTTATGCAAGTATAACTAATTTAATTCAAGAGTAGACTCAATTAAAAAAATTTAATTATGTACGTGAAATATGAATTTTGATGCAAATTCTTTGTGCTTGAAAAGTAGAGGATTATAGTTGTTGGAACTTGAAAGTATATATTAACTTAATATGTGGTTGCTTTATACAGAGTTAATAAGATATTATTTGATTATAAAGCATATAAGGATTAGGAATTTCAATTACAAATTTGTAAATTAGGAATCAATTTTTTTATAGGAAATTAAGATAGTAGTAGTATTATGATTTAATTAGGATTCAATATTCAATAAGGTAGTTGCCTGTTCGTAAAATTAATTGGCTCTATTTCCCAGTTAATCTGAATTCAAACGACAATGTCTGCCGTATTTATTATTATTATTTTTAATTTTCTTTATAGCAAAACAAAGTCGTTTTGCATAAAGGAAACTAGACGGTCCATATTATATGATATTAATAATCACTAAGAACTTCATTTATGTTGAATTCCACATGTAGAGTACGGATCAGAAGGACATGTTTCTGTAATGGGAGGCATACAACTTTGGCATTTTGTTGATGGAAACTTTGACTAGGATAAAGCCTAGAGATGATATGTTCAATGGAGAAATAAACATGAAGCAATGGATCAAAGAGACAATTGCCTTATGGGATCACTCAACTTTTTGATCCTAATTTGCTCAAAGTCGACAAAGGACACTATTTGGCTAAGACAGATTGCATATCATCCATGATAGATTTGGCCTTGAAGTGTTGTGTGGACATGCCTGAGGAGAGGATCAGCAGTAAAGATGTTCACATTGCGCTCAACAAGATCAAAGTTAAGTTTGTGAGGGATGTTCACCAGACTTAATAAGCATGTACTGATCCATATGTTAGTAATGTTCCACAAATTCAAATATTCAACGTTTTGCAATACTTTATTGTATTAATATATAAACTCAATTAATGAATTAATTTGGGCCACAAAATAATTTAATTTGAATATATATATATATATATATATTCAGACTGGAGTTTAGTCCAAGTCAAGTGAAGTCAATATATTGTAATTCTATTATCTTTATCTTAATGAACATAATTTGTCGACTTTAATTGACTCCAAGTCAAGTGAAGTCAATGTCTCCCATTGCTGAGTAGTACTACTAAACACGTCATTTGTTTTCTTATACAACAGTAGATGAAACCAAAGAGGAATTGAGCGATTAATGCTAATATCTCATCAACGACCAGTGATATGAGAAGGCACATGCCATTATTTTTATTTTGCTAGTTTTATCAATTGTATTATATTCAATTTTGTTAGAAGAGAATTGAATAAAGTTACTCGTATTCTTGCAAAAATAAGATCATAATGTAATTGATCATTTATTAGTATGTCTATTCTCCTTTGGAGGTTCGGGATATACTTTATTTGGATTTAATACAATCAACACATTTTCAATAAAAAAAAAAAATCTAATCTCCATTACAAAATTAAGTAATTGAATTAATATTTAATTTCTCATATGATTTTACACCCTGAAACCTAAATTTACTTTGAATTCCACATGAGCTTGATTTCCATTGTTGCTTGAATTAGATTCTTCAACATTTTATTTTCGTTTAATAAAAAGTTTATTCATATGTCTACAACATAAAAATTTATTCAATTAATAACCAAACTTAATATTTCAAGATATTTAATAAAATTTCACCGAATAATAAACTTAATAAAAAAAAATTAATTATGTACCTGAAAGAAAAATAAGATAGTAGTAGTATTAGGATTTAATTAGGATTCAGTATTCAATAAGGTAGTTCTCAGTTGGTAAAATTAATTGAGAGAGGGGCAACTTAAAAAGTTACTGAATAATCTCAATCTCTTACAAAGACATAACAAAACAAAACCGCACTATCAATTGGAAAAAGCTTGTGCGTGGTGGAGCCATGGATACTTTATAAAAAGAAGCAAATTAATTTGTCAGTTAGGAGGAAGGTTAAGTCCATAAAAGAAAGAATCAATGATTAGGTATTATTGCAAGTGATTTACAGATTGTATTCTATATCTAGTTTCTGATTTTCTTATACATGATCCAGGTTTCTTGCTATAAAGATATCCATGGTGATGGGGGAAACAAAGTCATTGTTGGTGATAATTATATTGTATGTAACGTGTTTCTTAAAATGCCTAAATGAGATAACAGCCGCAAATATCAGCACTGATGAGGATGCACTGCTTGCCTTGAAAGCTCATATCAGAAATGACCCACCAAACCTGTTAGCATCCAACTGGTCTAAGGCTACTTCAGTCTGCAACTGGATGGGTGTTACTTGTGGAGTTGGCCATGGTAGAGTTGAGGGCATTCTACTCAGAAATATGTCCCTAACAGGGACCATTCCTCCCCAAATTGGAAACCTTTCATTCCTACTCAATCTCTCTTTGCCCAATAACCAATTCTATGGCTCTCTGCCTCTTCAACTTTCCAACTTACGCCGGTTGAAAATTTTGGACTTGGGATACAACCTTTTCAATGGAATCATCCCCTCATGGATTGGATCTTTTGCTCGACTTGAGTACCTTAATCTAAGGTCTAACAACTTTGGAGGTTTGTTCTTTTACTTATCCGTACCTATTTTCATGCATAATATACTTTTAATATATTTTTTTTTTTTGTAATACAGGTGTTATTCCACCATCATTATGCAACCTTTCAAAGGTTCGTATCCTTTACTTGGCAGAGAATAGTCTTGAAGGGCGAATTCCAGATACAATAGGAAACCTTTACAACTTGAAATCTACTTCCTTGAGTATCTTGGACATTTATTCGTTGCAGGAAATTGATCTGAGTGATAATTGGTTGTCAGGATCTATTCCAACAACCAACAGTAAGAACATATCATCACTTCAATTATTGGATCTAGCGGTAAATAATTTGACAGGTTATCTTCCACCACATATGTTTGCTCGGTTTCCTGCTTTGAAATGGTTGTCTTTGAGTTGGAACTCTTTCAATGGTCCCATTCCTTCCACTTTGTTTGCATGCAACAAGTTGCAAATTTTATCTTTGTCTTTCAATCATTTGGAAGGAGGTTTGCACAAAGATTTTGGCAATCTAACAATGCTTCAACAGTTATATCTTGGTTATAACAACTTCAAAGGTACACAAGCATCTGTCTTCATTTGTTAGAAAAACCATTTTTCTAACTTAAATTGCTTATGTTACTTTTTCCTTGGGATTTCTCGAAACAAGTAAACTGAAAGGAGAAAAAGTTGCTTTCTTGAATTTTATAGTCTTGAATATTCCAAAACAAAATAGTAACAATAATAATAATTTAGCCAACTTGACCTATTTGACAAAAAATTTAAAAAAAAAAAAAAAGATTCTTTTTTCATTCAAATGTACGTGTTAGGAATTTTAATTTTCGTTCCTTCAAAAAAAAAATAAAAATAAAAATAAAAGTTAATGAAATCAAAAAAGTTAGTTTAATCATCTTTACCTACATAGATGCAATGTGAGTATTTTTGTGATTAATTGTGATCATTTCTTAGTACACATTTGTTAGAGAGCAACTAGAATTGATTTGATTGTGATTTTTTTTTTTTTTTTTGGTGTCATGTCATGTACAAAAATATTAGAATTAAATTAATGTAAATAGGAAACAAGAAGAAAATCACATCTTAAAATGAAATAAACTTCACCTCAAATTTAGTTTTTGAGAAACTTGTAATTCTATATTTTGTGTCTTTGAATGAAAATGTATATAAAAGGAATCGGTTATAAATGAAATGAAAATTTTTTAAAAATATTTCATTGGAATATGTGAACTTTACATAATATCCACATTTTGAAAAAGAAAATTTTAACACTTGATCCAATGTATTGTGGTTTTTTTTTTTTTTTTTTTTGGCTTTTTTTACGGAAAGCTTATTTCGTCAAAAATAAATAAATAAATAAAATAAAATAATATTGAAATTAAATTACAAGGAACATTGTAAATACTCTTAAAGTATAGCACCTTTTAAAAATAAATAAGCAAAACGGTTATTGTTTGGCCTTTTAAAGTATACTAAACGAAACATAAATCCCATTTTGTTAACGTTGGTGGTTAATTATCAACCAATGAGTTTGATAAATTTGAATAGAGAAAAGTAGTTCAGCATATTAATTAATAGAGAAATGATAATAAAGAAAAAGATCAATCAAAAAAATTGGTAGGAAACTGAAATTCTATGTCTAACATAATAAGTGGTTTAATTTATGATTTAATATTGTCATTTAAGATCAATCAAAAAAAATTTTAACTTGTGTGTAAATATATATAATTTTGAAAGACTACTAAGGTTGTGTTTGTTATTAAAATCATAAATAAATTATCGAATTATATTTGAAAAATGTATAAACATATATCTTATTTATTTTGGTGCTAGGAGAAATTCCAGAGTCCATTGGTAATCTTTTAAATTTGGAAGTGTTAGACATGAGAAGAAATTTCATTGGTGGTAAAATTCCTTCATCTGTTGGAAATCTGACCCGGATCAGATATCTTGACTTGGCAGAAAATAAGTTGCAAGGTACTTTTATTTTTAAACTCTTGCATGTTAAATTTTTTATTTTGGTTTTGTACTGTCACCTGTCAAATTTTTTATATGGTTTTTAGGAATTTGATTTTTTTACATGTGCCTTGTTGAAACATCGATAGCATCCTTTATACATAAATGGATTAAATAACCAGTTGCAAAATTATTCTTTATCCCACATAAGAGAAATTCCAGAGTCCATTGCCAATCTTATAAATTTAGAGGTGTTAAACATGGCAAGAAATTCCATTGGTGGTAAAATTCCTTCATCACATATCTTGACTTGGCAGAAAATAAGTTACGAGGCATTTTTATTTTAAAACTCTTACATGTTAAATTTTTTATTTTAGTTTTGTACCGTCACATGTGAAGGACGTTAGCTTTAATGTACTCAAGTGTCAACATTTCGTTCTGCTTTCGGAAAAGAAAACTCCCTATATATTTCTGGGCTTGTTTCTATAAATAAGAGAAGTTGAAAACATATTTCCTATGATTTAGTAAATCATATCTGGCAAATTAACGTACAAATCATGCTATGCAAAACTCTTAATTGATAATCTAAAGTTCTTATTTATTTTAAACTTCTTATTAAATGTCTTTCATTGCTCGAGGTTTAGTTTCTAAAACCTTATTATTTATATATTTCAAATATTTAAATGTACGTAGAATATATAATAAAATGCAATCATTCACTTTCTTTTATCTATTTGAAAAATTAAATATCTGAATTTCTTAATTTGTTTATTCTTTTTTCTTGATTTGTTAATTGTGAATGCAGGTGGCATTCCCTTTGAAATGGGTAACCTTATTTCTTTAGTGGAACTACATCTTCCAATTAACAGTCTTCATGGAATACTTCCTTTAACAATTTTGAATATTTCAACATTGGTGCAATTGTCATTGGCTGGTAATCATCTCTCAGGAACTCTTCCTCCAAGTTTTGGTCTCCATCTTCCCAATGTTGAGAATATTTATCTTGGAGGAAACAACTTTCACGGCCCTATTCCCATATCTCTTTCTAATGTCTCTAAGCTCACACAAGTAGACTTCTCTTATAATATGTTCTTTGGTTCTATTCCTGATGCTCTTGGCAATTTAAGGAATCTTGAACTTCTCAATTTGAAGATCAATCAGCTCACTACTCAATCTTTATTGACTTTATTCTCCTCTTTCGCCAATTGCAAAAATTTGAGAATTTTAGAGCTGGGAGACAATCCATTGAATTCTACTCTGCCAATTTACATTGGAAATTTATCTTCTTCCCTTGAAGATTTGAACATTACTAATAGCGGACTTAGAGGCACCATTCCTAATGACATTGGCAACTTAAGTAGCTTGATTTTATTGGGTCTAGGAGGTAATGACTTAAAAGGATTCATTCCTATGTCGATTGGAAAATTAAGGAAGCTTCAAGGACTTTATCTTGAGTCAAATAGCTTACAAGGGTCCATACCTTCTGAATTGTGTGTTTTACAAAGTTTGGTTGTACTATCTTTTGCACAAATTGGGCTCTCTGGAAACATTCCTTCTTGCCTGGGTAATCTCACTTCCTTGAGAAATCTCTTTTTACAATCCAATCGACTTAATTCTAGTATTCCTTCAACCTTGTGGAAGCTTAAAGATATCTTGGAATTAAGAATGTCATCAAATTCTTTGAGTGGTTCTCTTCCACTTGATATTGGCAATTTGAAAGTGGTTACTTTACTTGATTTCTCAGGAAATCAATTAATAGGTTGTATCCCACCTACCATTGGAGGCCTCCAATCTCTAACTCATCTCTCTTTATCTAACAATAGGTTGGAGGGTTTCATTCCAAAATCATTAGGTGATGCTCTAAGCTTGGAATTCATGGATTTATCAATTAATAATCTTTCTGGAGAAATCCCCAAGTCCTTTGAGAAACTAAAATATCTCAAGGATTTTAATGTGTCCTTCAATGAGTTACAAGGAGAAATTCCGAATGGAGGGTTGTTTACAAACTTGTCTGCTCAATCATTTCTAGGAAATCAAGAGCTTTGTGGGATAACTAAATTCCATGTCCATCCCTGCAAATTTAACAATCAAAGCCAATCAAAGAAAGAAAAGATAGCACTAGTTGTGATTGGAGCAACTGTTTTGGCACTTGGAACTAGTATAATCATCTTGATTTGGTATTGCAAAAGGAAAACACGATTGTCGACTCATCAAGAGGATTTACTACCATTAGCAACACTGCAAAGAATTTCTATTCATGAGCTTAAGCAGGCAACAAATAAATTTGATGAGGTGAACTTGCTTGGGAGGGGAAGTTTTGGCTCAGTATACAAAGGGACTCTTTTGAATGGCATGTCAGTTGCAGTGAAGGTTTACAATTTGGAGTTTGAAGGAGCATTCAAGAGTTTTGATGTGGAGTGTGAATTTCTACGTAATATTCGCCACAAAAATCTTGTGAAAATAATTAGCAGTTGTTGTACAACTGAGTTTAAAGCGTTAATTATGGAGTTCATGCCCAACTTGAGCCTCGACAAATGGTTGTATTCCCACAACTACTTTTTGGACATTATTCAGAGATTGAACATAATGATAGATGTTGCATCCTCACTTGAATATCTTCATCAAGGTTCCACAAATGCAATTGTCCATTGTGATTTGAAGCCCAAAAATATCCTTCTAGATGAGGATATGGTTGCTCATGTAACTGATTTTGGCATATCGAAACTCATTGAAGAAGATCAGTCTTTCATACAAACTGTGACTCTTGCAACTGTTGGGTACATGGCACCAGGTGATGTTTAACTTTTTTTGTATATATATTTAACTTGAGATGATAATTGTTTTATGGTAGGTGGACTAAAATGAATTCTTATGTAGAGTACGGATCAGAAGGACTTGTTTCTGTAATGGGAGACATGTATAGCTTTGGTATTTTGTTGATGGAAACATTGACCAGGAGAAAGCCTACAGATGATATGTTCAATGGAGAAATGAACATGAAGCAATGGATCAGAGAGACATTGCCTTATGGGATCACTCAACTTGTTGATCCTAATTTGCTAAAGGTCGACGAAGGGCACTATTTGGCTAAGGCAGATTGCATATCATCCATGATGGAGTTGGCCTTGAAGTGTTGTGCGGACATGCCTGAGCAGAGGATCAGTAGTAAAGATGTTCACATTGTGCTCAACAAGATCAAAGTTAAGTTTGTCAAGGATGTTCAGCAGACTTAATAAGCATGCAGTCATGCATATGTTTGTAATGCTCCACAATTCAAATTTGCATTGTTTCCAACATTCAAATATTTAACTTTTTGCAATAATTTATTCTATTAATATATAAACTTAATTAATTTAGACCATAAAATAATTTAATTGAAACCAGAATGTCTAAATAACCCGCAGTTGAAGTCCAAATTTGTTTTAATTAGACGTGTTGGAAACTCCAATTCCTTTGTATACTTAATTATAACATTAAAAATTGAACAAATGAATATGGTAGTTTTTTTTTTTTTTTTTTTTTTTGGTAAGATAATGAATGAAATAATTATCACGAACTAAGTTGTCTAAAGTCAGCTATTCAAAGTAAAAAAGTTTTCTAAAGTCAGGACAACAACTCATACTCCCAATTTATTTTCTTTTCTTTTCTTTTTATTATTCATACTCTTTATATATATATATATATATATATATATATATATATATATATATATATACATAACGAAGAATATACTATTTCAGAGAGAGAAATAACACATCATAAACAAACAAAAAAAGACCACAAAGGGTAAAAACATAAAATAGTTACTTAAACTACAAACTATAATTACAGTTTATAGATCTGAAAAGATCTTTTTGACAAAATAAAACGCTTTCGCTCATTGTACTAGACTTGAAATGATGTAAACCATATAAATAGTGAAACAAAGAGACTAATCTAATAGTTATAAATCAATTTTCTACGGAATATATTCAATCAAATTACTAGAAATAAAACAAATTACAAAAATGAAAAAAAAAAATTGGAAGAAAGGCTGACTTCCTTTTTTCTCCTAAAAAATTAATAGTTTAGAAGTTCTTTGGAGAAAATCATCTTAAATTTAGTGGTGTGGAATATATTCAATCAAATTATTTAACCAAAAAGATAAAAAAAATAAAAAATAAAATAAAATAAAGATAGAAAAAAGGATGGAGGATTTAGTGGTGTGGAAGGCGGTGTTTAATTTATATTATTTGAGTCGTACTCCCAATTTCACTCCTTTTGGAATTTTGCACTATAACTTTGCTTCCTTTTCTTCAACTCAAAAAGTTTAAGATTTTGTTTTTTTTTTTGTTTTTTTTTTTAAGACTTCTTTCTTTATATAGATTAGGTGTAAACATGAAGGTAATTTTAGTATGAATTAAGGAAATGGAGGTTACTGTCAAATGATTTGATTCATTAGTGGATTTGAGCGTTTGCACCGATACTGTAAAATGACTTGAATTGATTCATTAGTGGAATTGTATAGTTGCTGATTATAATTAATTTAACTGGGATTTTGGAGTTTTAACAGTAAATAAGCTCCGAACATGATTATTTTACGGGAAATTGACGTAATTACTCTGTTTTGAAGATTTTTTCTTCGCTTACGTTGTTTCCTTTTTATAAATACGTCTCTTTCTTTCTACTAAGAATTGTAAGGGCCGAAGGAAATTATTTCAATGATGATACCTATAAATAATAAGATTTTCATTAAAAACTAGTGGGGAAACTAATTTAAATAAAATTCTTGATATACCTTATCTATCTTATCTACAATAAAATTTCTTTCCACCCCTAACTTGAACATTTTGGAGATTTTTAAAATTATTTCTCTTCTCTACACATTAAAACATTTGATGAGTATGAGACGCATCTTGTATTGTTATTGATCTAATTTTTCAATATCAAACCTATACACGAAATCATCATGTCTTTCGATAAAACCATAATGAGACCAAAACACACCAAACCTATCAATGCGATTACAGTTAGTACATATCCAGAACAAAAAATTAGACATACAATCACAATAACAAGAAATTTATGTGGTTGGAACATAAATTAAGTAAATATGTCCCTAAAAGGGACCATTCCTCCCCAAATTGGAAACCTTTCATTCCTCGTCAATCTCCTTTTACCCCATAATCAATTCCATGCCTCTTCAACTTTTCCAACTTATGAAACCTTTTCGGTGGAATCATCCCCTCATGGATTGGATCTTTTGCTCAACTTGAGTATCTTAATCTAAGGTCTAACAACTTTGGAGGTTTGTTCTTTCTCTTATCTGTACCTATTTTCATGCATAATATACTGTTAATCTTTTTTTTTTTTTTTTTTTTTTTTTTTATTATTATTATGTTTAATACAGGTGTTATTTGTATGCCTTAATATGTTAGGAAAAACATTTACTAACTTAAATTGCTTATTTTACTTTTTTAATATGTTAGAAAAAACATTTACTAACTTAAATTGCTTATTTTACTTTTTCATTGGGATTTCTAGAAAAAGTTGCATTCTAAAGCATCCCCACGGTGACGTTTCAAGCAGCTGTCTCTCTTGAATTTTATTTTGTTGTATATTCCAAAGCATAATAATAATAATAATAATAATAATAATAATAATAATAATAATAATAATAATAATAATAATAATGTAGCCAACTCGGCCTGTTTGACAAATAATTAAAAAAAAAAAAAAAATTCTTTTTTCATTCAAATGTACGTATTTGGTGAAGAGACTCCGTGAGCCTTAAGAGTGCTAGGTTTGACTTGATGAGTGAGTATATAAATGGGGTTGAACCCATATAACACAAAACCAATTAGCTTGTGTTAAGGCTCAATCTACACCACTTATATACTCTTTAATCTTACATATTTCTAATGTGGGGTTCATTTCTCGACATTTCCGACACTCTCCCTCAAGTACAACTGGGCCTGGACGAATTATCACTTGTCAAATATTTCTTGGCCTATCTCCTTTGAGACCTGAGATCATCAACGGGTCTAGTTTTTACTACTAGCCCAAACTCCACCAGAACTTTAAACACAGGCCCATGAATTTTTCAACTGTCAGGCCTTCTTCTGCTCTGATACTATGAAGAGACTCCGTGAGCTTTGAGAGTGCTAGGTTTGACTTGATGAGTGAGTATATAAATGGAGTTGATTCCATATAATAGAAAACCAATTGGCTTGTGTTAGGCTTAATCTACAACACTTATATACTTTTTGATCTTATATATTTCTGATGAGGGATTCATTTCTCAACATCTCCGACATTTGGAATTTTAATTTTCATTCCTTCGAATAAAAAAAAAATTAAAAGTTAATGAAATTAAAAAGTTAGTTTAATCAACTTTACCTACATAGATGAGATCTGACTATTTTTGCGATTAATAATTCGGCAAAGAATTTTCTTAGTATACATGTGTTAGAGAGCAACAAGATTTGATTTGAATGTGATTTTTTTTCCTTTTTGTGTCATGTCATGTACAAAAATATTAGAATTAAATTAATGTGAACAGCAAACAAGAAGAAAATCAAATTCTTAAAATGAAATAAACTTCACCTCAAAATTAGTTTTTGAGAAACTTGTAATTCTAAATTTGTGTGTCCTCGAATGAAAATTTATACAACAGGAATCGGTTATAAATGAAATTAAAAATTTTTTAAAAATATTTCATTAGAATATATGAACTTTACATAATATCCACATTTTCAAAAAGAAAATTTTAATACTTGATCTAATGTATTGTGGTTTTTTTTTTTTTATTTTAACGAAAGCTTATTTCCTCCAAAAAAAAAAATATTGAAATTAAATTAGAAGGAAAACTAAATACTCTTGGTGCCCTTTAAAAATAAATAAGCAAAATGGTTATTGTTTGGCCTTTTAAGGTATACAAAACAAAATATAAATCCCATTTTTGTTAATGTTGGTGGTTAATTATCAACCGATGAGTTGAATCGGACTACCATGGAATACACCAAAACCAGACGTGGAATGTCGATCATCAACATCGCCCCCCCAATCCGAATCAGAAAAGGCATGTAAGGCCATATCCGTTTGGGGCCGAAACCTCAAGCCAAAAGCCGCAGTGGCCCTCAAATACCGGAGAATACGTTTAAGTGCCTGCCAGTGGAAGGAGGTGGGATTGTGCATAAACTGAGCTACCTTGTGAATAGCAAAGGCAATGTCAGGGCGAGTAAAGGTAAGATACTGCAGCCCCCCAACAAGACTGCGATAGAGAGAGACATCATCAACTGGAGAACCACCACGGACAAATAATTTGTCAGTAGAACTCGCAGGAGTAGCCACTGGTTTGGAGTCAAGCATACGAGCCCGGGCTAAAAGATCAAGGATATACTTCTTCTGCAGTAAAAACATACAATCGGGGCGACGGACTATCTCAACGCCGAGAAAATACTTTGCAGGACCAAGATTCTTAATGGCAAACTGTGACTATAAACTACTGATGAGGGCGGCAGCAGACGAGGTATCATTGCCCAATATCAATAAATCATCCACATAAATGAGACAAAACAAGACCACGCCGCAGAAAATAGAGGGAGACATCAGCCCGCGAACACTGAAAACCATAGGCAAGGAGGGCTTGAGTGAGGCGCCTATGCCGCATCCGAGGGGCCTGCTTAAGGCCGTACAAAGACTTCCGAAGGTGACAAACATGTGAGGGATACACTGGATCAACAAAACCAACAGGCTGCGTCATAAAGACCGGCTCATCTAGCTCACCATGTAAGAAGGCATTGGAGACATCCAAATGTGTCACAAACCAATTAAAAGAGACAGCCAAGGATAGAAGAAGCCGAATTGTAGTAGGCTTAACCACCGGACTGAAAGTATCCTGAAAATCCATACTCGGACGTTGATGAAATCCCTTAGCAACAAGGCGCGCTTTATAGCGCTCAATAGAACCATCCGCTTTTAACTTGGTCTTGAAAATCCACTTACAACCAATAACATTATGAGCTTTGGAAGGAGGTACAAGCTCCCAAGTGCCATTAGCAATAAGAGCTGAAAATTCAGCAGCCATAGCTTAACGCCAATGTGCACTCTTGGCAGCCTCACTGTAACAAGTAGGGTCCGGAGGGTGAGCAGAAGCAAGGAACAACCTGGGAGGCAATTTTCCAGACATTTGGCGTGTAACCATACGCCGCTCAGGAGCTAGACAAGGGGCCTTTGTATTGCTGTTGGGAACAGCATCAGGGGATACATCAGACACATCATATTGTTGCAGATCAACAACCAAAGGAATACCAGGGGAAGGAGGTGGTGGAAGGGCGTTGGTTGGAGAGGAAGAGATGGCGGGCGAGAGCGGGGAAGGAGGTGGAGGGGAGGACGGCGGGGGCAAGGCGGGCGGGGCTGGCAGGTTGGACGCCACCAGGCGGGGTGGGCTGGAGGACGGTGTGGACGGGGTGCAGTGGGCTAGAGGAGTAGGGGCGGGTCTGGTGGGGTTGGCGGAGGTTGAGTGGGGGACAGGTGGAGGGGATAAGGGAGCTGGAGAGATTTGGATCGAGGGTAAGGAGGCGGGTATAATACCTGGATCAGAAATGGCTGAGTGGCACAGCTCCGGATAAGGGAACACCTGTTCATCAAAGACAACATGATGTGAGACAAATAATTTTCCAGAAATAGGATCAAAACAACGATAGCCTTTATGAAGCTTACTATATCCAAGAAAAACACATTTACGAGACCGATAATTGAGCTTATGAGAAGAGTATGGACGTAACCATGGATAACACAAACAACCAAAAATGCGTGAAGATAAATAATCCGGTTGCTTCCCAAATAAACGGAAAAATGGAGACATATGATGAATAGCAGGAGATGGCATGCGATTAATTAAGTAGACAGCTGTATCAAATGCAGAAGACCAAAAAGAGAGAGGTAATTATGCATGATTTAACAAGGCGAGGCCAGTTTCAGTGACATGACGATGTTTACGCTCCGCTGCCCCGTTTTGTTCCGGGGTGTACGAGCATGACATCCGGTGTTGAATTCCATTTTGTGACAAATAATTTTTCATGGCAACAAATTCTCCCCCCCCCCCCATCAGATTGGAAAGTTTTAATGGAGCGCCCAAAATATTTTTCCACAACAGAACGAAATTTAATAAAGCAATTCAGCACTTCAGACTTATAATGAAGAAAATAAATCCAACAATATTTGCTATAAGCATCATAAAGCAAGAGATAGTAAGAAAATCCATCATGTGATTGAACAGGGGCAGGACCCCAAACATCCGAACAAATTAAATCCAATGGTCCAGCAACAACAGAATCAGAAGGAGTAAATGGTAACTTATGACTCTTACTGACCGCACAACTAGAACAAATGTGACGGTCAGATTTATTGGAAAAAGAAATATTATTGTGACGCAAAATATGACTGACAACTTGGGTAGTGGGATGACCAAGCCTCTCATGCTGGGTGGACAAAGAGGTGAGGTGGGACTGGATGGGAGCATTCGGCAAAGCTGGCATGGTGTACAACCCATTCTTATTCGGGCCTGGTAGAATCACCTGTTTGGAATTCAGGTCCTTCACAACAAAAAACTTGTCAAAAAACTCAACAGAAACATCATTAGCTCGAGTCAAAGCTCTAACAGAAATTAAATTGGAATTAGAAGCAGGAACATGTAAAACATTAGATAAATGAAGTGCATTAGCGAATGAACGGGAATAATGGAAGAACCAACATGTTTAATAGACAAGGAAGAGCCATTACCAAGATGAACCTCTTCAGGTCCAGAGTACTCAGAGTGGAGATTCAAGTGTCCCAAATCTGAAGTGAGATGATGGGTTGCACCACTATCCATGATCCAGGAGGGGGTTATGGGTTGAATGGTGGTATGGTTGGAGGTGGGGTAATGTGATTGTTGATTCCTTTGGTTATTCAACCTTGGGGATGGACACTCGCGAGCATAATGGCCCATTCCCCGACAATTATGACATGTAACAGAAGCAATATCCACTGGAGCTGTTGGAGGAAAGTGCCCTTGCTGTGGGCGTGAACCAAGGAGACCAGGGGTTGAGGAGGGCGTGAAACCAGGCTGTGAACGTCTCCCATAACCCGAGTGGGGCTGTTGGGTTTGAGACCGTCCACGGCCTCTCCCCCTAGAGCCGGAAGCGGGGTGCCTTGCCGTAAAGTGGACTGTTGGGGCATTAATATCATCAGAACCAGCCTTTTCTCGTTTAATATGACGTTCTTCCATCAGTGACAGCCCATAAAAATCATCAAAAGTAACTAGTTTAGAGCCCAAACTATGACAAAAATCCCGGAAGGGACCCCTAAGACCATCAAGGACAGCATCAACCAAATCTTCATCCGAGACCGGGTATTGTAAAGAAATTAATCTATCCGCAATCAATTTTGTACGCTGCATATAATCACTTACAGATTTGGTATTCCCCTTAACAAGAGCATGCAATTGTTGTTTTAAATCTCTAATTTGGGCCCTAGACCCTGAGGCATACGCACTTTCAAGTTTAAGCTAGGCTTCACGAGCCGTTTTCACTCCAATGACTTGAGGAAGAATAGATGGAGAAATTGAATTAAGTAACCAGCTGAGTACCAGCTGATCCTGACGATTCCAGAGAAGAAACGCTGGATTGGGGCTACCATCAACCAAAATTTCAGCAGGGATTAAGGCCGTTCCATCCACATGATTAAGAATATCACATCCGGCAAGCATGGGAACAATAAGAGTTTTCCATAGCACATAATTAGTTGAGTCCAATTTCAGAGGCAGCTGGTGAGAAAAGGAGAGCGTCACACTCGCCATGGAAGAAGCAGCGATGGCTGGAACAAGAGATGAATCAGTAGACATATCAAAGAACCAAGGAGAGAAGACGTCGGCTGGAACAAAAGAAGAAGAAAGACGCTGAAGGGGGGCCGGTGAACCAAGAGATGATGGCCAGCGAACCAGAGAGAGAAAGACGTCGGTGAGGGACGGCTAGACAGAGGTCAACGGCGGTGAGGCCCTTAGGGCTCTGATACCATGTGAGAGTTTAGGTTAGGGAGAACTTAGGGTTTGGGGCTCTCAATCAATTGATTGAGAGTTAAGATTTTAATATATATAGGTATGTAAATACAATTGGGTAATTACATAATGGGCTTTACAATTAACAAATATACAATTAAAAACATAATACAAGTGGGCTACTCTATCTTGGACTACCTTATTGCATACTAATTTGATAATTTGCTTATAGGTATTATTCCTGATACAATTGGAAATCTTTACAACATGAAAATATTGTCTTTGAGAAACAACAAGCTTTCAGGAGTTATACCTATTGGTTTGTTTAATATGTCTTTATTGGAAAAAGTTTATATGAATGATAATTGGTTGTCAGGTTCCATCCCATCAATCTTCCTTAAGAACATGTCTTCACTTCGAGTAGTGAGTTTTGCTACAAATAATCTGACAGGCCATCTCCCATTATATTTATTTACTCATCTTCCTGCTTTAGAAGTTTTATCATTGAGTCGGAACTTGTTCAGTGGCCTAATTCCTCTCTCTTTGTTCACATGCAAGAGGTTACAAATTTTATCTTTGTCCTTCAATCATTTGGAAGGAGGTTTGCACAAAGATTTTGGCAATCTAACAATGCTTCAACAGTTATATCTTGGTTAGATTGCTTCAACAATCTAACAATGCATCTGCCATAATAATAATAATAATAATAATAATTTAGCCAACTTGGCAAAAAATTTAAAAAAAAAAATTATTTTTTCATTCAAATGTACGTATTTGCAATTTTACTTTAGCTCCTTCTCAATGCTTTCTGAAAAAACAGTTAGTTTAATCAACATTACCTACATATATCTGACTATTTTTGTGATTAATAATTCCGGAAAGAATTTTCTTAGTATACATGTGTTAGAGAGCAACTAGAATTGATTTGAATGTGATTTTTTTTTTTTTAGTGTCATGTCATGTACAAAAATATTAGAATTAAATTAATGTAAATAGGAAATAAGAATCAAATGAATTACATAACCTGTTGCAAAATTATTCTTTATTTGGTATAGGAGAAATTCTAGAGTCCATTGGTAATCTTATAAATTTGGAAGTGTTACACATGAGAGGAAATTCCATTGGTGGTAAAATCCCTTCATCCATTGAAAATCTGACCCAGATCACGGTTCTTTACTTGGGAGAAAATAAGTTACGAAGTAATTTTATTTTAAAACTCTTATTAAATTTTTCATTTTGGTTTTGTACTGTCACATGTGAAGCACGTAAACTTTAATGTACTCAAGTGTCAACATTTTGTTTTGGTTTCGGAAAAGAAAACTCCCTATATGTTTCTGGGCTTGTTTCTATAAATAAGAGAAGTTGAAAACATATTTCCTATGATGCAGTAAATCATATCAGGCAAATTAACCTACAATTCATGATATAGTTCTCCCAAGAAAGAACTTCCTCTTCGATGCAAAACTCTTAATTGATAATGTAAAGTTCTTATTTATTTTAAACGTCTTATAAATGTCTTTCATTGCTCGAGGTTTATCATCTAAAACCTTATTATTTATATATTTGAAATATTTAAATATCGAAACTCATACAAACTTTGACTCTTGTTACTATTGGGTACATGGCACCAGGTGATGTTTAACTTTTTGTTTCTATAAAGGGCGACATATACAATTTTGGTATTTTGATGATGGAAACTTTGACCAGGAGAAAGCCTACAGATAATATGTTTAATGAAGAGATATGCATGAAGCAATGGATTAAAGAGACATTGCCTTATGGGATCACTCGACTTGTTGATCCTAATTTGCTCAAGGTCGACGAAGGGCACTATTTGGCTAAGGCAGAATGCATATCAAACATGATGGAGTTCGCTTTGAAGTGTTGTGCAGACATGCCCGAGGAGAGGATCAGTTGTAAAGATGTTCACATTGCGCTCAACAAGATCAAAGTTAAGTTTGTCAAGGATGTTCAGCAAACTTAATAAGCATGTAGTCATGCATATGTTTGTGATGCTCCACAATTCAAATATTCATTGTTTCCAACTTTCAAATATTCAACTTTTTGCAATAATTTATTCTATTAATATATAAACTTAATTAATTTAGACCATAAAATAATTTAATTGAAACCAGAACGTCTAATAAACCTCTAATTGAAGTCCAAATTTATTTTAATTAGACGTGTTTGAAACTCCAATTCCTTTGTATACTTAATTATAACATTAAAAATTGAACAAATGAATATGGTAGTTTTTCTTTCACTTTTTCTGGTTAATGAATGAAATAAATTATTATTATTATTATTATTATTTTGGTAAGATAATGAATGAAATAATTATCACCAAGTAAGTTGTCCAAAGTCAGCTATTCAAAGTAAAAAAGTTGTCTAAAGTACTCATACTCCCAATTCCTTTTCTTTTCTTTTTTCTTTTCTTTTCTTTCTATTAGTCGTACTCTTTATATATGTAACCAAGAATATATTCTTTCAGAGAGAGAGATAACACATCATAAACAAAGAAAAAAAATCATCATCTAGGTCAAGACTAAAGTTGGATAACAAATTTTATGAACGAGAAAAAAAGATCACAAAGAGCAATAAATCCACAAAGGGTAAAAACATAAGAAGATACAACCATTGTTGATTGTCGATACAACCATAAGGGTAAAAATTACGATAAAATTTCCAACGCTATATATAAGCCTTTCCAGTTTATAGATCTGAAAATATCTTTTTGATGAAATAAAACGTTTCTGCTCGTTGTACTAGACTTGAAAGTATGGAGAAAAGGCCGGCTAGGATGACCAACTTCCCAATTTAGTGGTGTGGAAGGCGGTGTTTAATTTCTATTATTTGAGTCATACTCCCAATTTCACTCCTTGTGGAATTTTGCACTATAATTTTACTTTTTTTTTTTTTTTTTTTCAAGACTACTTTCTTTACATAGATTAGGTGTGAACATGTAATGTAATTTTAGTATTAATTAAGTAAATGGAGGTTACTGTCAAATGATTTGATTCATTTGTGGATTTGAGCGTTTGCACTAAGACTGTAAAATGACTTGAATTGATGCCACTAGGATTTGTATAGTTGCTCACTATAATTGATTTAACTGAAATTAAGCGCCAAAGGAAATTATTTCAATGATAATACCTATGATTTATAAAAATTAAAATGTATCAATGAAAAATTAAACATTTAAATAATAGATTTCCATTAAAAACTAATGAGGAAACTAATTTAACTAAAATTCTTGATCTATCTTATCTAAAATGAAATTTCCTTCCACCCCGAACTTGAACAGTTTGGATATTCATAAAATTATTTCTCTTCTTTACACATTAAAACATTTTGTGAGTATGAGATGCATCTTGTATTGTTCTTGATCTAATTTTTCAATATCAAACCTGCAGACGAAATCATCATGTCTATCGACAAAACCATAATGAAAACAAAATACACCAAACCTATCAATGTGATTATAGTTAATATATATCTAGAACCAAAAATTAGACATACAATCACAATAACAAGAAATTTACGTGGTTGGAACATGGATCAAACTGATTTTTTTTTTTTTTTATCAAATTGGTTAAGGAATATAATTAATTATATACCTATCCAAATAACATATCACTGCAATTAATAAAATAATTAATAGTGGAGGACTTTCTTTTTTTCTACATATTAGTGGTAATTTTAATATTAAGGAAATGGATGTAATCAGTTGTTTACTGTCAAATGATTTCACCCATTTGTGGACTTAAGCTGATCATATGTATATATATAATAACAAGTATTTGATCCACATTTCCTGCTAAAGAAATCCAATTCGATCCCCATTTTGTGTTTGTTGATGGGGAAAACGAAGTCTTTGTTGATGTTAGTTACATTGTATATCATATGTTGGTTAATATGCCTGAATGAGATTAAAGCAACAGATATAAGCACAGATGAGGAAGCACTGCTTGCACTCAAAGCTCACATAATAAGCGACCCTCAAAATTTGTTAGCATCCAACTGGTCTAAGGCTACTTCAGTCTGCGATTGGATCGGTATTACTTGTGGAGTTCGCCACCATAGAGTTCGAGTTATAGCACTCGAAAAGATGGGGCTAACAGGAACCATTCCTCCACAGATTGGAAACCTTTCATTCCTAACCAATTTCTCTTTACTTAACAATAATTTCCATGGCACTTGATAGAGTATTGTAATATAATGTAAATATAATTGTAAATATGATGCAGCCCATTGATACTTGGCCCATAACCATCGGCCCACCTTGTGTAACCCTATGTATATATTCATCATCATTAATCATAATTAGCTAAGGGAAAACCCTAGCATTTCATGGTATCAGAGCCTAATTTGGCTAACCCCAAGATGAATCCTCAAGCCACCGCCGCCCCTAGCACCACCGTTGTTCCATCTACCGCCACCTTCCCCATAAAACTTGACACCACAAATTACTTGCTATGGAAAACACAGCTTGTACCGCTGTTGAAGGGATCCCGATTGATGGGACATGTTGATGGCCGGATCGTAGCACCACCGAAGTACTTACCCGACTCAACAGAGATTAACCCTGATTTTGAGCGTTGGGAGGAGAAGGATGCTCAGGTTATGAGCTGGATTATTAATTCCCTATCCCCGGGAATCGTGATTCAAATTGTTGGTGCTGAGACTGCGCTTGAGGCCTGGAATAGATTGACTGCAGCCTATGCTGCTGGATCAAAATCACAAATTCGAGATTACCAATTGCAACTCCGCAATCTGAAACAAGAGGAGGCAGAATCCATTACCTCTTATGTGACTCGTGCTAAGCAAATATCTGATAATCTTGCTGCCCTTGGTTCTGTAATTACAGAATCCGATTTGGTTGATGCTGTTGTAGACGGATTGTTGCCAATTTTTCGCCCGTTTTGCCGCTCATTAGAAATTAAAGTCGATCCCACCAGCTTTGAGGACCTCCATGGTTTATTGCTATCGGAAGAGAGAAGTCTGAAACGGGAAATCAGTGCGGAAGGAGCAGCCCCAACTGCCTTGTACACCGCCCGCCACCCTGGTTAGCCCCGCGGTAACGGCCCAAGGCAGCAGCAGCGCCGCACCTATGGCAGAGGGCAGCAGACGGGCGGGTTTCAGCAGCAGTTCTCCACACGTCCGGGTAATTTTCCCATGTTTTCTAATCAATTTCGGCCCAATAATAATATTCCCCATTTTGCACATGCTGCTGGAAATTCATTCACTATGCACACTGCTGGAAATTCAATGCAACCAATGACATCCATGGCACCACTAGAACTTCCACCACATTTTATTGTCATAATTGTAGAGGAATAAATCATATCGCCCGCAATTGTCCATCCCCTCGACAACCTAGATCGAATAGAACCCGTGCAGCCTCCTTTTACACGAATGCTCACATGAATTCCACTCAAGATTGGGTTGTAGACTCTGGTGCAACTCATCATTTAACGGCTGATTTGGACAACCTTAATCTTCATTCTGAATATTCCGGGCCGGAAGAGGTTACCATAGGTAATGGGTCTAAACTTGCTATTTCTCATGTTGGTACTTCCGTTAATTCTGTCAATGGTAATCCTATTCGTTTTGACAATATTTTGCATGTGCCATCAGCTTCCACCAATCTTCTTTCTGTTTCAGCATTAACGAAGTCTAACCCCATTTCAATTGAGTTTTTTGCTAACTATTTTGTTCTTAAGGATTTGATGACAAAGCAGGTACTTCATATCGGCCCGAATAAAGATGGTCTCTACACTCTGTGTCTTCCAAAGAGTCCTCCAGACAAAATAAAAGTTCACTTGGCATCGGTGAATCAATGGCATGCACGTCTTGGGCATGCGGCCATACCTGCAGTAAAGAAGATTTTATCTTTGAATAACATTCCGGTTTCCAATAAGTCTTATGATCACTTATGTCATGCTTGCCCTGTTAGCAAAGCTCATAGATTACCATTTTCTGTTTCAACTCATACTGTTTCCGCTCCTTTGGAGCTTGTTTGTTCTGATTTGTGGGGTCCTACCCCGGTACAATCGTTTGATAAATTTAATTATTACGTGCTATTTTTTGACCACTTTAGCAAATATTCTTGGGTCTATCCATTGCAATACAAGTCTGATGTGTTGAATGCATTTATTCAATTTAAAACTGTTGTTGAAAAATTTTTTGGACATCCAATAAAATCTTTTCAATCTGATTGGGGGGGAGAATTTCAGGGTCTAGTTCCATACTTACGTGCCCATGGTATATCTCATCGTGTTTCCTGTCCGTACACACCAGAACAAAATGGTTGTGTGGAACGGAAACATCGCCATATGGTTGAAACTGGCTTATCCTTACTTAATCATGCCTCTGTTCCTCTCAAATTTTGGACTTTTGCATTCGAAACTGCTGTATATTTAATTAATCGTATGCCTGTTCCAACTTTAAATTTCTTGACCCCATATGAAAAATTATTTGGTTCACGTCCTGATTATAATCATTTGCGCATTTTTGGTTGTCTTTGCTATCCTTGGCTTCGTTATAAGTCACCTCACAAACTCGCCCCTCGTTCTACTCGTTGTGTTTTTCTTGGATATAGCAAAGTTCACAAAGGTTATCGTTGCTTTGATCTTTCTCTACAAAAATTGTATATCTCACGCCATGTTATTTTCGATGAACAGGTGTTTCCATGTCAGCTGATAAATGAAGGTTGTACTGTGTCTACAAGTCAATCTGAACCTGACATTCCCTTTTATATCTCCTTCCCACTGCATCACGAACACCAGCCCATCATGCCAATCCCTCCATCACCTGACCTGCCCACCCCTACCACGCCAAATCCAACACCTAATGACCCATCCTCTCTCCCGCCCACACATAACCAGCTGCCTCATCCCCAACAGTCCTTACCCGCCTAGCCGCAACACTCGAACCCTCCCGCTACCACCCCGCCACAGCACCCATCCCCTCCAGCCGTTCCCCGCCAGCTTCAGACTTCCGCCTCCCCACCTCCCTCCAGTACTTCTCCCACCCGATTTATTCCTCCTACAAATGACCACCCGGAAGTGTCTTTAATTGTTGATCTTGGCCAAGCTGATCCAGCTCCAGCTGCTAGTTCTCCAGCTGAAATTATTCCAGCCCCTCGTCCTGTGCATCCCATGGTCACTAGGTCCAAAACGGCTACCCTCAAGCCGCGTCGCCCGCTGAATTTACTTGCCACAAGCTCTATTCCTCCTGACCCGACCAGTCATACTCAAGCGCTAAAATTTCCTGAATGGCGCACCGCCATGGAACATGAGTATCAAGCTTTGCTGAAGAATAATACTTGGGTCCTTGTTCCTCCACAACAGGCACATAATCTTATTGGCTGCAAGTGGGTTTTCAAAACCAAGCTGCACCCTGATGGTTCCATTGAACGGCATAAAGCCAGACTTGTCGCCAAGGGTTTTCATCAACGCCCTGGGCTCGACTATGCTCAGACTTACAGTCCAGTAATCAAGCCCACTACAATCAGGTTGATCTTATCTTTGGCTGTCTCCTTTGATTGGTCTATTCATCATCTTGACGTCTCGAATGCCTTTTTGCATGGCACCTTGGAAGAAAAGGTTTACATGGCTCAACCGCCGGGGTTTGTTGATAAACACCGGCCTGATTATGTTTGTCTTCTCAAGAAATCTCTCTATGGCCTCAAGCAAGCTCCCCGGATGTGGCATAAATGCCTGACAGATGTATTGATTCGGTTTGGCTTTGAATGCTCCAAGGCCGACATCTCTCTTTATTTCTACCAAGCATGGCATGTTCGGCTTTACTGTTTGCTCTATGTTGATGATATTTTGCTCACCGGTAATGATAGTACAGTGCTGCAACAGGTTCTCACATATTTGCAAAACCGGTTTGCAATTCGTGACCTTGGTTCCTTGAAATATTTTTTGGGTATTGAAGCTTCCCGACAACCGAATGGTCTCCTTCTCCATCAGCACAAGTATATCTCTGACCTTTTATTGAGGGCCGAAATGCATGAAGCAAAAGCCATCTCTACTCCATTCTGCACGAGTACACACTTATCTCTCCATAGTGGTGATCCGTTTGATGATCCGTCTCTCTACCGCAGTATAGTAGGGGGTTTTCAATATGTTACCATAACCAGACCGAATATGGCCTTCTCCGTCAACAAAGTCTCTCAATACATGCATTCTCCCACAACTGAACATTGGAAGGCCGTCAAACGCATTTTGCGTTATCTCCGCGACACCACTACTCATGGTTTGCTACTGCGCAAATCTTCATCTCTAGCTATTAATGGCTTTTGTGACTCTGACTGGGGAGGATGTTTGGATGATAGAAAATCCACGATAGGTTTTGCCGTGTATGTTGGTACAAATTTGGTATCTTGGTGCTCCCGCAAGCAACGGACAGTATCTAGAAGCAGTACTGAGGCTGAATATCGTGCACTTGCTACAGTTAGTTCGGAGGTCTTATGGCTTACAATGCTTCTTAAAGAGCTCTGTTTCTCTCCCTCTACGGCACCCACAGTCTGGTCTGATAATCTTGGTGCCACATACCTGAGTGCTAATCCGGTTTTTCATAACAATACCAAGCACCTTGAACTGGATTTCCACTTTGTCCGTGACAAGGTTGCTCAACGTCAACTCCGGGTTCAGCACATTTCCACTCTCCATCAGCCCGCCGACATCTTCACCAAGGGTCTCTCCAAAGACCGTTTCCTCACTCTTCGTGCCAAGTTGACCGTGACAAGCCCCGCTCAACTTGCGGGGGGGTGATAGAGTATTGTAATATAATGTAAATATAACTGTAAATATGATGCAGCCCATTGATACTTGGCCCATAACCATCGGCCCACCTTGTGTAACCCTATGTATATATTCATCATCATTAATCATAATTAGCTAAGGGAAAACCCTAGCATTTCAGCACTCTGCCTCTTCAGGTTTCTAACTTACACAGGTTAAAGTTGCTTAACTTGGGGTACAATCTTTTCAATGGGATTATTCCCTCATGGATTGGATCTTTCCCCCAACTTCAACTTCTTAATCTGCGCTTCAACAACTTTGGAGGTATATATTGACTTCTCAATTTGAAAATGTAGTTTAGTTAATTAATTTATGTTCTTTCTTCATTTAATATGGATAAATAATTGCAACCTCCCTAATGTTTTGTCAAATATACCAGTACCTCCATATGTTTTAACTATCTAATTTATACATCCATTAAATTTGTTTTTGTCACACCATGTAATAACTATCATAAATTTGCATTATTAATTTGAGCTCTTTCATGTAGGTTTTATACCATCATCATTATGCAACCTTTCAAAGCTCCATAGTCTTGACTTGACAAGGAATAGTCTTGAAGGTCAAATTCCAGAAACAATAGGAAGTCTTGACAATTTGAAAGTCTTGTCTTTCAGTGACAACAAGCTTTCAGGACTTGTACCTATTGGCATCTTCAACATTTCTTCGTTACAAGAAATTTATCTTACTAGTAACTGGTTATCAAGCTCCCTCCCAACAACCTTCCTTAAGAACAAGTCTTCACTTCGAATATTAGATTTTAGCATGAATAATTTGATAGGTATTCTTCCACCAAATATATTTTCTCATCTTCTTGCTTTGGAAGGGTTGCATTTGAGTTGGAACTTATTCAGTGGTCCAATTCCTTCTACTTTATTTGCATGCAAGAGGTTACAAATTTTATCTTTGTCCACCAATCTTTTCAGAGGAGATGTGCACAAGGATTTTGGGAATCTCACCATGCTTCAATTGTTGTATCTTGGCTATAACAACTTCAAAGGTATATGGTCATTCATTTAATGCTGAAATTTTATTTACACACACTTCAAAAACCCATATAAATAATTGGTCATAATTTGATTTACACATTTCTTCATTTCAAGAGAATTGATCTGAAAGGTTCCATGTATTCTAACAACTTTCCTAAAAAATATGTCTTTGCTTCAAACATTGAGTTTTTGCTTCAGATAATCTGACAAGCTGTCTCCTATCAAGTATCAAATGCATTTACTCATTTTCCTGGCTTAGATAATTGTCATTGAGTGTAAACAAATGTTAGATTTGATAGCAAAACTTTTTGCATCAAAAAAAATTTTGCTGCCAAAAAACTGATATAATAATAATATTCAAAAGTTGTTATCATATGTATATCAATTGTAGCATAGTTATATATTAAATTTTGTTACAAATACATACAATTGTAATTTTATAGCAGCAACCTGGAATGATATATGTATTATTATCAAAATTTAAGACAATAATTTTTATACTTTAGTAGCAAAAACATTTATTCATTGTAGTGAGAGAGATGAGAGAGAAGAGAGTGAGAAGTGAAAGGCTAGGGTTTTCCCTTAGCTGATTATGATTAATGATCACAAGGTGGGCCGATGGTTATGGGCCGAGTATCAATGGGCTGCATATTTACAATTATATTTACATTATATTACAATACTCTATCACCCCCCCCCCCCCCCGCAAGTTGAGCGGGGCTTGTCACGGTCAACTTGGCACGAAGAGTGAGGAAACGGTCTTTGGAGAGACCCTTGGTGAAGATGTCGGCGGGCTGATGGAGAGTGGAAATGTGCTAAACCGGGAGTTGACGTTGAGCAACCTTGTCACGGACAAAGTGGAAATCCAGTTCAAGGTGCTTGGTGTTGTTATGAAAAACCGGATTAGCACTTAGGTATGTGGCACCAAGATTATCAGACCAGACTGTGGGTGCCGTAAAGGGAGAGAAACCGAGCTCTTTAAGGAGCATTGTAAGCCATAAGACCTCCGAACTAACTGTAGCAAGTGCACGGTATTCAGCCTCAGTATTGCTTCTAGATGCTGTCCGTTGCTTGCGGGAGCACCAAGATACCAAATTTGTACCAACATACACGGCAAAACCTGTTGTGGATTTTTTGTCATCCAAACATCCTCCCTAGTCAGAGTCACAAAAGCCATTAATAGCTAGAGATGAAGATTTTCGCAGTAGCAAACCATGAGTAGTGGTGTCGCGGAGATAACGCAAAATGCGTTTGACGGCCTTCCAATGTTCTGTTGTGGGGGAATGCATGTATTGAGAGACTTTGTTGATGGAGAAGGCCACATCCGGTCTGGTTATGGTAACATATTGAAGACCCCCTACTATACTGCGGTAGAGAGACGGATCATCAAACGGATCACCACTATGGAGAGATAAGTGTGTACTCGTGCAGAATGGAGTAGAGATGGCTTTGGCTTCATGCATTTTGGCCCTTAATAAAAGGTCAGAGATTTACTTGTGCTGATGGAGAAGGAGACCATTCGGTTGTCGGGAAGCTTCAATACCCAAAAAATATTTCAAGGAACCAAGGTCACGAATTGCAAACCGGGTTTGTAAATATGTGAGAACCTGTTGCAGCACAGTACTATCATTACCGGTGAGCAAAATATCATCAACATAGAGCAAACAGTAAAGCCGAACATGCCGTGCTTGGTAGAAATAAAGAGAGATGTCGGCCTTGGAGCATACAAAGCCAAACCGAATCAATACATCTGTCAGGCATTTATGCCACATCCGGGGAGCTTGCTTGAGGCCATAGAGAGATTTCTTGAGAAGACAGACATAATCAGGCCGATGTTTATCAACAAACCCCGGCGGTTGAGCCATGTAAACTTTTTCTTCCAAGGTGCCATGTAAAAAGGCATTCGAGACGTCAAGATGATGAATAGACCAATCAATGGAGACAGCCAATGATAAGATCAACCTGATTGTAGTGGGCTTGATTACTGGACTGTAAGTCTGAGCATAGTCGAGCCCAGGGCGTTGATGAAAGCCCTTGGCGACAAGTCTGGCTTTATACCGTTCAATGGAACCATCAAGGTGCAGCTTGGTTTTGAAACCCACTTGCAGCCAATAAGATTATGTGCTTGTTGTGGAGGAACAAGAACCCAAGTATTATTCTTGAGCAAGGCTTGATACTCATGTTCCATGGCGGTTCGCCATTCAAGAAATTTTAACGCTTGAGTATGACTGGTCGGGTCAGGAGGAATAGAGCTGGTAGTAAGTAAATTCAGCAAGTGACGCGGTTTGAGGGTAGCCGTTTTGGACCTAGTGACCATGGGATGCACAGGATGAGGGGTTGGAATAATTTCAGCTGGAGCACTAGCAGCTGGAGCTGGATCAGCTTGGCCAAGATCAACAATTAAAGACACTTCCGGGTGGTCATTTGTAGGAGGAATAAATCGGGTGGGAGAAGTACTGGAGGGAGGTGGGAAGGCGGAAGGCTGAAGCTGGTGGGGAACGGCTGGAGGGGATGGGTGCTGTGGCGGGGTGGTAGCGGGAGGGGTCGAGTGTTGCGGCTGGGCGGGTGAGGACTATTGGGGATGAGGCAGCTTGTTATTTGTGGGCGGGAGAGAGGATGGGTCATTAGGTGTCGGATTAGGCGTGGTAGGGGTGGGCGGGTCAGGTGATGGAGGTATGGGTATGATGGGCTGGTGTTCTTGATGCAGTGGGAAGGAGATATAAAATGGAATTTCAGGTTCGGATTGACTTGTAGACACAGTACAACCTTCATTTATCAGCTGACATGGAAACACCTGTTCATCGAAAATAACATGGCGTGAGATATACAATTTTTGTAGAGAAAGATCAAAGCAACGATAACCTTTGTGAATTTTGCTATATCCAAGAAAAACACAACGAGTAGAACGAGGGGCGAGTTTTTGAGGTGACTTATAACGAAGCCAAGGATAGCAAAGACAACCAAAAATGCGCAAATGATGATAATCAGGACGTGAACCAAATAATTTTTCATATGGGGTCAAGAAATTTAAAGTTGGAACAGGCATACGATTAATTAGATATACAGCAGTTTCGAATGCAAAAGTCCAAAATTTGAGAGGAATAGAGGCATGATTAAGTAAGGATAAGCCAGTTTCAACAATATGGCGATGTTTCCGTTCCGCACAACCATTTTGTTCTGGTGTGTACGGACAAGAAACACGATGAGATATACCATGGGCACGTAAGTATGGAACTAGACCCTGAAATTCTCCCCCCCAATTAGATTGAAAAGATTTTATTGGATGTCCAAAAAATTTTTCAACAACAGTTTTAAATTGAATAAATGCATTCAACACATCAGACTTGTATTGCAATGGATAGACCCAAGAATATTTGCTAAAGTGATAAAAAAATAGCACGTAATAATGAAATTTATCAAACGATTGTACCGGGGCAGGACCCCATAAATCCGAACAAACAAGCTCCAAAGGAGCAAAAACAGTATGAGTTGAAACAGAAAATGGTAATCTATGAGCTTTGCTAACAGAGCAAGCATGACATAAGTGATCATAAGACTTATTGGAAACCGGAATGTTATTCAAAGATAAAATCTTCTTTACTGTAGGGATAGCTGCATGCCCAAGACGTGCATGCCATTGATTCACCGATGCCAAGTGAACTTTTATTTTGTCTGGAGGACTCTTTGGAAGACACAGAGTGTAGAGACCATCTTTATTCGGGCCGATATGAAGTACCTGCTTTGTCATCAAATCCTTAAGAACAAAATCATTAGCAAAAAACTCAATTGAAATGGGGTTAGACTTCGTTAACGCTGAAACAGAAGATTGGTGGAAGCTGATGGCACATGCAAAATATGGTCAAAACAAATAGGATTACCATTGACAGAATTAACGGAAGTACCAACATGAGAAATAGCAAGTTTAGACCCATTACCTATGGTAACCTCTTCCGGCCCGGAATATTCAGAATGGAGATTTAGGTTGTCCAAATCAGCCGTTAAATGATGAGTTGCACCAGAGTCTACAACCCAATCTTGAGTGGAATTCATGTGAGCATTTGTGTAAAAGGAGGCTGCACGGGTTCTATTTGATCTAGGTTGTCTAGGGATGGACAATTACGGGCGATATGATTTATTCCTCTACAATTATGATAATAAAATGTGGTGCAAGTGTCTAGTGGTGCCATGGATGTCATTGGTTGAATTGAATTTCCTGCAGTGTGCATAGTGAATGAATTTCCAGCAGCAGGTGCAATATGGGGCATATTATTATTGGGCCGAAATTGATTAGAAAACATGGGAAAATTACCCGGACGTGTGGAGAACTGCTGTTGAAACCCGCCCGTCTGCTGCCCTCTGCCATAGGAGTGGTGCTGCTGTCCAGAATACCCGCCAGACTGCTGCTGCCTTGGGCCGTTACGGCGGGGCTGACCAGGGTGGCGGGCGGTGTACAGGGCAGTAGGAGCTGCTCTTTCCGAATTGATTTCCCATTTCAGACTTCTCTCTTCCGATAGCAATAAACCATGGAGGTCCTCAAAGCCGGTGGGATCGACTTTAATTTCTAATGAGCGGCAAAACGGGCAAAAAATTGGCAACAATCCATCTACAACAGCATCAACCAAATCGGATTCTGTAATTACAGAACCAAGGGCAGCAAGATTATTAGATATTTGCTTAGCACGAGTCACATAAGAGGTAATGGATTCTGCCTCCTCTTGTTTCAGATTGCGGAGTTGCAATCGGTAATCTCGAATTTGTAATTTTGATCCAGCAGCATAGGCTGCAGTCAATCTATTCCAGGCCTCAAGCGCAGTCTCAGCACCAACAATTTGAGTCACGATTCCCGGGGATAGGGAATTAATAATCCAGCTCATAACCTGAGCATCCTTCTCCTCCCAACGCTCAAAATCAGGATTAATCTCCGTTGAGTCGGGTAAGTACTTCGGTGGTGCTACGATCCGGCCATCGACAAGTCCCATCAATCGGGATCCCTTCAACAGTGGTACAAGCTGTGTTTTCCATAGCAAGTAATTTGTGGTGTCAAGTTTTATGGGGAAGGTGGCGGTAGATGGAACAACGGTGGTGCTAGGGGCGGCGGCGGCGTGGGGATTCATCTTGGGGTTAGCCGAATTAGCTCTGATACCATGAAAGGCTAGGGTTTTCCCTTAGCTGATTATGATTAATGATGATGAATATATACATAGGGTTACACAAGGTGGGCCGATGGTTATGGGCCGAGTATCAATGGGCTGCATATTTACAATTATATTTACATTATATTACAATACTCTATCAAGAAGAGAGATGGGTATCATCAAATTAGGCCCTTCAAGAGATTCAGAAAATTCAGAGGATTGATGAAGGAGTTTCGAAAGAGATTTTATCATTTCAGAATCAATTCTTCTTTTAAGCAACATACTTATATATAAAATAAATTGAAGTAACCAGTTGCAAAGCTATTCTTTATTTGGTATAGGAGAAATTCCAGAGTCCATTGGCAATCTTATAAATTTGGAGATGTTAAGCATGAGAAGAAATTCCATGGGTGGTAATATTCCTTTGTCTATTGGAAATCTGACCCGGCTAAGAAATCTTGACTTGGGAGAGAACAAGTTGAGAGGTAAAACTCTAATTACAAACTAAATCAGAGTTTATATATATCTGATAAGCAAGCTTTTGATATTGATTTGTGAGTTGTGTCTGCAGGTAGCATTCCCTTTGAAATGGGTAAGCTTGCCAACCTAGAGACACTCATTGTTGGAGTTAACAATCTTGATGGAATACTTCCTTCCACCATTTTCAATATTTCAACATTGAGAGTAATGGCGTTGGGTTATAGTAATCTCTCAGGCAGTCTTCCTCTAAGCTATGGTCTCCATCTTCCCAATCTTGAGGAATTTTATATGGCAGGAAATAACTTCAGTGGTCCTATTCCCATGTCTCTATTTAATTCCTCTAAACTCACTGTCATAGATTTATCTTCAAACATGTTCAATGGCTTTATTCCTTATGCTCTTGGTAATTTAAGAGCCCTTCGAATTCTCAGTTTGTCGAACAATCAGCTCACTAGCCAATCTTTATTGACTTTATTCTCCTCATTCGCCAATTGCAAGTATTTGACATTTTTAGCTCTGGGTGAGAATCCATTAAATTCTACTCTACCAATTTCAATAGGAAATCTATCTTCTTCCCTTGAACGTTTGTACATGGGTGGTGGTGGACTTACAGGAACCATTCCCAAGGAAATACATTGTCTCTATACATTAATGATTTAATAGGACTCGTTCCTATGAGAATTGGAATATTGATGAAGCTTGAAGGGCTCTTTCTTACGTCAAATAGATTACGAGGGACCATACCTTCTGAATTGTGTGGTTTACAGAGATTGAGTGAAATATACTTTGAGGAAAATGAATTCTCTGGAAAGGTTCCTTCTTGCATAGGTAATCTCAGTTCTCTGAGAACTCTTTTTCTCCGATCCAACAGACTTAATTCTACTATTCCCTCAACTTTGTGGAAGCTTACAAACATCTTGCAATTGAGCCTGTCATCAAATTCTTTGAGCTGTTCTCTTTCACAAGATATTGGCAATTTGAAAGTTGTTATATTACTTGATTTGTCAGAAAATCAAATTTCAGGCAGTATCCCATTAGCCTTTGGAGGGCTCCAATCTCTAACTCAGTTCTCTTTATCTAATAACAGATTAGAGGGTTTCATTCCTTAATCACTTGGTAATGCTATAAGCTTGGAAGTCATGGATTTATCAATCAATAATCTCTCTGGAGAAATCCCCAAGTCACTGGAGAAATTAAAATATCTCAAGGATTTCAATGTGTCAATCAATGAATTACAAGGGGAAATCCCTAATGGAGGACCATTTACCAACTTATCAGCCCCATCATTTCTAGGAAACAAAGAACTTTGTGGGGCACCTAAATTCCATGTCCATCCTTGCAAAACTAACAATCAGAACCAATCAACAAAAGAAAAGATAGGACTGGTTGTGATTGGCACTACAGTTTTGGCACTTGGAATTGTCATTGCCATTATGGTTTGGTACTGTAAAAGGAAAACAAGATTGTTGACTCATCAAGAGCATTTTCCACCTTTAGCAACATTGCCGAGAATTTCGATTCATGAACTTAATCTGGCAACAAATAAGTTTGATGAGGTAAACTTGCTTGGTAAGGGGTATACAAAGGTACTTTTTCAAATGGGATGTCCATTGCAGTCAAGGTTTACAATTTGGAGTTAGGAGGATTCAAGAGTTTTGATATGGAGTGTGAAGTACTACGTAGGACACGCCATAGAAATCTTGTCAAAATAATCACTAGTTGTTGTACCACAGAGTTCAAGGCTTTAGTCATGGAGTTCATGCCCAATTGGAGCTTGGAAAAGTGGTTGTATTCTCACAACTATTTTTTGGACATTTCCAAGAGATTGAACATAATGATGGATGTTGCATCAGCACTTGAATATCTCCATCATGGGTCTCTTGAACCAATTGTCCATTGTGATTTGAAGCCCAGTAATATCCTTTTAGATGAGGATATGGTTGCTCATGTAACTGATTTTGGCATATCAAAACTAGTCGGAGAAGAACAATCTATCATACAAACCATGACTCTTGCAACTATTGGTTACATGGCACCAGGTGATGTTTGAATTTCCATATATTATAACTCGAAATAATAATCACTTTGCTAGGCTGACAAAATAAAACTCTTTTTCAGAATACGAGTCAGAAGGACTTGTATCAATAAAGGGAGATATGTATAGTTTTGGTATTTTGCTAATGGAAAGCTTCACAAGAAGAAAGCCTGTAGATGAGATTTTTAATGCAGAAATGAACATGAAACAATGGATAGAAGAATCATTAACTGATGGAGTCACTCAAGTTGCAGATCCCAATTTGCTAATGGTCAACGAACAACACTATTTGGCCAAGTCAGAATGCATATCATCTATTTTGGAGTTGGCATTAAAGTGTTGTGCAAATCTACCTGAGGAGAGGATTAATAGCAAGGATGTTCATAATACTCTGAATAAGATTAAACTTAAGTTTCTCAATGATGTTCAACAATCTTAAGCAGTACGCAATCCGCCATATAATACTGTAACCATGGCTGTAATTGGCAAACAGTTATTGTAATAATACATTGAATAATTCTTACATGAGTTAAAATCTTTTCTGGGTGATAGAATATACGTGAGAAAACTTCAAATGTGGCAAAGTTGATCAGAAGTAACTGTCATGGAACCATTTGACCTAAAAGATTAAGCTGATAGGTAAGGCCAAATCATAGCTTTTATTATTTTTATCTCTGACACTCCCCCCAACGTGAATGCCCCTTGGGCTTGAAGCGTGTACAACACAGGCTCATCTTGCCATATGTTGAATTTTTAATCAATAAATGGAGCTGCCAGGATTCGAACCCTCGAGCTTTAGGTCTAAGCGGCTCTGATACAATATCATGGAACCAATTGACCTAGAAGCTTAAGCTGATAGGTAAGGCCCAATTATAGCTTTTATTATTATCTCTAACACTTCCCCACACGCGAATGCCCCTTGGGCTTGAAGCGTGTACAACACAAGCCCACCTTACCATGTGTTGAATTTTTAATCAACAAATGGAGCTGCCAGGATTCGAACCCTCAAATTCTAGGTCGAAGCGGCTTTGATACCATGTCATGGAACCATTGAACCCAAAAGCTAAAGCTGATAGGTAAGGCCCAATTATAGTTTTTATTATTATCTCTGACAGTAACTACTAATAAATCTATGGCGAATTGAAAACATTTTCCAAAACAACTATATGAATTTCGGATGCTATATACATATCCACAAGTTCAATTCAATTCAATCACAATTTCAACTCATTACATACTTCAAACAAGAAAAAAAAAAGACACTAAATTATGCAAATCATTTGTAGTCTCATTCAAGCATATTCAAACTATCAACAAGTACAAAATTCATGAAGTAACAATGATCATTGTGGCTCTATCTTCGATGGAGGAAAGGCTCCACTATATTAAAAAAGAATCTTTGTTGCACGGATGGTGAGGACTTCCCTTTCTTGCTTCTTCATAACTTGTAGAAGTGGAAGCTGATTCTGCGTTCGGGTTTAGTCCAGCAAGTTGCAAGATATTCTCTATTTCCTTCACTACTTCACCCATCGTAGGCCTGTCGGAGCAAGATTCTTATACACATTTAAATGCCAAATCCATAAACTTGTTTATACCTTCTAATGATGTTTCAAAGCCAATGCCTGGTTCAAGAAGCTCATGAAGGTTATATAAATCTTTTGTTCTGTCCATTGCTAGTCTGACCTCTCTTACGATGTATCTCCCTCCTTCTATTGGCTTTTTTCCTGTTAACATCTCCAACATCACAACTCCAAAGCTGTAAACATCACTTTTCTCTGTTAAATGCTGGGTCATGTAGTACTCAGGATCTAAATAACCCTTCACAAAATACAAAAGAATAGGTCAACTTTATCATCCACGTTTGATCCTAACAAATTATGCATTTCATGTTTTGCAGTGACTTTTTCTTCATAGTAAAAAAAGTAGCGATGTAGTGACCATAGTCGCTTTAACTTGAGTGGTAACATGACCCATTTCAGTGTCACTCAGGGGCTTTGAGAGACCAAAATGAGCAACTTTTGCGTTTAAGCGTTCATCCAGTAGAATATTGGTTGACTTGATATCCTTGTGATGAAAAATAGGAGGGTTAGGAAGCTCAATCAAATAAGCCAGACCTCTTGCCGCTCCAAGTGTCTCTTTAAGTCTCCTAATCCAGTCCATCCTGATTCCTGACTTCCCTGTTTGGATTGCAACGGAATAAGAACTTTTAGTATCATTACGAGTCAAATGTCAATATATTTTAAACATGCATGGCTCTTGATGCATAAAGAAATCAAATTTCAAGAGAAGCCACATCCTTCTAAGGAGTATTTTACATATGATACATATTAGACTAATGTTTTAATTATCAAATCCTTTTTCTTAGTCAGACAATAGGAGAGAGTAACAAATATTAGTAGATACAGCATTACTTCCTAGTATCATAATCAAAGTATTGGAAAGGTTAACAAGATACCTGACAAACTGTCACGGAGGCTACCATTAGGAACAAACTCATATATGAGCATTTGTTCACCTCGCTCAAAGCAAAATCCCAAAAAGCTCACTAGATTTTTATGATGGACACTTGAAAGTAATTCAATCTCAGTTTTAAATTCTACTCCACCCTGCAATGATCCTTGTTGAGCTCTTTTGATGGCTATCAGTTGTCCATTAGCAAGTGTTCCCCTGTAAACCTGTAACAAGACGTTTGTAATGTTATGAAGAGACCCATTAAAGCGATTTAGTACGTGATCAATTTTAGAAAAACAGCAATTGTCAACATAAACAATATGAGAATGCTGTTATATATATGGGAAAGTGCTAGAATCTGTAAAGAGAGACAGAATGAAGCAGACTTGACCTTTCCATAACCCCCAGATCCAACATCATTAGCATCTGAGAAATTGTTGGTGTATTTCTTAATCTCATCAAAGGAAAAGCATCTGGCTCCTTTTAATTGAGGAACTTCAGCACCTTGATTCTTACTTGAATCCCAATGTGCTGCATTTTCACAGCATGTAGAAACCAGTAAGGCCAAAGCACTTCTTCTCATATGGAAAATGGAAAAGACTAAGAGAAGATTACCAAAAGGATTATTCTGTTCAGTTGCTTTTTTAGCTTTCTTCTCAAGACTAACAAAAAATTACCGAAAGGATTATTCTGTTCAGTTGCTTTTTTAGCTTTCTTCTTCTGACGATAAGCATAAAGCCCTGCAATGAGCAATAATAGAAAAAGGGCAAAACCACCTGCAGCAGCTCCAATTACGATGCCAGTGTTTGATGACTTGCTTGATCCTGTAGAGTCTTGTCAATGACAAGTTAAAGGGATCAAAACTATTAAGAGAAGAAAGAATAATAACATAACAATCTGTTCTAAAAACATGCAACGATTGGAAAATACCATCAAAAAAGGGGTAAACATGTCCAATAAAATAGAAAGGCCCAAACGGTTTTGGAGGCTTGAATGTCTGATTGCTTAGCACGAAACCAATGTCAGGAATAACTGCTCTATCGAAACTAACTTGGCCAACTGGAAAAATTTGTAAATCCACATCAAGATACTCAGATGAATCCTTTCTTGGATTGCTGAGAGAAATAGAATCAATAGGCAGTTGATTCAACCTAAAAGAATCCATCATAGAATTCTCAAGAGTTTCGTAAATGGTTGTGTTTTCCAGGTCTGAGAATGAAGGAGCCCTGAAAAATAGCGTTCCTGTGTATGGATATGCACCTTTGCAGTTGGGACTGGATGTCTGATTTGAAGAGCAAGTGACAGGCACACAGTTATTTGGTGGTGTCTTATATGAAGAAGTAGGTAGAGGAATACTGCAGTAACTTCCTGTTGCTCCTGATTCCTCACAAACTGGGTTGCCTACAAGTCTGCAAGCCCAAGCAGATGAGACCACTACAAGCTGGCAAAATAGCAGATTAATTTGGCAACCATGAATATAAAATTTTACTTACATTACTTCAACTGAATATGAAAGAGTCATCTGTGAACTGAAACGTCGAGCTGGGATAGTACCTGAGAGCTGATTGTGTCCTAAGTGACTGTTAACAGTTGTTACCGACGTATTAATGTAAGCAAAATGGTTAATGTCACCAGGAAAAAACAAAAAGATTTGACATACAAGTGTTTTGTATTAACTAGCATATTGAGACTAGGAGTAGTCCCTGTGGAGACTGGAATCGTTCCATCAAGCCTATTGTCAGCCAAATCCAACTGAGAAAACCATAATTTTCAATTATTTCCAACATTATCTTGGTCATGTTTAATTAGTTTTTGTACTTAATTTTGGATTATTAATTTCATAATTTTCTTTTAGGCACAAAAGTAAGGACTTAATAAAGATTTAGCTATAATCAAGGAAATTGAAGATTAATTGGAGCAAAATCTAAATGAGCTGGACAGACTGATTTTAAAGCATGGTTTGGTACTTAAGCGTGGACACGCTTGAAAGTTAAAACCAGAATTACTGCATTAAATTAGAAATCTACATTGGAGAGAGAAAGATCATTTCATGATTTTAGCAATCTGTTTGTTTTGGATGAGATTTGTATAAATTTGTTTAGTTAGGATTTATTTTTCCTTCCTTTCTTACCCTTCTCTTCTCCTATAAATTGAAGTGTTTTTAATTAGTTGAAGGACAGATTTTATCTTAGAGTTTTCTCAATTTTTCAGCTTTTTCTTTTTATTCCTTTGTTTTTTTTTTGTTTCAAGCCATGAGTGGCTAAAATTATTGTTCTAGCTAAGTTTATCAAAGTTTTCCATAATAAAATTGTGAGAATTGTTCTTCAAAGTTCTTGTCTCTTAAATGTTTAAATGTATTCTATATTCTTGAGATTTTATTTGATTTAAGTATTGACGCCTTATTTTCATCAATTAAATACTTCCAATTGAATCTTTAAACTCATTCATGTTTATTAGATTCAATAAAGTAGAAAGCAAATGTATTCAATGAATTTAAATCATTAGAATTGCATTTGTGAAGATATTCAATTCACCTTAAATAATCCAATTCAAGTATTATTGGGTGTTAAATGGTGACTCTTCTAAATTTAAAAAGCTGTTTACAATCTAAATCTTGAAAGCTGATTTAGGATTGATTGATAAACTGTAGGGATTTTTCACCGGAAATCATCGGAATAAATGCGGAAGATGCGACGATTTCCTCAAATCCGTGCCCAGGAGCAATTGAGATGAAAATTGCAAAAACAAAATTTATCAAGAAGAGATTGAACTCTTACCAGGAGTATCTCTTCTCTTCTAGAGATGGCTGCAGAAATCAATATAGATTCCCTCCTCGTTCGCGTACACGAACGCCTGTGGAACACCATCCGTGCTAGCATCGGAAAAACCAAAAACTTTGTAGAGAGGAAGGCAAGATTTCGGCTAGGATGTGTTGTTACTACTCTTGGCCGAAATCCCTAGGTATTTTCCCTAGGGTGGGCCGAAATTCTCCTTGAGATTTCGGCCCAATTTTCTTCCTTGTCTCATGTGGCCTTTTCTCCCTTTAAAACCCATTCCAATATTAATTTGCCAGGTCTAATTAATTATCAAACCCAATTTCATTTAATTTGTATCTTAAACATATTATTCAAAATAATATATTTGATACAATTAAATTAAAATCAATTTGATCAGTTAATTATACTATGGAATTAATTTTGACATTCATGAGACAAAGATACATGTAAACCTATACATGTGAAATATTTCCACCAAGAAAATAATCTCATAAATTAATCTAATTAATTATGAGAAGGCCAATCAAATATTAATTTTATTATCATGATTAATCCAATTGATCTTCATAATATAATTAATATATTCCTCTCTCTCCGGTGTGTATACTCCAAGTATACATGTGATTCCTTAAGTCCGTGTTCAAACACTCAATGTGTACGATCCCATGGGCCCATCTTTATGTTGGCAGAGAGCCTATGGCCCACAGACTGCAGGCGGGCTCTAGCAAGCCATGCAGCCCCCAATTAAGATGGGGATGACAGTCCAACTGTAATCATAATCCTATAGTTTGAACTTGTATATCCCATGTCATTGATATCGGTGTCCAACACAGAGGCATGAATTGACCACCCTCTTTTGTGTCCGGACATTAACTTGATCTCGAATGTACTGATGCTAACAAACAAGTTCCAACTTGTTTTGGTGTGGCCACACTCTTATCAGTCACATTCATCAAGAGGCCGATGATATCTTCTTAGTGGACTACTGAGTGACAAATCCCTTCTGCATATCCATAGCATTGCCATGCTAAGTGACATACTCGAAAGTACCCATACTTGGCACCCTTTTACAAGCCCTTTAGGCGTACCCCTTGTTGGTGTGCCCTAGTTCTTAGGGCATTGGATTCTTGTATTTTGTATTATACATTAAGAGTCATGTATGAATACATTATTTGTGTCATATTAATAAAGGCAATTAATCTATTTTATTTATATCTTGTACTATAATATGAGTAGAGTATTCATTGATTGATAATCATAAAACCTATCCCAGGTCTGTTCTAATCGTTGGAACAAATAGAACCACAGACTTGTATATTTGATGACTGTATGGCAGTTTTTAACTAGCCATAATACTTGTATAGTCAGTCATGAATATAGGTACATGTCGTTGACATGGGACTGAATCGATCCGCACAAGAAAGCCACTTTCATAGGTCTTTCTTGAGTAGGTCTCTTTTGTCCTCAGACCAGATTTCATTATAATATCAATATGGAATCTGGTTCACTTTGACATACACCTAACAAGTCTGTAAAAGGATGCTAAATATGGGTATGATTGGGTGGACCGGTGAACATGTTGATATTGATGATGAAGTGATGGAATTCCCACTCGGGTAACACCGAGATGATATCATTGGCCACTTGATGAGTGGGACTGATAAGTGTATGGCCATACCCAAATAAGTTGGTTGCTTATTTGATTAATCAGGCAACTCAAGATCAAGAAATATAATAAACAATAGAAGAGGATGACGGACACCATGCCTCTTATTTATTCATATCGATATCGTTAGGCAAAGGACACTATGAGATTACTACCGGGTGAGTGTCTTCTAAAGACTACTGCATCTCTGTCTTAATTGGGGGCAATAATGGTTTGCTAGAACCCACTTATAGTCTGTGGGCCTTGGGCCTACTGCCAACATAAAAACAGACCCATAGGATCGTGCACATAGATAAACTGACCCGGAACTTATAGAAATTGTACATGTAATATGCATTGGAAGGAATGTGTTAATTAATTAACTGACATTCGGTGTGAAGGTAATTAATTAACATTGGGTTGAATTTAATTTAATTAATAAGTTTACATAATGTAATTAATTAATTCATCAATTAATTGAATTACATAAAGTAAACAATTAATTAAATAATTTTCCAAAGTTGGAAAATTAAATACATGTATTGTATTTACTTAAGTGTGATTTAATTTTATTTATGGGTAATTAAATTTAGCCAAATGGAATGAAATTACATAGTATATACTTTTTAATTAAAGTTTATTTATGTAATTATAATCCTAGTGGGCTTGGGTTTAATTAACCTAATTAAAACCCAATTAGACAGGGTGTCTATATAAGGGCACACTTAAGGAATAAAACCCTAATTCAACCCTAATTATTGCTGGAAATTTCAGCCACCAAGAGCAGCCCCAAATAGCCGAAAATCCTAGCATTAATCCTCCATTCCTTTGCGTCTTTGACTAGCACCGGTTCCTGCTCAATAGTTGGTTGTGCACCGGACTTTGGAGATCGCAGTTTCAAGAAACGATTTTGCAGGAGTCTCTAGAAGAGACGAATCCGGTGAGTTAATCTCTCTTGATTCAATTTGGTTTTATTCTAATCAATGGTAATTGGACACGATAGGTGGATTCTAGGAAATTTTAATCGGTATATTTTCCGCAACGCCACGTTAGTTTTCCAATGACGAATCCCAACAATGGTATCAGAGCCTAGGTTTTGTCCATTAGATTGATTGGAATTGGTTCTTGAAAGCTTTCTTGAAGAAAGAATGGGTTTCAAGTTTTTGATTTTAGGGTTTTTATTCAATTGGTTTTGGTTTTCATAAACCCTAGAACTTTTGGATTGGGGTTTTTGATTAATTTTCCCCAATTGTTTTCCATCTAAAATTGTTTTCTATATTAATTATATACATTTTTTAGCTGGAAACATTTTTTTTATGTTTATGATTAAAAAAAAAATAGTGGGGAAAAGGTCGAATCGCATTTTGCGATTCCACCTTATGCCATGTGCAGCAGCTGCAGCAGCTGCTGCTGGCCACAGCAAGCAGCTACAGCCTACTACAGCGGCAGGCTGCCGCGCAGGGATTTTGGGTCCGGTTTTGGATTTTGCGGGTATTTTTTTATTCCGGGCCCTAATGCAAATTAAATTAATTTTTTTAAAATTAATTTGTATTTAAATTGTTTATTTTGTTGGCATGCATATTTAATTTAATTGTTTGCATATTAAATTGAATATGGACTTTGTGAAATTGGCCCAATAAACTGTGACACCGGTTAAAATTGGGAGAGCTAGATTTTAAATTTGTGACAACCCAAATTCAAGTGGGAGCAAAATTGTTAATTTTGCATTTGTGGATGTTATCCATTGGGCCTTTAAGGGCCTTAGTCACATTTGTTAAAATTGGCGATTTCACCTTAAGTAACTCGGCTTAACATTTATATTTATAATTTGAAATGCCATGATCATGCATCATATTGGTATGTATGTGCACGACAGGTACTTTGTTTGAAATGTGATGTTGAGTTCTATGGGCCCGAAATTATTATTGGTTGTAATTTAATTTTGGGAAATATGGCCTGCGTGCCATTTTTTATTTTGATGTATTTTTAGAATAGAGTTTATTTTACAAAAGCCCATGAAGAATTAGATAGGATATCTAGTTTTTCATTAGGTTGTAATTAAAGGCCCATAGGATCTAATTTATTTTAAATTAAGTATGCTATTGCATTTGTCATATAATATGGATGTATGGATCACCAAATTATTACCCGCGTTTTTGCATGTTAAGCCGTATCACTTAATTATAATCCGAAAATTAAAATATTGAGTTGTTTAAAAGTGCCTCCCACATTCACACCTCTTCCTCCCATTGATGCTTTAATGTGCGCCATGCCTTAGCTGGGTACATTGTAGTATTCAGTGGGTCGTCGAGGGTTAGGATACTTGGTATGGTTAACATGTGAATGGTGGTTCGACTCAACATGGGTAGCATTAGCTCAGAGTGGGCCCTAAGCACAGATGGGTAAAGTGTCAATAAGCCCATCAAACCAAGAGTCCTTCGTGGAAGGATTGGATAGGTTGTCCTACCAAACAAATCAATGGTTGGTTAGCGAGCCCTAGTTCGGCCAGTCATTGATAAGTTGTGGATCTTGGTCAAGTCAGCCAATTAACATCACCAACAAACAAATTAAAATCAGATTATTAATTTGAATTGGCTTAAAAGTCCTTTATTTCTAACTCAAGCAATGATTTCTTCCATGTAGATAATCCCATTTCACTTAAGCAATTTAAATGGCTGCAACAAACAACAACTCACTCTCACTTAGGTCACTCTTGGAGAAGGAGAAGCTTTCAAGGACTAGCTTCCTGGACTGGGCTAGGTACTTACAAATAGAGTATGTACTGAATCCTCCTTTACCAGCTTGCCCTCATGCAGGTCGAGGCATCACCACGGCGATGGTGGAGCAGTATGACTGGCACGTGAGGGATGATCGAGATGTCTCATGCCTCATGCTGGGTACCATGGCTTCTGATCTTCAAAAGCAGTTCATGGACGAGCATGCTTATGAGATGATGGATCAGCTTAAAAAGATGTTCCAAGATCAGGCTCATCGGGAACGTTACCTGACAACTAAGGCACTTTGCACAACTGTGATGGCAGCTGGGACTTCTATTAGCACTCATGTGCTAAAGTTGAAGGGGCATATTGATACACTTGCCCGCCTCGGCTCGCCAGTTCCGCTGGACTTGGCAGCAGACATTATTCTCGGGTTACTTCCTAAGTCTTACAACCAATTTATCATGAACTATAACATGCAAGGGTTGGATAAATCAGTTGTTAAGCTGCATGGCATGCTCAAGCTTACTGAGCAGTCTCTTAAGAAGAATCCTAAAGTATTGCTGGTGAACAAGGGTAGTACGCCCATTGCTAAGGGAAAGGCCAAATCTAAGGCCAAGGCTAAGGGCAAAAAGGTGGTGGCCCAACTTAAAGCAAGGGTTGCTTCTCCTGACGATGTCTGCCATGAGTGTCATGAGAAGGGGCACGGGAAGAGCTCATGTCCAAAGCTAAGGGAGCAACTGAAGGGCAAAACTACTGCTTCAAGTACTTATGTTGTTGAGATTAATCTGGCTATTTCTACATCTGGGGTCTTGGACAGTGGATGTGGATCTCACATTTGTTCAAATGTGCAGGGTCTAAGAAATAGGAGATTATTAGGATCTGGAGAAGTAGATCTTCGAGTCGGAAATGGTGCTCGGGTTCAAGCCATGGAGATCGGAGATTATTTCTTGGAGATGCCTAGTGGACTAGTTTTAGAACAAAGAAACTGTTATTTTGTACCTGCGATGCGCAGAAATATTATTTTTGTTTCTTTGTTGGATATTTCTGATTTCGTATTTAATATTGGACCTGGTAGAATTTCTATGCAATGTGGCAATATTATTTATGGAACAACATTTCTTGAAAATGGCTTATATATCCTTGATCTAAAACGTGAAAGTTCAATCTATAACATAAATACTAAAAGGATTAAACAAAATGAAATTAATCCTACTTACATCTGGCATTGTCGACTTGGCCATATAAATAAGAAGAGCATAGCTAGGCTTCACTCTAGTGGAGTGCTAGGGCCATTTGACAGCCAGTGTTATGACACATGCGAATCTTGTTTGAGAGGCAAGATGACAAAGGCACCTTTTAGCAAGATTGTTGAAAGGGCCTCAGAGCTATTGGAGCTAATACATTCCGATGTATGTGGCCCAATGAGCACTAGTGCTAGATCTAGTTTTCTATACTTTGTCACCTTCACGGATGACTTCAGCAGATACGGTTATGTGTATTTGATAAAGCATAAGTCTGAGACTCTCGCATAAGTCTGAGACTCTCCAAAGGTTCAAGGACTTTAAGAATTAAGTGGAAAACCAACTTGGCAAGAAAATAAAAGCACTTCGGTTTGACCAAGGGGGTGAATATTTGAGCCAAGAGTTTGACTCGTTTTTGAGAGAGTGTGGGATTGTATCCCAACTCACTGCTCCTGGGACACCCTAGTGGAATGGAGTGTCAGAAAAGAGGAATAGGACCTTGCTTGACATGGTCTGCTCGATGATGAGTCATGCTACACTCCCTATCTCCTTTTGGGGATATGCTTCAGAGATAGCTACTTACATTCTTAATAATACACCAAGGAACACCATATGAACTATGGAAGGGCCAAAAGCCCAATGTTTCCTTCTTGAAGATTTGGGGCCGTGATGCACATGTTAAGAAATTGACAAGTGGCAAACTCGAGTCCAAATCTGTTAAGTGCCAGTTTGTGGGTTACCCTAAGGAAACTAAGGGCTATTACTTCTATGATCCGGCAGAAAACAAAGTTTTCATAGCCAGAAATACAGTCTTCTTGGAGAATGAATTCCTTTCCAAGAGAGATAGTGGGAGTAATGTTGAACTTTCAGAAGTTCAAGACTCACAAACTCCTGCAGCTACTGCTGAGGATGCTTCGGGAACCGATATGACTACTCAAGAAATTAAGGAACTAGAACCGATTGCACAAGACCTTAGAAGGTCTGGTAGGACACATCATTAGCCAGAGAGGTACGACTTTCTCGTGACTGATGATGGGGACCTTATGGTCGTTGACCAAGAGGAGCCCAAGACCTATCAGGAGGCTGTTGAAAGCCCACACTCAGATCAATGGCGCAAAGCCATAGAGGTTGAGATGCAATCTATGCATGATAACCAAGTATGGAACTTGGTGGATCCACCTCCGGATGCTAAGGTGATAGGTTGCAAGTGGTGTTTCAAGTTAAAGGCCCTGTGTGTATAAGATGGTTAGTGGGAGCGTTTCCACCGTCCTAGTGCTATATGTTGACGATATCCTTATTATTAGAGGTGACATACCAACACTGTAAGGGGTTAAGCAGTGGTTAAGTAGGTGCTTCGCAATGAAGGACATAGGCGAAGCTAAGACTATCTTAGGGATCGGGATCTACAGAGATAGATCCAATCGGCTTCTAGGCCTAAGTCAGGTCACGTACATTGACAATGTTCTGAAAAGATTCAGCATGGACAAGGCAAAGAAAGGATTCTTGCCTATGCGCCTTGGGTTGAAGCTGAGTAAGAAAGATGGTCCTAAAACAAAGAAGGACTGGGAGAACATGGAAAGGATCCCTTATGCTTCTGCTATTGGATCTATCATGTACTCCATGTTATGTACGAGGCCTGATGTCATGTTTGCACTAAGTATGACTAGCCGGTACTGGTCGAACCCCAGTGAGGAACACTGGAAGGCAGTCAAGGCAATCTTGAAGTACCTTAACCAGACTAAGGATGCTTTCTTAGTGTATGGAGGTCAATATGAGCTGGTATTGTCAGGTTACACTGATGCAAGCTTTGAGACCGATGAGGATGAGAACCAGTCATAGTCTAGTTATGTTTTTCTCCTGAATGGCGGTGCCATTAGTTGGAGTTCCTCAAAGCAGGCCACCATTGCTGACTCTATAATGGAAGCTGAGTACATAGTTGCGTGCGAAGCTCAAAGGAAGTCGTTTGGATCAAGAAATTCATAACTGAGTTGGGAGTAGTACCCACTATCCTAGACCCAGTTGATGTTTTGTGACAACAACGGGGCCATCGCACAAGCTAAGGAGCCTCGGTCACACAAGAGATCCAAACATGTACTTAGAAAGTTTCACCTCATTCGGGAGATCGTGAACAGAGGTGACGTATCATTGTAGAGGGTTGACACCAGGAATAATGTCGCTGATTCATTGACCAAAGCGCTGCTGCAGACACAGCATGATGGTCATACCAGATCTATAAAAATCAGGGCAATGCCCACTTGGAACTAGTGCAAGTGGGAGATTGTTGGTGTGCCCTAGTTCTTAAGGCATTGGATTCTTGTATTTTGTGTTATACATTAAGAGTCATGTATGAATACATTATTTGTGTCACATTAATAAAGGCAATTAATCTATTTCATTTATATCTTGTACTATAATATGAGTAGAGTATCCATTGATTGATAATCATAAAACCTATCCCAGGTTTGTTCTAATCGTGGGAACAAATTGAACCACAGACTTGTATATTCGATGACTGTATGGTAGTTTTTAACTAGCCATAGTACTTGTATAGTCAATCATGAATATAGGTACATGTTGACATGGGACTGGATCGATCCGCACAAGAAAACCATATTGTTCTCGCGTCATAGGTCTTTCTTGAGTAGGTCTCTTTTGTCCTCAGACCAGATTTCATTATAATATCAATATGGAATCCGGTTCACTTTGACATATGCCTAACAGGTCTGTAAAAGGATGCTAAATATGGGTATGATTGGGTGGACCGGTGAACATGTTGATATTGATGATGAAGTGATGGAATTGCCACTCTGGTAATAGCGAGATGATATCATTGGCCACTTGATGAGTGGGACTGATAAGTGTATGGCCATACCCAAATAAGTTGGTTGCTTATTTGATTAATCAGTCAACTCAAGATCAAGAAATATAATAAACAATAGAAGAGGATAATTGACACCATGCCTCTTGTTTATTCATATCGATATCGTTAGGCAAAGGACACTATGAGATTACTACTAGGTGAGTGTCTTCTAAAGACTGCTACATCTTTGTCTTAATTGGGGGCTGTAATGGTTTGCTAGAACCTACTTACAGTCTGTGGGCCTTGGGCCTACTGCCAACATAAAGACAGACCCATAGGATCGTGCACATAGATCAACTGAGCCGGAACTTATAGAAATTGTACATGTAATGTACATTAGAAGGAATGTGTTAATTAATTAATTGACATTCAGTTTCAAGGTAATTAATTAACATTGGGTTGAATTTAATTTAATTAATAAGTTTACATAATGTAATTAATTAATTCATCAATTAATTGAATTACATAAAATAAATAATTAATTAAATAATTTTCCTAAGTAGGAAAATTAAATACATGTATTGTATTTACTTAAGTGTGATTTAATTTTATTTAGGGGTAATTAAATTTAGCCAAATGGAATTAAATAACATAGTATATACTTTTTAATTAAAGTTTATTTATGTAGTTATAATCCTAGTGGGCTTGGGTTTAATTAACCTAAATAAAACCCAATTAGACAAGGTGTCTGTATAAGGACACACTTAAGGAATAAAACCGTAATTCAACCCTAATTATTGCTGGAAATTTCAGCCACCAAGAGCAGCCCCAAATAGCCGAAAATCCCAACATTAATCCTCCATTCCTTCGAGTCTTTGGTTAGCATCGGTTCCCGCTCAATAGTTGGTTGTGCACCAGACTTTGGAGATCGCAGTTTCAAGAAACGATTCTGCAGCAGTCTCTAGAAGAGACAAATCCGGTGAGTTAATCTATCTTGATTCAATTTGGTTTTATTCTAATCAATGGTAATTGGACACGATAGGTGGATTCTAGGAAATTTTAAGCTGTGTATTTTCTGCGGCGCCACGTTATTTTTCCAATGACAAATCCCAACACCCCTAAGTATGCGACCTCACATGCAACACCATCATATGGTCAGGTCAAAGGATCCATACAAGTACTACACGAGAATAACTTGTGATACTATACCATGTAGATTTCTCATTTAGTGGATCTATCTAGTACCATGCCCCTTTTGTTGGGATTCGTCACTGGAAACCGACCGATAAAAGCGGAAATACGCGTCGATTTCCTCGAATCCGGCCCAGGAGCTTAAGATGTGGAAATCAAAAACTTAAAGCATAAAAGGAGGGTTTTAAAAACTTACCACAAAGTCTCTCTAAGAGACGGATGCGGACTGCAGAAATCAAGTGTAGATTTCCTCCACCGATGCGTACACGAACGGCTCTCGGACCAAAACCCGTGCTAGCGACTCGGATGTTATTGCAAGAGAAAGAGAGAGCTGAAATTTTCTTTCCAAAAGAAAATGTTCACCAAGTGATGGGTGGCCACAAAAAGAAATATATGGCTGTCCAATTTTTCCTTCCAAAAGAAAAATAAAACCAATTTCTTTTTAAGTGGGCATCAACTCATTCTAGCCAAAAGAATGAATACAAAAAAAGTGGTCCAATTATTTCTTTCCAAGAAATAATATATACGGCCAAGAGAAGTCATCAAGATGTAAAAAAACTTTTTCATCAAGTGTGAGTCACCATTTTTCCATTGGTCCAAATAAAAGCAAAGTCTAACTTTGCCTTTTGGTCCAAATGGTAACCCACCATTCTCATCATTAAAGAATGACTCATCTCTCCCAAAGCTTCATGTATATTCGGCCAAGACAAAGTTGATGGATGAAAAATGAGTTGACATAGAAGATATTTCTCATAGGAAGAAAAGTCCAACTTTTCCACCATAAAATCAAGCCATGACTCATCCTTTTTCATCATCACAATTTTGTCCAAAAATGAGTCATCAACCTAATCACCAATGACTCATCATAAAGCCAAATGAACCCAAAATTTCGGCCACCAAAACATTACAAGGTGGGCTTTAATTCATTTAAAGCCCAAGCCCAATTTTCACTCCTTAGTTTTACTTAAATGCAAATGCAACTTTAATTTAACACGTATGCAAATATATTATACTATATAATATATTACATACAAGTAAATTAAAATTAATTTGTCCTATTAATGTAACCAAGAAGTAAAATTAGGCATGCATATAATGAAATACATGTAAACCTATACATGTATTAATATTTCCACCTAGGAAAAAATCTCAGAAATTAATTCATTGAATTAATTAAGAGAAGGCCAAAATAAATATTAATTATAATATATTGATCAATCCAATTGACTTATATACTATAATTAATAAGTCTCTCTCTCTTCAAACGTGTATACTCCAAGTACACACTTAATCCGACAAGTTAAAGTCCAGACGTTCAATGTGTACGATCCAATGGGCCCGTCTTTATGTTGGCAGTGGGCGAAGGCCCACAGACTGCAGGCGGGCTCTAGCAAGCCACTGCAGCCCCCAATTAAGACGGAGTAAGCAGTCAAATGATATCAGTGTCCAACACAGAGGCATAGAAGTATCACCCTCTTCGTGTCTGGACCTTTACTTGATACCGAATGAACTGATGATCACAAACAAGATCCAATCTTGTTTGGGTGCGGCCGCACACTTATCAGTAACATTCTTCAAAAGGCCAGTGATATCGTCTCAGTGAATCACTGAGTGACATTCCCTTCTGCATATCCATAGCACTGCCATGTTCACTAACACACCCGAACGTACCCATACTTGGCACCCTTTTACAGGCCCGTTAGGCGTACACCAAAGTGTGCCACTTCACATGCAGCACCATCATATGGTCCGGTCAAAGGACTTATACAAGTACTACGCGAGAATCATTTGTGATACTATACCATGTAGATTCCCGTTAAGTGGATCAATCCAGTACCATGCCCTTTTTGCATGTACCCATTAACCTGGTTGACATTCCATGTTCTATGACCGGTAAGACACCGCCATACAACCAGGCTAATGATAGTCTTTAGTTCCATTCATTCCCATGATTGGAGCAGACTACGGATAACTTTATGGCCATATCGTTTTCCCTATCCACGGTCTTACTGCCAAGTGCCTCACACTTGACAACATGGATATGGATATGTCCATTGGATACTCTATTTAAAATATAGCACAAGACATATAATAAATAGATTAATGCCTTTATTTCCTTGACACAAATTGTATAGTACATAAAGATTACATTAATGTACAAATGTATTATACAAACACAAGGACCAATGCCTCGGGACTAGGGCATTTCCAACAATCTCCCACTTGCACTAGTACCTACTAGGCATGGGTCTAATCCCTATGGATCTAGTATAACCTTCGTGCAGAGGCATAGCCAAGCATGTTGGTCAAAAGATCTGCGACATTGTCTTTGGTGTCCACTCTTTGTAATGAGATGTCACCCCCTCAGCGATTTCTCGCAATAAGTGAAACTCCCTGAGTTCGTGCTTCGTGTATATGTGTGACCGGGGCACATAGCTTGTGCAACAGCCCCGCGTTGTCACAGAAGATATCAACTGGTTACTGGATAGTTGACACTACCCCCAGTTGCATGATAAACTTCATTATCCACACAGCTTCCCTAGCTGCTTCACACGTTGCAATGTACTCAGTTCCTGTGATAGAAACCGCGATGGTCTATTACTTGGAGCCTCTCCAACAATAGCATCACCATTTAGCATACCTATACTGCGACTTATATTCATCCTGGTCGGTCTAGAAGCTTGCATTAGTGTACCAAGTAACTGACTGCTCTTCCTGACCTTCATGCACTAAGAAGCTCTCCTTAGTCTGGTCAGGATTGCTTTGACAGCCTGCCTGTGATCCATTCAGGATCCGGCTCATCATACTTAGTGCAAAGCCGACATCAGGTCTTGTACATAGCATGGAGTACATGATTGATCCTATAGCCGAAGCATATAGAACCAATTCATGTTCTCCCTATAAGTTTCAGCTCATGACCCATAGGCAAGAAACCTTTCTTAGCCTGGTCCATGTCGAATCTTTTCAGAACTATGTCTATGTACTTGGCCTGACTTAGGTCTAGAAGCTGATTGGATCTAACCCTGTAGATCCTGATCCCTAGGATCATCTCAGCTTCGCCTAAGTCCTTCATTGTGAAGCACTTACACAACCATTACAATTCCCTTGTAGTGTTGGTATGTCGCTTCCAATCAGAAGGATGCCATCCATATATAATACCAGGAAAGTTACTATGCTCCCACTAAACCTCTTATACACACCCTTAAAGGTATCGTCGGCCTATAGCTTATAGCACCACTTGCAACCTATTACCTTAGCACCTGGAGGTGAATCAACCAAGTTCCAAACCTGATTATCGTACATAGATTGCAAATCCACCACCATGGCAGACAGTGGGCTAGCTATAGCCTACTAGTAGGTTTTGAGCTCCTCTTCGTCCAAGACAAAAGGAGCGTAATCATTAGAAACAAAAACCGATGTTTCTCATGTTCCTGATGATCCCCACCAGACCTTTTAGGTCCTTGTGTGACCTGGGCTGGTGCTTCCCTTTTTGGAAGCTTCACCTTGGTCTCCGAGTTATCCTTTTTAGGAGTTTCTGAGCTTTGAACTTCCCTGAGCTCAATATCGCTCCCACTGTCTTTCTTGGAAAGAAACCCCTTTTCAAGAAGGACCCCCTTTCGAGCCATGAACACCTTGTTCTCAGCGGGGTTGTAGAAGTAATACCCTTTGGTTTCCCTAGGGTAGCTCACAAACAGGCATTAGTCGGTTTTGGGTGCTAGTTTTGTCACAGTCAATTTCTCGACTTGTGCATAACAACCCCAAATCCTTAAGAAAGACACATTAGGCACCCTGCCCGTCCATATTCCAAATGGGGTCTTTTCCAAAGCCTTAGTCGGAGTATAATAGAAAATGAGAGCCATTGTCTCAAGAGCGTATCCATTAAAAAACTTATTGGGAGAGATGCATGACTCATCGTTTGAGCGGACCATGTCCAACAGGGTCCTATTCCTCCGTTTGGACACCCCATTCCATTATGGTGTTCATGGAGGAGTGAGCTGTGGAACTATTCCATGCTCTCTCAAAATGAGTCAACTATAGGCTTATATGCTCACCACCTCGGTCCAACCGAAAGGCTTTGATATTTCTGCCTAGTTGGTTCTGTACTTCGTTCCTTACTCCCTTGAACCTATCAAGGGTCTCAGACTTATATTTCATTACATAGGCATAGCCATTTCTGATGAAATCGTCTGTGAAGGATACGAAGTATAGATGTTCACCCCTGGTTGCTATGCTTGTCGGTCCATATACATCTCAATGCATTAGGTCCAATAAGCTAGCGACCCTTTTAGCCTCCTTGCTAAAAGGTTCTTTAGTCATTTTACCTTATAAACAAGACTCGCATATATCAAGTGACTCCATGTCAAATGATCCTAGGATTCAAGCTATGTGAAGCCTGGCTATGCGCTTCTTGTTTATGTGGCCTAAATGACAATGCCAAAGGTAAACCAGATTAAGTTCGTTAGGCTTAACCCTTTAAGTATGTATATTATAGACATGATTAGTTTCATTTAAATCCAGGATATAAAAGACATTATTTAACAGAGCTACTCCATAAAATAATTCTTTTTTAGATAAACCCTTTTTACTATTATCAATAGTAAATGTACATCCAGAAATATCCAAAACTGAAACAGAAATAATATTCCTGTACATTACAGGTACAAAATAACATAGTTTCAGTAACAAAAACTAATTTACTAGGCATCATAAGCTGGTCCCACTGATCTCTATGGCAGCAACCCTTGCTCCATTTCTGACCCGCAAGTCCACTTGTCCCGATCCCAGTGATCTCCTGTTCTTAAGTCCCTGCACATTACAACAAATGTGAGAACCACATCTAGTATCCAATACATAAGATGTTGAAACAGAGGTTAATGTCCATGACATATATTCCTGATGAAGACACGCCCTGAGTCTTCCTTTTCTCTCCCAAAAGCTTGGGACACGATCTTTTCCAATGTCCAGCCTGCTTGCAACCGAAGCAGACATCCTTGGAACGGGCCTTGGGCTGGGCTTTAGCCTTTTTAGCCTTGGCTTCCTTAGCCTTGGCCTTGGCCTTTGCCTTGCCTTTAGCAAGAGGATGTTTCCCCTTGTTAACCTCAAGTACCGGCGGAGTCTTCTTGATCGACAGTTCAGTGAGCTCAAGCATCCAATGCAGCTCACTAACAGTACGGTCCATCCCTTGCTTGTAAAAGTTTAGGATGAATTGATCATAAGAATCCGGTAAAGAATCCAGGATCGTGCTAACCGCCAGCCCCCGTGAGATAGGAGTTCTGAGATGGGCTAAATTATCCAGATAGCCCTTCATCTTGAGCACGTGTGCACTCACAGATGTCCCGGCTCCCATCTTACAGCTGCGGAATGCCTTGTGGATCAGGTACCTTTCCTGATAAGCTTGCTCATAAAACATCTCGTTAAGAGTTGTCATCATAGCAAAGGCCAGATGATCGAGGAACTGCTTTTGCAATTCAGGAACCATACTAGCCAACATTAGGCATGTCACATCCCGGTTATCTTTTACATGTGCCAAGTATTCCTCCAGCTGGGCAGCCGGTGGATTATTTCCCGTTGGCACAGCCGGTACAGGCTTTTTGAGCACATACTCTTTAGACTCTTATCTTAGAACTTTCCTTAAGTTCATAGACCAGTCCCAAAAGTTAGGGCCGGAAAGCTTGTCCCATTCCAAGAAAGATCGCAGTGATAAAGTATCATTCGTAGCCATTGGTTTCTACACAGAAAAATTACGAGTGTTAATAAAGGACTTAACATGTTCTTCCCATATTATAATTAATAATGAATCGTGTTATTAATTAACTCGAGTTGTTGGGCTCATGGGCCGAGATCCATATTATATCAAGATATAGCCAGACGAGGGCCTGGAACAACTATATCCCAATTTTTAGGTAGGAACGCCGTCCAATCCCAACCTAGGGACTCTCGGTTTGATGGGTCTGTTGGCACTTACCCATCTGTGCTTAGGGCCAGGAACATCCTACTACCCACGCTAAGTCAAAACCTCCATCCAAGTGTTAGAGTAACCAATACTCCAACCCAATACAAAATGACGATACTCTAGTGCATCCAACGAGGGTTGGTCTACAGCTGGCCTATCCCCACTTCGAGTAGGTTATGAATGAGGGAAGCACTTTTAAGAGACTTAGTAATTACCTTTTGGTTATTAGATTCAATTAATAACGGCTTAGATGCATAGGCGGGTGAAATAGGGTTTGTACATACATTCTCACATGTAAATAAATAAAGCATAATTAAATAAAAATGAAATGCTATGGGCCAAAATTTACATCCTAATATAATTCTAGTAAACCTATACTAGAACGACATCAGGTGGGCCGCATCCTCATCCTTCTAGCACGCCAATCCAATCGGCTTCTTCTTCACATAATTTCATAATAAACAATAAAATAAAATTACATAAAAAGAAAAACGGCGCGTAGGCCGTATTTACCAAAAGAATATTACAACCCAAATAAATAAGGCCCAAAACATCCAATCATGCATTTAATCATATATACACGTATCCAATACATACAATTTATAAACATGTTAAATGCATGAATTAATCCCATTTCAATTATGTCTGTTGCCATTATTTTGAAATCGCCAAATTTTGGCCGATCATGGTTTGCTCCCAATCCAATTGGGAAACCATGAATTCCAAAATTAGCCGTTCGGGTAATCGTGCCAAGAAAACCCGAACCAATTTCAATTAACCGTATTTATTTCCAAAATAAATATCGCATGAACGAAAAATAAATTCATTCATAAAACATGCGCATAAAATTTCCAAAATTAAACACGCACAATTTTTAAAACAATTAAAATTTTAAAATCCCACGCGCATAAAAATTACCAAAATTTAAACACGCATATTGTTTTTTAAAATTTTAAATCCGGCCCGGCCCAAAAATCCCGCGAAATCCAAATTCGGGCCCGGCCCGCTGCGCGGGGCAGCCGCGGCGCTGCTGCCCAGCAGCAGCCCCGCTGCCACGCAGCGGCTGCTGCCCAGCAGCAGCCTGCTGCTGGCGTGCAGCAGCTGCTGGCGCGCAGCAGCCCTGCTGCTGGCGTGCAGCAGCTGCTGCCTGGGGCGCCTAGCGCCGCAGGCAGCGGCTGCTGCCCCCGTTTCGACCCGAAACGGTCCGTGATTTTTTCGAAACAAATATAGCAACATGAAATTAAATCACCAAGACATAAAATCATGCATCGGAAAAATAAATCTAGCATAAACCTATATGCAAAAAATAATTTTCCATAAACAATTCACAAATAGAAAATTAAATAAAGCATAAACCATATGCAAATAATTTTCCATAAGTAAAATTCAAGGGGCAAAATCACCAAACCCCAAACCAAAAATAAATCCCGTCCACAAAATCACCAATTTTAAAACACGGGATCCGCCAAGTTTAAAGATTTCCACGGATCTAAAGCCCGCTCTGATACCACTGTTGGGATTCGTCACGGGAAACCGACCGATAAAAGCGGAAATACGCGTCGATTTCCTCGAATCCGGCCCAGGAGCTTAAGATGTGGAAATCAAAAACTTAAAGCATAAAAGGAGGGTTTTAAAAACTTACCACAAAGTCTCTCTAAGAGACGGATGCGGACTGCAGAAATCAAGTGTAGATTTCCTCCACCGATGCGTACACGAACGGCTCTCGGACCGAAACCCGTGCTAGCGACTCGGATGTTATTGCAAGAGAAAGAGAGAGCTGAAATTTTCTTTCCAAAAGAAAATGTTCACCAAGTGATGGGCGGCCACAAAAAGAAATATATGGCTGTCCAATTTTTCCTTCCAAAAGAAAAATAAAACCAATTTCTTTTTAAGTGGGCATCAACTCATTCTAGCCAAAAGAATGAATACAAAAAAAGTGGTCCAATTATTTCTTTCCAAGAAATAATATATACGGCCAAGAGAAGTCATCAAGATGTAAAAAAACTTTTTCATCAAGTGTGAGTCACCATTTTTCCATTGGTCCAAATAAAAGCAAAGTCTAACTTTGCCTTTTGGTCCAAATGGTAACCCACCATTCTCATCATTAAAGAATGACTCATCTCTCCCAAAGCTTCATGTATATTCGGCCAAGACAAAGTTGATGGATGAAAAATGAGTTGACATAGAAGATATTTCTCATAGGAAGAAAAGTCCAACTTTTCCACCATAAAATCAAGCCATGACTCATCCTTTTTCATCATCACAATTTTGTCCAAAAATGAGTCATCAACCTAATCACCAATGACTCATCATAAAGCCAAATGAACCCAAAATTTCGGCCACCAAAACATTACAAGGTGGGCTTTAATTCATTTAAAGCCCAAGCCCAATTTTCACTCCTTAGTTTTACTTAAATGCAAATGCAACTTTAATTTAACACGTATGCAAATATATTATACTATATAATATATTACATACAAGTAAATTAAAATTAATTTGTCCTATTAATGTAACCAAGAAGTAAAATTAGGCATGCATATAATGAAATACATGTAAACCTATACATGTATTAATATTTCCACCTAGGAAAAAATCTCAGAAATTAATTCATTGAATTAATTAAGAGAAGGCCAAAATAAATATTAATTATAATATATTGATCAATCCAATTGACTTATATACTATAATTAATAAGTCTCTCTCTCTTCAAACGTGTATACTCCAAGTACACACTTAATCCGACAAGTTAAAGTCCAGACGTTCAATGTGTACGATCCAATGGGCCCGTCTTTATGTTGGCAGTGGGCGAAGGCCCACAGACTGCAGGCGGGCTCTAGCAAGCCACTGCAGCCCCCAATTAAGACGGAGTAAGCAGTCAAACTGAAAACGTAACCCTATAGTTTGAACTTGTAAATCCCATGTCGCTGATATCAGTGTCCAACACAGAGGCATAGAAGTATCACCCTCTTCGTGTCTGGACCTTTACTTGATACCGAATGAACTGATGATCACAAACAAGATCCAATCTTGTTTGGGTGCGGCCGCACACTTATCAGTAACATTCTTCAAGAGGCCAGTGATATCGTCTCAGTGAATCACTGAGTGACATTCCCTTCTGCATATCCATAGCACTGCCATGTTCACTAACACACCCGAACGTACCCATACTTGGCACCCTTTTACAGGCCCGTTAGGCATACACCAAAGTGTGCCACTTCACATGCAGCACCATCATATGGTCCGGTCAAAGGACTTATACAAGTACTACGCGAGAATCATTTGTGATACTATACCATGTAGATTCCCGTTAAGTGGATCAATCCAGTACCATGCCCTTTTTGCATGTACCCATTAACCTGGTTGACATTCCATGTTCTATGACCGGTAAGACACCGCCATACAACCAGGCTAATGATAGTCTTTAGTTCCATTCATTCCCATGATTGGAGCAGACTACGGATAACTTTATGGCCATATCGTTTTCCCTATCCACGGTCTTACTGCCAAGTGCCTCACACTTGACAACATGGATATGGATATGTCCATTGGATACTCTATTTAAAATATAGCACAAGACATATAATAAATAGATTAATGCCTTTATTTCCTTGACACAAATTGTATAGTACATAAAGATTACATTAATGTACAAATGTATTATACAAACACAAGGACCAATGCCTCGGGACTAGGGCATTTCCAACACCTTTTGCATGTACCCATTAACTTGGTTGACATCCCATGTCCAATGACTGGTAAGACACTGCCATACAACCAGGTTAATGATAGTCTCTAGTTCAATTCATTCCCATGACTGGAACAGACTACGGATCTCTTTATGGTCATATCATTTTCCCTATCCATGGTCTTACTGCCAAGTGCATGACAATTGTCATCATGGATATGGATATGTCCATTGGATACTTCATTAAGATATTGCATAAGATGTATATAATAAATGAATTAATGCCTTTATTAATGACACAAAATGTATATAATACATAAATCCAATAAATGTACAATACAAATACAAAGGTCTAATGCCTCGAGACTAGGGCATATCCAACATAAATAAGATTTATTTATGAAGCAATTCCTATTTAAATTGCAATCTAAGAAAAAGTAAAGTATTAGAACTTATTGACACTCATAACCATTTCATTTCAGAAAAGAAATGTATCTTTCTATTCAATGATCAATTTAAAGGAATCAATACTAAGATAACTTTGGCTGGCAACTATTCTCAATATTTTCTTCATGTTACAATGTTTGCAATTGTTTTATTCTATTTAATTATCAAATTGATTGAATCATAACCCTCCCCCCTTTTTTTATTATTGTTTTAAAATTTTGGATAAGTAAACCCAATCTCTATGGATCTCGACCCTGCTCACCAATACTACAATTTTAATTGTGAGTTATAGGAAATTATTTTTGTTGGTTTCGACACCTAACAAATTTTGGCGTCGTTGCCGGGGACTGGTGTTATATTTTCTGAAATTTTCTGACCTGTACTTCTCGTGGAAGTGGTTTTCAATTTGATCCTAAAATTGAGAAAACTACTAGACAATTGAGAAAATCTACAAGACATCAAAAAAATCCACCCACTTCTTCCATAATTGACTCTGAACTTGAATTCTTTGACAAATTTGAAATAATGGCTAATTTTGAACAGCCTTTACATGAAACCACTAACCTAGATGTTAATCAATAGCCATTGTGTATTGAATTGGGAGATACAGAAGTGAATTTTGAATTAAAATCTGGTTTGATTCATTTACTACCTTCTTTTTCGTGGTCTTGCAGGTGAAGATCCCCATAAACATCTAAAGGAATTTCATGTAGTTTGTTCTAGCATGAAACCCCAAGGTGCAAATGTTGACCATAGCAAAATGCATGCCTTTCCGTTCTCTTTGACGGATAAAGCAAGAGATTGGTTATATTATTTACCCTTTGGATCAATCACAACCTGGAATGATTTAAAAGGTAATTTCTTGAAAAATATTTTCCTTCTTCTAGAGCTAATAATATTAGAAAAGATATTTGTGGAATTCGCCAAAGTAGTGGAGACACCCTCTCCGAATATTGGGAGCGATTCAATCAGCTTTGTGTAAGCTGTCATCATCACCAAATTTCTGACACTTCTAATTCAGTATTTCTATGAAGGTTTGTTATTGCAGGATCGGAACATGATTAATGCATCAAGTGGTGGTGCCTTGATAGATAAAATGCTTACCCAAGAAAAACTTCCAAAGTTGTTGCAAACACGTAGCAATTTGGCATGCGACATGATGCATCAACAAAAAATGTTAGTGAGGTAAGTGTCCATGTAGTTGAAAATTCTATTAAGGATTTAACATCTCTTGTGCAAAAGCTTGTTGTAGGAAATCATCAACATGTCAATTGCTGTGGAATTTGCTCAAACACTAACCATTCAGTGGACACCTGTCCAACTCTTCAAGAGGAAGAGCAAGTTAATGCTGTAAGAAGCATCCAAGGGCAGCAATATCAAAGGAAATATGATCCGTATTCTTCAACTTATAACCCTGGATGGAGAGATCTTCCAAATTTCAGTTACAAACAGAAATCAAATAACTTCCAGCAACTTGGATTCTAGCCAAGACAACCTGTGTCTCAACCTCCTCCAAAGTTAGGTAGTTCCCTTGAAAGTATTGTTTCTTCTCTTGCTAATAGTGAACAGCAAATGTAGCAAAATACTGTAGCTTTTCAGTAAGATATGAAGACCTTTCAGCAGAATACTATAACCTTCCAACAAGACGCAAAGGCTAGTATTCAAAATTTGGAGAATCAGATGAGTCAAATAGCAACTACTGTGGGAAAGATGGATAACCAGAATTCTGGAAGACTTCTGTCTCAACTAGAAGTAAATCCATGACTAAATGCAAGTGCCATTATGTTAAGAAGTAGGAAGGAGTTGAAAGAACTAGTAAAAAAGCCCTCTAATTATGCTACAGAGGAAGAAATTGAGAGAGAAATAAAGCTGCCACATCCTAAAAACTCAAAAACTATGCAGTCCTATGTCACTCTACCTCCATTAAAGAAAGAGCAGCAAGAAAAAGAGATTCTGGAAGTGTTTCGAAAAATGGGGATGAATATTCCCCTTCTTGATGCTATCAAGCAAGTGCCAAGGTATGCAAAATTCCTTAAAGATTTATGCACTAACAAAAGAAAATTGAAGGGTGATGAGAAAATTCATATGGGAGAAAATGTGTCTGCTGTTCTCCAAAAGAAGTTACCACCTAAGTGCAAGGATACAGGTATGTTCACCATTCCTTGTAAAATTGGTAATTTGAAAGTGGAAAGAGCAATGATAGATTTAGGAGCATCAATAAATGTCATGCCTAGCTCAATTTATCATTCTATGAATATGGGACCTTTAAAAGAAACAGGAGTAATCATTCAATTAGCTGATAGGTCCAATGCATGTCCTGAAGATGTTTTAGATGATGTTTTGGTGCAAGTTAATGAGTTAGTGTTGCCTGCACAAGTAATCATTCAATTAGCTGATAGGTCCAATGCATATCATGAAGGTGTTTTAGAAGATGTTTTGGTGCAAGTTAATGAGCTAGTGTTTCCTGTAGATTTCTATGTATTAGATATGGAAGAAGATCATTCTTCTAAGGCTGTACCAATCTTGTTAGAAAGACCATTTCTGAAAACATCAAGAGCAAAGATTGATGCAACTGAAGGCATTTTAACTATGGAATTTGATGGGGAAATGATTAGATTATGATGCAATGCATTTTTCTAGTGATGTTGATTGTGTTTTTTGCTACTGATATCATTGATAAACTAACTCAGCAGGTTTTAGAGCTCACTGATGCAGATAATTTAAGGTTAGTTATCAGTGGTGGAATTAATTTTAGAGAATTGAAAAAATCTTAAAGAGAAGTTTGTCATCAATGAAGGAATTGAAAATTCAATTTCAAGCTTAGAAAGTTTGAAGCATATCAGGTATAATATCTCCTACATTGATCTTCCCATATCTAACAACAAGCTTCTCCCTTCAATTATGCAGCCACCTAAGTTGGAACTAAAGATTCTGCCTGAACATTTGAAATATGCCTACTTAGGTGATGATTAGACACGACTTTTGATAATATTTAGCAAATTAACTTCTTTGGAAGAAGAAAGACTGGTACGAGTTCTTAGAGAACACAAGAAGGCCATTGGATGGACCATTGCAGATATAAAAGGCATCAGTCCTTCTATATGTATGCATAGAATCTTGCTAGAAGATGGTTATAAACCTACAAGAGAAGCTTAGCGTAGACTTAACCCACCAATGATGGAAGTAGTCAAAAAGGAAATCATGAAGCTTCTTCATGCAGGTATGATCTTTCCAATTTCTGGCAGCCAATGGGTAAGTCCAGTTCAGGTAGTGCCCAACAAGACTGGTTTCACTGTAGTACAAAATGATAATGGTGAGTTAGTTCCAACCCGTGTACAATGGAGAGTCTGTATAGATTACAGGAAATTGAATTCTTCTACCAGGAAGAACCATTTTCCTTTACCTTTTATTGATAGAAAGGTTGGTTGGTCGTTCTCATTATTGCTGTGTTGACGGTTATTCAGGTTTAAATCAGATTCCTGTAGCACCTGAGGATCAGGAAAAGACAACCTTTACTTGCCCCTTTGGTACATTCGCCTATCGTAGTATGACATTCGCCCTATGCAATGCTCCTGCAATGTTTCAAAGATGTATGGTCAATATTTTTTCGGATTGGGTAGAAAACATCATAGAGATATTCATGGATGACTTTACTATCTATGGTAATTCATTTGATGATTGTCTAGAAAACCTAACTAAAGTGTTGAAAAGATGTATTGAAACAAATCTGGTATGGAATTATGAGAAATATAATTTCATGGTTGATTAAGGTTTAATATTAGGACATGTAGTTTCATCAAATGGAATTGAGGTTGATAAATCTAAAATTGACTTGATTGAATCTTTACCTTACCCCACTTCTGTGAGGGAAGTGTGATCCTTTCTTGGTCCTGCAGGATTTTACCGAAAGTTTATCAAAGACTTCTCAAAGATTACTCAACCCTTAACCAAGTTGTTGTAGCTAGATGTTCCTTTCGATTTCAATACAGAATGCAAGGCATAATTTGATCAGCTCAAAGATTTTTGACATCAGCTCCCATTATCCAGCCCCCAAAATTGCGAATATCCATTTGAGATAATGTGTGATGCTTGCAATTACGCTATAGGAGCTGTACTAGGACAAAAAATTGGCAAAAACACTTATACTATATATTATGCATCAAAGGATTTATCCCACAACAGATAGCACTCAAAGGAATTATCCCACAACAGAGAAGGAGCTTTTTGCTATAGTATTTGCATTAGAGAAATTTCGGTCTTATTTATTGTGCGCTAAAGTCATTATTTACTCTGATCATGCAGCATTGAAGTATCTCCTCAAAAAAAAAAAAAAAAAAAAAAAAAAAAAAACAAAAACAAAAACCAAACCAAGATTGATAAGATGGATTTTACTTCTACAAGAATTCAACTTAGAGATCAGAGATAAGAAAGGAAAGGAGAATTCGGTTGCTGACTATTTGAGTAGATTAGTACTCAATGAAAATCCCGGACCTATCCAAGAATCATTTCCAGATGAGTATCTTTTTATCAATGTTTTTATCCTTGGTATGCTGACATTGTGAAGTACTTAGTTACCCAAACATTACCAGGTGATCTGACTAGAACACAAAGAGATAGGACAAAAAGTGAGTCAAAATATTATATCTGGGATGATATGATCCATATTTATGGAAGCATTATTCTAATCAAATAATTCGTAGATGTATACTTGAAAATGAATATTCATCCATCTTAGAATTTTGTCATTTATATGCCTATGGCGGACATTTTGGTCCAAAGAGAACAGCATGAAAGGTGTTAGAATGTGGTTTATTCTAGCCCACTTTGTTCAAAGATGCATATCTGTTTTATAAATCTTGCCATAATTGTCAAAGTACTAGTAATTTAGGCCATGGAGATCAAATTCCTCTTTCCTCAATTTTAATATGTGAAATCTTTGATGTATAAGGAATTGATTTTATGGGCCCCTTTTTCGTCTTCTTTTGGTAATGCATATATTCTTTTAGTAGTAGATTATGTATCAAAATGGGTGGAAGCCAAAGCCACCAGGACTAATGATGCTAAGACTGTTGTAGGATTTGTGAAAAGTCATATTTTTACCAGGTATGCAACACCGAGGGCAATCATCAGTGATAGAGGTACTCACTTCTGCAATCGGGTTGTAGAAAGTGTGTTAAAGGAATATAATGTGACACACAAGGTCTCAACAGCCTATCATCCACAGACAAATGGTCAAGCTGAGGTATCTAATAGAGAAATCAAGTCAATTCTAGAAAAGACTATCAACACAAGCAGGAAATATTGGAGCACTCATCTAGACGATGCCCTCTGGGCTTACAAGACAGCATACAAAACTCCAATTCGTATGTCTCCCTATTGACTCATTTACGATAAGCCTTGCCATCTTCCTGTGGAGCTTGAACATAAGGCCTATTAGGCAATCAAGTAATGTAATAGATCAAAGAAAATTACAATTGCTGTAACTTGACGAAATAAGGCATGATGCTTATGAGAATTCTAGAATTTATAAAGAGAAGACTAAACTTTTTCATGACAGAAATATTTCTACAAAAAAATTTGAAGTTGGTCAAAAAGTTCTCTTATTTCATTCTAGACTCAAATGATTCTCTGGGAAATTAAGGTCAAGATGGGTAGGACCTTTTTTGGTGACTAAAGTGTTTTCTCATGCTGCAGTTGAAATTCAAAGTCTTCATATTGATAAAATATTTAAGGTTAATGGACACCGTCTTAAACCTTATTGTGAATAATTTCAAGTAAACAATTTGGAGGTAAACACTTTAGAGGTCCCTGATTACAGAGATTGATTGAGACTTCGTCTAGCTGAAGACAGTAAATATAGGCACTGTGGGAGGTAACCCAATAAAATTGTAAAATTAAGCTAACAGGTAGCTGATTTTTTTTATTTTCCTATTACTATGGTTAAAGTTTGATGATGTCTATTTTACTGCTTTTTCAACCTCTGGTAAAGGTAAAAAAAGAGTAGAAAATTTTTTTATGGTTAAACACATCAATGGAGTATTTGGTTCTACAAGGTAAAGCTAAGTAAGGAAAACCAGTTACTTTTGTTTTTTTTTTTTTTTAATTAGTCTTTAGTTTTTATTACAGCTTTAGTATTTTACTCCCACCTTTTAATTTTTACTCAAAATTTTTTTTTACCTTTTTACTCTCTCTCTACCGCTTTTCTGTCACTTCTCCCTACATATGAGATTCACCCATCACAAACCCTAGCCGCCAACGTCAACTTCACATCTCCAGTCAGCGCTGCTCCCATAAATTCTGCCATCGCGGCCTCCGCCTTTAACAAATCACACCAGCGCCGCTCTTCATAGATCCCGTCGGCGCTACCCTCACCCAACAAAAACCACGACTCCTGACGTCGTAGCTTTCACAGATCGGCGCTGCTTTCACAAACTCAGCCACCGCCTGCGCTCCCCATTGCGACTGCCGCCAGTGCTGCCATCGCAGTCCCTGGCCGTCAGTGTTCCTTCCAAAACCTAAGGCACTGCTCTTCGCGACTCGCCCAAATCCACTGAAGCTGCATTTACCCTTCAAAAGATAGCAACTCTGACCACCAAAACAAGATATTTCAGCAACCTATAGCTCGCCGAAAAATTGCATAACTCTGTTTCGTCGGTTTGAACTCTCATCTCTTCTCAAGATTTTTTTTTTACTGATTTCAGTTTGAGATATTTTTGCTTAGTTTGACGTTTTGAGTTGAAGTTTGAGATATTTTTGCTTAGTATGATATTTTTGGTTCTCTGATTTGGGGTTAATTCACATGCTGCAATTTTCCAAGTTTACTTGTTGAATTTGAATGATAATCTGGGGTTTGGAATTAATTAGATGTTTGATTCTTCGTAAAATTTGGTATTTGGGTTGAATTTTATGAAAATTCAAATTGAGTTGATAAACATGCTGTTCTGATCTTCTAATTTATGCTTTTTCATGTGTTCATTTCCAACTAAGTCTACAAATGCCTGTGAAAGCAGTGGGTAGGAAAAGAAAATCATTTTTTTAGGGAAGAACCTCCAAGGGTAAATTCCCAGTTAGGAAAAGGGAAGCATGTAATGCCTCCTTTTAAGAAACAAATGGGTGGGAATCTTAGTTTCACTAAGAAGAAGTATAACAATAGACTTGATGTGCTGTTAACTCGACATTTGGTTGCTTGTAAATGTATTTCCAGTATTGTTATTGAAGATTTATCTTTAAATTGGTTTACAATTGCAGCAGAACAAGCAGGCTGGTTGACTATTTTTTCTAATAAATTGCTAGCTTATTGGAATTGACTTGGGAATTCTTTACAAATTATGAGTTTAAAAATCCTGCAGATGTTACAATTGACACACCTGGTGGCATAAATTTAGAATGTTAAGTGTTGATTATTCCTTCTCTCTTACTGAATTTAACCTTGTTTGTGGTTTCATTATTGAAGAATATGCAGCAACTGTTGAGTATTCTGAATGCCCGTGTGATTTTCCTCCTACTTGGGACTTCCAAGAATGCTGGAAAAATCTCTCTACTGATAAACGACCATACCACCCCAGAACTTCTAGGTCCACATATCTCAAGTCAATGGATTTTTGGTATTTTCATCGTCTTATCTCTTATAACTTTTCTAGAACCAATGAAGATTTTGGCATGATGAATAAAACCGAATTCGATTTTCTATTTTGCTTTGCAAATGTGGTGAAAGGTAATTTGGTGGCATGGTATGGCAAGCAATTGCTTACCATGGCAAAAAGAAAAGGGGTAATCTTTGTCTCGGGTTATTTGTTCCATTTATTGCTGACAAATTGGGTGTTTTGGACTTGGAGAATAATGATATGCATGTTGCTTATTGGGTGATTTGGACTTAGAGAATAATGATATGCATGTTGCTTGTGAAGTTGAATCTCTTGACTTTAGCAATAAATGAAACAAATGACCCCAGACAAAGATTACCCTTTTTCTTTTTTGCCATGGCAAGCAATTGCTTGCCATACCATGCTGTGAAATTAACTTTCACTCCATTTACAAAGCAATACAGAAAATAGAATTTGGTTTTATTCATCCTACCAGAATCTTCATTGGTTCCAGAAAAGTTACAAGAGATAAGACGATGAAAATACCGAAAATCCATTGACTTGAGATATGTGGACCTAGAAGTGCTAGGGTGGAATGGTCGTTTATCAGTAGAGAGATTTTTCCAGCATTCTTGCAAGTCCCATGTAGGAGGAAAATGACATGGGCATTCAGAATAATCAACAGTTGATGCATATTCTTCAGTAATGAAACCACAAACAAGGTTAAATTCAGTAAGAGAGAAGGAATAATCAACACCCAACATTTTGAATTTAATGACACCAGGTGTGTCAGTTGTAAGATATGCAGGATTTTTAACTCATAAGTTGTAAAGGATTCCCAAGTCAATTCAAAATAAGATAGCAATTTATTAGAAAAAATAGTCAACCAGCCTGCTTGTTCTGCTACAATTGTAAAGATAGATGTTCAATAACAGCACTGGAAATACATTTGCAAGTAACCAAATGTCGAGTTAACAGCTCATCAAGTCTATTGTTATATTTCTTCTTAGTGAAATTAAGATTCCCTCCCATTTGTTTCTTAGGAGGCATTACACCAACCAATAGAGATTTGACAAATTACCAATCGAAGGCGGGATTGGTCCAGTGAAACCATTTGAATTAAGAGATCTGCAGTTAATGGCAATAAACATTTATCAGATAGAGATGAACAACACAGAATAAACGTGTAAGATTCACCAAAAAGAAAGCAGATGAATGTTTGTAACCCGTTAGAATTTGCGTTTTCCAGTCATAATGTCACAAAGATATATTTGCAAGTTGAAACCCTTACAGATATACCAGCTGCTGCAGAGATCCTATAGAAGCACGAAGAGGACCAGAGAAACTAAAACCAACCAGGATCCTAGAATAAAAGTAAAAGATGATAAGTGTATCAGAGGAGTGTATAAACTGAGCAGATGCGATGATGAAATAAGCTCTTACAAATTTGTTAGCTTCTTCAAATTCCCAATTGATGCTGGAAGAGGTCCTGTTTTACCGTTGTTGTAAGATAAATCTCTGTGTATGGATTCTAATCATCAGAAAAACAGTAATTACAGAAATCCATCTAATAAGTTCCTCATGCATTGACCATGATCCTAGAAATGTATGCTCAGTTTTGACAATCTAAACAAAATTTCAAGCACATCCAGTAACAGAATCTGTAGTTCTTCTAATAATGAGATATCTCCAGAAATTTACGAGGTTGGAACATGGATCAAACTGATATATTTTTTTTTTAAATCAAATTAGTTAAGGAATTTAATTGATAATATACCTATCCAAATAACATATCACTGCAATTAATAAAATAATTAATAGTGGAGGACTTTCTTTTTTTTCTACATATTAGTGGTAATTTTAATACTAAGGAAATTGTTTACTGTCAAATGATTTCACCCATTTGTGGACTTAAAGTTGATCAATTATATATATATTTATGATAACGAAGTATTAGGTCCACGTTTCCTGCTAACGAAATCCAATTCGATCCCCATTTTGTGTTCGGTGATGGGGAAAATGAAGCCTCTGTTGATGTTAGTTACATTGTATATCATATGTATGTTAATATGCCTGAATGAGATTAAAGCAACAGATATAAGCACAGATGAGGAAGCAATGCTTGCCCTCAAAGCTCACATAACAAGCGACCCTCAAAATTTGTTAGCATCCAACTGGTCTAAGGCTACTTCAGTCTGCGATTGGATCGGTATTACTTGTGGACTTCGCCACCGTAGAGTTTGAGTTATAGCACTCGAATTCCTCCACAGATTGGAAACCTTTCATTCATCACCAATTTCTCTGTACTTAACAATAATTTCCATGGCACTCTGCCTCTTCAACTTTCTAACTTACACCGGTTGAAGTTGCTTAACTTGGGGTACAATCTTGTCAATGGGATAATTCCCTCATGGATTGTATCTTTTCCCCAACTTGAACTTCTTAATCTGCGCTTTAACAACTTTGGAGGTATATATTGACTTCTCATTTTGAAATTGCATTTAAGTTGATATGGGTAAATCATCACAATCCACATGCTGATTTGTCAAATACACCAATACCTCCAAATGTTAACTATGACCTCCCGCTATTTATTATTATGTTGTATTCTATTAAAATGTCTAATATGATATATATTTATGAGTTTCTATCATCTCTTAAAATGTTCAATATTCAAATTTATCTTGAAAAGGCTCCTTCAATGTCGTCTTTATAATGTAACTACAACTTAAAGGGTAGAGAAAAAGTCTCATAATAAGTGAGAATAAATGATTTTGTAGTGGACAGCCTTACTAAATGAACATAAGAGATAATAGACAAATATAAGCAACATCAACAATTTTTAGAGAAAAATGATTAATAACAAATACAGGGAAGTCATAGTGTGACAAAAACAAAATTAAGGAAGATGTAAATTAGGACTTGTACCTATTGGCACTTCAACATTTCTTCGTTACAAGAAATTTATCTTTCTAGTAACTGCTTATCAGGTTCCATCCCAACAACCTTCCTTATGAACAAGTCTTCACTTCAAATATTAGATTTTAGCATGAATAATTTGACAGGTTTTCTTCCACCAAATATGTTATCTCATCTTCTCGCTTTGGAAGGGTTGCATTTGAGTTGGAACTAATTCAGTGGTCCGATTCCTTCTACTTTATTTGCATGCAAGAGGTTACAAATTTTATCTTTGTCCACCAATCATTTCCAAGGAGATGTGCACAAGGATTTTGGCAATCTCACCATGCTTCAACTGTTATATCTTGGCTGTAACAACTTCAAAGGTATATGGTCATTCATTTAATGCTGAAATTTGATTTACACACACTTCAAAAGCCCATAAAAATAATTGGTCATAATTTGATTAACACATTTCTTCATTGCAAGAGAGTTGATCTTAAAGGGTCCATGTTTCTAACAACTTTCCTTAAACATAGGTCTTTACTTCAAAAATTGAGTTTTTGCTTCAAATAATCTAACAAGCCATCTCCTATCAAGTATCAAATACGTTTACTCATTTTCCTAGCTTAGATAATTGTCATTGTTCCAAATTCTAAAAAGGAATCCTTATCAATTTAGGATCCTAAGAATAAAATCTATTCCTAATCCAGAATATAAAATAATTGCAATTAAAGTAAAGATAAAATCCAAAATATATCTTTAATTTCTTTCAACAAATAGCTGTCTTCAAATTGAATTGCTGATCCTTTTTATTATTTATGGCCCACATCACATTGAGAGTCAGCAAATGTTAGATTTGATAGCAAAACTTTTGCATCAAAAAAATTTTGCTGCCAAAAAACTCACAATTGATGATTGAACTGGAGAACCGTACAATTGAACCACAATTTAATAATTTTTATAATTAAATAATATATTTTTAAAAAATAAATAAATATCTAGTTATACCATCGATTGAAGCAATTCAACCAGTTGAACTACGAATTGATAAACTTACTAGTTTATTATCTGGTCTGGTTTAATAACATTAATTAGTATACATAAATCCTTGCAATAAAAAAGAATTACGTATATTCTGTTGTTTTTAATACTCATTTTGTACACATGTATTGTACTATTTTACTTTTATAATATTGATAATATTGCATATTCATGTATTTTTCTTATTCGGGACGGGTTCGAAATAAATTACCTAACAACAACATTCGTTATATATGAAATCATGAGAATACTTGATTAGTTTTTCATTATGTGGTTGACAGATTCAGCAGGCAGCTGCCTACCAACTGAAACCGCCAATTACCACTCTCCTATGCTACTCTTCATTCTCTCTCTCTTTTCACTACTTAATTTCAATGTCTTCAACTCTACTTTCTTCACCAACTGAAAACTTGTGAAGTGGAGCTGAACATAAGCATTCACATCTACACCATTACACTACCACCTGCAACCTCAACATTCTTCTGCGCTTATTCTTCCAACCAATCTTTTTACTTTCTTCATTTTCACCACTCCTAATTTCAATTTTAATCACATTAGTCCTTTCCCTTCATTGACTTCTACAAATACCCTTTTGCTTGAACTTTACTTCACTAAACATCAACTCGCTTCAACTCATTTGCTTATTGCTGACTTGTATCAGAAGCTCAACTCCACTAATTTACAAGTCCAATCCCTTCTCATAGAGTTAGTTAACCTGCAGCAGAATGATCGGTCCTTGCCTGAGAGATTCACTAGGCAGCTGCTTACCAATCTTGGGTCTGATGATCCTGAGCTTTTGCTAGCAATGGAAGCTCACAAGTTCCCTCTCGATTACTCCTCGAGATCAAGGTCCGAATAGGTCTACCCATCCATTGGTGCAGGTTGTTTGAGGTATCAAGATGATTTGGCTCAATACATGACATATCAAGTTGGAGGGGAATGTCCTGTGGACAATGCTTTTGGACAAAAGTTGACGTTTAAGAGGCTGTAAGCCTCTCCCTCGCCGGAGATGCCATCCCAAGTCCCCAGATAACTGCGTGGAGCTAAACCTGTTACCAGAGATTATTTGGGCAACCCCGCTAGAGACCCGCATTGTATGGGACCCTTATAGTTGTGAAAGCTACAATGTTTGATTGAGCGAAAAAATCAACCCGGTGAAACAATAGGGTTTCTCCTTTAGGTTTTCCATTGATTAGAATAGTATATATACACTTGTACATGGGCCGTGTATCATGGGCCATCTCTACAATACATGGGCTGAATATTTACATAGGATAATATATATACTATATCAACCCCCCCCCCCCCCCGGCAAGTTGAGCTGGGCTATGCACGGTCAACTTGTCACGTAGAAGAAGAAAGCGTTGCTTTGAGAGGCCTTTAGTGAGGATGTCCGCTGGTTGGTGAGGAGTGGGTATATGCTGAACCCGAAGCATTTTTTGATTCACCTTGTCCCAAACAAAATGGAAATCGAGTTCAAGGTGTTTGCTGTTGTTGTGAAAAATCGGGTTAGTAGTGAGATAGGTTGCACCCAAGTTGTCGGACCATATGGTAGGAGGTGCGTTGGAGGAGTAGCCAAGTTCACGGAGTAACATTGTAAGCCATAGTACTTTAGAGGCAACAGTGGCAAGCGCTTTGTATTCCGCTTCTGTGGATGATCTAGAGACAGTTCGTTGTTTCTGTGAAGTCCAAGAAATAAGATTCGGCCCAAGAAAGATAGCAAACCCAGTTATGGATTTTCTGTAATCCAAACATCCACCCCAATCTGAGTCATAGAAACCATTGATGTGCATGGAAGAAGATTTCTATAGCAAGAGACCATGGCTGGTTGTGTCACGCAAATACAGCAAAATCTGCTTAGCAGCCTTCTAGTGTTCAGTGGTAGATGAGTGCATGTATTAAGACACTTTATTCACTGAGAAAGAGACATCTGGTCTGGTAATGGTGACATATTGTAAGCCACCCACTATACTTCGGTACAACTGAGGATCGTCTAAAGGGTCACCACTTTGAAGAGTGAGGCAGGTACTACTGCAGAATGGCGTTGAGATTCCCTTGGATTCATGCATTTTGGCCCGGACAAGAAGATCAGAAATATATTTTTGCTGATGAAGGAGTAAGCCGTTGGTTTGCCAGGAGGCTTCAAGGCCGAGGAAGTATTTCAGCTTGCCAAGGTTGTGGATTGCAAATTTCTACTGCAGAAAAACAATGACTCTATCCACCATACCCATGTCATTACCAGTGACTAGAATGTCATCTACATAAAGCAAGCAGAAAATTTGAATTGATGCTGATTTGTAACAGTACAGAGAAGTGTCTGCCTTGGAGTAATAGAACCCAAACTGAATCAGCACATCAGTCAAGCATTTGTGCCACATTCAAGGGGCTTGTTTCAGACCATAAAAAGACCGCTTTAGAAGACAAACATGATCCGGTTTGTGCTTGTCAACAAACCCCGGTGGTTGTTGCATAAAGACTCTTTCTTACAGTGTACCATGTAAAAATGCATTAGATACATCAAGATGACTAACCACCCAACCAAGTGAGATAGCCGGACAGAGAACAAGACGGATTGTGGTTGGTTTGATGACTGGGTTGTATGTTTGTGCATAGTCCAAGCCCGGATGCTGGTGGAAGCCTTTAGCCACTAGGCGAGCCTTATGTCTTTCAACAGAGCCATCCGGATTAAGTTTCGTTTTGAACACCCATTTGCACCCAACTATGTTTTGTCCTTGATGAGAGGGAACAAATTTCCAGGTCTGATTTTTCATAAGAGCTTCATGCTCTATCAACATGGCCTATCACCATTCTGGAAATTTCATTGCTTGGGTATATTAGGTGGGTTCAGCTGGAACAGCACTGATGACATTTAAATTCATAGGGAGACGGGGTTTGAGTTTGGCTGCTTGAGAACGGGTGACCATGGTGTGGGTTTTTTATGGTGGAGGGGGAGAGGGAGCAGGCTGTCCAAGATCAACAACCAGGGGAATAGGAGGCGGGCTGGGCGAGTTTTCTGACGTGGAGGTGCTGGAGTGGGCGCTGATTGGCGGGTTGTGGTCTAGCGGGTGGTAAGGTGGGGGCTGTGTGGTGTATGGATGCGAGTTTGGTGAGGTCGGATGGGGTGTAGGGGACGAAGTGCGGGTGGTTGGCGAGTTGAGTGGGGGCTGGGTTGTGTTTGGCGAAGGCGGGTGGGGGGCAGGTGTGTCAGCTGTTGCTGGAGTTGGGTATGATGCTGGGAAAGTGATGTACAGTAGTAGTTCTTGATCATTGCGGGTGGATGAAGGTGGAGCACCATCACTTAATTGCTGAAACGGAAACACCTGTTCATCAAAAAACACATGGCGTGAGATATAAAGTTTTTGAAGAGAAAGATTAAGACACCGATAGCCCTTATGAATTTTACTGTATCCAAGAAAGACACAACGATGTGATCATGGTGCAAGTTTGTGAGGTGAAGAGTAGCGTAACCAATGATAGCAAAGACACCCAAAGACACGCAAATAATTATAGTCATGACGAGACTTAAACAGAAGTTCAAATGGCGTACAATTATTCAAAGTGGGAACAGGCATTCGATTAATTAAGTAGACTGCTGTTTCAAATGCAAAAGTCCAGTATTTAATGGGAACAGAAGAATGAGTGAGTAATGAGAGTCCTGTTTCAACAATATGACGGTGTTTCCATTCTACACAACCGTTTTGTTGGGGTGTGTACGGACAGGAAACACGGTGTGTAATGCCATGGGTGCTTAAGTAAGGAACTAACGCCTGGAATTCCTTCCCCCCCTAGTCAGATTGAAAACTCTTAATAGATTTCCCAAAATGATTTTCAACCATAGTGCGAAATTGTATAAAAGCATGCATGACATCATATTTGAATTGAAATGGATAAATCCAAGAATACTTGCTGTGAATTTCGGTGTGGTGGTGGTGTTAGCCGTCAAGCTTTGATACCATGAAACAATAAGGTTTCTCCCTTAGGTTTTTCACTAATTAGAATAGTATATATACACTTGTACATGGGCCGTGTATCATGGGCCATCTCTACAATACATGGGCTGAATATTTACATAGGATAATATATATACTCTATCACCCGAATACTTTGATTGCGAGGATTGCTTTTATCTGGAAGGAAGAGAGAAGACAAGACGGAAGTTCGACAATGAGGCCTTAATGCAATGGATCAAGTCCTCAGAACAAAACCTCGTGGAACTATCCGTATTGGACTTGACATAGGAGGCGGTACGAGCACATTTGCATGCTAGAATGAAAGAAAGGAATGTTACCTTATAACAAGCACAATGAATCTGGATGGTCCATTCAACAGCTTCATTGCTTCAAGGGGACTCATTCCAATTCATGTCAGTGTCTCTCAGATGCTTCCGTTCTTCGAAAATAAACTCAATATAGTTCATTCGATGCACGTATTGAGAAATTGGATTCCGGATTCAATACTGGAGTTTGTACTCTATGATATATACAGAGTTTTGAGGCCAGAAGATCTGTTCTGTCTTGATCATTTCTTGAATTACCGTTCTTCCGTCAACAGCAACCCGAACAAATCATCGAATGAAACTGCAATCATTCGAGCTTCAAGGGACTGACAAAAATCTTGATATGGGCTGTTTGGGCCATTCAATCCATCTAATATGGCATCTACTAAATGCTCGTCAAGAGCCGAATATTGCAAAGAGATTAATCTATCTGAAATCGTCTTTTCCCTCTACATATACTTTGTAATTGATTCGGTACCCTTCTTCAGGGAATGCAATTATTGCTTTAGGTCACGTGCCTATGCCCTGGACCCAGAAGCATAGGTATTCTCCAATTTCACCCATGCCTCTCTTGCCGTCTTCACTCCTATAACTTGCGGCAGAAGTGAGGGGAATATTGATGTTAATATCCAACCAAGAACTTGCTGATCCTGGCGACTCCAGACCTTGTAGGCTGGATGGTGTTATCGGCTAACCGTTCAACCGGAATTGCGCTTGTTCCATCGATGTGGCTGAGGAGATTGTACCATGCTAGCATCGGTGTGATGAGAGTTTTCCACAGAATGTAGTTGGTCGAGTCAAGTTCTAGGGGAAGGTGATGAGTGAAGGAAGGCACGGCTGACATGGTAGAGGACGCTGCTGTATAGGACAGCGCATCAGAAACGATTTGAGCAGTGCTGTTGCTGGTGGTTGACATGCCAGCTCCGGTGACTGTCTTCTCTTTTTCGGTAGTTTTGCCTTAATGCTCTGATATCATGAAAGCTAGGGTTAATCTTTGGGAAATCTCACTCTATCAAACGTGAGAGGAGATGTGTTTATATTTATATTATGGTGCTTTACAATTGAGTCCTTGTTTCTATGTATAATTACATACCAGCATAAGTATAATGTATAGCTATAATTAAGTACAAATTACATATAATTACATTATTCTAACAGAGGGGGTGAATAGTACTTTTATACTGAATCAAAAATTTGCAAACAGTTTAGAAATTTCTTTTTGAATAAAAACAATTCTCTTTCTCTAAAAACAAGTTTTACAAAAATGCGGAATTAAAAAAAAAAAACTTGTGAATATAAATTTGATTGAATAAAAGTGACTTCAAATACTAAAGCTAATAATTTAACTTCCAAGAGTTTAAATAGCAATAAATATAAAGAGAGTAGGGATGTAGAAATGATGACACCGAATTTTATCCTGGTTTGACCCAACCGGTGTACATCTAGTCCCCAAGACAACCGCTTGAGATTTTTACTAACGTTGACTTTACGGGCAGGAAACAAGCCTTTGCTACTTTTTGTGAGTTCAAGTAACAAACACAATACTTTTGCAGGTTAAATATTAAACCTCTACCGTTACTTTTTCAGAGCTTAAGTAACAAAACTCCACTGATGCTTTTTCTAAGCTCAAGCACCAAACTTTTACAGACTTTGTTGATCACATTACCAAAAAGTAAACCCCTTTCAAACAACCTTGTGTGAATATACAATTCCCAAAAATATGAATATTTGAATGAAAGATTGAAGCTCTTTTCTCTTGACTTTGCTCTTGTACAAATTAGGAAACATTTCAAATAATTATAACTTTAAGAGTGTGAATGTTGTACACAAGTCTTCTTACTCCAAGCTTTGGTCTTCTTATCCTTTTATAGGTGAAAGAATGCTTCATAGGAAGGAGAAATGGCCGTTTCTTTCAGGTGATAAAAGGAATATGGCTGTTGCTTTCAAGTCACAAGCTTAGGAAGATGTTGAATTCATCTAATAAGCTTCTTATGGCCCTTTTTCTCAAGTGATAAGATGATATGAATATTGATCTCATGTAATAAGAGATAATGGCAGTTGAGGTCGCCTCCTGAAGGAAAAGAAGTACTTTTTTGTAGCTTTTGATGGTAGATTTGTAAATGACTTGAAACTTACAAACATGATATGACATTTGTATATATGTCACAAAGAGAAAGTTCAAACCATCTCATAAGCTAAGTGAGAAGGTTTAGCTTATAAGTAAAAATTGTTTATGACTTGTAAAGGCATTTAACTCTTGAAGGGACTTGACTTGGTTTAAGTCATAAGACTTATATCACTTGAAATGTTCATAAAGAGCATTAATACTATTTTATGCCATTTTATCTTTTTGTACTATTTATTTATTCTTTGTTAAAAGTAATCAATCAAATAGGAATCACTTCATTTTCTTTTTATATCAACTTTTTGGTGATCATCAAAACATAAGTTAACAGTATTTATATAATGTATAAAATAATATTAAATTTTATTTGGAACTATCAGTTGAGGATAATATCAAGTTTAACTTAAGGAGGGCTAAACAAGAAATCTAACGTGTAAAAACTGTTAACGAGTAGAATTACTTGGATTATTTTTAATTAAAAAAAAAAACTATTTCAACACTTTCATTTTCCCAAAGAATATCTTTCTATTTTTTGGGCTCAAAGAAGTTCCTAAAAGTGAAACCCAAAATTTATAGGAAAAAGAAAAACCATTTTGCAATCAAGAATGGCCTAAATAAATAATATGCGCAGTAAAATTTTAAAATATATATATATATATATATATATTTTTGAAGAAAAATATATATATATATATATATATATATATATATATATAATAGCATAAGAAAATGCAAAATGTATAAAGAATTAGTTCAGTATATATGTATGTATGAGCATCAAATAACACTTAAGGTATTCATAAATATTTCATTTCAGATAAATTTTTTTCAAAAATTATCGAAAGGGAACAGTTGTGGCCTTTCTCAGTTATAGGAGAAGATGGGATTTTTCAACTTTCTTCAAATTATTCTATCCAAAAAAAAAAAAAAAATCTTAGTTTAAATCCCATCAAGTCTGCCTCTAATGTAATAACCTAACAACTTAATTATAAATGACTTGAGGAATGTTCTAGATTCAAAGAATAATTTTTGTTCGTTATTTGATGTGATGTAATCTATTAGGAATACCTAAATTTTAAAGTTGGGATTTTTATGTATAAATATTAAAAAAAAAAAATTATGATTAAGTGATAAAATTTGAAGATCAAGTTTGTGATCCATAATTGGTTTAATTTATGGGTATGATTAAAGTGAATTGAAAGTATTATTATTATTATTATTATTATTAACACAAAGTACACAATACTTAATTGAATTTTGACATGGGAGTAGGACAATTGGGTGGACTCCTAAATTATTAGCTGCGAAATTATTTGCAGAATAAGTGTACAAAATGCGACAATAGAAATAATCCAATTGAGTTTAATCAAAGATTACGTTACATATTAACAAGAAATTATAAATCTAAAAAAAAAAAAAGGTAGTTTATGAGAAAATAATTGATCAAAATTAATTGCAAATGTTGGTTTTAAATAAAAAACAAAGAAAAAAAATGGTATAAAGGGGATTAGTTGCGGAATGAAAGTTAGAATTAATTAAACAAGTGGTAAATTCAGAGGCCAAAAAGTTAGAATTATGACTTGTGACACTACATGTAGAATGTCGAATTCAAATAGCTTAAGACTATTGAATTTTGTTTCAAAACAGAGATTGTGTTTTACACCATTGTCAACAAAATCAATGAGAAGCCCTAACTATATGACTAAGCCTCAAACAAAATTATATCAATGAGCATACTTATGGTTAAAACGAAAATATTGTAAAATTAAATAAAAAAATAAAAAAAATCAAGATTGTTTACATTTTTTTTTAAATAACTAAAATTATATAAGTTTCTCATCATCGAATTTATTGACTGCATAAATAAGCTTATAAATCAAACTTCTCACGGATAAGAAATAAATACAACATATCTTTGGCTGCAATTAGATAGTGTCGAATTACTCTCTTCATCTACCACACATCAATAAAAATTAACAAAATTAAATTTCGGACATCTATCAAGTTAACGAAAAAGGTAAAATCCGAACTATTGACCTCTAAATCTAAGAGACTCGGATATTATATTGTGGAACTATTTAATGTAAAAGTTTAGTTGATAAGTAAAGTCCAATAATTACTTTAAATGGCTATTTAACACAACGACAGGTCTAATTCATTCAAGTCCAAAAAGACGTTTGTGTTTTGGAGTTATACATAATATTCACAAAAATTGAATGTATCAATTTATACCGCTAAGTAAAAAACATAGTAATACTAGAATCTCAAGTGTTTTTTAAAGATGAAAATCTACTGATTCTTTAGCATAATATGCACAAAATGATCTACCCTCCCTACTGATAAAAATCTACTGATTCTTTAGCATAAGTGTTGTGATCTCCTCAGTTTCATTGTAGACGCCATTAGACAGTGAAATATCATTTGCATATACTGTGGAAGAGCATCAATGGCCCCCAAATCCCATCTGCTATCCAAACTCATTTTCATAAGAAAAAAGTATAAATGAGACAGATTTGGGACAATAAATAGCTTCTGATAATCCATATTTATAGGCCATAATTATCTGTCCTAACCGTATAAATTAAAAAGGATCTAATCAAGTTGTAATTATATTATTCGTTTAGACAAAACTTTGTAAATAAAATACTGATCCACCACCCTGACAACAAAATCATTTATTTGATGTACAAGTTGCTTTTTAATTTATTTATTTATTTATTTTTACTTGTTTTATATTTTTTGAAAATATCACATGCCAATTTATGAAATCCAAATACCATCGGTCAGTGTTGCCGAAGTTGCTTTTACTCTCCTCCTCAGCACAATAAAATAGTAAGAAGAATAATTTTTTAACTTCAGCTATTTTTATTTGATTTTGTTTGTTACGTCAAAACTAATATATGATTATGGTATTTAATATTTATAAAATAATATTAAATTTATATTTATGAAAAAAAGGAATATAAAAGCTTGGGCCTCTAAAAAGCTGGAGCCGTCCTGTAAGCTCTGATACTATGTCATAGAACCAACTGACCTAAAAGCTTAAACTGATAAGTAGGTCTCAATTATAATTTTTGTTCTTAGGGAAAAGTACAAAATTAAATCGTATAGTTTACTATTTTTCCAAAAAACACCCTTGTGGTTTAAAGCATCACAAATACAAACCTGTGGTTTCAAAAAGTGACAAAGACAGACATGTGGTTTTGAAATGTTAACAAAAGTAGTCTACCGTCTAAATATTTTCTCCTAAAAACTCACTTATCTTTCAAACTTTTATCCGAAATTTTGTATGTTGGTTGATTAAAACATAATGAACTTTAGTGGTAAAATTCAAAATTTTTTGGGAAATACATGTATTTTTTAATTAATAATAGGGAAAAATACGAAAAAATAGAAAATTACCGAAAATTTTTAAATTTCTACACGAAGGCCCATTGTATTTTAGTCAATCAACGTGCAAAATTCTAAATAAAAATATTAGACGGTAGACTACTTTTGTTAACATTTTAAAACCACAAGTTCTTTTTTGTTACGTTTTAAATCACATAGGTAGTTTTTGAAAGACTAGTAAACCACAACATTTATTTTTATACTTTTTCCTTATTATTATCCTGACAGTTTTGACGTAGAAAGAACAATGGGCGATTTGTGATGGTGGACGATTTCATCAGCAGAGCTGCTTCTTGATAATGGATGATGGCTTTGATGAGTTGATACACAGCGGATTGTAGAGATTGACAATTTGGTTTGATTTGAAGAGGGGAGAAGAAGAGATAAAAAATAAAAAATAAAAAGAGAATAAAAAAAATAAAAAAAATAACATGTAAATATATATTTTATTTATTTTTAAATTAAATTTTTATTTAATTAATTGCGGATGAAAACACCTCTATGGTGTGAGACAAGAATTCTTTTTTTTTTTTTTTAAATGTTCGAAACTCCAATCTTCATTTTGTAGAAAATTAAACCTCTAAAACTTATATAAAAAAAAAAAATTGTAACCACATAGGTTTTTTTTTATTTTTATTTTTTTTTTAAGTATCCATATAAAATCATTGCACGACAAAGTAGTTTCTATTTATTGAAGAATAACATTTGTAGAGTACATGACTATCAACCAAATCAAGTTTAGATTTAGAGAACTTAAAGCTTGAGAAAAAGGCACCAATGGGAAGATAAACTTGTATTAATTAGTGTATTTGGACAACAATGGTATTATTTATAAAACAAGGAAACCCTATTATGGCAAATAAACAATATATTATTACTCATTTGAATTGTTCAATTATCGCCAAGTCATATGACAATATATTATTACTCATTTGAATTTTTTTGTTTCAATATATTTTTTAAATATATTATTACTTCATTCTTCTATTAAATAAAATTATATAGATTTTTATATTAACTACAAAATGATGATGATAATGATAGTTTGAAAAAAAATTAAAATAATAAATTTGCTCAAAGAAAAAATTTAAATAAAAATTTAAATACCCGTAAACTAATAATTCGAAATCTTCCTTATCATGATTTCCTATTTTGAATAACATCCGAATTCGAAATTTTCTATATCATGATTTCCTATTTTGAATAAAATCCGAATTCGAAATTTTCTATATCATGATTTCCTATTTTGAATAACATCCTAATTTTCTTTGACTAAAAGGTAAATCAAAATTTCACTTTCTCTTCCAATCGATTACATAATAATTTTTAAAATTAATAATTTTCACTAAATAATAATTCTTTCTGGTGTAGGTGCAAAGACAATAATCTTGCAAAAGACATAAGATAATAATTTTTTAGAAAAATTTTAATTATCAAATGAAAATATAAAATAATAATTCATCATTTAAATACAAGAATTTTATATAAAATGTTGAATCTTGTTTTGATTAAAGCAACTTTACATTTGAAGAAGATAGATTTAAATAAATACTTCGAGAATTAATTAAGGATAAATGTGTTTTTATTTTTAATTAATTCAACAAAGTATAAAGGTGAAGACTTATAACAACGACAAAATAAAATGTTTGGAATAAGAAGATGAACACTGCGTTAGGAGGCTAAGGACTGAAGAAATTTTGTTACATATCTTCAGAGTCCTAAACATTATATAACAGCCACATTCAGAGATTTGAAGAAATTAAGTTCAAATATTTAGAGTCCTAAACACTATATAACGGCCACATTCAAAGATCTGAAGAAGTCAAGTTTAAAATTTTCAGAGACCTGAATACTGTATAACGGATACATTCACAGACCTAAAGAAAATCAGAATGAAAACTTCAGAGGACTGAATTAACAATTATTCGTGAGAGAGATTAATTTTCTTCTTTACTTTAGTTTATAAAATTGTAAATTATAAATAATATTAATGTAATATAATAATATTAATAATAAAGAAATATAAACGGGAAATTATCGGAGATGTGGGTATTTAATCGGGGAATTTACCGGTGATCCCCATGGGTCTTAAATGCGGAGGGTGATAGAGTATATATATCCAGCCCGCCCACTAATTATGTGTTTAATGTAATTATGTCCAGCCCATATTCTCTTGTATAAAGACCTCATTATTCATCAATAAAGGTTAAGGGAAAACCCTAATCCTTCATGGTATCAGAGCTTGACGGCTAACCCCTCTATCCACCGAAATTCACCCCTATTGGACAGACTTTCAGCACTGAAACATGACTACTTCGGCCACCATGAATGCAGCCACTGGTTCCCTTCCAGCCGTCGTCATACCCTCCACTTCCACCTTTCCGATTAAGCTTGATAGTACGGATTATCTCGTCTGGAAAACACAGCTTGTACCACTGTTGAAAGGATCGAGGCTCATGGGACATGTTGATGGAAGAATAGTCCCGCCTCCGAAGTTTTTGCCTGGAACGACTGACATTAACCCGAATTTTGAAAGATGGGAAGAAAAAGATGCTCAAGTGTTGAGTTGGATAATCAATTCCCTCTCACCTGAACTTGGAACACAAATAGTTGGCGCTGAGACTGCGCAAGAGGCTTGGAATCGATTAATTACGGCCTATGCTGCTGGTTCTAGATCACAGATTCAAGATTATAGATTGCAATTATGCAATCTGAAGCAAGAGAAGACTGAGACGATTTCCTCCTATATCAATCGCGAGAAGAAAATTTCTAATCACCTGGCTACTCTTCAATTGGTAATTTCTAAGACTGATCTTGTCGATGCCGTGGTTGATGGTCTTTTACCGGCATATCGCCCTTTCACTCGCTCCCTAGAAATTAAAGTGGAGCCAACCAGTTTTGAAGACCTTCATGGCCTACTGCTCTCTGAAGAAAGAAATCTCAAACGGGAAGTACATGCTGAACGTACTCCCACAGCACTCTATGGCGTCCGTAACTCAGCCCCTCCAGGCCATGGTGGTCAGCGCCAGACTTACGGCCAGCAGCACCACGCCCAGCCGCACCACACCCAGCCACGGCGTCCTATGGGGCGGGGATTTAACCCGTAATTTTTTGCATATCCGGGTAATAATTCTCACCAACATACTGCTCCTAGACAGCATAATTTTGTGCCCCATTCTGGAAATAATAATATTGGAATTTTCTGCAACCCAACACACTCATGGCACCATTAGATACCACCACCTTTTACTGTCACAATTGCAAGGGCATCAATCATTTAGCACGAAATTATCCATCACCAAGACAACCTAGGGGAAATCAAACTCAACAAACCCGAACAGCCCCTACATCCTTTTTTACAGCAATAAACACACACTCAACCCAAGATTGGGTCATTGATTCCTTGGCTACTCATCACTTAACGGATGATTTGGATAACCTGAATATTCACAGTGAATAGAATGGCCCAGAAGAAGTCACAATAGGTAATGGTTCTAAAATTCCCATCTCTCATATTGGGTCTTCTTCTTTTTCTCTTAATGGTAATTGTGTTAAATTTGATAATGTTCTACATGTACCTGCTGCCTCCAATAATTTATTATCCGTTTCAGCTCTAACCAACTCTAATCTTGTGTCTATTGAGTTTTTTGCTGACTCTTTTATGCTTAAGGATTTGGTGACCAAGCAGGTACTTCATATGGGGTCGAATAAGAATGGTCTCTACTCTCTCAGTCTTCCAAAACGTCCGCCCGATCGAGTCTTTGCAAATTTGGCGTCAGTCTCTCAGTGGCATGCACATCTTGGTCATGCTGGATATCCAGCAGTGAAAAAAATTTTAGCTTTGAATAATATTTCTGTTTCCAATAAAACTCATGAATTGTTATGTCATGCTTGTTCTGTCAGTGAAATTCATCGTTTACCTTTTCCTATTTCGACTTCAGTTGTTTCACAACCATTAGAACTTGTTTGTTCAGGTTTATAGGGCCCTGCTCTAGTCAAATCGTTTGATAATTATAACTACTATGTTCTATTTTTTTTATCATTACAGCAAGTATTCTTGGATTTATCCACTTCAATTCAAATCTGATGTGATGACTGCTTTTATTCAATTTTGTACTATGGTTGAAAATCATTTTAGGACATCAATCAAAAGTTTTCAATCAGATTTGGGGGGGGGGAATTTCAGGCATTAGTCCCTTACTTACACACACATGGCATTACACACAGAGTTTCCTGTCCGTACACACCACAACAAAATGGTTGTGCAGAACGGAAACACCGTCATATTGTTGAAACGGAACTCTCATTACTCACATATTCCTCTATTCCCCTTGTTGAAACGGAACTCTCATTTTAGGACATCAATTAAAAGTTTTCAATCAGATTTTGGGGCGGGGGGGAATTTCAGGCATTAGTCCCTTACTTACACACACATGGCATTACACACAGAGTATCTTGTCCGTACACACCACAACAAAATGGTTGTGCAGAACGGAAACACCGTCATATTGTTGAAACGGAACTCTCATTACTCACATATTCCTCTATTGTTGAAACGGAACTCTCATTACTGGACATTCGCCTTTGAAACAACAGTTTACTTAATTAATCGCATGCCTCTTTCCCATTTGAATAATTGTACACCATTTGAGCTTTTGTTTAAGACTCGACCGGATTATAATTACGAGTCTTTGGGTGTTTTTGCTATCCTTGGTTATGTTATTCTTCACCTCACAAACTTGCACCAAGATCACGTCGTTGTGTCTTCCTTGGCTATAGTAAAATTCATAAGGGCTATCAATGTCTTGATCTTTCTCTTCACAAACTTTATATCTCACGCCATGTACTTTTTGATGAACAGGTGTTTCCATTTCAGCAATTAAGTGATGAAGCTTAGATTCAATCAACCCGGAATGATCAATAACTACCGCTGTACATCACCTTTCCAACGTCACACCCCAGCTGCCGAAACACTGACCCCACCACCACCTTCCCCTAACCGGCATAAGCCCTAACCAAGCTCCCCCAACAGCTCGCCTCCCTCTCACATACCGCTAGAAAATTTCACCCACCTGAACCCAACTCGCCAACCCAAATTTCCAGCCTAACCACCAGCAATTCCACTTCCGAAAACACGTCTAGCCCGCCAGCCACATCACCCAGCTTGCCTGTGATTCCCCTGGTTATTGATCTTGGACAACGTGCTATCTCCCCTCCACCACCGCAAAAGACACATACCATGGTCACCCATTCCCAAACAGCGAGGCTGAAACCACGTGTCCCTATGAATTTAAATGCAATCAGTGTTGTTCCAGCTGAACCTACATCATATACACAGGCAATGAAATTTCCAGAATGGCGACAAGCGATGTTGACTGAATATGACGCTCTCATGAAAAATCAGACATGGGAATTGGTTCCCTCACATCATGCACAAAATGTAGTTGGGCGTAAATGGGTGTTTAAAGCAAAACTTTATCCAGATGGCTCCGTTGACAGATATAATGCTCGGTTAGTGGCAAAAGGCTTTCACCAACGTCCTGGCTTGGACTATGCATAAACATATAGCCTGATAATCAAACCAACCACCATCCGACTTGTTCTATGTTTGGCTGTCTCCCTTGGTTGGGTAGTTAATCACCTTGATGTCTCTAATGCCTTTTTACATGGCACCTTGGCGGAACAAGTATTTATGCAACAACCACCAGGCTTTATTGACAAACACAACCCAGATCATGTTTGTCTCCTTAAACGGTCTCTTTATGGGCTCAAACAAGCTCCTCGAATGTGGCACAAGTGCTTGACTGATGTGTTGATTCAATTTGGGTTCTCTTGCTCCAAAGCCGACACCTCCCTGTATTGTTACAAATCGGCAACCATTCAGATTTTTTGCTTACTCTATGTTGATGACATTCTTGTGACTGGCAATGACTTGGGGATGGTGGAAAAAGTTATTGTTTTTCTGCAGTAGAAATTTGCAATTCGGAACCTTGGCAAGCTGAAATATTTTCTTGGGCTTGAAGCAGCTTGGCAGACCGACGGGTTACTCCTCCATCAGGTAAAATACATTTTGGACCTTCTTGTCAGGGCTAAAATGCATGAATCCAAAGCAATCTCAACACCCATTTCCAGTAGTACCCGACTTACACTCAACAGTGGTGAAGCCTTTGATGATCCTCAATTGTACAGGAGTATTGTGGGCGGTTTGCAATATGTCACCATCACAAGACCTGATATCTCCTTCTCAGTGAATAAAGTGTCACAGTACATGCACTCTCCCACCACTGAACATTGGAAAGCCGTCAAAAGAATCTTGCGGTACCTACGTGACACTACCAGCCATGGCCTTTTGCTACGAAACTCAGTTTCACTCACAATAAACGATTTTTGTGATTCTGATTGGGAAGGATGTTTGGATGATAGAAAATCAATTACGGCGTTTGCTGTTTTTCTTGGGCCGAATTTAATATCCTGGACTTTAAGGAAACAACGAACAGTTTCACGGTCCTCTACCGAAGCAGAATATCGAGCACTAGCCACAGTTGCCTCTGAAGTACTATGGTTGACTATGCTGCTCCGAGAACTTGGCTACTCCAGCAACGTCCCACCCACCATATGGTCCGACAACTTGGGTGCAACCTACCTCACTGCTAACCCCGATTTTTCACAATAACAGTAAACACCTTGAACTTGATTTTCATTTTGTTCGGGACAAAGTGAATCAAAAAATACTTTGGGTTCAGCATGTACCAACTCTTCACCAACCAGCGGACATCCTCACTGGAGGTCTCTCCAAGCAATGATTCCTCCTTCTACGTGACAAGTTGACCGTGCATAGCCCCGCTCAACTTGCCGGGGGGGGGGGGGGGCGGTGATAGAGTATATATATCCAGCCCGTCACATGTATATACCCAGCCCACTAATTTTGTATTTAATGTAATTATGTCCAGCCCATATTCACTTGTATAAATACCTCATTATTCATCAATAAAGGTTAAGGGAAAACCCTAATCCTTCAGAGGGGGACGGGGACCTGTGTGGCCGATAGAGCTATTACCATCCCCGTCCCTGATTCAAAAACGGGGACAAATTCATCCCTGTTCCCGCCCCGTGGGGATCTTAATCGGGGATTCCCTGTCCCCGACCGGACGGACCCCCACCGGGGACGGGCCCCGCTATCCGATTGACAACCCTAACTGTACGCAAATATAGCAATTAGGGATGAATAGTGGCTTAATGGGTCCCTGTTTAAAGGCCTCAAATGCGTGTGCTAATTTGCGGGCCCGAACGATCTGATTGTCTAATTCAATGCTCCCCAGGCCACGATAGCATCCTTATTATGAAAGCCCTTTTCGGCCCAAATTTCACATCACAATATCCTCCTAGCAAGTCCACGTAAGCAAAATAAAAAAATAAAAAGATAATAATGATGATGATGATGATGATAAACAAAAGGTGAGCCTCTTTAATTATTATTATTATTACAATTTAGAAGTGAAGTGGAGGAGATATTATTTGTGAAGTTAATTGGGATATATAATAGCAATAACAATGATGATTTTACAAAAAGAAAGGGACAGCAATAAGAAATTATTGCCCAAAGAAACATCCAAAAGCTGAACCCAACATGATAAATGAATAGAAATGAAAAGGATTAATGAATTAATTAAGCACACTTGAATCCCTGGGGAGCCTTCTTTCCACAGTAGTTAAGCAATAAGCTCAAGTCAACCGGAAGGTTAAGGTTAATACCCAAAACACTAGCTTTAATAGTGGTGCAAAGGCACACAGCAGCTTCAAGGTCAAGCAGACCATCAAGTAAGCTGCAGCAAGGAGTCTTAGGAGGGGTACCAACTGTAACACTCAACAAATCCTTCAATAAATTAGCACATACTCCCAACTTTAGGGTATCCCTTGGGCAAGATGCACCCTTTGTTGATGGACCTGAAGGTGTTGGCTTCATAGGGTGACTGCAAGGATCACATTTTGGCTTTGGAGAAGGTGGAGGTGGGCAGTTTGTTGAGCTCACTAATGTGAAAAAAATGAGGTTAAGTGAAAGGAGAAGGGCAGCTAAGGCTTGAGCTCTTGAGGCCATATCTCGATCTACTATAAGTTAGTACCTTTTTGAGATACGAGATTTTAATTTGAGGGATGAAAAATGGTGAAGAGGGTGAGGGGTTTTTATAGTTGAGATTTGATTAAGGATTTTTTGTATTTTAGTTTTAAAAATTGTAGACATAGATAATATTAATATGTTATGAAATATGATCATGAATGCACATGGGATGATGGCATTTTTCTATTCTGGAATTTTTGTTCTT